>JARJLE010000007.1:1800000-2383823 GCA_029289555.1 Mycena latifolia
AAGCATGCGCGGCGTGTCAACGCCAAGGGGGCCCCGGTCCACGTTTCCTACCCACCTCATGTCGCCACTTCCATGTCCCTGTTACGCCCCCTCACTGCGCCGCTGAGCACCCGGCTTGCGCCAGGCTTCACGATCGCGCAGCTTATGGTCCTCGTTGTTTATATCTCTGTCCTCGTTTACCCGACGTGCGTAGCCACGGCGGGTCCTTTTGTCGACCTCGACCGTGCGGGTTGGATCGCAATCTCTCAGCTGCCTTTCGCCATCCTATTCGCGACCAAGAACAATGTCCTCGGCATGTTGCTCGGTTCCGGATACGAGACTGTAAATACACTGTTATTTTCACTGCGCTCAGTTGCTGACGTCCGCCGCAGCTCAGCTTTCTTCACCGTTTCGTCGCCAGGGTCGTCATCCTCGGCGCCAACGCCCACGGGCTGGGCTACATTTTCAAATGGGCCCAAGCGGGCGAATTTAAAACCAAAATCAAAGTCCAAGCAACCTTGCACGGACTGCTCGCGCTAGTGGCCGTCAACTTCATCTTCATATTCTCCACGGCGTTCTTCCGCTCGAAATTCTACCGCATCTTCATCTCGACGCACATCACCGGCTTCGCGGTCGTCTTCCCCGCGCTGTGGTTCCACAAGCCCGTGCTGCACCCGTACATCTACGTCGCGCTCGGCGTGTACGGGCTGGACCACGTCCTGCGGCTCGTCAAGTCGCGCATGTACAACGCGATCGTGCGCCCGCTGCCCGAGATGGGCATGACGCGCATCGAGGTGCCCCAGGTCAACGCGGGGTGGCGCGCGGGGCAGCACGTGCGGCTGCGCGTCCTCAGCGGCGCGCTGGGCCTCACGGGCTGGGCCGAGACGCACCCGTTCACGATCGCGAGCGTCAGCGGCGGCAGCGAGGGGCTCGTGCTCATGGTGAAGAAGAGCGGCGATTGGACGACGCGCCTGTTCGACTTTGCCAAGAGCGGCGGGCACCACGAGGCGGGCGTCGGGCGCAACGTCAACATCGTGCTCGAGGGGCCGTACGGCGGGCCCGGGCACGCGATGTTCCACAGCTACTCCGCGGCGGTGTTCATCGTCGGCGGGTCCGGGATATCGTTCGCGATGGCGGCGATTCAGGAATTGATCGACCAGGACCTGCGCGGGCACTCGCGCGTGCGGCTCATCGAGCTCGTGTGGACCGTGCAGGACCCCGCGGCGCTGCTCCCGCTGTACCCGCTGTTCAACAGCCTGATCGAGCGCAGCGTGTTCACGCGCGTGCGCATCGCGGTGTTCTACACGCGCGCGCCGATCGGCAAGTTCCCGTTCGCGGACAGCGCGTTCCCGACGACGAACCTGCAGCTGAGCCCCGGGCGCCCGCGGCTCGCGAACATGCTCGAGAACAGCATCAGCCGCACGGTCAAGCTCGGCGCGGGACGGAAGGACGACGAGCGCATCAGCGGGATGCTTGTCGCTGTGTGCGGGCCCACGAGCCTTGCGGACGGCGTTGCCGAGGCCGTCTCGCAGATCGAGCCCCTCCGCCGTGACCAGGTCGGCGGGGTCGAGGTCCATGAAGAGTACGTCCCTCATTCCTCTTTTTCTTACTCGATATTGACGTGTAATTCAGGACGTTTGGGTTCTGATTCTAGGGTTTTTTTGTTGGGAAGTACACTGCTCCAGAAGTGTGTTACTTATTGCTACTGTATTCGCGGCAAGGACGCGCTGGTTGCCACTATATGTATTGGATGCATATGCTCATCGAGCTAGACCTCGTAGACACCATACCACATTTCCGTATCATCATCATCGTCTCCAAATCCAGATTTCTGAGAATTCTAGCCACTGGAACGATATTGTGCAAGCAATCGCCGGCGTATACGCAGCTGGGAGCCTAAGACGAGGAATTTAATTACCTCTGTTTCGTTTGCATGGCGTCGGGCGGGGAACCAAACATCAAAGCGACCCCTTCCTCAAAATTTACACCGCGACGCGTCCGAGACGGGATGCGTCAGAGAAACCTCACCAAAGTCGCCCGGGCGCTGCCCCGCATGGTGCGTCTGCCCCCTTCTCTCCCGCGCGCGCCAGCCTGACCCGGCGCAGAGCTGGGCGCCCAAAAACCTGTACAACCTGTACCAGCGGACGGTCGACACGAACGCGGAAAAGTATCACCAGATCGACTTCCGGAAGAGCTCGGACTCGCTGTTCCAGCAGCGCTGGGCGAGCAAGGCGGTCGTGCGCGCGTACCACGGGGACCACATCAACGAGAAGCTGTTCAAGCGGTGGTACCTCCCCGAGACGCTGCCCGACGTGCGGCCGCGGAAGAAGGTGTTCGGCGATGACCAGGGACAGCTGGCGGAGTTTGCGCGGCGGCGGAAGCGGGAGCGGGAGAAGGAGAAGGCGGAGGAGGAGGAGGGCGGGCGCACGGAGCTCGCGCCGGTGGGGAGTATGATGTTCGCAGAGGTGGAGCGGCGGCTGGATGTGCTGATTTTCCGGTCGTGCTTTGCGCACAGTGTGTACGACGCACGGCGGCTAGTCGTGCACGGCAAGGTCCTCCTCAACGGCCAGCGGGTGCGTACTGCTCACTGCACGATTTATTTTATTTACTTTTTACCCTGCAGCACTACAACGCCAACACGCGTCTGGCACCGGGGGACATGTTTGCCGTCAAGCCCGACGCGATCCGCTTCCTGCGCGCGCCGTCAGTGGAGGGCAAGTCAGACAACATCACCGCGCGCGACGACGCGCCCGCGGACCTCACGCCGTTCCACCTCCCCTTCTACGCGTCGCCGTGGCTCTTCGTCCCCGCGTACCTCGAGGTCAACTTTGCGACGTGCGCGGCGGTGTACGTGCGCCACCCGACCGCGCGCCCGCGCTACTCGGAGGTCCCGACCCCGTACGACGCCGACGGCGCCGTGCTGCGCCACGCGTGGGAGTGGTACATGCAGCACCGCCCGCGCGTGCGCACCGAGTCGCAGTGGGCCAAGGCCCCCGAAGACCGGCTGAGCAAGCAGATGGAGGAGCTGCGCCTCGGCCGCCATAGTCTGCGGTTTGCGACGTCGGTGTCTAGGTTATCGAATTAATACATCGAGTCATTGTCCGACGAACTATTCTGCAACTTTCCTATCGCTCGACCCAAGCCAAATCTGCTCTGACTACTGGCTGACCATGTCTTTCTTTTTGGCGCGGGCTCAGCTGGAGTCTTTCTGAGCCATAGTCGCCTCCTAAAAAAAATTACTTCTTGCCGTACTGCACGGTGAGAGATGGACACCAGACAAAAAAGAAAAAAGCTAAGCGTTCGAGACGTGCTAAAGACATACTAATATGAACCGGAACCCCAACCCTTCCACGGGAGGCACGCGATCACTGCCAGTACTGCTGCTACCGTCCCTGATACGGATAAAACTCGTTCTGGGCCTGCGAGTAGTCGAGATGGCCCTGCGGGGCGCCCGCCTGGTGCTGTGCTCCGCCGCCTCCGACGCCCACTCCGCCCGCGCCTGCGCCGCTGACGCCGCCGAAGGGGTTCCTCCCGTAGAAGTCCTGACCCTGCGGCGCACCCTGGCCCTGGCCCCGCCCTCGCCCATGCTGCACCGCGCCGCCGACCCATGTACCGTACGGCTTGTACGACCGCCCCTTGCGCGCGCCAGCGCCGCCCTGCGGCCCCCCTGCCCCGCTGCCTAGCTGCCCATACAGCCCCTCATCATAGTGCGCCTCGCCGCCCTGTCCTAGCCCCGGCGTATATTGTGCCTGCGCCGGGTAGGCGTCGTACCCGCCCTGCTGATATACTGGCATGGGCACGTCCGCGCTGCCTTGGGCTTGCCCCGGCCCCGCCGCGCTCCCGAGCCCTGGTGCTCCCAGGGACCTGACGAACGGAGGTGCGACGCCGTAGCCTAGGCCATAAGCGCTGCTGTAGTTCGACGCCATGGGCAGCAGGTAGCCTTGTCCCGGGCCTTGCGCACCCGCAAGCTGCTCTTGCGCGGCAGATGGAGGGACGCCGGAGTGCTTGTCTCCATCGTACATGGCCTTTAAACGCACTCAACGATCCAAGGAATTGAGAAAGAGGAAATAATAAACTTACGCGCTGTGCTTGTGCGACTCGCATGCCCTGCGGGTGCTGGAGTTGGTGGCCAAGCATGGTGTATGCCGGATTGTGCGGGGGCGGCGTCAGCGCGAATGGGTCGTGCCAATTGGCGACGGGCGTCGAGTGCCCCGCGCTCGGCGACACTGACTGGTGGAGCATCCGGACAACGAATCGCGGGGCCCAGCCCGGGAACTAAATCACAATAATGCTTTCAATGTCGGGGATTGCAGTCTAAGACCAGTGGAGGGATTACCCTGTTGACGAGCGTCTCTTGAACCCATGATGGTAAAATGGACTTGATGATGGGCAGGTCTAAGCCCGCTGGGAGGCTCGTCGGCGAAGCCGCAGGCGACCCCGACAGTGCGTCCCAAGCAATTATCTCGACGTTTGCGTCGGCTGGGAGAGCCGTCAACCTGTGATTTGAAGTAAGCAACAAAATGCTGGTTTTTGGCGAGAGGGTACAAACGCAAGCTGGAGAATAAAGAAGCCCAGCTGAGCAAGAGGCTCGGGATCTGGGGCTGGCAGGTGATGCAAATAAAGGCTGGCGACCCTGAACAAAAGCGTCATGTCCTCCCAGCCTTGCTGAGAGGCTCTCGCCAGTCTTGTCCCCATAGGAGCCGCCGAAATTTGGGCTATGTGACTGGTGGCCATTATGACGCCCTCCAAACACAGAGAGACGATCTTTGCAAAAACTGAGTGTTCATGCATCAGTGAGGCGGATCTTGTGCAAAGAAAATGTGGCATACGGGCCAAAAAGGAGGGAGGGAGCGGATCGAGCAACGAAGATGCGCCCGTGAGCTGGTGTCCTTCGGAAACGGCAAACTTTTTGGAGCCGGGATCGTATCGCATAAAATAAACGGACTGGACACCATCTGTAAGCGCGGCGTAGACCGGCTGGGAGAAGCCTGTTTCTTCGTTGCGGGTCGCGGCGGCTATCAGGATAAGACGCGTTAGTGTGCAAATGTGAAAAGCCATGGGAGCGCGTACAGACGAGCTCCGCCATCACCTGGGCCTTGGCTAAGCGCATAACTCTATCTGTACCAAAGGAGAGCTTTATCTCCAGAAGGAAAACGATGAAGTTGTGAAGGATTAATTGATGCTCAACTCGCCCCCCTGAGCTGAAGGTTGTTTTGGGAAGAAGCCCCTCAATATTATTGGAAACTGTCCCGCCGAACATCGCACAGAGGACCGCCGGAATCTGAGGATTGTTATGAATAGTACTAGTAGCCATATAGACGAAGATGTACCGTGGCCAGATACGTGTTCCTGGCATCGGTTTTGTGAGTCGCGGTGGGCCCTGTTGTGAGCAGCGCATGCCGCCAGAGGAGCTCAAGTCGACGGGTTACGGTGTCGGGGATGTGTACTGGTCGAACAGGGAATTGCTCCCAGCCTTGCCACCAGTTGGTCAAAGAAATTGGGTGCCCCGCCCACGCTTCAGCTGCCTGTTCTGTAATTGTAGGAAAGGAAGGGAGCCCGTCTTCGACCATTATCTTGGCAATATGTGCCTTCTCCGCTGCAGTAAGAGTATCCGATGTCGCAAGAAAGTCTGTCACTCGCTGTGGGGGCTGGGTTTAACTGGTAAGGATATGCGTATTAGATATATAGAAAGAAATGCTTGCTTCGCGGTTTTGCATCGCAGGGAGGAGGGGGAAGATAATAGGGGTTCTGTGACCTGTCTCGGATCGGATTGGCAGTTTTCAACAACTGTATTATAAAAATTTGTGGACTGACTACCGCGTAACTGCCACAGTCAAGCCTTCTTTTCAGCCTCCACGGCCGCCGCCATCTCCCCGAGCGTCTCGAACCGTCTGAGCCACTTGGGCGCCTCCGCAGCGGTCTCGAGCCCCATCGCCGCGCCCGGGCGGTCAATCCACACGCTGCGCACGCCGAGCGCGCTCGACGGCTCGATGTCGTGGTACAGGCTCTGCGCCACGACCAGCACGCCGTCCTTCCCGACGCCAAACTCCGTCTGGATGACCTCGAGCGCGGCGAGCATCCCGCGCGGGTCGGGCTTGTACGCGCCCGTGTCCTGTGCGGTGAGGACGAGCGCGAACGGCGAGCGCGCGCCGGGGCGCCAGTGCGCGCCCGCGTCCGCGGGGCGCGTGTACGCCGCGACGGCGCCCGCATCGCCCGCGAGCTGTGCGTGCGTGTGCGCGAACGACGCGTGGTCGACGTTCGAGAGGATCACGAGCTTGTAGTACTTCTCCAGGACGCGCAGCGCCGCGCACGTATCGGGGAAGAGCGGCCAGTCCTTGATCGAGGCGCCGAACGCCGCGTGGTCGCCTGCTGGCCCGGGCGCGGACGCGGGCGCAGTGGGGTCGTCGTTGGCGCGCAGCCCGTCCGCAAGCACCTCGTGCGCCTTGGCGAGCAGGTCGCGGTACAGCATCCCCGGCTCCTTCACCTGCAGGTTCTTCTCGATCTCCGTAAACGCGAGCAGCGCCTCCTTGCGCGTCCACCCCGCCGACGACGGGTAACGCGCCAGGAGGGGTTGTAGACCTGCGTAGATGCCGGTTTCCCAGTCCTGGTGATCACGGTGGCGCGTAAATGTTTCTGGAATCTGTGAAGGGGAGAAAGATTACAGCGAGGGTGCCGTAGCAGTCGAATACTATCACTTTGAAGTCTGTGAGGGTAGGTTCACTCATGGTGGGAAAGCAAGAGCCAACGTCGTCACCATTGAGCGAAGGCACGGCGCCAATCACACAGCACAGCCATTCACTTTGTATCATCTCCTCCATATTCTAGACCGCCATGGCGAGCTGCTCGAATGCAACATACCAGTCTAAACCTCGGACTCTCTTGTGGCCAGAACCAGACTGGTCGGAAGAGTACTCCCAGCCCTATTTGCCACAAGACGACCTACAACTACCACTTGCAAGCGACCCAGAACCAACGATGGCACTGTGCGCACTGGTACCAGCAATAACAACTGCACCATCTTCATGGCCGGCGTTCCGATTCGAAATATGCGCCCGAGGGCCAAAGAGGGCATTCCAAGAAATACTAGGTCCACCAGAGCCCACCAACGACCTTCCGGTACCGCATCCGTCGTCGGTATGTATTTATTGGCCGGAAGAAGTACAAACGCGCTCAATTGATTGCACAGCTCGTACCCACTCTCCTTACTTTCGACATCCAACTAAAACGAGCAGTTTCAGTCGGCGATTACATATCCGCGACATGGAAACTTCTGCTCGGTCTCGCCCTGGCCCTCGCAATCGTTTTCCACTGGGCCGACCGCTTCTTCCCGGGCGTCACGATCCTTGAACGACTCAAAGAGCTAGACGCCGTACGAGAGGAAGTGCTGGTCCTAGAGCCAACCTTCGCGCACCCCACCACGCGCTTCGCCGCTCTTAAAGCGAGAGTCCATAGGTGCGCATTCGAATTCGAATTCGAATTCCAAAGCGCGAGCTTACTTACCTTTATCCAAACCAAGACTTTGCAACGAATACTGCGCCGCCGGCACCAGGACCATAGATCACGCCCACAGCGGGACATTTCTGTGGGGAGTCGTCGACATCGTCTCATTGCAGGGTCTATGGTGGTGGCTACGAGGGTGGCGAGACGTCAACACCACGCGATTCGAACTCGAGGTGCGTCGCAGTGGGCGGCTCCCGAATGACCTTACTGATAAAGGTTACCCTAGGTTATCAAAAGGCAGGACGGCGTCTTCAAAGGCTCCAGACCAGTCTGGACTGAAGAGATTGGAAAGGCCGAGATGGAAATCGCGAAGAAGACCGAGGAGGCGCTGAGGGCAAGCCGCGGCCGCAGCGCAGCCGACGCGGAGGGACAAAGGAGAAGCGGATGGAACGACTGAACGACAATCTAACGGTACTGACGACACGCTTGTGAAGGCACATTCTGGCCACCACCTCGACGTTCGCGAGGCCCGCATATCACTCTCCAAGTCGTCCGCTCCTCCTTCACCTGTAATAGTATCTCGCTCACGCTACAGCATCTCTCGCAGTCTCCAGCCGCAATGCTTTTTCAGTTCACTGTACACATTTCACTCCGCGCCACTCGAAACCATAATTGTTAATATACACACCATTAACACACGAAATAAAAGAACCTGCTCTAGCCTCCCGTCCGTCGTGAGTGCATGGGCGCGCGCCCGCCGCCACGCGCGAGAAGCCCGAGGCGGGGGCAAGAACGGGTGTCGCGCACCCCGGCCGCGGGAACAGTAAGGCTAATACTCCCGCCAGCGCCCCACGGCAGCCAGATGCTCGTCACCAACCTCGACCACAAGGATCACAAGGTCAAGGTCGTTGTCGGCGTATTGTTTGCGCAGGACACAAGGTCTGGGATTGGCCTCAAGACCATTGCGCAAAAAAGTAAATTTTGTGGAAAGGTTTGCTCGAACGATAGTTCAACAGCGAAATGGTGTAGATTACGAAGGGGAATTCCCCAAGGAAGATACGCTAGCAGGCAATTGCCCGTACAAAAACACACCAATTTGTGTACACAAGATTTAAACCAACAACCACTCAGTCCTTGCTCGCGCCCGTCCTGCGGTGCGGCGGGATCACCGCGTCCTTGGCCTCCTCCTTGTCGACCGCCTCGCCGATGTACGACGGGAACCTGGCGCAGCGTTAGAGGTAAGGCAATGTGCATTGGAGACGAGACGTACCGCGGCACGCCGTCGCGCGTGAGCTCCTGGAAGCGGTACACGATGATCGACCCGATCTTGGGCGGGTTCTTGCGCTGCTTGTCCGACAGGCCCGTCCCCACGTTGAACGTCTGCGCAAGGATTTAAGATATTAACCAGAGGAGAAGACGGCAGACAGCATTCATTACCTTGCCCGACTCCATCTTGCACTTGAGCGCCCCCGTCGTGCCCGCGTTCTTCCCCTTGCCGGCCGTGTACCCAGTCACCTCCGCCTCGGCGTCGTAGAACGTCTGGGCGCCACCAGTGAGATACGTGACACTTTGTGGACGTACATACGGACCTTAATTTTCAAGAGGGTGCCCGAGCGCCGTCCCTCGTATTTCCTGCGGGGCGGTCAGCGGGGGTACTACCGCAGGGGGGAGGGACGTACGATCCGGCACGGCGGAGCATTAGGCCCTCCCCGCCGAGGCTCTCGATCTCCTTGAGCTTGTCCAGGACATGCTGGCGGCTCTTCGCCTTCTCCTGCTTGACGAGGACGACCTCGGGGCATTCGTATTTCCCGCCGGGGCCGAAGAGCGTCTGTAGGAACGCTACGCGCTCCTCGAACGTCGTGGTCTCAGAGGGCACGTCGAAGATCTATGCAGACGTCGTGAGACACGGGTAAAAGCCTTGTCGGACAACGCACCTGGAAGGTGATCTCCTTCCAATGCGGGGAGTTCATAGTCTTCACGATGGAGACCGTGTCCTGGAACTGCCCGCGTCCGCCGAACAGCTCGCCGTCGAGGGTCACATCCGTGGGCAGCTCTGGGGATCAATTGAGATGGGAGTCTTGCAGATATCTGCGGTGGAGACGTACTGTCGAGGAACCACTTGGGCGGCGAGAACGGGTTCCCGAGGCGGCTTACCATGCCTTTGCCGTCGTAGAACGTGCTAGTGAAAATGAATCAGTCGCCGTGTACATAACTATTGGCGCTGCGAGAACGCTCACCGGACGCCATCCAGCTTTTCGGAGATCCACCAACCCGTCGGATCGGGCCCCTTCTCGATATCCCACTTGTTCGCGAGGAGCAGCGCCGGGACCTTCTTGCCCCCGCCGCCGTTGTCGTCATCTTCCTCGTCGTCGTCGTCGTCGTCGTCGTCTGCCTTTGCCTTCTTGGCCTTCGACGCCGGCTTTTTCTTGGGCTTCTCGTCTTCCTCGTCGTCGTCGTCGTCCTCCACCTTGGCGCGCTTGGACTTGGGTTTGCCCTTTGACGCCGGTTTCTTTTTGGGCTTCTCGTCCTCCTCCTCGTCCTCGTCTTCATCGTCGCTGTCCGCCTTTCTCTTCCGCTTCGGGGCTGCCTTCTTCTTCTTGGGCTTTGCGTCCTCCTCCTCGTCTTCGTCGTCGTCGTCGCTATCCGCCTTTTTCTTTTTCTTCGGGGCTGCCTTCTTCTTCTTGGGCTTCACATCCTCGTCCTCTTCCTCGTCCTCATCCTCGTCGTCGCTGTCCGCCTTCTTCTTACCCTTGGCCTTCGACACAGGCTTCTTTGCCTTTTTCTTGGGCTTCACATCCTCGTCCTCGTCCTCCTCGTCCTCCTCGTCCTCGTCCTCGTCCCTCTTGCGCTTGCCCTTCGACGCCGGCTTGGCTTTGGACGCAGGCTTGGCCTTTGCCTTGGACGCAGGCTTCTTCTTGCTCGCGGGCTTGAGCGGCGGCCCGTCGGGGTTCTTCCACTTCAGGCGCGCGGCCTCGTAGTCGTCCCCGAGGAGGTCGCGCAGGTGCTTGCACGTGCGCGCGTTCACGGGCGCGCCGGACTATTGCACTCGTTAGATTCAGTTGTAAGCACCAGCGGGCGCGCTATGTACGCGCCTGGTTGCGCCAGGCCTGCAGCGTGTGTTAGAGAGAGACAGAGCAGAAGTCAAGTGAGGAGGGGCGCGTACGGGGCATTGACAGTAGTAGTGGTCGAATGTGCGCTTGACCTTGTACGTCGAGTCGCTGCAGCGCGGTTAACAAGTAGTACAGAGCGCAATACGGGCGCGGGGTACCTCGTCATGGACTTGACCGTGCGGTCTTCGCCGTCAGCCAGGAGAACCTACAGCGCGAAGAAGGTTGGTATGGCTGGCAGATCATCGTCTGGACAAGGAGGGCTACCTTGGGCTTGTGACCGTCGATTTCGGCGAGCTCGTCGGCCATTTTTATTTGGTGGAGGTCCTACTTAGTGTAGGTTAAATATCGAGAGGGAGGGTAGCGTCCAGAGTCAAGACGAGGGGTGGTTGTATTGCGGCTTATTTGCCCAGTGGGCGCATCATTTCTTGGCCGCGGCGACCATCATCATGACTCTCCTTGGGCCGCCGGATACGCGTACTCTGGATAACTTGAACGTGAACGTGACCGCGCGCTCCGCGTTTCTTTCAAGTTGGTGTACCAAGCACAAAATTAGCCCTTCCTCGAGGCTCGCCTCGGTCCTGCTCGGATCGTTCTGATCAATGGGATACTTGCATGCTCGAAAACCCGGACCCATCGGCGTCCTCGACTTAACCCTTGCGGCTGTGCGGCTTTGAGGTGTCTGCATTGACTCTTACTCGATGCGACCCTTCCTTTCAAGTTTCGCTGCTCCGGAGTCCGCAGATAGCAATTATTTTCAGGTCGAACCCGCCAGTCGGCCATTTTCAAAACGGGTCAAGTACGTGTCCCATATATCCATCTAACCAAATGGCTTTTCCGATTCCTTCGCGCTATTATGCACCGGCGACCTTGGAGGTTCGCGGAAACCGTGTAGCTCCGAGTATATGAGGCTGCAATTTCAGTTAAAGCTCCCTAGCTCAAGATGCACATCCAAAGCCTGATATTTCTCGCTTTTACGCTATTCGGCGCATCTCTTTGCAAAGTATACGAGAATGTCGCCCACCTCCCGAGCTTGGAGTACGATTTCGTGATTGTGGGGTACCAGCTTCTGTTTCTCGTCGTTGGATAACCCTCAATTGATCTCAACCAGAGGTGGCACGGCAGGAAATGTGGTTGCGAACCGTCTGACTGAAAACCCCGAGTATTCGGTCTTAATGTTAGAAGCAGGAGTTTCGTCAGCGTTTTCACTCCTTGAAATCCTCGAGTGCCTCATGTCTACAGGAACGAGGGTGTTCTCGATGCAACTATACCGTTCTTCGGATTCAACCTACTTGGTGCCAACATCTACGAATGGAGTACTTATGCCTTGTCAAATATTTTCAGGCATCATTCTTAACTCACCCGGGGAATAGACTATACGACGACCCCACAAGCAGGTCTAAATGGTCGCGTTCTCGATTACGCGAGAGCCCATATTCTCGGGGGCTGCAGCGCCCATAGTATGGCATATCCATCGCATTCCGAATTTAGTCTGCTGACTTGAAGGTATACAGATGGGATGTTCTACACCCGAGGGTCCGCGTCCGATTTCAATCGATATGCCAGCTTGACCGGCGATGCCGGCTGGTTGTGGGACCGTATGCTACCCTACTTTTTCAAGGCAAGAAATATGCATTGATATGTTTGCTTGCGAAACTAAAACGCCCGTAGAATGAAAAATGGACGCAGCCTGCGGACCACCACAACACACTCGGCCAATTCAACCCGTCGGTGCATAGCACCCATGGCATCAACTCGGTCAGCCTCAACGGATTTCCTTGGCCCATCTTCGAGCACCATGTCATCGAAACTACGAAGCAGCTGCCCGACGAGTTCCCGTTTAATTTAGACATGAATTCTGGGCAGCCTTTAGGGGTCGGTGCGTAAAATCCACACGAAACGCTTGTCGCACAGAAATCTAATTCAGCCGTAGGTTGGCTGCAGTCGACCATCGGAGGCGGCAAGCGAAGCACGTCGGCAACGTCATATTTGGCGCCGGAATACATGCAACGGGAAAACTTACATGTCCTGCTGCATGCACAGGTGTCAAGGCTCGTCAACGCCAGTAAGGCCGGCAGTAATGTCGCCTTCGGTGGGGTTCAATTCTCGCAGGGTAAATCCGTTCAGCTTGTTCGCGAGTTGTTACTCAATGGGACCAGGAGAATCTCTATTCACAGTAAAAGCATCGCGAGAGATAATTCTCTCAGCAGGATCGGTCGGCACCCCGACTATCCTCATGCACTCTGGGGTAGGCGACCCATACACTTTAAACGCACTGGGAATCCCTGTCGTCCTCGATATCCCGTCGGTCGGGCGCAACGTCTCGGACCACCCAATCCTCTTCGCCAGCTGGACCGTCAACTCGACGCAGACCTTGGAGTCGATAACACAGAACGCGACGCGATTCGACGAGGCGTTCGCGGAGTGGAATAGATCGCACACGGGCCCGTTTGTGGAGCTCGGGAGCACGCATCTTGGATTCTTCCGTCTAGATGAGGATTCGCCCGTGTTTGAGAAGTACGCGGACCCGGCTGCGGGTCCGGACACGCCACATATCGAGCTGGGCTTTGGTGTGCGTTCATGCCTCTTGCAAATGCTGCGTTTTTTTTTTGACGGGATTGGTTAGGTCGGCGTCCTTGGGGCCACCGTCCCGCCTGGCCACTACGTTGGTGCTGGCTTGGCTGTTGTCACTCCGGTCAGCCGTGAGCGCCCACCTCAGATCTATTCCACAGCGTCTTGACTCACATAACGCCAGGGGGCTCGGTGACAATCAACAGCAGCGACCCATTCGCCCCTCCGCTTATCGACCCCGCGCTGCTAACGAGCGACTTCGACATATTCGCCGCGCGGGAGGTGCTCCGACGCGCGCAGCGCTTTTTCGCAGCCCCCGTGTGGCAAGGCTATCTCATCGCGCCGACGGTGGACCTGGACAACATGACGGCGGATGCACTGGACGAGTACATCAGGAACACGACACTGCCGTCGTATCACCTTGTCGGCAGCGCGGCGATGACGGCGCGCGACGCGGGGTACGGAGTGGTCAATCCAGACTTGCTTGTCAAGGGCGCGGTGGGCGTGCGCGTAATTGACGCGTCCGTTCTAGTGAGTAAACTTTTCTCCACTGTGGTTCATGCTAATGGCGAATCTCCAGCCTATTTTACCGAGTGCACACACCCAAGCTGCGACGTATGCAGTGGCGGAACGAGGAGCGGACTTGGTCAAGAAGACCTGGGCGCAGTCAAGTTAGCCTCGATAGATTCAACTTGGCGGATGCATGCACGGTTCACTCAAGTTTTACTGTCCACAGGATATATATTATTCGGCGTGATGATCGAGGAGAGATCAGAGTAGGCTAATAGGTATCGATATGGGAGTAGTAATGTCCATGCACACATGCATAATCCACAACCAAGTCCAAAAGAGGGGAGCAGCCAACCCTCTAAAGCAATGCCATTGCGATGGCCACGAGCCCCAGTGCGGTCCCAGAGCCCCATGCAACCACACGGCTCCCCGCGTTGGAGCCGGTTGAACCAGACGGGTTCGACGCGCTGGTGCTCCCGGTCGCGCTCCCTGACTTCGTGACTGGGCTACCCGCGCCGCCAGTCTTCGAAGCCGAGGTCGCTGCTCCCGTTCCCGATCCACCGGCGGACGATCCGGTTGACGTTCCGCCCGACGGGGGCGCGACGGAGGCGAGGCTCTGGACGGTACTCCACGACGCAGCTGAGTTGGCAGAAGCGTCGGTGGCGCTGTACGGCATCCACGACACAGCACCCGAGGAAGCAAGCTGTACCAGCGCGGTGGTGGAGGCGAAGTACGTTGCCTTGGCGTCGACGGTGGTCGGCCCAGCCACGGTCTGCGTCGTGTTGGTCTACGCAAACGGGTGAGCGGATGCGGGTAGATGATTTGGGATTGAAATAGTACCTCGACGTTGACAATGTAAGTGTGGGAACCGTCGTCCGGGATAAAGGCAATCTCCTGCTGGACCTGGATTCTTCGGGTGAGCAACTGCCCGGGGACAAAATTAAGGCGACGTACACCGCTGTCCAGGAAGAACGAGGTGGCCTGGCCGTGGCTGTCAGGGAAGTCCCCGTATTCCTGGGGAGTAGGTTGCCAGAAGGAGACTGAATTGCAAAGAGGTGAGCAACTGGAGCGAATGTGAAATGGCGAGACCGACAGTGGATGACGAAGATGGGAGCGCTGCCAGCGGCGACGTTGGGGACGCCGAAGAAATAGATGTGATTTTGGGCAATACCCATGACAGGGTCGTAGTTCGTGGTCGTGATTTGGGCCGCTCCCTGATCAGTCCATGCAAGTGTGTCGCTACCTGCGGAAACGAGCTCCTTCATGTCGAGAGAGTAGACCTCGCCTTTGGAAAGAGCATCTGAACACACCGAGTGAGAAGGAGGGCGGCGAAATAATTGGATTGCGCACAGAATACGTTGGTGTCGTGGTCCAGAATGGCTTCAAATGACGAGGGATCGAAGCCGTTTGTGGAGACCGATTGTGTGGACCACGATTTGGCTGTTGCGTCGTAAATGTAGATGTCAGATGCTTTTGAGGTGTCCGCGCCCAGCACGTATATGGCGTTGAAGAACTGCACGCAAGTCAGTACATACAGTCTTATAGCATACTGCTGAGAAACGCACCTCCGCAAGGTAGCACTTGGTGTCGTTGCCGTTAAACGGACTTCAAGTGATCGTTTTAATGGCACGTCATAGACTCAGGGTCAGCGAAGACTCACGGTCGTCCTGAGGCGGTGATATCGGCGGCAGAGCCTGCGAGAGTTGCACAGTCAATGGACGAACACAATGCAATCAGAATAGCATACCTGACGCCCAAGTGTCGGAGGTGCCAGCGTTGTAGTCCTTTCCGTTGAATCCAAAGGCCAAGAGATTCCAATTCGTGTCAAAAGCAATGCATGAGCTGCCTGCACGAACAACAGACGGGGCGGAAAGGGCAAAAAGAGTGACGAGAGTGAATAAACCGCGCATATTGGGCACTGTGAAAACGGGAGTAGTGAGAGGAGTAGGGAAGAAGGGACCTGTGAATGATTTCTCTAATTTTGGCTCGGCGGTGTGGAGATCTCACGTGGCGCACGGCCACCACCCGAATTTCGTGAATTTCCCAGAGGGAGTGCTAGTGCGCGGACGAGGCCATTCCAGTGCGAGATACGTAGTACACATCATGGTCGTGAAAGAAGAAATATCTACGAAGAACGAACCCTATACTAACCCCTAGGTACAAAACTCCGATCACAGAAAATTTGAAATATATCTGCGAGGTTGGGACAAGGTCTCGAAGAGTCGACCCAAGTGATACCTGAACAATTTGGAATACTTTGGAACACGGACTTCAACTCCTCCCCCGGCGTTTTCGGCTCGGAGATGCTTTCGACGGGCGCGCGTCTATTTGGCGTGTTGTCGAGATGCTTTATTTTGACATCTCCGCCGTTATATGTCAACGGTGACGGCGGATCAACCGCAAATTGCACTGCACGTACGCTGGCACCGGACGCGGAGAGTAAGGGAAAGTCATTGGCAAAGATGTCGGTCGGCGAACGCGGTCCAAGGCTCAAGGAGGAACGGAGTGGGGACTCGAGATTTATTGCACATTTATTTAATTTGAAGATGGTCAAGAATCGTTCAACAAGAGGCAGACGAAACACTGAACGCGTTACTGAGAGATTCGTTTTGGCACGGCGACAAGACAGCGACGGGCTCGGGGAACAGACAACGCAAACTTGAAGCCAGTGCCATGTGGCCCAGGTTCGTGCGGACCGAATCTGTTGGGTAGAGATGAGCGTTGGCAGTCCTGAATAGGAGCTTGCGAATGAATAGGTAGCTGTTTGATGTGGAACGAAAACGGAGAGCGACAGAGGGCATGGCAGAGATGGTGGGAAGGACATTTCAAGTTGGGCAGTTCCTCTGAACCAAACCTGTCGGGAGGTTGTTTGTCGATGTGTGCGTCGCTCTCCTATTTACTGTACCGTGACACCGATGGCCACTCCCGTTAATTCTCTTGTTCCTCACCACTTGCCACGGTTGCTCATTTCCCTGGGATCTGAGTTTCCTAACCGACCCCAACACGCGCGTCTGGTCCACCGCTCAACTCGATGCGTTCGCCTTCACCGGGGGGCAAGCGGGCGTTGACGAGGCAAGACGGCTCCGCCAAAGTATCGAGAATAACACGTATCAAGCATACAGTGCATTGGCGCGCCATACATGTATCTCTGTCGTACTCGCCACTGATATGCGAGCACCGCCAGGGTTACGGCTCGCGCCACAACCTCGACATTCGCGCGTGAACGACAAGTACAATATTGTTTACTGGGGTGGGCGTACCACTAAAATCTGGAGCTTCCACATCGCGCGCGCGCGCGCGGATGGTGCCAGTACCGACCTTGAATTCGACGAAGACCTCGACAAGCACGCCAACCTCGCGCAGGAGCGCCTCCGCGTCTTGGCCGATGGACAACCTAATTTCATCGGTCCCTCAATTGAGCCGACGTTCGTGGCCCTCCGGGATGGTGCTTTGGCCACGCTGGAGGGCGGGATTGTCTACCTCGAGCACTCACCCGTCGATGGAACTAGAACCAGGACCCGCATAGTATTCCCAACTTGCCCACGAACAGTTGAAGATGATGAAGTTATACTGCGCATCTAGAGCGAAGCGAATAGGTTGGTCGTAGATTACTTTGCATGTTTAAGGTTCAAACGAGACGCGTCCGCTCACACAAAGGCACACTGGGGAAAGTACAATCAAAAAACTGAATTATTCGACCGAACTGTCATGGCTGGATACTTTCCTACCTGTGCCCCAAACTCACGCGACTGGTCTATAGCACGATTGGATCCAAAAGAGCAAAATAGGGAATAAAAGAACACTCCGAGTCGCTGCACTGTGGACTACTTTGAAGTGGTGGAATCACAATCGAGTAACGGACCACACCAAGAAACTCGCAGCATCCTCTGCGGCCATCATGGGTTGTATGCCAGCGAGGCGCGCCTGCAGATGCACTTCCACCTTGACGGTGCCCTCCGGAAACACCTTCTCCCACATCGCCAACCACGAATCAGGCGAGTGGCAGAACATGCGGTGGCCACCGCTGTACACCACCTCCTCTCTGATCCCCTTCGCACGCCGCCCGACTTGCGAGCCGAAAATAACGGAACCAGGAAGTGGGGAAAGCAGCCCCGCAAGCGCGTGCGTGAGCTGGAGTTGCTTGGGTTCGGAGAAGAGGTGGAATAGGGCAGAAACGTGAATCGCTGTTACGTTTCCGCGCAGCTGAGTGAGGCGTGTCAACGAAGCTAACGGGGGTGCGGGGACCTCGGGAGGAGACGTGGCGGGCGCGGCGGGCTCGAGAAAGTCCGGGTCAAACGCGTCCCCCGCGAGAAATGCAATGGGGCAGGTGTCAGGCGTGGAGCGGAAGAGCTCGTGCCCCAGCGTCCAGAGATCTGTATTAAGAATGAGTAATGCGCACGGAGGGTTGCGGATTACGGATACTTACCTGGGCGGAGGTCGCTCGCGAGGATGTTCTGCGCGGGGAAGCCGTCGCTTGCAGCCTTCCTGACATCGGTGCCGACTGAGTCGAATGAGGGACGCAGTGAGAAGGGAGTCGAGGGTCAGCAGAAGGCACGTACAACAACAGCCGAGATCGAGAAGGATGGCGCCGACCCGCTCGCGGCCAAGAGTGAGGACGTGTTGGTAGGCGGGCAGGGTCGAGATCTTCGTCCTGCAATAGTACATACCCTAATGAAATCCAATCGGGTTGGATGGTAACCAGTAACGCTTACTGGGTGAACGCAAACGTTCGAATACAATAGTAACTATAGAGCTGGACAACTATTTATCAGAGCGCGTAAAGCGTATCGATAGCCTGAATGTACAAACATCATATGCCTTCTTCTGAACAGCGATGATGTGCTGCTTCAATGCATTGGGGTCGTGGATCCCCGTCTGTGATTTGATAAACGCGACTTCCGCCTCGTCCGACTAGAAGCTTAATGCGTTGTATTACCGAAAAGCTTCAATGAGGGACTCTAAATCACCATGTATAGGCTCTCGTCGAGCGGGGGATTGAGCAAGAGATCCATGAGGGTCCACAAGTTGACACTACGTCTCGTAGATCATGTATTTATAGAGGCCCGAGGCGGCAGTCCGTCCCCGTGATCGCATTTGTGCTTAGCTTTCTGAAACTAGTTGAACCAAAGTTGGACGTCAGTATCGGTCAATTAAGGTCAACGAGAATAAAAGTGAGCAGTACTGAGAGAGATTGAGGGGCCCACGAATATTCATAATTCAATAAACCTCACCATCCCAATTTGGGACCCTTTCGTAACACAGAACAACCACGAAGATAACAGGAATCAGAACTATGGTCGCGTCAGTCGACCCAAAGGCCCAAGCAGGATTCGCGAAAGGCACGAACGAACTGTATAACAAGTATATTTTGGCGCTATCCGAACTAGCGCCCAGCTTATGCACCATAGGGAGCGACCGGAATATCAGCCCCAGGTGTTGTCGCACCTGCGCCGCACGATCACATCGTCTGGCCCTTTGAATGTCGTAGAGTCAGTCAGGGTCGTTAGCATTGAAGTCACTCAGGAGCGTGTTTCGACAGGATCGGCTCAGGGACGGGGCTCTTCACCCGCGCGCTGCTCGCACATCCCGAATACACAGTGCACACTCTTAAGGCCGTGGAGCCCAGCGAGGGAATGCGCGAGGTGTTTGCGAAATACACTACGGATGCGCGGGTCGTGCTTTCGGAGGGGACGTTCGACGCAACCGGTGTGGAGGGCGGGTGGGCGGACCTTATCGTCATCGCTACCGTATGTGAGCCACCGCGTGCGGGACTCACGTTGACGGTTTCGGCAGGCATTCCACTGGTGCGTTGATCACGAAGGAGCTGCGGCCGAGTTTGCGAGGGTGTTGAAGCCTGGGGGCGTTCTCGCCCTGATCTGGATCATTGAGGACAGGTGAGTCTTTCCATTGGTGTCGGCGCATCTAATAAAAATTGCGTCCAGAGACGCGGCTCAGTGGGTCAAAGAATACCGAGAACGCGTGGAACGCGACGACAAAAGGGTGCCTGGGCTCTGGCGCAAATTATTCAGTACCCCATCGTACACTGAATTTTTCAATGCACCGGAGCAGGAGATCTTCCAGTATGACGCTGTGGGGACACTGGATGGGATGATCAGCCGAGGGCTCACTTCCAGCCGAACTGCAATTCTTACCGATGTGGGGAAAGAAGCGTTTCGGAGGGACGTAGAGACCATTGTGCAGCGAGGCGAGGGCAAGGTGTGGGTTGACCAGGAGAAAGGGACATTTGTGTGTCCTCATAGGTCCGATCTTGTGTTCGCAAAACGCGTGTAGTTACAGTAAGTCCAATATCGGCATTACTGTACTATTTCGACCGAGTGTTCAGGTGACGCGTGACGGCCGATTTTTCTGAGGCCGTTAAAAATCGCGACAATTGAAAAGAAAATTTATCGGCCATCTCGGTGAGTGAAAATTCCGAAATTATTTAATGAACACTTGGTCGAAATAATACAGTATTGTTGCACGTGGAAACAACGAAAAGGACTTCGGTTGGCTCCTTAAGGCCTTAAGGGCGGTAGTCAACTAACGTTCGAACCTCGTTGAATCGAGGACTATAGATCGAGACTTTTAGCCACCGGGAGGTACAGACATTGAGCGCACGAAAAAAAAACTTTGAGGCTGTGTTCATGTCTAACACCGCCACCGGCGCGTAACTGGCCGCTCGGCGTTATCAGGAGTAGCAATTTATTTTAAAGTGATTAATCGAGGAAGAAAAACATGTGCCCAAAGACATAGATCTAGAGAGAATACTTTCGGGCACTGAATCACAGTTTAGTAACAGACCACACTAAGATGCCTGCATCGACGGCGCTGGGCATCCTGCGTTCTACGGCGCGCTGCTTGAAATGCGCTTCCACCTTCACGGTGCCCTCCGGGAACACCTCCCCCCATATAGCCACCCACGATTCGGGCGAGTGGCAGAGCATGTGGTGCCCGCCGCTGCACACATCCTCTTCTCTAAACCCCTTCGTGCCCCGCCCACCGTGCGAGCCGAAAATAACGGATCCAGGAAGGGGGGAAAGTAGCCCCGCAAGTGCGCGGGCAAGCTGGAGCTGCTGGGGCTCAAAAAAGAGATGGAATACGGCGGAAATGTGGATCGCAGTGACATGTCCGTGGAGCGGGGTGAGGCGCGCCAGAGAAGCGAGTGGGGGTGGGGGGCCCTCGAGTGGCGACGTGGCGGGTGCGACAGGCTCGAGAAAGTCTGGGTCGAGCGCGTCCCCCGCGAGAAACGCGATGGGGCAGGTGTCAGGCGTGGAGCGGAAGAGCTCATGACCTAGGTTCCAGAAACCTGCGTTAACAATGAGTAAATGCGCATGGAGGGTGCGGATTAAGGATATTTACCTGGGCGGAGGTCGCTCGCGAGGATGTTCTGCGCGGGGAAGCCGTCGCTTGCAGCCTTCCTGACGTCGGTGCCAACTGAACGGTCTCTCTCTCAATGGGCGATAGATCAGGAAGAAACTCAAGGTGCGTACAACAGCAGCCGAGATCGAGTAGGATGGCACCAGCCCGCTCACGTCCCAGAGTGAGGACGTTTTGGTACGCGGGGAGGGTTGAGATCTTCGTTCTGCGACGGTATCGGAATCACGTCCAGTCCGTTTGGATGGAACTTACCGAGTGAACGAAAACGAACGAATACAGCGATGCCAATACAGCTAAACATTTTCGTCAGAGCGCGTCGTGGAGCGTATCAATAGTCTGAATGCGCGGACATCGTATGCCTTCTTCTGAACAGCGATGATATGCTGCTTCAACGCGTTTGGGTCGTGGATTCCGCTCTGTGATTTGATAAACGCAAGTTCCGCCTCGTTCGTCTGAAGGTCATGTTAGTCTGAAGTGCTTGAAGGAGGAACTTGAAGTTACCAAGTAGAGGCTCTCGTCGAGCGGGGGCTTGGCTTCCATGAGCGTCCACAACTAATACAGGCGTTTATCTCGCAGACTGGGATTATTTATAGACTCGGAGTATAATCATTATATCTTGGGCGGCAGGGGCGGCATTCGGCCCACGTGGTGGCATATATGTCAGTAAGCCAATCGACAAGGCAAGACTCTGAAATTTCGTCGGACCCTTCTGCCCTAGTTGGAGGTCAGTGTCGGTTAAATAACGATTGTTTCCTCCTCCACTCAAGTTGAGCTTACTTTGGATCCCTGAACCAGCCTTAACCCCGCACCGACTGATTAGATTCTTCGGATCAGCGTCCGTCGGACCCAGATTACACACTGCGACCCACGAAGATAACGGGTATCGGAACTATGGTCGCGTCAGTCAACCCGACGGCCCAGGCTGGGTTCGCAAAAGGCACGAACGAACTGTACAACAAGTATATTCCGCCGCTACCGCTCGCCCCCCTCCGCCCAGCTTACGCGCTGTTTTGACCAGGGCGCGACCGCAGTATCAGCCCGAGGCGCTCTCGCGCCTGCGCAGCGCGATCACATCGTCCGGCCCCTTGAACGTCGTAGAGTCAGTCAAGTTCCACTGGGATTGGAGTTACCCACGAGCGTGTTTCGACAGGATCGGCTCGGGGACGGGGCTCTTCACCCGCGCGCTGCTCTTGCATCCCGAATGGGCCGCAGTGCGCACTCTGAGGGCCGTAGAGCCCAGTGAGGGGATGCGTGAGGTGTTCGCGAAATACACCACAGACGCGCGCGTCGTGCTGTCGGAGGGGACGTTCGACGCAACCGGTGTCGAGGGCGGGTGGGCGGACCTTATCGTCATCGCTACTGTATGTGGGCCACCGCGTGCGGAACCCATGTCGATGGTTTCGACAGGCATTCCACTGATGCGTTGATTACGAAGCAGCAGCGGCCGAGTTTGCGAGGGTGTTGAAGCCTGGGGGCGTTCTCTCCCTGATTTGGAATACCGAGGACAGGCGAGCCTTTGCATTTTGTCACTTGCTCGTCTAATGAATATTACGTCCAGAGACGCCGCTCCGTGGCTCAAACAATATCGAGAACGTGTGGAACGCGACGAGAATGGGGCGCCGCACTGGTGCTCGGGACTGTGGCGCGAATTATTCCGTACGCCATCGTACACTAAATTTTTCAATGCACCAGAGGAGGAGATCTTCCGGTATGACGCTGTAGGGACACTAGATGGGATGATCAGCCGAGGGCTCACGAGCAGCCGGGTTGCGAGTCTTACCGAGGCGGAGAAAGAGGCGTTTGGTAGGGACGTGGAAACCATTGTGCAGCGAGGAGAGGGCAAGGTATGGGTTGACAAGGAGAAGGGGACTTTCGTGTATCCTCATAGGACCGATCTTGTTGTCGCGAAACGCGTCTAGTACGCGTCCAATATGCATTTATTCAAGTTGTTGCATACAACTGCAAGACTTCACTGGCAGGTGGCTCTTTAAGGGCGGTATGTAGTAGGCCTGTCTTCGAAGGCTTTAACCTTCAAAGGTTCTTTGAATTGAAGTCGGGGGAACTTCGAGCCACAGTATAACGGCTGCATCTTGTCATGTTGCCTGAACGCACTGGCAGGAGGAAAAGTTTGAGGCTGTGTTCGGCTGTTTACGCCTTTCTACGCCTACACACAGCAGCGCAAGCGCTTAATTATTCGAGCCATTTCTCTATCCGCCTGGGTACTATAGTCCATGGGAGAAGTTATCAACGTCGTCGTCGCGTTCGCCGTTATAGTGTTCATTTTCCGTTGGTTGACTACGAGCACGTTGCAGTCGACTCAATTCACGACTTGCTTCTGACTGCTATCCAGATAATGACTCTCCATCCGACCGGAGCGCTGCGGATACGCTTGGCTTCAGGCCAAAGCCCGTCTCTCAAGACATGGTAACTATATTTTCCCGCTGTCTGCGCCAGAATCTGACCAGCTCCAGATCGACACAATATCTAACATGTTCCCTGACATACCTCCGTACGTCGACACTTATTCGTTCATGCACGCATCTAAAGCAAGTTATCTCGCAGAGACAACATCCGCTACGACCTGCTCCGTACAGGAAGTGTCGAGCTTTCATCCAATAAAATACTCGAACGGGGATTCTTGGAACCAGTGCGTTCTTTCAATGGATTTTGGATTGGTATTGACTTTATATAGCCACCCCCGGCGTACTTCACGCTCTACCCCCGGGAAGCCAACGCTGAGCCAGGAGCCAGACCAGCGCCGGCCGGCGCCGCGGCGTCCACCGCCGTCAAGCCCAAGCAAACCTTGATCGACCGATACAACCTGCAAGAACGCGTCGTACAACCGGGCCCGTTAATCTCCGAAGAGGCTATAGGTGGCAAGGCAGTGTGGGAGGACAGCTCGGAGAAGCGCGAGGCGAGTTTGAAGGAGCGCAAGGCGCAGATGATATTGGCTGCACGGCAGTACGTGGTCTTTACCTTCTCGCGATCTGCATCGTTCATGCGCTACTTCTAGGCGGATTCTGGCCCAGCAGCAGCAGAAAACTGCGCCATAACGGTTCACGATTCCATTCTATTCTGGATTTAATTTAACTCGAGTCCTTTTTTTAATTACTGGATAACGTCGAATCGACTCATGCCTTTTGCATTGACCGGTCATAAGTTTGGTGAGGTTTGAACTATCTGTGGAAACGGGAATGAAAACCTCTGGCTTTCCTTGCATTCAGATTTTGTAAGGAGCCTACTCTTACGGCTACCCTTCATCCCAGTTGAAGTCTTGGAAGATTACCTGTCCGCCCGCACTCCCCGAGGGCTGGCCATGACTCGCCTGGCCTAGACCTCACTGTCTCATAGAAAGTCTAAGATATCCGAACTTTCTTGCACTCCCGCGCGTTCTAGGCTCTCAGTGTCTCACTTTTCAAAGGAGTCAAGTTTTCATCTTCACTTGATTCCTCGGCGAGTTTTTCTTCGTATTCCCTCATTTCTTTCGACGTTTGCGACGCTTTCGCAGTCGCCTTTATTTCGTCTAGCGAGTTGGAGCGAAAGCAGGTGTACTTCGCGCCTCGACGCCCGCGGAAGCAATTTCCAACTCGATCGTTCCGCGGAGGTTTCACTTTTTTTTTGGGCCCCCTATGTTGGTCTGGACCCATTCACCAACTGCTATAAAACCCAGCGATGTTTCCTCTATCCAGCATCTACCTCAACACAACCAACATCACTCAACATGAAGTCCGCTATCGTTTTTTGCGCCCTTTCGTTCGCCATCTCCGCCGTCGAAGGTCTCCCCAGCGAATCCAACGCTCAACGTCTTGCTCGCGGCCTTCCTCCACTCCCTCCCCGGCGTCGGCACTCAGGCGAGTCTTCTTTTCTTTATATTTTTTGAATCATATTGATTAACTGGTTCTTCGTTAGGTGCCAAACGGACGACGCCGTCATCCACTCCCATCCAATGCGAGACCAAGAAAACGTTCTGCTGCTCCGACCTTTCGGCGACCAGCAGCTCGTCCGCTAAGAACATCCTCAGCGGTCTCGGGATCCCCTCCAGCAGCTGTGGCGAGCACATCGGCACCGGCTGCATCGCCGCCTTTGGCGATTCTTGGTATGTCATCTGTGTCTTCTCCATGCGCCCGGGCTGAGGATTTGTGCCATACAGCTTAATTGGTACGCCGGCGAAGTGCTGCGGGAATCTGTTCGGGCTCGTTGGTATCGACTGCGCGCCCGGTACGTGGCTTCTTTCTTTCTTGTGGATCGCACATTTATTCATCTCCTCGCAGTTTCAGTCTCCACGTCCTCCTCGCACCCTGCATCGACTTCGACTTCGCGCCCCGCGTCTTCGTCGGCCACGACCTCGTCGGCGCATTCGAGCAGCGCACACAGCAGCTCGGCGCCTCAATCCTCTTCGACGGTGTCGCGTTCTAGCAGCATTCGGAGCAGTTCCGCGTCGTCCGTGTCAGTTCCCGGGTCGTCTTCGTCGGTCGGCTCGAGCAGCTCGTCAACGCGAAGCTCTTCCTCCGCTTCACATATTAGCAGCTCGGCAGGCAAGTATCCGTTCTCTCGTTCTCTGAATCATTTGTTGATATTCTTCTTTAGCATCGTCGTCCAGGGCATCTAGCTCGACTTCGCATGTGAGCAGCTCGTCTTCGTCGGCGACTCGTTCGAGCGCCTCGTCGTCTTCGCGCGCCAGCAGCTCTGCGACATCCAGCAGCGCCCACACGAGTTCGGCGTCGTCGCACACCGCGTCTTCAAGCAGCGCGCGCAGCAGCTCGGCCTCTCCTTCCTCTTCTCATGGATCTAGTTCGCACGCCAGCACCTCTGGCACTTCGAGCTCGGTCCGCAGCAGCTCGGCTTCGTCTCACGCTGCGTCTTCTAGCAGCGCCCGTAGCAGCTCATCCTCGCGCGTTAGCAGCTCCGCTTCGCCCTCGTCGACACCGGTCAACTGCGACACGAAAAAAACCTTCTGCTGCTCCGACCTCAAGGCCACCAGCAGTTCATCCGCGAAGAGCATCCTCAGCGGTCTTGGTATCCCTTCCAATAGCTGCGGGGATCACATTGGCACGGATTGCGTCGCCGCCTTTGGCGATTCTTGGTAGGCTATTCGCGCTTCCTTATTGTGCCTGGGCTTATGCTTTCGTGCGATACAGCTTGATTGGCACCCCTGCGAAGTGCTGCGGGAGTCTATTCGGCCTCATCGGGATCGACTGCACGGCTCGTATGTGCTTTCATTGTTTTTGTAAGATCCTATATTGATTTTCTCGTAGTTTCTAGCTCCACGTCGACTTCCCACGGCGGATCGACTTCGTCTTCGCGCCCCGCGTCCGCGTCTTCGTCCGTCCCTGCCTCGTCCCATACTAGCTCTGCCTCGCGCAGCAGCTCGGCATCGTCGGTGTCGGCCCACTCAAGCAGCGCACACAGCAGCTCGTCGGCTTCGGTGTCGCGTAGCACTTCGTCGACTTCGCGTGTTAGCAGCTCAGCAGGTAAGTATCCGTTGTTTAGTCTTGTTCTTTGACTCGTTTGTTGATGTTCTTCAGCCTCGTCGTCCAGGGCATCTAGCTCGACTTCGCATGTCAGCAGCTCTGCCTCCGTGCCTCGCTCTTCTTCCTCTGCGTCTCATTCGAGCGTATCCTCCTCCCGCGCGAGCTCGGCCTCTCCTTCCCGTTCTTCGTCGATGTCGCACCCTGCATCTTCTACCAGTGCTCGCAGCAGCTCGGTCTCCCCTTCCTCTTCTCACGCATCTAGCTCGCACGTCAGCAGCTCTGCGATTACCACCACTGCCTGCAGCAGCTCATCCTCGTCTAACGTCGCGTCTTCCAGCAGCGCCCGTAGCAGCTCATCCTCACGCGTCAGCAGCTCTGCTTCCCCGTCGTCAACACCCGTCAACTGCGAGACCAAGAAAACCTTCTGTTGCTCTGACCTCACCGCGACGAGCAGCTCATCCGCTAAGAGCATCATCAGCGGTCTCGGAATTCCCTCCAGCAGCTGCGGCGAGCACATCGGCACGGGATGTGTCGCCGCCCTTGGCGATTCTTGGTATGTTATCATCGCTTCCCCCTCCTCGTACCGGGCTTATGTTTTGTGATACAGCTTAATTGGTACTCCAGCGAAGTGCTGCGGCAGCCTCTTCGGGCTCATTGGCATCGACTGCACGCCTGGTATGTCCTGTATTCTTCCTCGCGTGCTAACATTCTTATCTTCGCGCAGTTTCTGCCTCCACTTCGACCTCGCACACTTCGTCGTCTTCTCGTCTCGCATCGTCGACGGTCTCGCCGCACACTAGCTCTGCCTCGCGCAGCAGCTCCGCGTCGTCGGTTTCGGTCCCTCGTTCGTCATCATCGGCACTCTCGAGCAGCCACGCCAGCTTGGCGACTCAATCCTCTTCGACCGTGTCACGTTCGAGCAGCATTCGGAGCAGCTCCGCGTCGCCAGTGTCGGTCCCCCGGTCCTCTTCATCGGCGCACTCGAGCAGTGTTCGTAGCTCTTCGTCTTCGTCGGTGCCCCACCCTTCTTCGTCAGCTTCCCAGGCCAGCAGCTCATCGGGTAAGGACCCATCTCGCCGGCTTTATTAATGCTCATTTTTGCATCCAGCGCCGCACTCTGGCAGCTCTACTTCGGCTCGTTCCAGCAGCTCTTCGTCGGTCTCTAATTCCCGCGTAAGCAGCTCGGCATCCCGTGCTAGCTCTTCTGCGTCGTCTGTGCACGCCAGCTCGTCATCGGCGCGCCCGTCGTCTTCCAGCGGCCGTACAAGCAGCTCAGCCTCTGCATCTCGTTCGAGCAGCACCCACGGAAGCTCCATCTCTGTGCCCGCTACATCCAACTCCCACGCCAGCAGCGCCGCATCGACCTCGCGCAGCTCGTCGAGCTCGGCATCTCGGCCCGCCTTTTCCGCATCAGCGTCGGCTTCCCACGCCTCCTCTTCCTCCCGTGTTAGCTCGTCGGCCTCTCGTACAAGCAGCTCGGCTTCCACTGCACGCTCATCGTCAGCTTCTCACGCAAGCACTTCTTCTGGTTAGTTTTTCCTCGATTTTTAGTCAGCCCATTTGCTCAATTAGGGTTCAATTCAGCATCGGTCAACTCTGCAGCGCCCTCGATTTCTTCTTCCAGGGCTGCATCATCTTCGTCGCACTCTACCTCAGTGTCGCATGCGGCCTCGTCCAGCGCGCGTCCCAGCAGCAGCTCAGCGACGCGCTCGAGCTCCGCCTCATCCTCGAGCTCACACACAAGCAGCTCTGTGACCCACTCGAGCTCAGTGGTGTCCTCGGCAACTCGATCTAGCTCCGCGTCGCACGTTACGTCATCTTCTAGCGCTCGCAGCTCGGCGATCCACTCGAGCTCTGCAGCGTCCTCGGCAAGCCGCTCAAGCTCGGCCTCTTCTAGCGCTCGCCCCACCAGCAGCTCAACAGTCCGCTCGAGCTCAGCCGCCCCGTCGAGCTCGCACACCAGCTCAGCAATTCGTTCGAGCTCTTCCTCGTCTTCGGTCGCTCGTTCCAGCTCGACGTCGCACACTACTTCTTCCAGTGCTCGTCCCAGCAGCAGCTCAGCACTCCGCTCGAGCTCGCACACCAGCAGCTCTGTAGCTCACCCGAGCTCCTCCTCATCATCGGTCACCCATTCCAGCTCGGCGTCGCACTATACGTCATCTAGCGCTCGTCCCAGCAGCAGCTCAGCAATCCGCTCGAGCTCTGCCTCTTCCTCGGCAAGCCGTTCCAGCTCTGCGTCACGCGTATCGTCATCGAGCAGCTCGGCAGCGCACACGAGCGCTCCTTCGTCCACGGTGACTCGTTCCAGCACGGTGGCGAGCTCTGCATCCCACTCTCCGTCGTCGTCCAGTTCGCGCGCCAGCAGCTCTGCATCCGCGGCCCGTTCGAGCTCTTCAACATCCGCAGCCCGTTCGAGCTCCGTGCCATCATCCTCTAGCGCCGCTACTAGCTCTTCTGCGGTCCATTCGAGCACGGCTTCGTCATCTTCGGTGCACTCCAGCTCGTCCTCGTCGACGGTACCCCGGGCAAGCTCGACTGTCACCCCTACGTCATCATCGAGCGCCCGTGCCAGCTCGTCCACGACGCGCACCACCTCTACTACACCGGCGACGACCTCCTCTACGCACACCTCGTCGACGACGATCACACGCACGACGTCGTCCGCCTCCGCCACCGCGTCGGCGGTCACCTGCGAGGCGAAGGCCAAGTTCTGCTGCAGAAGCCTCGAGTCGCACAGCAGCTCGAGCGGCAGCGGCTGCCTCAAGGACGCCGGCCTGTCTGCGAGCCAAGTCAGCGGCGACACCGTCGGCGTCGTGTGTTCCCCAGTTACGCTTCTGCGCGGTGTTCAGTCCTGGTACGCGCCCCTTCCTTTATTCAAGTTGCGACTCGTTGCTGACTCGCTTTTCTTAGCTCCGGCGACTTGGAGCCTGCACTGTGCTGCGGGAACTTGCACGGAACCACCGGTATCGACTGCGTGTCGAGTAAGTCTTCTCCAACCCCTACCTTTTATCGGTTACTAACAGCCGGTCCAGCGACCCTCTCGGCGCGCAGCGAGCTGCTCTAATCACCCAAACTTTGACCAATATTAACTTCGCATAATGCACTTACCGACTTACAACTGGCTTAACGGACCATCTAATGTATTACCATAATGTATCCACTAGACAGAATATATGTATGCAATGAATTTTTCCGAAACAACCTTTTAACCCGTCTTCGATTTCGCGGTTCTGGTGTTACAAGCCATCGAACTCGTCGAAGTCTGAGACAGAGAGCATTAATATTGTGCAGTGAATTGCCATCACTGGTCGGTGATTTCCGGCAGTGCTTACCAATGTTCAACCTTGTTGGTTCAATTCTCAGCTCACCAGGATGCATGTTCGTATTGATTTTTCCGCTGTCGGTAACAACCGGGGGTTTCTCCATATGCAGACAGCGGTCGTCGTTGAAAGAATGTCATCAAATCATGCCAAAACAGGAATTTTGACCGCGTACAATATCCTGCCAGTGATGACCTTAAGACTGAAATTTCTGGGACTTTTAATTATGTCTGGCAATATAAATTCCTTTTGGCAAAGATCTTTGCGTGCCTCGCCACACAGAACTCGCAATATTTGGCTTGACAAATCAAGCAAACCACACAAAGGAGAACAGACGATATCGTACAACGGGATTATGGTCTATCTACGTACGCACAGGCAGGAAGGTGGCTCGTGAGGCCTGAATGGGAGCTCCAGCGGTCAGATCAACTGCTCATCGTCATCCTCCCCAACGCGAGCCACCCGTGCTGTCCGCACTGCAGAGACTTCGGGGTGCGCCTGCCGGTACTCGAGGATGACGCGGATCGACTTGGAGTATCCCTTGTAGATGCCCGCTGCCTCCTCGTATGGCGCTGCAAGGGGCCACTGTGAGCTGGGCAAGAAAGAGGCATCCATCGCATTGAAGCTCACCGAGAGGTCGGCGATCGAGGTCTGCATCCAGGCGTTCAGCAGCCTCGAGATCGCGCTGGCTTAAAGTGCACAGGTCGAGGGGAGGCTGGCGGGGAGGCTGGTCGGCGTCAGAGGTTTCTTGAGAGTTGTTGTCGTCGGTTGACCCGTCGGCGCCGTCCTCATTGCGTTTGCGCTTGGTGCCGCGTTTTTTACCGGCTAACTCCTCCGGGACCTCGACGGTCACGGACCCCGAAACCTGCGAGAACTCGAAGAGAATATTCTGCGACGCTCGGAAGATGCCCCAGGCGAATCTCACATAGACGTTCAAGGGGTGGATTCGGCCTGGAATGGTGACGGCTCGGAGATGGTACTCGGCCGCGAAATCGGCAACTGCGCGCGTGAGGCACACGCAGACCGCCGTACGTGCGTAGGGGGCAAAAACAAAATGGCCCTGATCCATGCCGTCCCCGTTGAGATCGGCGCGCGTGGCGAGGCAGTTGGGCGGTGAATGGATACCTTCCACGTTGTCCGTTGTTCCGCTCATGCCCCAGAAAATCCACTAGCATTTAGATGAGCGATGAGAGTCTCGAAGGGCGACCCCGGGACGCACCCATTCCTCCTCCGTGCTAGGGACCAAGTGGCAGGTCTGGAGCCGGCTTGTGTCCCCGGTCACCACACAACGGCCGTCGGCCGCCTTCACCACCTCGCTTAATGCCGAAAGAGACGAGTTCGGGGAAACTTCCTGGGCTCCTATCCCGCGGAAGGTCCAATGTGAGGGCACGGCGGTGGGCGGGGACCAGGCGCGAAACGATGTACAGACTGGGTAGCGTCTATTTCGAACACGTCAGAAACCGAATTTGAAGATACAGACGGCGTACGGTTCTCCGGGGACGTGGTACGTGTACCGGCCGGGCAGTACAAGATGGTCCCCGTTAACGGGCGCGGTCACGACGGTATTGTGCGAGTCATGAAGGGTTCCGTCCTTATTGGCGGTTAGAATCCGACAGGCGTCCGAAACGATGGAGAAGGGGACACCGTACTGGCCCGAGGGGGCGGGAAAGGCGACCAAAAGTAACAGCGTTCTGGGCGGGGTGTACCCCGGGTGGACGACGTGGACGTATTGGGTGGCGTCGAGTGAATCCGATCGCGACTTTACGGCTCTAGGGTTGCCGCCATGGTGCAAGGTGGCCATGAAGGATCTTTGACGCCGCTCATGCGAAGTTGCAAATGAGACGCGACACGTCACGGCCGTGACGCCGTGACGGCAAGTTGAAAGTCTTGAAAAATTCAACCCAAAAAAATTTACACTCCAGCACAACTCCAGCCCTCCCCGTAAATTCTTGGTGATGACTAGAAGAGTCCGACCACAAGCGACAACATTCAAGAGGAGTGAAAGGTTGGCTACTTCTAGCCCACCTTGTTTCCTCGTAGGACCGTGGGTAATTGCTGATAATCGACCTACGAGATGATTTTTCCTGGTCGGCGTTGGCCCAATCGGGAGGACAAATTTGGCTCGATGTGGGCGAGCGTCCGACGCGTCGAAGCGCCCATTGTCCTTGGCCACAGATGTCCCAACTTGGTAAGTTCGGTTCAACATTGTGCTGGCGCTTTGGTCTGATGTTAAAAATATTTGCTCGCGTGCTTTGGTTCTCCTGCCACTCGTCCTTTACCACAACACCCCTTCCTTCGAACGGTTTAATTGGTGCCTTCCAGTCGAATATTGCACATATCCGTACTGCGCAACACCTGAGTCCTCATTCGCACTCTCGAAATCCGCAACGGAAGGTCTTGCCTGACTGGCCAAGAGAGTGAGTAATATCTGCCTCTTTCACTCTACCTACCGGCACTCAACGATGTCTTCAGTTGAATTGAGAGTCCAAAAAAGTTGATAGTGTGCCACCTCGAGAGAATTCTAGATGTACAACGTTAACGCGTTAGTCGTCTCTCCTCGTATCCCGAAAGGCAGCTTACCTCGTGCCAGAAACGCGCCCAGAGATTATAACACCCCCGAACAGCGTGCCTCTGGGATGGAGGGGAGTTTCCCCGGCTCCCACCGCCGCCGAGACAGCATAAATCCCGTTTGGAATGCGCCGGATGGGAACCTCCCCCCTTCGCTCAGCCGCCAAGAACGTGCAGATCTTGATCCACGGCCAAATCCCTTCGCTACTGGGAGCCTCGTCGAAGCTCTCGCCGAGCCACCCTCCGGAGCACTCCGCGGACTGGCGAGGGCGCCTAGACCGCGGAAGGCCACCCACAAGCGGCAGTCCTCGTCTGGATCACGGCACCCATCGTCAGCGACCAGAGCTGATACCGCGGCGCGCGCTGCGCATGCGGCAGCACGGCAACAGGCGCTTTTTGTGGTACGACAACAACAGGCGCAGTTGGCGGCGGCACGACAGCAGGCACTTCATCAACAGCATTATGAACAGCACCTCGCACGGAGTCGGGCCATAGATTTTGCGCAGCTTCCACCACCCACAACACCCTTGGAGCTGGAGATGCGACAGAGCTATGCCCTGGAGTGGGGATTACCACCTCCCCCACCATACCTAACGCCTGCGCCGATTGCGCGCCAGCCATTGATGCTCGTGCCGGTGCCGCGGAATCCAGTGCCAGAGCCTATGCCTCTTGTCCCGTCGTACTTGACCGTGACCGATACTCAGCGCCGGCGTCGACCGGCGGCCATGTACCCCATGTACCCAGCCCAGAGCTCGCGACCACAGGATCGGACGATATATCAGACAGTGCAACCGGCGTCGATGAGGTATGCGGGGCCTGGTAGAAATCGCCCCAGGAATGGCCCGTGATGATGTGCCAATTCCAAAGGATTCTCGGGCGTTATGATCCTGACTCGGATGTCCAACTTGAAGTAGTTATTTTTCCTGTACTATACTACTATTAATGATTGTAACGACTTTGAATGAATCTTTATGCTTGAGAGCTTGAGACGCAAGATTGACCAGTTCATGAAGCGCGTATAATGGAGGGTAGTGAGCGTAGGCCGGCGCCAGGTCAAGAAGGCCAAGTGGAGAGCCCCGGTGCTACTGTACTGATGGCGAATGATGGCGAACGGACTGCGAATGATGGCGAATGCAAAACTCCCACGCTAGAAACCCATCCACGGAATCATGTCCAGGAAAAAAACGTGATCATCCCTCCAGTAAATTCCATTCAGGAATCTCACTGAACTGGTTTTTTCTCTATTTGCCTGGAGTGAAGGCCTTGGATGTAATCTCATGCAGCTGTTCTACTCCACTGAAATTCTTCGTATATTTCCTGGAGTGATTCTCATCCACAAATTTCCACTGGAGGGATTTCCCTTAAATGATATTTTTGGGTTCTGCTGGAGCGATGTAAGGCTGGCGCCACCACCTTACCACATATCACTGATGTGCTTATATATGACCCGAACCGTGAACACATAATCTGTGTTTATAGTGCTGTTTTGGCGTAATGGTTAAAGTGGTCGGATCATGATAACAACCCTCTTACAAGCGATCTTTCTGAAGTTATTATTTCTGTTTCTCTTGGAGCATTTACTCTGTAGTGATATTTTTTCTCCTCCAGGGATTGTTCTGAAGTGATATTCACTTTCCTTTTGGAGCTATTTCTCTCTATAGATTTATTGTAATCTACTGGAGTAATTTTGCTGTAGGCTTTTTTTTTACTATTTCCCTCCAGCAATCTTGCTACATGAGAGAATTGATCATGGTCCCCCATCAACAGTCGGGTCCGAAGGTTTTGAAGAGGAGGATGCTGGAACTGGAACTGGAACTGGAACTGGAGTTCTATTTGTTGCTGTACCTGGCCATAAGGGCTATGCAGCAGTACTCTAGAATATCTAGACTGGGGTAAGTACGGTATCTACGGTGGGTATGTATAGACTGACCATTTTCTACGTACTATAGAGGAAAAGTAAAAGGTGGAACGAGTGGGGAAACATTTTGTAGCGAGATATACGATGGGTTGTGAAGGTGGAATATGTAAATGGGCATGATGCAGTGGGCGGTTTTGGTCATGATAGAGGAGGGAGAGAGAGTATTATATGTAAGTAATCTACGAGTCCATAAATAAATAAATAAAGGAAAAGGAAAAGGAGAGAGGAAGGGAGACTCAGCTAAAGCGACGTGTTTGGGTGATGAATGATATGATTGGTTTCAGGAGCTTCGGGTGGTTCAGGAGCGTGCGGACATCAACCGCGCCGAGGATTCCCGCATTGTAAGAGGCATGCTGGAGCGGAGGGCGGAGGTGTTCCCAAGCCGGACAGTGCAAAAGATAGTGTGTGCGTGTCTCTTTGGTAGCCCCGCACGCATCACATGCCGGAGAGGGAGCCAGGCGGCATCGGAATCGGTGCGCATTGAGAGACGAGAAGTCGGTCCGCAGTCGCGAGAGGATGGATATGTCAGCACGGGATGCAGCGGAGGAGTACGGGGAGCGGAGTATAAGGGAAGGCGGCGTGTCATCTATTTCCCGAAGACCCCGACCGGGCATGGAGACCTTCCACAGATCGCGCCAGCGCTTGAGGATGCGGGTGTTGATCTGGCGCTTGCATGTAGTAAGAGATACGGGGACCGACGGTGGTGGAGGTAGACGGGTGGCCGCTTTCGCTGCATCGTCAGCAAGCTCGTTGCCAAGGGTACCGATGTGAGCAGGTGTCCACAGGATAACGATGCGGAATCCGGGGAAGTGTGCTGCAGCCGTGCGAACCAGCTTGTTGAAAAGGATTGCGCGGAATTGGCCAGCACGAGGAGCAGTGGAGAGAACCGCCTTCTGACCGGCCTGGGAATCCGTGATGATCAATATGTGACTGGCGTTACGGGTGAGTGCCCGTTTCGTCGCCTCCACCAAGCCTTCAATTTCGCCTTCAGCGACCTGTCCGTCACCCAGAGGGATCAAGATCCTCTCGCGGACTCCACCACCCTCCACTCGCACTGCTGCACCGCCCGCCGAACCCTCCAGGAGGGAACCGTCCGTGTACCAGCCCGCGCCAGCAAAGACGGGATCAATCAGAAACTCGTTGAGGACTGCGACCGCGTCGGATTTGGATGGTGTGATAGTGGAAACAGGGAGGGGTTCGGCCCACGGAGGTGAGTAGACCGACTCAATTGACTCCATTCCTAGCGTGTAGTGACTGTTGGTCTCCTGCGGGGAATCTGAGGCATCAGATGTTACGGGTGGGGCAGCCACGGGAACTTGCCTTCCGCCAGGAGGCGGAGACAGACCCTGAGCATTACACTCAGTGACTGCCCCCCCTCGCTTTCCACGGGCGCCGCTGCCAGCTTGGTCTGCGCGCGCTTCCGCCGTAACATCTGTGGGGGGACGACGGATATTGCGCTCGCGGATGCGCGTGCCTCGCGGTGGGACCTCGACGGGCCAGCGAACGGTGGGTAGGCGTTCCACGAAGTGGAGGGGTGACGCGCGGGATGCCAGGCGGGGTGCCGCGCTGATTGCGCTACGCACAAGTGGAACGATGCCGTGCGTTGGTGGGAGGCTGAGGTATCGCGCGAGACGGTGGAGGAGAGCAGACTCGAGCCGTAGAGGTGCGGGGAGGATAGCCGCTTCCTTCTCCAGAGCTGCGAGGGACGCAGTGCGGTAGCCACCTGTTATACAACGTGCAATAGATTTGTTAACCCGTTCAAGTGGCTTTAGAGCTTTAGCAGGGAGGGGGAAGAAACAGTTTACACCGTAATCAGCCCTCGGGAATACAACCGCGCGCGCCAGGTCGCGAACCATGAGTGGTTTGAGGCCCCAGACTGCGTGGGTGAGGGCCAGCGAGGCGTTCAAAGCTCTCGCCGCCGATGCTGCGCGCGACTTGATGTGCTCCTCGCCCGTGAGCTTTGAGTCTATTAAAACGCCGATCCACTTGACGACTTTAGAGGGGCAAATAACAACGTTATTGAACGTGACAGAGAACTCGGAGAGGTCGTCGCGTCCCGGTGAGTGGTGAAGCAGCTCGCTCTTGTCGTCTTCAAAAGTTGCCTTGTCATCGCGCGCCCAGTCCACCGCAATCCTAGCCGCCTGGTTGAGTACCTTAACGTTTTGCGTCACGGATTTGCTGGCTGTGCTAAAATTGGTATCGTCAATGAACCCGTACCGCCAGCTGAGGAAAACATCGATGGCTTCAAGACGGCGCAGGAGGCAGTTGATGGTGAGCAGAAAAACGATGACAGACAGTGCCGAGCCTTGAGGAGCGCCTTCCTGGGTGCACTTGAAAGTAACTGTGCGGACACCGTCAATAACGACCGTGACGAGGTGGTGGTGAAGGAACGAAGCAACCCAGCGAATGAGCTGCTGAGAGTACCCCAGAGACGCCATTTCCTGAACCACTACCTGATGGGACACACGGTTAAATGCGCCTTTGAGGTCGTAAAAGAGCGTTGAAACTGTATTGCCGGCATCGAGCTGCGTGCGAATGCGGTGGATATAACCGTCGACAGCTTGAAGGGTACTGTGTGCGGGGCGGCCACCATATTGTCCCTCGTCCAGAAAGCCCAGTGACTCTGCTTCAAAGGAAAGCCGGTCAGCTATGAGGCGCTCCAAAGGCTTAGCTAGGATGTGCTCATAATTTTCGACAGGTCGCCAAGCCTTGGGGGAAGTTTTATCCTTCTTGCCGGATTTATGCACGGGAGTCGCGATGTTTGCCTTGAAGGGAGTGGGCTTAGCGGCGAGGGCAACTGACACTTTGTAGATAGGGCGGATCCAGTCGCCTAAGACCGAGTAGCCTCGCTGGACAAAACCCATCTGGATGCCGTAGCGGTCGGGGGCCTTCCACGGTGCAGATGACATGATGACGGAGTCGACCTCAGCATCGGTTACGGGGACGAAAGGGCGCTCGTTGTGGATAGCGATGGACTCAGCGAGAGCGACTGGGTCTGTATGAGAGGGAAGTGCTTCAGATGTGTCTCGGGAGGCAGGCAATGGATCTTGCCTGTCCGCCAGGGGCGGAAGTCTACTCAGAGGCAAAGCCTCCCAGCAGACCCCCCCTCGCTTTCCCCGGTCACCGCTGCCAACTTGGTCTACGCGCGTGGTCGGAGTCACATCTGGTGGGGACAGTATTTCGTCAGGGGGCGGTGCGGTAGATGTTAGGTCCACGGCCTCAGTGCCAAACCAAGCGCGACCTAGAACGCGGCCACGATCCAGATGAGATAGGACCGTATCACCAGACCCGGGGTCAACGATGGAGGGGAATACTGCAGAACGCCGCTCCTTCAGACGCTTGAGAGCTCTATAGACGTCGATGCGCTCGAGTTCTTTAAGAAACACTGTCCAAACTTCAAGTTTGGCTTGAGAAATAGCTCGGTAAAAAACCCGGCGTGCCTCGAGCCACTCTTCCCGTGCAGCTGGCAGTCGAGTCCGTTGATACCAGCGCCTCCTGTTGCGCATAATCGTGCGGAGGTGGGTGAGGAGAGGTTTCCACCAACGTTTTGCCATAGAGCAAGGACGGTGACGAGGAGTCGAGCCTTCCAGCGCTGCCAAGAGAACCTCGCAGATGAAATCGACAGCTTCGTCCAGTTCCTCGGGGGATGGACAAGGATGATGTCGAGGTGGACCCAGCTACAGGCACTTGAGGAAGGTTTGCATTCTGAAGGCGGCGGTGCAATTGAAACATGGCAGCATGCTGCTCCAGTGAGGCGAGCTCATGAGCACGGTGGGATTCTACAGCACACATGCTACTAGAATCCAGGCTGAGTAGCAGAGTTGCCGCCATGGATATAGCAGATGTTATTGAGATGTGTAGTATGTGACTCGCAAAAGCGAGCTTTCTGCGATGGAAGGGGCTCTATGCAGCCATGGACGGAGCAAGTCAGATGGCGGACAGTGACCCCATTGTGGACACCAGCTGTCAATTGATCTGGTTTATATGTATACTAGTGGGTAAAGAGAAGGTTGAAAATACTACTGAGACATACACCAGTGACTGTCTTCACCTTGGTATACCTTCATACACCGATCACATGTGTGTGCCCACATGTCTTAACCAGTTCCGACCATGCAATAATTGTGCTCCTCCAAGGCCTAATCAAGCCAATGTCATGTATAAGTTACATGGAGGGAAATATGGTGGAGCAAAAAAATCCTATTAGTCATGGATGGATATATCTAAAGCAGAGAATCTAGGATCTTTGTGTAGAGGAATAGCTGGAGGACTAAATCAACGAAATCACTGAAGGGATTCTGCTGGACGAGAAATCCTATTATTAGAGCATATTTGCAGCCGCCAAAATCGACCGCCGGATTTCTGCAATCACTCGTCGTTTTTAACCGACGCCAGTGACTGATGTGACGAGATGGCTGTCTGAATGCACAAGTCCTACGTCTGAGGCAGAAAACTGCCTAGCGGCCTGCAGAATATGTAGATAAGAGTTACAGAAGATGTACTCCCCCCAAAAAACGGATGCTCTCAGCTCTGTATTGCATTATCTGGACGTCTTTTGAGGTCGACTACTGCTCGCTTATCGTTGCCGATCCCAATTAGGTGTCACCAAATTTCTGCAATCACCCATCATATTTTGGATCAAACGGGCGATTTTGGAGTTTTAGAGGGCTGCAAATATGCTCTATTCATGGATGGATATACCTGGAGCAGGAATTTGGAATCTTCATAAAGCGGAATTGCTGGACTACTAAATCAACAAAATCGCTGAAGGGATTCTGCTGGATGGATTTGGCTGAACGAGAAAAGAGGGTTTTCAAGTGGAGGGAAATGCATGGAGATGAAAATCAGCGAGTAAGCTGGAGGGACTTCTGTGCAAGGGATTTGTGGATTATGTTGAAGCAAAGTAGCTGGACGGGATTTCGCCATCAATTCGCCATCACGTCCCCCATCACCCCCATCAGTCCTATATCATCGGTGCTATGGCCAAGTGCACGCACTACTGAGAACCACGGATCAGTGGCGGTGCCTGATCCGAATCTCTTCTTGTTCGACGACCACCTCCTCGCCGCGCTTCTCTCAGCCGGGACTTGGCCACGACCGAGAGATTGCTCCTCTATATCAGACTCTGGCGAAATATATTGGACCTACAATACGTCACGGCCGCCGGCGCTCCCAAATATACGTGCGGTCAACAGCTCGACTCATGCTCAACTAACCTAGATTCGGCGCATTGCCTCGAGGCGGCGTCCTTCTTCCACGCACTGTTTAGCATGTCTGACTTTGATTCACCATTTGGACTAAGTAGCGTAGAGATGTCAGCGCCCGGCTAACCGAACTCTGGGTTCTGTTTGACGGGAGTGGACGAGTTGGACCTTTGTGGGAATGAGGTCTGACTGCGCACTCCAACGACTTCGCCGAGTCCACCCTCCAGAAAAAGTGTGGCCCGGTCAGCCATCGAGCTCGACAGATCCAGACTCATTCTATGATGAGATAATCGCGGCGTCGCCGGACCTCCCAATTTTGTGTACCATTTTATGTATTATTTTTTATGGGTGAGTCTTTGGTTTAGTATCTCGAGAACACAGGAACTGACGAGGGCTGTTGTTTTGAGTACAGAAACAAAAGCGATAATTGTCGGATGAGCCCGGAGCGCTGGCCGTAAGCGAACACCGATTGCCATATTGGGCAACCTGTGGCGTCTGCCTTGTTTTGTGGTCGCGGAGACGCCCTTTAGTGTGAGTGCTCTTGTTTTAGCACTGAATTATAGTCCCTTTTATCCCACACCCATTTGTATTTTGTGGCCACAGTTTTGCTTCCATGGTACTGCTCTTGTTTTCCGTCGTCCGTTATTTTCTATTTCTCTCACTTCCACAACCTCGTGTTCCCAGAATCCCTCTCCCACCCCAGAAATAGCATCACACTGCGTGTTGAACAATCACCGCCGTTTGGACGCTCGTTCCATCATATAACTGGCCCATCCGGAAAGTTGTCGTACGAGCGATCCGAGTCGGATTTCGGTGTGTGTACTCAACAGCAAACATCACTCGCATCCCTAACCTGACTCACAAGCTCACGCCACACCGAATTAATCCCTCCCTATATCAGCTCTCCGCAAACAGAGAGCATTAACTCATGCGTGCAGCGTCTCTCATAATGTTTCTGGGAGAACATTGCAACTCAACTTAAACTTGTATATCCCATGCACATTGCACCCAGATTAAATCGCATCGTCTTTAACTACATATCACCAAAACCGAACTCCCTGTCAAATGGATGACCTAGTGGATCCATCGGACAAGCTAGATATTGGACTCGAGGTCCCCACCCGGCCTTCCTCCCCAACAGTTGAGCCCCAGTCTGGAGAATTCAGTTTCCCGGGTATATGTTTCACTCTGTCCGGAAACTTGGGCATACCGCATACAGAATCCATTGCCTCTGCACTAAATAATGACACTCCGGCCGCCGTAATCCCTCAGTCGCGGCAGAGGGCGAAATGCACGGGAATCCTCGGTGAAGGTGGCCTATGCAACGTTACTCAATCCAACATCACTGATATTCTCTCCAGGAAATCAACACGATGCCAATAAGGCTCAGGCCCCTGCAGCCTCGTCTAAACCGCCTATTGGAGGCCCACTGGTCGAGACAAACGAGTTCAACTTGGGCCATCCGACTCAATCAATGACGCTCCTCACTACCACCGCTGCTGGTAGAATCGCGTATCGCTCGAGCGATGTCCCAGCTCTAGATCCCTCTGCTTTTCACCCAGTGCAAGCTGCTTCGGGTGCGCACTTTGCCTGGCGAACTTGAATGACGTGTCTTATGTCTTTCCTCCCAGCTTCAAAGAAAAGGAAAGTACGTCTCGACGAGGAAGATTCAGTGAAACCTACTGTACCATCCAAACGTCCGAAACCGCGACTTTCGCCAAAGCCGAAGAGAGGGAGAGCGCGAAAAGCAGCCACCTCTCGTCCCTTTTCGAATCCCGAATACCTATTTATCTCCGGCGGTATACTTACTCCGAGCTTTCAAGCTTCGGATGCTGATATATTTCAACTAGCATCTAGTAGCAAACGGAAGAGAGACCGTTCAGAGGACGACTCGGAACTCGATAGGAAAATGAAACGCGCCAAAACACCCGGTGAAGGATCGTCATTAAGACTCCCGCGTCTTCCTTTCGCAGGGATACCGTGGCCCGAAATCTTTGCATCCGCTCACCTTAAAAGTATTTTCGCCCCCTGGTCAGCGATATCCTAGGCTCAACTAGCTTATCAACAGTGTCCGGATCCGTTCTCACCCCGTTGCAACAAATGATGCAGCAGCAACAGCAAGAGTCGCGGGCAGTGCGCGGGACCTTCCACCCTGGACCGGGACTTAGTACATCGGCAACGATACAGCCTATGGAAACGGGCGTGTCTCCTGACCAGACTTTGGAGGGAGCTGAATTCGACAATCTCGCCCCCATGACGAGCCGGAGGTCTCACTCCACTCCCAGTGATAGCGCGTGCCGAATCGCAGGTACTGCCCACACGACTTCGTGTCGATGATGTCGTTTTTAACTATTGGATAGCATCTGCGCGAGGACGGAGTGATGAAACGGACAGGGATGCGGATGGTGAGCTAGAGAGTCCGCTGGAAATCCCTTTCATGGATGTGGAAGTTCCTCAGGACTTACTCGAGGTCGAGGAGTTCGCTGACACGAGAAGTGATCATGATGATCTCGAGCCGGCTCTTAGTACCCGCGGTAATTTTTCTGTTTCATTGTACCGATGTCGAGATTGATACTTGTCCAGCATTTTCGCGCAAACGGAAGAGGAGCGGTTCAGAGTCAGAATTTCAACCTGGATCGGAATCGGAAGATGCTGTATCATCCTGTGCATCAAGCGACGACCCTCCGAAAAAGAAAAAACGAGCCCCGGGTACCTATCACCTGAACTCCTGCCAATGGCCCGGCGGGAAAGCATCTGTCATTTCTAAACGCTCTGTTGCTGCTCCTACCCCCCGGACAAGCCGGCGACAAGCAGGGCAACGTTCACCAGTGGACGAGGTTCCGGGAAACTTGGACAACATCTACGAATCTGTGGAAAGGCATGTCTCCACCGCTGGCCGGATCGAATTACACAACGGTCTCCCGTTCAGTTCCAACGCCCCGGGTATCTTTCACCTGATTTTCGTAATCTCAACACATTAATATATATATATATATGTAGGTCCTTCGCGTAAATGCAAGAGGGAAGATACAGAGCCTGAAGATCTGGACTATCAAACCGACAACTCTGCATCATCCAGTGATCTAAATTTCAGTCCGCATGTGAAAGGAAAACCAAAACAGAAAAAACGAGCAACACAGCGACAGTCACAGAAACCGTACATGCCTAGGGCGGGCATAGCTCCGGGTATTTCCTTTCATCCTTCGACCAGCGCCAATCCTAACCTTGAATGTCTCCGTTAAGAGTCATCCACCGGCAGTCTCACCCCTCAGCTTAGTCCAACAGAGCGACAGACCAAGGCAAACTCTCAACACCAACAACAGGCGCAAAGGCCCCACTTATCCTGCCTCACCAAAATACATTCATGCCCAGAGGCGAGGAGATTGAAATGCCCAAGGACGTTTACTCGGACCTCTGACGCTAACCGGCATCTTGAAAGGGTACACAATATCTTGCCCAAGCCCCCCTGCACCCATTGTGGGAAAAAATTCAGCCGTCCCGACTCTCTGAAGCGTCACCTAGGCCCAAGAGGCCCAGGATGCCCCAGCACTCGTATCATTAACAAAGAAATCTAACAGGAGACAATTGACTCCAAGACCGACTGCGCAACAAAGTAGAAGACAATCTCAGAAAGGTGGAAGAGGCAGGGAACCCAACTCCAGAACCTCTGAATAGCAGAAGAGGCGGGAAACCAAAATCCGAGGAGGAGGAGGAGGAGGATGAACGATCTGACTGGATCTGAGTGCAGTGCAGATAAGATCAGACTGCAGACTGCAACACAGATTCCAGTTCTGCTGTACGATGTAATCATCCAACAAGCCAACGCTCGAAAAGGACGAACTGCGACCATCAGCAAGGGGAGGTTGACCACCAAGATTCGGGGTAAAGCATTTATTGTGACCGTACCGAGGAGATCGCCTCGAAAGAGATGCGCAAAGGCGAAAACAATTCAACCAAGACTCGGAATTCCAGTCCCACCACCCCATTGAAACAGCACCCATGCCCGTACGCTGGGTGCACGAAGCGCGAGTCCGATGCGAGGCGACACATCAAAGCGCACATTGCCACCGACATGTGCTGATGTTTAAGATGTGGAAGAATTCTCCGTCGCAAAGATGCTTTGCTTCGCCACGAGAGGGGGGATTGTAGCCGCACGCAGTAGACAACGGAGCAGCAAGAGTATGCAGAAGGGTGCGACGGGAAAGTGGCGCTCTCGTATAGTCCAGTTAGCCCATTGAAAGAACTGTCCCTACTTGCCTTCGGGGCATCGCTTGCCACCCGAGCGGTGATGCGCCCCCCCCGAATAGAACCGCCCCATCAACACCGCCTCGAGGGCGTATATCCGAGACGTGGGAAAAACAGAGACGTATAAGAGAACGGCGAAGGTTCCAAGGCGGTCCTTTCCTTCTTCCATATACTTCCGTGCCGCTAGCGAAGTCACATTGCCAAATATCGTCGTTGCGTAGCCCTGTGTTGAGCCGATGACTTCGTCCGTCCGTCTCACTGCTATTTCTTAACGAGTACTCCTGAGCCCCACTCAGAGAGGATCCCGAAATTTCGATAACAGTCCATGCGCCGAACGGGAAACATGTCGTGGAGCCTCAAAGTCAAAGGCCGGGGAAAGAGGCTTCACCAGGGTCTTCCACGGGACAGAAGCGCGCGCAGGCTACCCCCCCCGACTCTGACAAGCAGCGAGCAAAGAGGACGAGAAGCTTGTAGCTACTAGACGGAGGGAACCAAGGAGGGGATTGTAGCGGTGCCACTGCACAGCTGAGCTTCGCCGCATCAGACAATAATCGGCCCGAGTGCCGGAATATGATCTAAACACGACCACATCATGGTTCAGTTTGCACTGTGAGCTGTTCTGAGCCCGGAGGACATTTAAAAATTTAAAAGATCCGAGGGGTTTCAACTGTCTACTCTGATATATTCTCGTTAATCAACAACGAGAGCGTGCCTAAGATCCAACTACTGACTACTAGTATTTCAACCGATGTCTCGTCTCGCAAGTTGCGTAGTGAGAATTACCAAGGCGAAGACGATTTAACGAGTACTTGCGTTTATGGTAGTGAAAGCCTTCGGTAGTCGTCTGACACAACCGATAATGAAAATGATTTCTACCAAGATTTAAGGAAATAGAACAACCGTGGGAACAAGACATGACACCGTTCAACACGGCATGTTGCACTGCTTTGTGGCACCATCTCCGGCGAAGTCGGTTACATATGGGCACGTGGGCACCGGGAAGTATAAGAATACCATATTATTACCAACGACTCTCATGGCACAGGACACCACCCACTAGCGCGCCCACCAAAGTCTGATTCCGATGTCTTCGTGCGTTCTCCTCTGCTTGCTCTCTGCTCTAGTTCCTGACACTGAGATTAGGATTGATTCATCAAATTCTCAGCCATGGAAGGTGTCCTCGTCTACGTCGAGGACCGTCACAATCTCTTCGCAGCCTAAGCCTGAGCCGCTTCCGCGGCAGAAAACGAATAGTAGGAAGCCGAGCGGTATGGTACCGGAAGATCCTAGCTCGGTACCTTATCATTCGAATGATGATGAAGGAGACCGAGATATGGGGAGAATCCTCGAAAGCGAAGGGGGCAGGAATGAAGCAAACGAGCATGGGAAAGAGGAGGAGCATATCGAAGGAGAGCTTGAGGTGTGCGATTCACCGACTGAGGAGAGAGCGCCACCGAGTAGTAAATAAAGTTTTCGACGATACCAGCATGCATTATTGAACTGCATTGATCTCATGGCGCAAGGGCTGCGAATTCTGCCACGGAATTGACTGCTACACGTGGGAAACTCCAACCTACACAGAACTTTTGATTGAAGAGGAGTATAAATTGGCATATTGACACAGATTTCTTGAATCTCCCTGTATAATCTCAGATATTTTCTGGTGAAAGACGTGGCCAATTAGCTCAGTAGCTGCACAACATGCGTCTGGTCAAACGGATTCTACTTTTGGAAACTGCGGCCAGTGGCTGTGCTCATCACGCAACTCTCTCGCACTAAATCTTGACTGAATCACTCTGGAGACCAATCGGCCAAGCTGCAGGCAGACACGAACGGGAAAGCGCTGGAAAATGCACAAAAAGGTTTTAGTGTCCTGGTGCCAAACTCTGTCGATTTATATGCCTCGCCGTTTTATGTAGCTAAGCGTTGTGGGTACAACGAATCACTCCGGCTGGAGCGAACTGTAGCATCAACCTGTTGTCCTAATCAGCGTGCCATCTCTCCGAATCTCTCCCGCTTAAACTTCACTCAGCGCCGAATGCATTTGCACCAGCTTTCATCATCAGGTTAACGAGAAGGGTGCCCCGTCCTATCGAGCGCCACAACCAACTGTTATCGTTGGATCTAGCGCATTGAGTTTGACGTGTGTCCTTCTCAGCTGCTAACCCGCTGCTAACCCTTCAAGTTCTCTTCTAACATTATTGAAGAAGGGCATCCATCCCCTACATCGCAACGACCTCCTATTTCCTGATTCCCCAGTTCTGGAACACAACCACAGTCACCTCCAAGCATCTAATCCCAATAACAGGGGGGATAGCAGGAAAAACACGATGACTAGACGCTAAGCTGCGGTGTCAATACGAGGGTGACCGGAATGCTGGAAAACTGACATGGAGGATTGTGCACTGCTAACATTGGGTTGAGAAGCGAGCAAGTCACTGTCTGAGAATAAGGTGAGTTGAAAGATACCGTTTTTTGAAACCATCGAACTTACCGTGGGAGCGAACATTAGTGAGGATAATCACCGTCTCGCTGATATCATCTGTATATTTGCGCTGGCGTTCGGTTTCAACAATGAGCTGCCGAATATAATTTGTTAGCACTACCGTTCAGTTGTCAGATGAGTTCGCACCTGAACGGCGGTCCGAATTTCCTTGACTTTCTTGGTGCAGTCGGAGATGTCGCGGGAGAGCAGGCGGTATTTCTTCCAGGTGACGGTATTGGCCTCCAGTAGGCGGCATTGGATCATCGAAGCTGACCGTTTGATTCTGCGGCGAAAATAAGCACCAACATGGACTAAATGGTTGAATTTACTCCAATAACCGTAACCCCTTCTCCACGAGGCCCAGGAGGTCCCTCGGGCAGTACAACTTGGCATCCCCTAAGACTCCTTCCGTTGTCTGAACTATGTCTTCCAGCTGGCGCAGTTGGGTCGACGGGCGCTTAAGATGGACGACATAGAGCAGCGCCAAGCAGGCGGCAATCTCGAGTAATGTGTAGCGGAGGGTATCATTTGGGATCAAGGACAAGGCTGCAAGCAGAATGGAGGATTGTAGCTGGGGGATGATGTCACGCATGGGGGACACTGGACCATACACCGAAAGACTCAGTGTAGTGGCCCGTCCACACTCGAGACAAGGGCGGTTGGTAGGAGAGGGGTGCATTATTGACGGCCGTGGACGCGACGTCGAGAGGTGGGAAACAATGAGAGGTAAGGAAGGACGGTAAAATACAGCTGGGGATGGGCGAGTAGCGCCGGCGGATCCCTCTTTTTATATGGTGCGGGGTGCGGTTATATCTGGATGTCGATGAAACTCGGGCATAATCGCGAAGGAAATTTTTTCTGGTCGCGACCTTCTTGGGAATGGTATTGATCTTCAAGGTTCAAAGGCTGTTTGATCAAAAGCGGATACATGGTCATAACACGGGCTCCAATTGGGCTCCAATGTCAAATGCTGTGGTAGCTCTCGTCATGCTCGCACGCTGCTCGGAGTGAGACTCATAATCTATATGCGAAGCTATCCATGGTACCATCTTTGCTGTGGCAACTTCAAGTGCGAATGTGACGGTTGTCAGTGTCATTTCTCTTCATGTTACATAAGTACCAATTCGAACAAGCACCACGACTATAGTTCGTGCTGTCCGATAATTTGAACATTTAGCCTGATAATAATTATAATGTCTCACTGCTCCATGCGCTCCCCATTCTGTCCGATAACTCTTTCAATGTGAAGCAATACGTAGCGGTAGGAGACACGAAGCCTCACAGTTGTAATTACGCCTCGGTCAATACCGACGGTAGTACCTTGCATTCGTAGAGCCATCGGAACACAACTCACCATTGAAACTCCGCCGGTCAAAGCGAGTTCTCGCAATCACAAATCTTACATCATCACTCTCATTCCTTCATATCATATTCATTCACATTCCATTAAATTACTACCAGAATAGTACGTACGTGCTAAACGAAGCTAGTATCAAATTCAAATTGCGTGCGACTCTATGTAGACAGGGATGCTGCATGGGAGCGGAACAAAAAAAAAAGGACGAAAAGATGAGGAACCGTAGACTAGACGAACTATGGATGCACTAGAGCGTAAGACTAGGACTAGGACTTATTACGTGGACCTCTGGGTCGGTGTTGTGGGTTATCTGGGTTGGGTGCTTCAATGCTTGGATGGGATGGGATGGGGCGTCTGCGGCGCGCATTATTTAGTGCGTGTAGAGCAGAGTAGAGAGGAAGGGAGACGCACGAACGGAACGGGATACAAATACAGTTTATTTGGGGCGGGCGCCATTAGTCCAGCGGGAGGATACTCCCCGCAAGCCACTCCGCCTGCGGGACGCTCCCCTCCACGCGACACAAGCTGCACACGACCTCCACCGGCTTGCCGTCCTCCTCCCCGTCCGCCGCCAGCACGGGCTCGCGCCACCCGCGCATGGCGCGCTGCGCGGACACGAGGCACGCGGGGTGGAAGGTGTGCGCGCACGGCAGCGCGACGACGTGGCGCGCGTCGGGCGGGACGGCGACGAACGGGTCCTCGTCGGACGGGCCCACGCCGCACGACGCGTCGCAGCAGCGCAGCCCCGCCTCGCGCTCGCGCCGCTCGACGCGGTCGCGCAGCGTAGGCCCCGGCGCGGGCGGCGGCGCCCACTCCGGCAGCGGGCCCGCGGGCGCAGGCGTCGGCGCGGGCGTGCCCCCCGGGGGGACGTGCACGCCGTGGAAGTGCGGGGCGGGGCCGGGGTGCGCGTGGAAGTGCGCCGTGTGGAAGTGCAGCGGGCCGTTGAACATGTGCGGCGGCGGCGGCGGCGGCGGGGCGTTGGCGTTGGCGTTGGCGTTGGCAGGCGGGGGGTTCCCAGCCGCCGCCGGCGCGTTCCCGTTCGTCGGCGCATTCGCACCCTGCGTCGGCGCCGCTGCTCCACCCATAAGCCCAAACAACATCGGACCCGGAAACCCCGCCGGGATCCCGCCCCTCCTCCCTGTCCCTGCCCCTGCTCCTCCTGCCCCTGCTGCCCCGCCTGCATTCCCGCCTGCTGCTCCTCCTGCTCCTCCTCCTGGTGCTGCGCCCCCTGCTGCTGCCCCATTCGCCCCCGCTCCCGCTCCCGGGGGCCCGAACGGCCCGCGGAACCACGGCGGCATCCCCGCGCCCACATGCACCTGCACATTCGCATCCGGCCCAAACAAGCCCGCGGCGCCGCCAAACAGCCCCGCGAGCCCGCCCAGATCGGGCCCCGCCCCGCCTGCGCCACCACCGGCACCGGCACCACCGACGGCGGCGCCGAGCGCGCGGAGGAGCGCGGCGCCGAGGTCGTCCGCGGGGTTGCCTGGGTTGTTTCCGAGGGGGTTGGGCGGCGGCGCGTTCCCGGCGTGGTTGGGCGGGTGTGCGTTTGCGGCTTGTGCTGGTGCTGGTGCGTGTCCCGCAGCAGGCGTCGGGTTCTGCGCCTGCGCCTGTGCGTGTCCCTGCGCTGGAGCCGGCGTCGCGTTCGCGTTCGCGCCCGGCGCATGCGCATGCCCACCCAACATCGTCGTCTGCAGCCCGCGGAACCCCGGCGGGAGGTTCCCCGTCGTCGTCGTGAACCCAACACCGTTGTTCCCGTGCGCGACGTGCACCCCGCGGAACGTCGTCCCTCCTGCTTGGGCTCCCTGCGGCGCCGCGTTCCCAGCAGTCGGAGCAGCACCCGCAGTCGGCGTAGGAACTATCGGCGTCCCCCCCGCGCCCGCAAACCCGCGGAACAGCTGCGGGAACGCCGGCGCGCCTCCCCCTCCCACGCCACCATTCGCCCCTCCTGCCCCGCCGAGCCCGACGCCCCCGACGCCCGCGCCGCGCATGAACTGCGCGAAGGGGAGGAACGCCGGGCCGCCGGGATGTGCTTGTGCTTGCGCTCCCTGTGGTGCGCCTGGCGTGGGTGCTGTTGCTCCTGCCCCTCCTTGCGCTGCTTGGGGTCCCGTTGCGGGCGCTTGTCCTTGTGTATGCGCATGCGCGGCAGCAGGATGCGCTCCCTGCGCGCGCGCGGCAGCAGGATGCGCCCCCGCGCCCGCATTCGCGCCGCCCAGGTCCGCGGGCGGCGGGATCGGGCCCAGCGTGCTGAACACGATGTCGAGCCCGAACGTGAACGTGTTCGGGTTCGGCGCGCGCGGCGGTGGCTGTTGTGCTTGTGCTTGGGGTTGCGCGTGGGGTGGTTGAGTTGGTGCTTGGGGTTGGGGTTGCTGAGGTGCTTGAGGTTGTGCTTGGGGTGCGGTATTCGTGGGCGCGGCGTTTGTCGTAGGCGCCGTGGCCGGTGTAGGCGCGGGGGCAGCCACAGGCGCCCCCCGCCCGGGAATCGGCTCCAGCGGCGGCATATCATCGCTATCGTTGTCGGTGTTGTTCGTCCCCGCCGGCTGCGGCGCCCGCCCAGGAATCGGCTCCAGCGGCGGGATATTATCGTCCCCTTCCCCTTCGTCCCCATCCTCATCGCCCTCCTGCTGCGGGGGGCCGAAGCCAAAGAGCGGCCCGGGGAAGGGCATGCCGGCTGGAAAGAGGAGGGTCGTCAGTACTGTTACGAAACTGTGGAGTAGATAGAGATAGAGGAGATGGGCGAAAGGGCGCGGTCGCGGTCTAGGTCGAGGGAGAAGAGGAAGACGGGGACGGGGACGGGGAAGAAAAGAGAGAAGGGAACGAGACGCACGCGGCACGAGCGGGATGATGTCCACGTCGTCGGGGCCCCACTCGCCGTCCTCGCCCTCGACCATGACGCCCATCATGCCCTCCGCGTCGGCGAGGTCGTCCCCGTCGGGCCCGGGCCCCCACCCGAACTCGACGTTCCCGAATTCGAACCCGCCCCCGTCGCCGCCTTCCCCGCCCACGCCACCTGCACCCGCGCCTGCCCCGGGCGCAGGAGCGCCCGCAGCGGCACCAGGACCGGCGGGGGCGCCGAACGGGCCGGCGCCCATGCCCATCCAGTCGAACGCGCGCGGGGCGCCCTTGCGGCCGGCGTACCAGATGAGGCCGGCGGGGTCGAGGTCGAAGCGGCACGTGGGGCACGTCGTCTGGCCTGGCCGCGCGAACCACGGGCCCAGGCACGCGGCGTGGAAGACGTGCGCGCAGGGGAGCGCGATGATGGCGTCTGGTGCGGGCGCGGGGGGGTCTTTGTTGTCGGGCGCAGCGTCGGGTCCGGGTGTAGAGTCATTTGAGGGTGCAGAGTCAGATTCAGGCGCAGGGACTTGTTGCGCAGTAGCAGCAAACTCGGCGCCGTCGCCGTCGAGGAGGCGGTCCCAGCAGATGGCGCAGCCGCTGTCGCCGCCGACCGCGCCGACGTCGTCCTTGGGGTCGGTTGTGGAGGACGCGGAGACGCGCTCGAGGCGGCGGATGAGGCCCTCGGGGACGGTGGCGAGCCCCGCGATGATGCGCGCGGCGTTCGCGGGCGAGTCCTTTGGCGGAGGCGGCATGGCGCCAAAGACAAAGTCGGGGTTGATGTTGAGCGGGAGGCCGCGCGTGAGCATGGTGAAGAGCTGGGCGAGGGGCGCCTGGGCATTGAGCGGGTTCGGGTGGACGTGTGGGGGGTGCGGGGGAGGGGGAGGAGGAGGGGGAGGGATATTGGTATTGGTAGTCGGCTGGGCATTAACGCGCTGGGATGGGTGGCGGCGGTCGCGGTCCTGGTCCTGGTCGTCGTCTCTGCGGGGGCGGCGGCTGCCTGCGGTGGGCTCGAGGGGCGGCATGTCGTTGTCGTCGTCGTCGACGTCTGTCCAGGCGCTGTCGCCGTCGTCGTCGGCGACCTGCTGGTGCACCTGCCGCCGGTCCTGCTCGTCGTCGCTGCTGTCGTTGGACGAGTCGCTCGAGTTGGACACGGACTGCAGGTCTGGCATCGAGTCGTCAGATTCGTGGGCGGGGTCGTAGTCTACATCCATCGTGGATGGAGACAAAGTTTGTAAGGCTGTATTTGCCGCCACTGTTCTCGATTTCTACTTTTGGCAGAACACCGCAGAACCTCGCCGAACAAAAGACGTGACTCACTGCTGATATCCACTGCGTACGGGGCCGCTCTCTCTTCATTCACCACCACTACCCGCTGCACCCATCGACATTCCCACTAGTCCCACCCCAAACCCACCATCACCACTTCAACAGCTTTCTTTATCCTTCTCCCGCTAAATCTGACTCGAACCCTCGTTCCTGGCGCTAGTAATACCACTGCCTCCGCTCCTCGCCTTCCAAGTATACTCGCCCTACGTATACTTGGCGTAGACGTGCGGCCGGCCTCAATGCCCCGGAGCGGCCCGCGCGATAGCCACCGACCGGATCATCCCGGGTGGTTGAACTTGGCTCGCTTCCATCTCAGGAAACGACTTTCTAGGGTACCGCAGCTCAAGTGTCTCTGCCATGCCAGTCAACTTCAAGCCCTCTTTCCGAGCTTTTAGTCTGGGCCCTGCCACTCAACGCCCTCATCGTCTCTTCTGCCGTCCGCCTGCTTCTAAAAGGCGCTGAGGCAGGGCTCGCTAAACGCCCGACTCTCGTCATGCATGACACCCAAAGCCTTCATTGACTATTCCTGTGCGCAGCCAACAGCCCAAGTCTAAACAATGTATATCCGCCTCCGTCTCTGCCCTCCGTCGCGTCTTCTCCATCTACCCGCCTCACGTCCCTCCGCCTCCTTGTCCTACTCCACCGCCTCATCATAGTGCCGCGCCAATGGTAGATCTCCGATCAATTTCGGAAAGGTTGGGTGGCAGATGCCGATACCTGCCACTTTCGGAATGACCGCTCAGCGGGAGGCTCTTCATGTAATGGACATATTGTTCTGGAGTTTGATCCAAACCGCTTCATCCTTTGAAATAAAGAAATCAACACGGGAAAGGGCGGCACGACCGGTACCGTCTTTACGCGACAAATTAAAGGCCCACTGTCGGGCCGTTGACTTTGAGGCCCGAAGAAACTTGGTTTTTGTGGTTGTGTTTGTGAGGGAGATGTTCCGAGAGGAGGAGTGGCTGTCTGAGGATAATTCTATTCAGAAACCCGGTTTCTGAGTTTGTTATCCAGAAGCCGGGTGGCTGGAAACCCCAGGTGATGCCGATCAAAGTCCCGATTGAGTAGTACCGTGCAAAATAAATTCCCTGAACTGTGGGGTGCTCAACAGGAGGAAAGGATAATTGAGAATTGTACTAGTACTGGATTCACCTCTGCCAGACTTCTTCTGTGCCGTGGATGCATTTTTCTTCCATTATGACATTGCTCAATGTTGGATGTGTGGTGCATGATACTGTACATGGTTTCGGGATGTAGAACTGGTAGGATGACTGCATTGAGCTTCACTATGTTCTATCCCCCGGTTAAGCTAAGTATAAAAAGTGTGAGCTCAACAGGCTTTCAACACGGGATCAAATGCAGGTTTGGTATTAATTGGTGTACTGTCTTGGCACACACCGGCAAGAGATCGGTGAAGTATAAGACATTGCTCCGTAAGCACAGAGGTTAGTTGACTGACTCTTGATGAACAGTTGGTTCTCGGTTGAAAAACTATAAGGCATTTTTGACACTCCGCTGACGGCTTGATCGCTGTCAAGTTATTGCCACAAGGCTTCTCATTAACCTTTGGCAGGGATTTCTACGGGATTTCCTCAAGCGGCAGGGTTTCTGCCCGCAACCGGGTTTCCAAATAGAATTATCCGCTGTCTGAAGTCTCTCAAAACTCCTTCCGGAAAGCAGCTGTTTTATAGTACACATCATTTGCTTCAGGTTTCGGCATCCGGTCACGAAATTAAGTGTATTGGCATTATATCTCCCCAAAATGATTTATAAGTAGGAGGTACGAGTTATAATAACTATTTGGCATAGCCATTGCTTCCAAGGGTTGTTGTTTTAGGCTCGGAGACTCGAATATCCCTTTTGGTAGGTTTTCTCATTGAGAGACTCAAAAATTGAACAGAGCACCTAAAAATATTTCCCGGAGGCCCGCCGCTTCCCATCGGTGGACTGTTGGCTGCCGAATAGCGTTCCCTTTTTTTTTTTTTTTTTTAGTGGTACGATGTCAACCGAAAGACAACTAACAATAGGTTAGCCTCCAGCGGTTGCGTAAAGGTGGAGGGAACTAGACCTCCGAGAAAAATTTCCACTCCGAGGAAATGCGTTACGCACTCTGCATTCCCAATGGAGCTAGATCTGATGGGAGTTCTACTCATGGACTCATGGCATAATGTCGGCTTTCTGATTCGATGCGGACTCAGGTCGGCCAAGCCAGCTGTCATTCCCTTTCCTCTTACTGCCATTGTCGACCCTGCACGCCTCACATCCCTGCCTCTCTGGAACTGCTTCGATGAAAATCACAGAGCTCGTTGTTGGACCTGGAGATTACGAGCTTCTACTCACCGAGGATGGGCCCCACTACTGGTTTCACACGGAGTATGAGCGAGTCGAGGAGCGCGGCTGGGGATGCTCGAAGCCTGACAGTCCGATTCCTGGCTTGTGCACAGACCTCGTCGGTACATGCTTCGTCTTTGTGCTTCACTGCGGAGCGAATGGAAGAACGACTTTGTGCCATGCCGTTTCTGACACCGATATCGCAGTTCGTATACAGCAATATATCACCTCCCCCACTTGAATCAAATTTTGACATGACATAGGTATTCAATGCACAGATGCGCTATGTCGCTGGGGAAGATCCGCGCAGTCAGGTGGATATCATTGTCTTTCAGGGGCACGCATATGGTGACCCAGGGGACAACGTCCCTCCCGAGATCCTGCAAGAGGATCTTACGTGGCTATCGCAGACCCTAGATCGTATCAGAATCAAGACAACGTCGTGCAATGCTTCCGTCCATCCCAAACCGTTGGGTTACGGAGTCGTGCTCGTCGAGAAATCCTCCGGGGAAGTTACCCTTCCGATCCCACCTAGTAGAGCCAGCAACCCCATACCAGTCCCGCAATACTTCTACTGCGTTCCTTCGCGACCCACTCCTACAACGCTCGCCAAGAGCAAAGTAGTTGACGAATTCTATCGCATCCAATCCACCGCCGCATACATCGCGTCTAAATTTAGGAGCGTACCATGCTTCCAAGTGTACGATGGGACTCGCAGACTCGCTATCCCCCCGTCCTCGCACGATACGCAGGAGATCTTCCGCATTGCCACCATGCACCCCAACTTACCGTCCTTCCAGCCCATCCAGCAATCAGACTTGGACATTTGCAAGCGTGTGGTACCAACCATCGAGATGCAGACGTATGTGAAAGGCCTGTCAAGGCTGATACAGAAGGTTGGAGCACCCTGTGAGGTCACAGGGTGCCGGAAACTCACAACTCAGAAGTGTTCGACGTGCAAGGGTGCTTACTACTGCAGCAGGAGCCACCAGGAGGAGCATTGGGCGAAGCACAAAGTATGGTGTAAGAGCCATCGATATATACCAGGGGGTTTGGATGGGGTGCGCATGGAATAAGTAAGGAATCTCTCCGTGAATCCTGGCCAGAAAATGCCGTGGATGTGACTAACTAACAAGGGGACGGGGACGAACCACTTTCCGCATTGGGATATCTGTAAAATTCAACCACTGTTCAACTACTGTGATTGTGAGAAAGCGCATGGAGGAAGGTCGGAAGAGATGGCGCACGAAGAATGGCCGTCGATGTGCCCTGCTAAATAAAATTGGTGTATAGAACCAGTTGGAATGACAGCCAAAGTAGAAATTTCTCCTGACAGAGGATTCCCCGTTTTAGATGGGGGTTTCATCTCCATCACCAGTGTCCTCCTCATCCTGGATACCCTCAATATCCTCAGTGGTCGCGATACACCTCATCGCCTGGACAGGAAGACTCGTCATAGTATGTTGGCGCCTTGAGGTTCCAGCGCAAATATGCATATGGGTAGAGACCGCAGTGCGCAAGGTCCCTCTGCCACAGCAATACCAGGCGCATTCTATCACAGTGACTCGGTATGTATTCAAACACGGCGCTAAATTTATCCTTTGCATGGTGGAGATAACTTAAACATACTGCAGCGTCCATTAATTTATCAGGATACTGACTGCCCTGCTTGTCCCTGTCGCTCATTCATCTGTTGCATCATCTCTCGTATCCTCCGCACCCGGTTCTGTACCTGTATTGCGTCAACCAACATAGGCCTCGCCTCTTCCACAGCCAGCGCCACAGCCTCCGTCTCCCCCTGCTCTTCGCTTGACCTCCGTCGCGGCTCTCCCCCCGTCTGTGGCCCATCGGCCCTGCCATTCCCAGTGCTCCCCGCACCCTTCTTCCATTTAGTCCGCTGCTCCTTCAGCGCTTTCTTTTCTTCTGCCGTCATTTTCGGCGGCTGAAACACACTCGACGAACTCCTCGAAGAGTCAGCGGTCGAGTGCCTCCGTATACCATTTCTTCCAGACGCGGTTCTTGGAGCGCCGCCAGCCGTTTGTACCCCAGACGCAGATGCGCCGTCTTTTCCACGCTTGGCGTTGGTTCCGTTCTTCCGCGTTTCTGGCGCGCCGAGTGCGGGGAACTCGTGGGAGGAGTTGATATCGGGTGTCGGCACCGTGGGTGGGTGCGGTGGTTGCATCGCACGGCGCGGCACTGGCATCGCAGATAGGTTTGTTTGTCGACGCGCAGTGCCCGTAGATCTGCGCTGCATCGAGTGTGTATGGAGTAGATCGAATACGAGTATAGGAGGGGGACGAATGTGTATGTGGGAGGAAAGGAAGAGAAAGAGGTGATGGCCACTTCCCTCCCTTGATACCCTGACGCGTATCAACGGCGAATGACCTCACTATCGATATCGCTCGCCACAGGGCAACAAAAAGATCTAGAGCGTAGGTCCGAGCTTGTTGTTTGGTGACAATAAGCAGGGGTGTTCGGGTTGCGTTGCGTTACGGCCCGCAAGGCAGTGGCCTGATATTCGAACAAGATTTTTATTAGCGAAGGCGAATGAAATGTTATAGCTCTACGCGAGATCTACTTCTCCTGCCGTCCCTTCCAATACTTATAGATGTCCGAGACAGAAATCGATCTAGTCGTGGTTTGTTGTTAACGGAAGAAGCCTAACCAAAACTAATACACAATGTATTCGTACGGAGGTCCCCAAATTATGAACCGCCCGTCACAGGCTCTGCATTCGCTGCCTCTCGGGCCCTCGCTTTCATCATGTTACGCTTCGTATTCCAGCCACTTTCCTCTCTAGATGGGATCCTGCACCAAAATCAGTTGGAACACACAACGACGCAGGGGAAGCTTACGCGTGGTTTGTAGGCTTTGTGGACGGGCTGGCAGCCAGATTCGACGAGCTGTCTCCATTCCCGTTGGAGCTCTAGCCAGAATGTCAGTAGCGCTACGAGACAGCGAAGAGGAACATGACTTGGCAATGGCCTTCTGAGTGGAGGATTCAGGCATGGTTACACAGTAAACTGCGGTGGTGTTCGACAAACTGCAGTGTGATGGTAGTAGAGAATGAAAAAACAAATAACCTCCCCCCCCCTTTATACCTCCGGGACTCACCACGTGCTAGCGGCGTTCCCTTCACCACAGTGCGCCATACAGAGTCAGGGAACAAGGCGCCTACCGGCGCTGGCGGTGCTGATTGCGTAGGCCACCTCGGCCAATGTCTGACTCGACTTTTCCTCGGTCATCATACTTCCACCCGTAACGCGTCTAATTTATGTGTAGTATGGTTAAACTCCCGGAGTCGAAGCGCTGAACGCTGAACTGGCGAGTACAAGATTCAACATGCCGGCGTGCCGAGGACACAGCCACGGCCGGATCATTCCGTGTGGTTGAAAAACCAAAATCCCGTGATGTGGTTGAAAACGCGGAATTTATTATAAAGGCAGGCGCGATGCCAACTCCAGCTTTCATCAGTTGAAATAATTGTCCGGGCGAATGCGGAGTAGCACATGTATGCAGACCCATCGCAATTTTCAACATGCAAATGCGAGGATCGGACGTGAGAGATTACAATGAAATAGCCGGTGCATTATCTTGTATTCTACAGCGACGACGAGATGGCTTCCATGGCATCCTAGACCAAGGTGTCCGTACGTAAGGTTCGTTGCGGAATGGCGCCGCCAATCTGGACGCTTAGCACTTTCACAAATTTCTCTACTGCCGGTTGCAGCGGAGCGCCAGCTTTTTGCGCTCGGCATGCTACCTTCAACACCTCGTGTCTGTGCTCAGCTGTTTCTGTATAACCCCTCGGAGCTTGGAAGGCGTCCTCTCGTGCAAGAGGCCGACCCTTTCCCGGTGCAGTTACAGTACGACCATTTACCGAATCGCCACCGTCGACTTGCATGCGATTATTCCTGTCCACTCTAAAATTCAAATTTGTCAAACTTTAGATAGGAATAAATCGAGCAGTATCAGCGAAAACTGACCTCGCCATTCCGTCCGGTGCTGTGTCTGAAGCGGCGGTCGTCATGCTTGCAAGTGGGATCGACGCCGTTTGATCCCTACATTCAAGTGCGGAATCAGAGGGGAACGGAACGCAGGGGACGCAATGCGTACGGGACAGTGCGCATAGGCTGATTAGACATTGGGAGTCGTGGGTGTATATTCGAAAGGGAGGGGTTGGAGTCGATAATAAAGCGAGGCGTTATTCGCCACTGGGACTTTATAGGTCCCTGGAGACCCGTGGCCACGCATTTGTCTCGGCAAACGAGGAGTCAGGTTGGCGCCATACAACACGCGAAACAAGCGCGCTGTGCTGATGGTGTGCAGGGTCCTTGTACGGACGAAACGGTCCGCGGAGTCCGAGACCTGCATAATGCGTAACGACTGGCTGGACACCACCAATGCGCGCCCACAACGCGCAGTCCGCGACAAAGGCAATCCTGTTGAAAGTGTGGTATTTGTTTTCCTCGCTTTTGTATTTCTAAACCCGAGTCGGCATACACAACACATATATTGTCATGTTACATAAGAGCATAGAGGCGTATATGAGGCAAGCCGAGGTCCATTTCATCTACGTAGTTCTCGCGCTCAGACATGCATGCCGTCGTTTCTCTTCCTTGCTGTCGAAATGAGACTTGCAGTCTTCGCACCAGAGGTCTAAGATTGCCTGTGCTGCCGGAGTTATAACCTGTTCTTCCGTGGGAGGTGCAAAGTTGTACACGCCGGGCCCGTAGTTCATGGAACCTGGTGGGTTATTGCCGGTGGGTGTTGGTGGCGGGCAATATATATTGTGGCGCGAAGGGTGCGCAGGTTGGTAAGGGTATGGAGTACGCGGTGATTCTCGTGCATTCTGGACTTTACTTTTGCCCTTCCTCCGATTGGAAGCTGAATTCTCTAGGCCCTCGGGAGGAATCCATGGACCGTCGCTTTTACTTTAGTCAAGATGTGAAAAACTATAGATTTCAGGATGCACTGACGTTTCATACATAGGCTACGCAGGATTTGGTGGCGGTTGCATCGCAAAGTTCCTATGTTTAACATGGTCATTGGGGTCGTATTGGCCGCAAGTATCAGGAAGGAGATCCACTGACATTGCATACGGCCTACGAACCCAGGAGCCGCTGGGCGGAGTATTCGGTAACGATGGCATCCTAAAGAGTTGAAGGCGGCTATTGGTATTGCAAGTAAGTTCAGTAAGAAGATGCACTGACATTGCATATGGCTCAGGAGTCTGGGCGTGCCTGGGTGGAAAAATCGGTGGCCGTGGCATCGGATTCCTACGTTCAAGGCACTCATTGGTATTGTTTTGGCTGCAAGCAAGTCTAGGAAGATCCACTGACATTGCATTCGGCGCAGGAGTCTGGGAGCGGGGAGGATTCGTTGACGTTGGTAACGCAAAGTGCCTATGTAACTATAAGACGGTCATTGGCATTGTTTTGCAAGTAAGTGCTGACGCTGGCGTCCTAGGAGTTTGGGAGCGAAGACTCGGTAATGGCATTGTACCACGTCTAGCACTGTTTAGGAGCGAATAAGTAAACGGTTGAAGAAAGACAAAAGTCAATCCAGGAATATGACTTGCCCCTCCGAATCTAAATTGCTGGCAGGGGTCTCAGAAGTGGGGACAGTCAGTTTCTCGTATTTTCTTCGATACCGGCCTGGCTTGTTGCTCATTGTCTAGGGATATGGATGGGGGATACAATGTGAGTCAGATTAGAGGTGATTGCAAGAGATCGGGGATGCTGGAGAATCTCAGCTTTATTGGGGCCTTTTATACGTCTCGGATGGCGACAACGTGTTCACGGGGCTCTGAACAGGCAGAAAACATGACTGTACTTCTAGTTGATTGATTCTTAACGCACAAGTCATAATCTTTTAAGACAAGTACGTAACTGAAGCACTCGAACCTAAGAGTCACCCACGAAAGCTTAAGAGATTACTTCTCAAAGAGGTGCGTTGCGGAGTGCGTGGCTGAAAAATGCGCCATCGACGCCACACCAAATGAGGTAGTCGTGATTCAAGTGCCTATTCCGTATGGGCGCTTGGTATAAAGGGGGGTAGTTAATGATGAAGTGGGCGAAGTCAGGCAAAACTACAGCCTGCTTTCAACTTGATCAGACATGAGACACGCCACCTTGGCAGAGAACAATATGACTTGGTGTAGCGTACGGGGAGGGAGACACGATGTGATTTACTTCTGCTGTGCAGATCTGCCCACAGATCCTACATGCTTTCGTTGGCCAAAATGACTCACGTTAAACATATGCTGCGTAAGCGATAGGTGTGGGCCGCTGCATGGCATCGATGACTCGTTGTAACCTTGCAGATATTATAGGCTGAAATATGAAGTGAGAAACAAGTGGAGCTCTTTACCACAAAATTGATGTTGCTAGTCCAGGGCCCAGTTACTCATCAGAACAAAACTTTCATGCCTCAAATAGAGCCAACACGTATCGCACTCCCTTTTCTATAATGAGTGTGATTATCTCGCCACACTACTAGCTCATAGAACGAACCGCCAGCGTCGGCGGTGATGTTTACGGGGGAAAAAACTCGGCGTCCGACTCAAGCTTTTGGCCTGCGTGGTTTCAAGCCGGCTGGGCGAATACTTCCAATACTTCAGCATTCAACATGCCGAAGTGCCGAGGGCACAGCCACAGACCGGACCATTCCGTGTCGTTGAATAATTAATGTGAAAGGACTCGATTGCTAGTTATCTAGCTCTAACCCAATCCACAAATAAGTATCCTGAAGATTTGCTCGATCTATCCCGAGGGCCCATTCTGGAGGCGGGTACAATTTTTTTTGTACCGCTGTAGAGCATCAGCCCGAGAGTATCGTGCGCCACATTTAGGACATGAGAGCCCCCCGAGATGCCGGTCAATAGTCGAGTGCAGAGAGCGGCGGACGGCATTGCGCGCGGCGGTACGACTTGGGTGCTTTGCGGATCTCTGGCCACGATGTCCGCTTGGCCCCTTCCTACTTGGCCCATTCCTCGTGAGGTATGAGGTCTTGGCCGCCGCCACCACAGCTGGCTTAGAACGATGGTTCTTGTAAGGCTTCCGCGAAACCCGAAAAATCGAACGTCATACTGTCAGAAGCAGTCGTTGGGGTAGATATTTCTGGCTCGGGTACTAGCACCCTTGGTACTCGAGCCGTCAAGAATGAAACTTGGGAGACTCTATGGAGCTGAGTTCAAGCAGAGATCTGTTGAGATAAAATCTGGGGACGTACGAGGACTGTGATAGCTGGAAAGGTTGGACCTAGGGAGACTGGCTTGGACTTTGCGCCACACAATCTGGGACTCGCAGTGGTTGCATTGTTGACAAGCAGTACATGGAGGTGAATGCTAAAAGTTGGAACCTGCGTGCTTCGACTATCGGTTTTGCCGAACGAAGACGGCTTTGTTTGGGGCGGTTCAGGTGAAGAAGGAAACTTGGACGGGCAGGCTATTTAAACAAAAACATAAGCGCCCGTTACAAATAAATGCCCACGAACGACGCCACAGCTACGCGGTAGCAAACGGCAACGATTGTGCTGTCCGATTCGTGGGGTTGCTGTGGATAAAATAAGGGCCTTGTTCCACCATCGTCCGAAGCGCAATAACAAAAGTCTAGATTTCTAGTGTATTTAATTGTTTGGAAGGTCGCCGTTGAAAGAAAAACTATTCGGTCATGATTAATCAACAGGGCATACGGGGAATGATCAAAGGCGGACGCCACAACAATCATATGGCCACTGTTCGTGGGCGAATTCGGCAGCCTCCGGGTGGCTCCGAGCACTGCCACCAGTTGATGTGGTTGAAAAGAACTCAAGTTTCAATTTCGGACCCCGCGGGCACTCCTCCTGCCCAAATTACATTGCTCATGTAGTAACAGGTCGCCAAAATCTATCTAAAGGGCCACGAATATTTGAGAAAACCAAACTGAAACGCTCGTCGTACACCAAGCGGATTAGTAAAGAGAGAGGAGCATATGTGGAGGGCCGCGGCGATACAGTGGTTACTCAACTAAGTATCAAACATCTTCAGCGGACGGATGCCAGGTTGCGAAGTGGGAGCCTATCCCGAGATTCGATGCGAACGCCACATTACAGTCCGGACATTCAACCTTCTTGCCCATGATCCTACAGCCGTCTTCATGCACAACACACACCTAGCACGCGAAAGGATCCCCCACATATAACGCACACGTGGAGGGCGCGACCCCAATGCTGAGTGGGGCGCGGAGAGTCGAAAGAGGAGGGAGGATCGAGTTGTCTGGGAGAATTTGGTCGAGAAATTTGAAGTTCGGGTGCGGTGGAGACAAATCTCGGGGTTGAAAGGTTAGGCCCGGCGGTGCCAACTCCAGATATCGTGTGAGATTGATCGTTTACTGGTAGGGAGTGAGGGCGAAAAGGTGCAGTCGATGCCCAGGTGCATCGGCACACAGAGGCTGGAAACCAAGCTCAGCTCCTCCGACTTAAGCACCTGAGTCGCGTCTGGTTGAACGGAGGAGGCGCGTCTAGCGATCGTCTTTTTACGCTCATTCAAAGTCTGCCGAACTTCCGCATGCGTTGTCTTCTTGGAATTGTCGATGATTCCAGGACATGCTGTAACGTCATTTCGCTTTAGGTATTTGAGACTGGCTCTGGACGAGGACCACGTACCTGTTCTCTGGTGCCGAATCAGCGCATCTTTTCGCGACAACTGTTTAAGGCAGACTGGACAACATGGCCGGGTGGCGTTCAGATCGTGACCCTCGAAATGACGCTTCATATCGGCCTCGCGAGTGAAATCCTCCTTGCAGGTCGGGTGGATACATTCGAACCGATGTTCCTCTGGTTTGGTTTTGTTCAGACTCGAGTTCTGTTTATTGCGCGTAAGCCGCTTCGAACAGGGACTGCAGCTCCTATGCGAGTCTCGGACACTTTTGTAACTTTCGCCGGCGCTTTCGCCATCAGTTTCGAGTTCGTCGTACTCCTCTGATCCATCTGCCGAGACCGAATACACAATTCGAGCCCGAACATTCCGCTGGCTGCCAACGTTTGCCGGCGAAGAGACTCGGGACCGAATGCAAACAGAGTCGGCATCTTCAACGTCGTCTTCAGAAGATGATGTATTCGGAGACACCATGCGGGAGGGTAAATACTCGGAGCAAGCATCCGACGAGTCGTCGGGAGTGCCCGAAGACGCCAAGTCGGACTCAGACTCGGATGAAAGCTCGGGGAAGTCGGACTGTACGTCGAAATGAGACATCGAGTCGGATTCCGGTTGGGGAGCGTCCTGGATGCCGCCAATCTGTAGTTTGCGACGCTTGGAGGGTGGTAGTCGCCCGAGCTCCATTTCACTTTCAGGTGTGTGATGATGCGTCTCCTGCGAATCGTCGGCAAGGATGGACCTAACATGCTTGCTGTGATTGGCAGCGCTCGCCGGGGGGATACTGTCGACCCTCTTGCGCTTGTACAGCTCAAGAAGTGGCGGCATAAGAACATATGGCTGGGGACGTGGGGGTCGAAGGCGGCTTGAACAAGCGTAACATAAATAAGAGGGCATGGGGTGAGATGAAGGTGCGTCACACCTTCGCGAGTTCATAACGTCTTTATCTGTGTCTGGAGACCGAGCGACTTGTGGCCACAATGTTGGATTGAATGTGTGAGGGGAGTCGAGAGAGAATGTGTCTAGCAGGTCTGGAAGGCAGTTCAAGCAGAGATAGAATGGAGGACAGAGGGTAGATTATCCGGCAGGCATTGCCTCCCGATAAATAAGCTCCGGACGAACGATTGACGCCACACCAGCCCGGATTTGAATGTTGTACACAAGCCAGTCGGAGTCCGCCGAGTGCTAAGTTCATCAGATCATCGTGCAAATAGAACTTATCCTCGTTTCCGGTTAAGTACATGTAGCCGCTAGAGTTGGTACCCAGTTGCGTAATGGTCCAAGATTGAATCCAGGTCTAGTCCAAGTCTCCCTTTCAACTACCAGCGGGAATGTAACTTTGATGTTTGGCTCAGATTCAGAAGCCGGGTTTCCAGCCGGTTTCACCTAGTAGAAGGCCTGTAGATGCGCGCCACAAGCAAGACGACACCGGCAGCTGCCGGCCGAACTAGCCGTTAAGATCCGATCACGTCCGAGATTGGACCTACAACTTGAAACGTATCCACACGTTCGGACTCCGTCTCGCCCGCCAGCCGCGGAGACAGGCTTGCTCCGTACTTAATCTTGTGCCCACCGCGATTCTGTTCACTCCTCGATCCCTGTATGCCATTCAGATTCCATCGACAGCCTCAGAAATCTCTTTTCTTGCTCCTTGGTGCACTATGTATTCTCCTCCGATTGCCCCTCTGGACCGCTCGTAATCTGCGTCCCTCCTGGCGCCCACGGAAGAAATGGAGCCTCGCCCGCTCCCTGTTTGTGGAAGTGGTTAACGCTGCCACGGAATTAATGCTGCAAACGTCCCTCCCCGCTCCAGAGTCTCTAGAGAGGCTTGCGTTGTCGGCAGATCATACGGGTTTCGTATGGGTGGAGCCGACGACACCAGACCTTATTGCTGGCGACATTCAAAAATTTGCACAGATAAACAGGGTTGCTCCTGCACTCATCGGAGGTTTTTGGTACGGGGTGAACGGCCTAGATGATTCTGTTCGACAACGGGCAGCCCCGCAAGAAAAAGTGATATATCATTTGCATGGTACGTTTACGGTACAGATCAACGACATCCCCTTGACTAACCTCGCCAGGGGGCGGATTTGTCGTCAGTCCTCAAGATTTACTATCTTCACATCCTAACATGGCTTTGAATAGATGGGAAGCGGCAGTCCTTCCTTTCTTCCCACTGCAGTGACGGTCAAGGGCATTTTCGAACACGTGCCTGGCATCTCCCGGGTCTTCGCCTTGGAGTATCGTCTCGCATCTGGAGCGCCATTCACCGTAGCCAACCCCTTTCCGGCCGCGCTGATGGATGTCATCGCCGGCTACCACTACCTCGTCCACAAAATGGGATTTACACCCCAAAACATCATCGTCTCCGGCGACTCTGCTGGCGGCATCCTCGCATACCAGCTCACACGCTACCTCGCCATCGTAAATCTCCCCTCGCTCCCGCAGGTCGGCGCCCTCCTTCTCCTCTCGCCCTCAGCGGACTCGGGCCTCCGCGCTCCCCCGGGAAGCTCGATGCACACTAATCGGCGCGCCGACTACGTGCGGACGTGGTTTGACGCCGGCTATGTGCCACCCACGCTGCTCGGCGCACTCCCCGCCAGCGAACTCGACCACGCGTCGCTCTCACCCGGATCGCCCGTGCTCGCGGATGCGGACACGGCAGGAATCTTCACGGAATTCCCGCCGACATTTATCCTTGTGGGGGAAGCCGAAATGTCCCGAGATTGCATGCGCACGCTGCGGGATCGCATGCGGACGGATATGGGAGAAGAGAAAGTCCAATACATGGAGATTGCCGACGCGCCGCATGATTTCATTGGCATGACCATATTCGAACCCGAGCGGACGGCGGGGCTCCACGCGATCGGAGAGTGGGTAAGTAGGCTTTGGCACAGCGCTTTACAGGGGGCTGTAGCGAAATAAAACTGCATTTAAGAGCATAGAAAGGTAGAATGAGAAGGGTGGAAAAGTCCAATGCATATTGTAACATGTGGCACGTGACCTGGTTGAAATTTGGTTGAATCCTTGAATGCTCGGGCTTCAGAATTATCGCGCTACAAATGGGACACCAAAGATCGGAAGCGATAAATTTAAATGATTACACCGAAAATATGATATATCTCAAGGATAAAGGGAGATAGCGCGAATATATATTTCAGCAATCAGAGGTCAGAAAAGTCCTTAGGCCTCTGGGCGACAAACCACGCCTTTCGTCCTCCAATGGCGCACGAGTGCGTCCTGACGAGAAAACGTTTTCTTGCATTGGTGGCACGGGAGACGTTCCTGGAAAAAGACCTTGGGATGGCTGCCCATAGAGGGATGTTGTTGAACAAAAGCATCATAATGCGCCTTCACCTCTTTACAGTGACGCAGAAGATCGCTAGGGCGCGAGAAGTTCTCGCGGCATACTACACATCTCGGTTCTTTCCTTGTCGGAGCCCTGGTCCCACTTTGGAACAGTCGAACCAGCTCGTGTGCATCTGATACGCTGCGACACTCTGCTCCATCTAAAGAGTCGGCTTCCAGTTCGTCAAAGTCACCGCTTCCGTCCGATTTGGAGCCCATGCTCGTGTCCTGGTAATAGTCCAGGTCTTGGTTGGCTTTAGGGCACGGCGAAGATCTCTGCTTCGATGATTCGCCGTACGACGCGCTGGTAGCCCGTGTTACCCGCCGAGGCTGGACGGTTCGGTGAGAGATGGCGCGCACTTGAGACGGCGGGGATGACAACGCCAAGAAGGGCCTGGAGCGCTTCGACGCTCGGGGTAAATCGACGGGTTCCACAACGCGCTCCCTCTTCCTTGAAGACGCGCGGGGCGATGAGAGGATGGGGAGTGATGGTGGTGGGGTAACGGACGTGGGAGCTATCAAAAGAGCTGGCTCTGGAGACGACGGAGGGATGGGGCGCTCTGCGGCCAGTTTCTTCCGGGCCACAGCGGTGGCCTTCGGAAGAGATTTCACCGGCCTGCGAGTGCGCGATACTCGAGCTACAGTCGGTATGCTCGGAGGAGTGGCTTCGAGGACAACGTGCGATCCTTCCTGTTCCTCACTGGAAACTTCTAAGGCTGGTAGTAATTAACTGTTAGATGAAGTTGGACAGCTGTTCTCACCTGGCGTAGTATGGTCAACGCTGTCAGCGATGATGGCATCGACCTTTGGTACATTATGATTGAAGGTGGAGCCGCAGAGGTACGAATTCAGATCCATATCCATGCAAATGTCTTGGATCGTTGCCTCATTGCCGAAGCCTGGAGAAATATTGGCGCTCGGGTGGTCCTCCCACTCATGGCCGAAGCCCTCTGGATATTCGAGTGCACTGGCAGAGAGCTCGGGCTCGGAGACGCAAAGGGTTGGATCGAGCGATAGCGTGCAGGATGGCTTACGGATGCACTGGTCTGGTGGGGGTCCGTCGACTGCCCACGCTGGTTTGCTAGGGCATAGTCCGCCGAAAGAGGCGGCGTCGCACATTGCTGGCGCCATGGCTTGGAGACCACAGTACGGATCTAGGTAACTGGCTGTTACGAGGGCGCTGCGGAATCATAAATACGATGCATTTGTGGGTGGCGAATGAAACGCACGAGTTTAAAGCAGGGCGAGTGACACAAAGCATATCGAATAGCAGTGGAAAATGGGGCGAGGTGAAGGTGCGGTTGAAATTCGTTCGTGTGGTGTCGCCGCTTTTGTAGTGTTCAGGTCCTGAAACGTGTTATGCTTACGGCGTTGGCGGGGAGTGCGTGCAAATGACTCGAAGAGGCTTCTGAACGAGATCTTTCGAAGATCTCCGCGGACACGAAAGCACTTTGACCGCCGAGAGCTGTAGTGATCAAAGGGTGGCGTGGAAGATGGAGATGGGCTAGTGATCCAAGCGAACACGAGGATTTTGTGAAGGTGATACAGGGCGGAGGGAGAATTTTGGGGCAGGGAATATGGTGGGTCTTGTATAACATCGAAAACAACACCGAGATATTGTACGAGGCCAATTGTGTCTCCATGGGAGAACAACAACGCGACGCCACACCGGGTTGTAGTAACTATCCCGATTTGGCAATTGTGGTTTGAATAAAAATCCGAACGAATAAACCAGAGCTGAAGGCACGAAATCTGCAAGACGAGATACAAAGGAAATTGCACGTCCATGTTCATGCAATCGATGATGGTTGTATTTTGTCGTCCTTAAGTGGTGACTGATCTTTATCTCCATTTATGTTGTGTGTACAATCTCACTTATTACCACGATGCGCAGTTGTGTATGGAAGACCCGACAACTAATGCTGTCCGACAAAGGGGTTTTCCCCAAAGAGGCCGGGATAGCCGCCAAGGCCGTAAATGACGGCCACTGTGCGGCCCTGAGGAATATAATAGCGCACCGTCGGACCGGCATTCGTGGGATAAGAGAGATGACGCGGCCCACTATCCCTGAATTGTGGAGACTTATTGAAATTCTCTGAGTCATCGAGGCCGTCGGGCCCATATCACTAATACCATAATCCAATGTGGTTCGAAACTGCGGGACCTGCCGGATGCCCAGGGCGGCGATGTTGCTAAGCCAGGATCCCTTGAAACGTACCAGAGAAAGATAACGCGGCCATCCCTGAATTTCCAAAGAGTTATCATCCTCGAGGCCGTATTATTGACACGACGACCGAACGCTATCTCATGTTGTTCGAGATTTCGGGACCTTCTGGAGGCCCAGGCTGGTGATGTTGCATAACGACGAAAGGTGTACACTAGGTGATACAGGTGGGTAGATGCGTATTCCCAGCCAGCAGAAAGAGTTTACAAGCTTTAAAGCTAGGTAGAGAGGAAACGGCCAGATCGGAGATTCTAGATACGAGAAACACTCATCCCAGCCATCGCCTCGACCAAGGAATCCGATTCTGGGAGGGCGACCAAGTCCGCCAACAGATTGTCTAGGAAAGCCGTGTCCTCATCGTCTTCAATATTCCGTTCAAAAACCACGACACCGCCCGCTCGGCCTGTGATAATTCTAATGATCTCCGGCCAGGCGCCGGCGTCCGTGTCGCCCAGGCCCTCGCTTTCGGCGAGGTTCAGGGTGACGAGGTTCGGGAGGCTTTCGTCCAGCGTTGTCAGCAGCTTTGGGCCGAACGACGCGTCGAACATCGCGTTCTCGAGGAGGAGAGCCTTGAGGTTGGTGTTGTTCCCCTTGGATAGTGCGTCGATAATTGCGCGGGTACTCGATGCTTCAAGACAACAGTCTGAGAGAGCAAGATATTCGAGGTTCTTCCACGACGAGAGTGCATTTGCGAAAGAAGTCGCAGCATCGACGTCGGGATCTTTCCGCGTGGCGTCAACCTGCCGGGCAACATTATCGGAAATATCGAGGTATCGCAGCGCTCTGCAGCTTTGCAGCCCGTGCGCGAGTGTGGTAAGCCCGGCTTTCCTGAAGCCGTTCTGTGGAATGTGGACCGCAACGAGATTTGGGTGGCCCGCGAATACGTCGCTCCACGCCGCAGCGGACCCGTCCTCGAGACGGCTTCGGCCACAAATGATGGCGCGGAGATTCGACGGTTGGTTGTGTATGGATTGGAGGAGGGCTCTCGCGACAATCGTGCCGGCTTCGGGCCCGAATCCGACGTTGTTGAGTTTGAGCACGCGAAGCGAGTGGTTCTCTACGAGGAAGGGGACCAGCGAACCAACAGCAATTATGCCGACGGCGTTGTCGCTGAGATCCAATTCGACGAGGGTGTCTTTGTTCTTTAGACCCTCACAAATCGCGGCTAGGGTACGAGGAGTTTCCTCCTTCTGCCGCCCGGAAAAGATGTTCAAGAAGTTGGCACTCTGTGAATCCTCCTCAGCATGTTGTTTTCCTAGAATTAGGCTGACTCACCTTTAACGCCTTCATCGAGGCCAGCATATCCTGCAAAGCCACTCCAGCTTCGGCGCCGATGGAATATCCATCAATGGAAAAGTTTGTGGCTGCCTCGAAATCAACCGATTGGAAGTGACGTCGGATGTCTTCAGCTGAGCTTAGAATTCGTTCTTGATTGCTGAGGCTAGATGTCTTGGATGTCGGTAGCATGAGAGGTCGTGTGGGTGACAGTGGGTCCAAGTTGAAGATTCGGAAGTTGCCGAATCGGGGCGCTGCCGCACTTGCCGACTCAATCTCAGAGAAGAGTTTTTTTTGCAGCGGCGTAATCGTGGAAGCGGTAGGTACGGTGCAAGGCTGGACGGCCTCCGAGGAAGGATCCGTTCCTGGGGGCCGGGTTACCGCTGATGGTCCAGCCATTCGTTACTAGTGGCTTTATAAATGTAGACAGATCGCCCTCGGCGACGATCGAGGGCGGAGGCATTGACAAGGCTGGTGTCCATGCGGGGACGGAAGACGACGCTCTGCCTGCGCAATCCGAGGAAGGGAGTCAATTGACTGCTTCGAACTCAAGGAGGATTGCGCGTCCTCCAGTATTTTGATCTTGAAAATCCGCTTCACAGATCGACCACGGGCATTCGGGCAGATCTTCTGGTATGTCGTCTCGGCCTCAAAAGCGAGACGTATCACACTCCGAGTGACGCCTTCCGTCGACCATAAGAAGAGCTTGGTGGCGAGAGTAGCGAATGTAACGATCTAAGTAGTGTCAGAATGGATGCACGAATCATGGGTTGTCGAGAGTTGAATTGCCCGAGATATTTAGACCTCGTGTGGCTTCTGAACGCTACCAATTCCTTGGTAGATGGGAAGGGGAAGACCTGGCGCAAGGTAGAGAGGCCTTGATGTTCGCTTCCTGGCGAGCCAACAATTGAAAGGCCCCAGCCATATTCATACAAGGGCTTGAGGTACTGAGAAAAATCAGATTCAACCAGTGGTGCTGTAGATGCTTCAGGTGGGAGTTGAAGAGGTGGCTGTTATGAGGCTGAAAATTTACTGGCAGAAATCTCGCCTTCACGGCCACTCTCTCCAGGGAAAACCGGTTCACTACTTTAAGTTACAGATTTTCACGGCCAGAAAAAAAGAATCACCTCAGGGGACGACGAGGCGCATTTTCTGGCTCGGGGGAATGCAGGAGTGGCCTACCTATGATGTGAAATGGAAGATGCACGATGGAACGCCGTGAACGCGCAGCGCAACACGGAGACCCGTCGGAGAGAAGAATTGGAGAAGAAGGTCGATCGGCAAACGCCGCCAAATAATCAGCTCGCTTGTAGTACTACCATGTCCAAAACCATCGGGCTGCTGATCTGCGACACGCCGATGGCCTCGATCCTCGCGGACCACGGCGACTACAACGCCATCTTCACCAACCTCCTCCACGCTGCGGGCGCGCAGCTCGGCATCGCCGACGTCGGCGACAAGTGCAGACTCGAGCCCTTCGACGTCGAGCACAAGATGGAGTACCCCACCGCCGCGCAGCTCGACGGCTACGCCGGCCTCCTCATCACCGGCTCCAGTGCGTGCGCACCGCGCATGCCAGCGCTGCGGTGACTCATGTACTTAGATAGAGGCGTCGGCGTACGAGGATATCGAGTGGATCAATAAGCTCGTGGACTTCACCGCGCGCGTCGCGACTGAGAGACCGGCGCTCAAGATCGTCGGTGCGCGTTCCTGGCTTCTGTAGGGTGGGCGCGAATGAATCGGTGGACAGGCATCTGCTTTGGGCATCAGATCGTCGCGCGCGCGCTGGGCGGGCGGTGCGTCCCCAACGACGGCAAGTGGGAGGTCGGGCCCACGCCCGTCGCGCTGACGGGCCTCGGGAAGGAAGTGTTCGGCGTCGACTCGCTGGTGCGGCCGCATGCTCCTGCAGCTCGTGCGTCCAATGGCTAATTAGGAACGCCACAGTACATCGAGGAGATGCACCGGGACCACGTCCCCGAAGTGCCGCCCACTTTCCACCTCCTCGGATCGACCGACATTGCGCTGAACCAGGGCATGGTGCGATTCAAAACCGCTGCCGCACCTTCGTCCCCGCTATCCCTCTCCGACATCCACATCCTCACCGTCCAAGGGCACCCGGAATTTAACGAGCCCATAGTGTCCAAGTTACTCGCGGCCCGGGCAAAGTCTGGGATCATTGACGCTGCTACGGCTTCCGATGCGGTACAGCGAGCGAACTGGCAGAATGACGGCGTTGGGGTCATTGGAAAGGCTATACTTGGCGTCTACGGAATCACCGCATAAATTGTGCATTAGATATGTTTAAGATGTAAATTCAATTTGGCAAGTCGCTTACAACTTACCCTCGGCCGCTCAACGCGCGGAACCTGAACGACGGCAGCAAAATAAGGATAGATTAACGTGTAGCCACGACGATACCCATATATACGCAGATGCGACTAATATACAATCCGACTATGCAACGACGAGAGAAAGTGAGTGCGATGGTGTATGAGGATGCGGCGGTCATGTTTTGAAGACAATAATGAGGATGAGGAGTACGAGAATTAATGCTCCGATTGTTACAGAGGAGCCTGCAGCTCCGTCAACGCAAATTTATGGCGGAATGCAAGGGCAGCGTACCGTTGTTCTTCGCACCCTGCGCGACTCTATCGAGCCTCCGCCGCGCCCCGCCGAGGAGCGTCTCCGTGTGGTTAAAGTCCGTGTCCAGCTCCTCGAGCAAGCCCGTATGCACGTCGAGCTCGTCGTTTATCTGGAGCGATATATCGCGCTGCCGGTTGATGGAGTGCGAGAGCAGGTCGAGGTGGCTGTCTTGCTCTGCGGCGCGTGTCAGCTATCGCACGAGACGAGGAGCAGCATGAAGCCACACACGGTCCATCAGCTGCCGCTGCGTCTGCAGCATTTCGTCGGGCCCCGCCTCGGGATCGTCGGTGTATGGCGTGTAGACCGGCTCCGAGGGCGGCGTTGGTATCAGCTTCGCAGGCGGCCGTACGGGGTCCAGGCTGCGGTGCGTAGTCGGTCAGTGTGCCCGGGTCGTAATGCTAACAAGGTAACAAACCTCTCCACGCCGTCGTCCTCCCGCGCGCCCAGCATCGCGCGCATGCGCTCATGCTGGTTCCGCAGGAGCCCCACAGCCTCGGAGCGGCCCTCCCGCGCCTCGAGCGATAGTATGCCCGCCCGCAGCGAATTGAGGTTCTGTGTGATTTGCGAGAGGTGGAGGTTGTTGGGTTGGGTTGGTACGTCGTTTGCCTCGGACGAGTAGGAGGGCAGAGTCTGCATCCGTTGGCGCTCCAGCAGAAGAGACAGGGTTTGGGTGGATATCGACGTTAGCTTTGCTAGAGACATGTTCGCAGTAGATTGTGTTGGGAACCGTGACTGAAGTGACGTTGGTTAAGCGTGACGGTGGCCGAGCGGCAAAGTCGGTCACGGTCACGATAGCCCCTATCTCTCTTTCACCACGACCTTTCCTCCATGATGGACTGGTCAACCAGGGGTTCAAACTAGCTGGCTCCCAGGTTAAAATTGAAGCGGATTGATCTGCATTTATTGCCGACAGCAGTTTTCAAGATTTTGTCCCCGCAGCACGACACTTTTTTGTGGCCAACGTTAACCAAGCAGGGCAGAATACTCGACGTGGTTGCCCGTTGGTACCAAAATGGAGGCCTTCGTAACAGAGCCACGCCAAAACACTGGCTCTCAAATTGCTCCGGGCAATGAAGGATCACCAGGTTCAATATTATCCTTCAAAGCTTTTCTGTTTCAGCTGTCTGGGCCCTGCACTAATCCAAATCAACCCTGAACCAGTTCTTTTTCAAGTCTGGCCTTCTAGAATCCCACGACGAAAATCTCAGGTTTCCTTCAAGCTTCATCATGGCTTCCTAGTTTCCAATTTCTTCCCCTCCCCAGTCTTTCTCTCGCGGCTTCAATTGCAACTGGCTCAGCTCAGGACTACCTAGAAAGGCTAAAAACGCAGTAACGCGTTCCTTGATCTTGGACGTGCCTGTTACTGGTTCCTCACTCCGACTCGGACGGATAAATCGTGGACGCCAAAGCGGACCCTTCTCAATCTTCGTCGGAAGTCCTGTAATTCACTTTAACAGCAGCCCGAGACTCTACGCACCTTTGTCGCTGCCAGTAGGAAATCCCGCTCTCGAGATATTCCGCGACACAATCGTCGTATGTCGGTTCCACCAAAGGTGAAGAAGAGGATTAAGAGGGCCTCGCCCTCACTCCGAATACTTTACCTCCAAGCCTCAGGCCTCAGGAAGTAACCTTGGAAAAGCCGAAGACACTGGACAATCCATCTTGCCTTGGTACCGGACAGGTGGCCGCTCGCTTGCGCTTATTTCGGGTAACCAAGAACGTCTTGACTCTTTGTAAATTGCATCAGAACGGGTGAACGAGATTTATTGCAATATACGCTGAAATACAGGGGAGTGTCGTGGATCCGATAAATGGAGAAACAGATGTACGGTCCGGGCCATGACATGAGAAAGAGTCGCGCCCCAGACTGTTACGACAGAAGAATCAATCAGCACAGGCCGAACCCCGATTGGCAAAAAGGACCCGACTGCGGCGTCTCCGCGACGGCGACGAAAAAAAAAACGGCGGTGCGTACGACCAAGTAAAGGAAGCAAAAGAGAAGCGAAGGAGAGACGCGAAGGAGAAAGGCCGAAGGGTAATTAGCCATTGTGTTCTAGCGCACCCAGGGCATCCTCGGAGAAGGGCTTGAGTAGATCTAGAAGGCCAGCCCGAGTCTTGCGTGTTTTTGCGTCCAAGCGTGTTAGTGTCCGCTGTAAAAATAAAAGAAAGAAAAAAGTTCCACATCATAAACAATATTTTATCTCTGAAATTCCCTTCGCGTACACCCCACACCCCGCCGCATACTTATCCGCGCAGCCCGCAAAGCGCCAGAGCAGCTTTCATCATATCGTCGTCCGGCTCCCCTGCCACAAACACCGCCGCCCTCTCCGCCCTTTTCCCCTCCTTTTTCTGGGGCCAGCGCGCGTCGCCGTCGCCCCAGGTGCTCGGGGGCGTGACGGCCTCGTCGGGCTCGACGTCCGTGTCCTCGTCGTCACTAGACAGGCGGGGCAGGCGGTCGGCCTTGCTCGTAAGGCGACGGCGCGCACATGCCCACTCGAGGGTGCGCGTGCGCTGGTCCTGGCCGAATTCGACGTAGTCGCGCGCCGGCGGGCTGAACTGTGGTCCGACCGGCGACGAGGGCATGTTCTCCCAGAGGGGCGCGTGCGGGTTGTGGCGGCGGGAGGGGGTTCGGGGTGTAGGTGGCAGAAGCTCAGCACGAGACGCGACGCAGTCGAGGGAGGGGCGCCTGGAGGCAGAGGTCGACGTGGTGGAGGCGGAGGACGCGCTGCTGGCCATGGACGGGGACTGGATGGGGGGCGAGATGCGCTGGTAGTCGCTGCGGGTGTTGTTGATGATGACCGGAGGTGGGACGCGGCCGCTCGCGAGGGTGGTTCTGCGCTCCGTCTGACGCTTGTTCTGGAACCAAATGGTGACCGACTTGATTTCCCTGGAGGAAAAAAAAACGCGTCAGACGCGACGCGACGGTGAGGCGCGAAACGCACATGTTTGCAGACCTCGCGACCATTTCTCTTTGTTCGCGCGATGGGTGGGAGTTTTGGTGGTATAGCTGTTCGAGCATCATGAGCTGAGCGTTGGTGAATCGTTTGCGAGTCCGCCTTGAGGTGGCATCGGTCGACTCGCTGATGAATGTCGCGTAAAGATCATCGGAAGAGGACGTGTTCGTCGCCGTGCTCGTCGTCGAGGACGTCCGAGTGAGATGGTGTGGCATGGAGGGAGCCATACGGGTGTGCGCGGTGGCGGAAAAGGGAAGAAGCAAACTTTGTTTGCCTCTCTTTATAACCTCGCGACGGCCACGTGATGTACGCGACGCGTCGCGGTTGAGAGTGTTACACGCCAAACGCGTAACGTAACGTGGGTAGGTTGCTAACCACGAGTGTTAGACTACGAGCCCACTCCTTGTACACTTCGAGTGGAAGGTCAAAAAAGTCAAAAAGCAGGATGACAGTCCACCGGCCTGAGGTCTGACGGAGTAAACCAACCTGCACGGTGTACCGTCCCTTCATTAAAATATGTGGGAAGATAGGGCATACGGTATGTGTGGAAGTTGGTCGTCGATCGTATGGCCATAGCCGTACGGTAAGGTCCGCCGTGCCTAGGCTAGGCTATGACTTGAAAGTCCCTGGTTACTTCCGAGTTGGATTCGCGCCTAGGGGACGCCCAATGAGCCCTGCCCTGGGGAGTCTCTTCACATCTTTCCCTCGACCCCGGCTCTGGACGTCCAGTGCACCGGAGCTTGATTATCAAGTGCTAGGCTCGCCGGGCCATCTGCAATTCCTGAATCTGTACGCTCCTACTCGATTCCAGGACGCAGTCCGTCTCGTCCCAACTCGTCCTACGCACTGAGTTTGTCTCGTCCTACGCACTGGAAATGCAAGAGGTTGAAGCACTCCGCCAGTGGCGACATGCCATGTTCGTCTATCCAGAAAATGCAGAGCAAACGTAAAGGAACGAAGAGAGTCGCGCCGGCGTATCCTAGGGTTAGAGGCATCATGCCGGAAGTGAAGGATAGTGGGAGAAGACATCAATGCCCACTTCGCTATAAATGGGGGCGGGAGTCGGTGCCCCTGGAGTGCGTTTATGGTGCGTGCACAACAATGTTGCTTGCGAAGTGCAAATGCTAAGTGCGCACGCTTTACAAATTGTAACCGCGGAGAGACGAGGCGTGTGAGGCGACTGAGGGCTGCTATGCGAACGCATGGCTTGATAAGGAACGTAGACATGCCATCTGTTCTAGTCGCGAGTCGCGCCTGAACACCAAAGAATCGGAGAGGCCTGTGGATATGTCCGATGGACGGCGATAACGTGAAGGGCAAGTTCGGTGGGGGTGGGCGAGAGCCATGGATGTATTCTCCCCGCCTAGTATCGATGCCTCCGAGCGATCATGGCTTTGTGAAGGCTACTCGGAAAGACGAGGATGTAGATGAGATAGGAAAAGAGGGGAAAGGGCTCAGATTGTCGGATGCCCCCACGAACCGCTGGCTCTTAACCAGGCTCAGGTCAGACAGACTGAGAGCCCTGCTCCGAGTCCTGCGCGGAGAGCATGAGCTTCAACCGTGGTGGTTGGCTGCTACTAGTAATTGAGGGATATTCAGGCCAATTGCGACTGTGGCGGATCCTAGACGGTTTCCAGATAGGGCTCACTGGGACACCGGGCAGCGAATAACCAGCCAGCGCTGGCAGCGCTCACGGTCATTTTGGAGCCCATGAGGTGCGGAGGAGAGTTGCAACTTGAAGCGGGCAAGCATCCGCAAACACCTTCCTTTGTTCTCCGCTTCCAGTGAGATCTCAGACAAGGTGACTCAGCCCAGAATAAAAATGTACGCATCCAAGGGCCAAGGCCTCCTTTCTCCCCTCATCACCTTTCTATTTCCTTGGATCCTCCAACCGCTACCAGTCCAGAACAACGGTGATCGACTCGAAACTCGACTCGCATTGCTGTTGGACAGCTCCGATTTAACGGGCAGTGGCCTCTCGTGCCTCTTAGAGCACCACCAGTCAGTCCGGTATGTACATGGAATGACTCAGGCGGGTTCAAGCATACTATGTTTCCGCCTCCGTAGAGCTTGTAAGTAAATATGTCAGTGACGACACCAACGGTCCTCCCCCGTCCACCTTTGTTCCCCCGCCTCCTACCGGAGGCGCCCCTTCCATATCCTACCCCTCTGCCTCCGCAAGGCAAGACGTATGGCCGCCTCAACGCGTCACGCAATCTCCAGCGAGAGATGGACGACCTGAGCGACGAAGAGAACGAGCTCGAGGAAAGGGTGAGCCGGGGGCGTGCTGTCCTGGACATATATTCCTCATCTTCTTTAGAACGTACTCATCCGCCATCGAGGGTTCGGCACCTTAATACCCATTGGGCGTAATCTAACGCAGCAGGAGGAGAAGAACGATGTGGGTCGCCGAAGATGCTGCTGCTATCGAAACTAACCCTCTTCAGGCTGAGGAGGACGACGACGACTCGGACTCAGGGCCCTCAAATGGCCCCCCATCTGTTGGCGAAGACGTGGGGGAGAATTCGACGCAAGACCTGGATGCTAGCATGGAGGACCTCGACGAGGAAGAGGACGATGAGGACGATGAGGACGATGGCGACGAAGATCCTGAGGATTTGGAAGAAGCGTCCTCTGAAATATGAGTATGCTGGTGTATCGATGTTAAAGCGGCAGGGCAGCGCACTGGCAGGTGCCCGCGCATCGTATGCATAGAAGGTTAGCACTTCCCGCACGGCGACGGTCCTCCATCCTCCGAGTCTACTTAATTTCCAGCCGTCCTCGAGAATAATTTCTTCAACTTTTCTTGTCACTTTGAATCCGCTTTCCCCTCTTGCATTTGAAGTCGGGTGATTCCCTAGATCCTCTGGGCGGGTGCTACAGCAACGTCGCCGAATCGGTTATTCCCTTCAAAAGCTCACACGACGAACACTTGAAACCATCCCGTCCTCCCCCGTCGCCGGCTAGTCCGACCAGACCGAACTCCCGCCCTTTCTTGTGCTGCGCTGGACGGAGACCTGGTTCCAAATTTACCATCTCTGCCCAGTGGACAACTCATCTTCTTATCTGACGTGAAAACATGCTCAGCTCGGAGCATAGCCCAAGGTCTCCAGCGATGTGTATGCCGGGTCCGAGTCACACACTTAGGATTTTTTGACATCTTCAACGTCAGCGCTCTAGCGCTGCTCAGATCTCAGACTCCATCGAGACACTTGTTTGTGGAGACTCCGGTCAAGAAGAGGTCTCTAGTCGTCTCGAGTGCTGAGCGCTGAGCGCTGAGCAGATCCACCAACTCGATTAGCGTCGTAATTCTCGCACGCTTGACATCTTCGAGGCTCAGCCCTTTTACGCTGCTCGGGCTCGTTTGAGACACTTGTTTGTGACGACTCTTGGCAATGACGAATCTTTTTCGATCCCGCTTGCCGTCACCAGGGTTTGGGGAAAGTGGATACGCCGTCTTCAGTGCCGCCGGCCTCGATGCCGCCTCGCCGTTTAGCGAAGTGCGGAATCCCAATTAGGCAATCTCATCCCGTTTTGGCCAAACCTTTTGCTCTTTGCGACTTTCGCGAAAATTTGTTGGCAGATGGTTGCCACAGGTTGCCAGGAAGACAGACAGAAGCCCACAAGCGAAACAAGGCCATGGCCCAAAAGAGGGTGTTGCTTGTAAAATCTGTTTCTGGGACTGGCCTTGTGAAACGCAATTTTATAAAGGCTCTCACTCGCATGTCTTGTCTCTATTGTTCTCGCCCAAAGCAGCCATCCACTCGATCCTACTCCTCTGCCTAGCCATCATGCAGTGCCAATTCCTCGTCGCTTTTGTGGCCGCGTGCCGTGCGTGTTCCCGCCAATCGCCGTTCCTCGATGACGAAGACTTACCTCCTTCTTTACAGTTGCCCTGACTGTCTCCGCCGCACCCGTCGCAGAGGTGGCAGTTGCCCGTGCACCTGTGAGTCAGCATGCTTTGACCGCCTCCGAGCGCAATGCTTACCATGAGCCGATAACCAGGAACCTGACCGCGCGGCCTTGATGCTTCCCCGCCTTGAGGAGGAGGCACGCGAGCCCGAGCCCGGATGCAACCTCTACACCTGCATTTGGTGCGTTCTCTTACTATACTTTCCGGCTCCCAATATCTAATCAATTATTTCTTTAGAATCTGTCGTGCACCACCGATAGACCCCTCGCTCTGGATACCATCCCTCTCTCTATCCGACCCATACACTGGAGCCATTCTGCTCGTGTTGCTGCTTTCATCATGTCCTCATCTGTGCTGGGTGTAGTTGCGTCGCTATGCGTACGCCGTGAGCGGCCTTGAGCGCCGCGCGCTGGACGGACTTTGCATTTGGTCGTTGTTTGATGTAGATATCCTCAAAAATCTGTATTACCAGCTTGATATCCTTATCTTCTGATAACCTGCCTGTCCCGGTCTTGTCTGCAGCAAGTCGAAGACATCTCACTCTTGTAAACTTCAAGGCAGAGACCAACCACTAAATCACAGAGGACTAGATCGAGTGCGCTCTAGCGGAATTTTACAAGACGCAAAGACTCAAACCGAACAATTCGACACATCAGGTTCGATAGCCAACTCGCGAGCAAGCCAGCCAAAATTCTGTTCCCCCCTCTTTGCACCATCCCAGCGGGCCCAGGTCGCATTCGGCACACGCTAACAGCTTCATTCTGTCACCAAGCGACTCCACCGGACGAGAGAAGCCTATGTTCTCGAATTCCATCGGAGATGGTGTGATTAGCCACCACTGAGCTGCAGCAGGGGATACGGGCAGAGCCGGTAAAAGTGGATTGCGAGGATGATCTGCTGGTTCCATCTCAAGGTCGCATTTCAGCACGAGGTAAGGAAGACATGGGATAAATGTAAACCTGGACGCTTGGTGCTTCCGTCAATTTAGCGACACCGCTCTTGAGTATGACGCTCCCGCAGTCACCTCGGGGGCACAGGAGGTCGAATTTGTTGACAAGAACATTGGACTCGTAGGAAGATACCTCAGCGACTCCACCGGGAAATGACGAGAACGGTTGAGGTGCAGGATTGCGCGACGGCCTCTGGAGCGCTTCAAGCACTCCTCGTGGTATGGGCACAGCAGCAGAGTCACCCGGAGTCGATGAGGATCCCAAGATGATGCGCATCTCGTACCACGGCTGAGAACCATGCACGACGGCGCTCGGTCCGATCCACTCGAAACCGGCCTTTTCGTAGAATTGGCGCAAGTTTTCGTGCGTTATGAGGAGGATACGCTTGTAGGGCGCAGATTTCTCCCGATGAGCGGTTTCCAGGCGCGCAATATATTCGCGGAGCAGCCTCAAGCCAACGCCCTGTCTTCTACAAGCGGGGGAGACACAGACCGAATGGATGCAGACCGAAGAAGATCCCGGGACATGCGTGGACATGGAGTCGTGCGTCAGGGAGGTATCGGGAGAGAGCGTCGAGCAGACATAGCCCACGAGCTTATCCTCGCTCCCAGTATTTTGGTACGCGCCAAGAAAGAGATCGCTTGCCTGCCTCTGGCGCAATCTTCCCCGCGCTTCAGACCTCAGGATACAATAACAAAACAGGGCTCACTGAAACGCTTCCAACGTTGCAGCCTCATCCGGGGGAAAGCCTGCATGGACAGGATCCGGAATTGATGAATGAATGAAGGATGACTCAATATTAGCTCGGGACAGCTTGGATGAACTGACCCTGCTCCTCGATTTTTATTGCATCCCCTAGCTGCTCGAAGGGCAGGAGCTTGAACTTCAATGCCTGCGAACCGATGTTGGCGTCCATAATAGCTGTCTATGACGTGGCCGAGCTTCCTTGATGGCGGCTGTCTGCGGCTGTCCGCGGATCAAAGTTAGACATCACAAGAGAGGTGTTCTGACACTGTCAGATCTCTGAATCACGTAGAATTGATGTGATGGCTCTCAATATTGTAGAAAATCCAGCACCTATGCTGCTATATCTATGCAAGGCCGTTCTAAAAGGTATATGCGACATTACAACCAAGATATACTCGGATTTTGACGAAGAAAGATGAGAAAATGTGGCCGGCATACCGGCTGCCTTCCTAATCTGGGGGTCTCCGCACGTGGCGATTGAGTGCCAGATCCAGAGATTTGACACCTCTTGCTTGATCAATTGCTTCATTTAATGCTGATATGCGCACTTCCTACTTAAGCTTGCTGGCCGACATTTTTGGCCGGCCGAATGGAAAAATACTGTTGACGGAGTCTATACCTGGTTTGAGCCGATATTGGGAGCAAGAAATTATTGCAACAAATGAAGTATAACCACCTTGGCTTTTTTTGACAATTGTCAGAGCATTGGCAATGTTGCCCTGTTGATCGGCCTTCCCTCTAGAGCTCCCAGTGGAAACTTTTGGAAACTTTATGGCTGCGAGTTTACTGCGGAAGCGTTGCCATGCAAATGCTCGTCGGATATATTTTTAGGTTGCATTTGCCACGTGACCAACTCCGGCGGTCCATCCTTACACCTCATCCACATTCATTTCTTGCCTCTCTTTACCAATGACCTCTCATTCTCGACGATACATAAACAAGGAGTCCTCAACTGGGCTTTTGGCCAGTCCTACTTCGGACTGGGTGCGATCCATCTTCATGCCGCTGCGCCTTGAATTTCATGTTAATTGCGTCCCAGGAACCGCCCTCACCTCATGGAAGTGGAATGGCAGAAAAGGTGGCTTTTAGCATTCGAAGTCCCTGTCCTGTCTCACGCTTTTCAGTTCTCCCTCTCCCCGGATCCAACGTCGTGGGGTTCAAACCTGTCCCCTCACCTCGCCGAGCCAGACGATGCTTTACACAATCCGGAAGTCAGGAACGGGAAGTTTATCGAGCGCGGCTCGTTTTCGTGGTCCACTAGAGCCATATACAATATCGGCTGCCTCATCATCCTATCTCTGGCCCTTCTTGCTCTCTTGTGAGCTGATTCACGTCCCCAGCTCGATCCTTATAGCTAATAAATCCCTAGTATCGGATATCCCGTCATCACCTTCGTCAAAAAGACATTCCTTTCAGTTGATACTACAAGTAGCATTGTCAATGCCACCGGTCAGGTGCGCACGGCCGTTGCATAATGAAGTTCGAAATAATGTTCATTCCATCCAAGGTGGCGTCCATCGGGAATTTTGGTCTCATAGATTTGGACACGCCCTCCGATGCCTACACCATTACTTCGCTTTACAGTGGCAAACAAATGCAACTGGTGTTCTCCGATGAGTTTAACACCGACGGCCGCACATTCTACCCCGGAGACGATCCCTATTGGGAGGCTGTGGACCTCCACTACTGGCAGGTGAGTGTACCGGTGTAGTAAATCATGGAGCCTTTCTCTGACTGAACTAGACAAACAATATGGAATGGTATGACCCGGAAGCGGTGACCACAGCCAATGGTTCGCTCGTCATCACCCTGTCCGCGAAAGCGACACACGGTCTGGACTACGAGGGCGGTGAGTGCTAATGAGTTTCTGCGCCCTGTTTTCACTCATATCATTCCAGGTCTTGTTACCACCTGGTAAATATTCCTTTAAAATTTCGTCGCTTTCCTCACGGAATTATCGCATTTAATTAGGAATAAGTTTTGTTTCACCGGAGGCCTCCTTGTTGCGGCTGCAACATTGCCGGGAACTAACAATAGTGCGTACTACTTTTACAACCTTGTCACCGTTTATTTCTGACCTTGAATTCACTCAAAAATCTCTTCTGAACCTTTTCCCTGCCCGTCCTGAACACGAATTCAACTCAATATCAGTCCATGGGTCCGTAAAACTCTTCAAGCACTCTCTCGCCTTCTGACGACGAATTTAAATAGATTGTGGCCTGCATTCTGGGTCCGCAAAATTCTTCTCGAACTTCCCCATTGCTTTCTGATGATGCTCTAGTCAATGGGTAATCTGGGGCGCGCGGGCTATGGAGCCAGTCTCGACGGCACATGGGTGAGTGCCTGAATTTGTTCTGTGTTCAAAAATAGATGCCGACTTATTTTTGCGTGCGATTTATTTTTGTGCACATCTCCGTTCTCCAGCCGTACGTCCATCCGCGTTGTTGACTCGTCTCGGATCTTTACCATCTTTTTCGACAGATATACGTATGATGCATGCGATGTCGGCACCACCCCAAATCAGACGCGAAATGATTTGCCCGAAATCGCGCTCACCAGTGGCGACACCAATGAGCCTTATAACGGGGAGCTGTCGTACCTTCCCGGCCAGAGGCTCTCGCGCTGCACTTGCGCGGGAGAGTCGCATCCGGGCCCCGTTCACGAGGATGGTACTTATGTTGGTCGTGCGGCTCCAGAAATAGACGTCTTCGAGGCTCAGGTGCGACGCTTCGAGTCGGTCAAATTCTAATAATGTCGCTGAGTTCATCATGTCTAGATTTCTGATGGGACTGGTTCAGTGTCGCAGTCAGGACAATGGGCGGTGTGTCCTTGATTCCTGCTCGATCCCTCACAATACGGCTAATATTCAACCAGCCGTTCAACGCCGCATATGTGTGGACAAACACAAGCGACAATCTCATCATTCCAAATAATACCATCTCGGTCCTGAACTCGTACATCGGCGGCGCCTTTCAGCAGGCGACTTCTGTGGTAACGCAAACTAACCAGCTATGTTACGAACTGCTCGACAACTGCTTTTCTGTGTATGGTTTTGAGGTGTGTACTTCACTGGTTTACTTTTAACTTGCTGACATTGACTGGTTCCCAAGTATCAACCCGGTTCGCTGCCTTCCTTACCACTATCCGCGCGCTCATTTTTAAACTGGAATCCTAGGATTTGACGATGCTGTGCGTCTATTATTATTATCCACATGGGGCAATTTTTTCATGATTCACGCAGTACATCTCGTGGATTTCAGACGACAAGCTCGCCTGGACCATAAAAGCCGCGGGCCTTGGTCCAGACACCCAGACCGAAATTTCTGCACGACCCGTTCCCCAGGAACCAATGGTACTTGTTTTCCTTTTCGACATTGGTCGTGGTTGATTTTAGTTTTTTTGTGTCGCTAGTACATTCTCGCCAACTTGGGAATGTCGACGAACTTTGGCACAGTTGATTTAGATCACCTCACGTTCCCAACCACTCTAAAGCTGGACTACGTGCGCGTGTATCAATACTCGGATTCCATCAACATTGGATGCGATCCACCCGATTTCCCCACTGCGGCTTATATCAATACGTGAGCCGTTGTTCTCCCAATAATCTGGCAATCTAAATTACTGAAATAAATTCACTGTAGTTACATCGAGGTAATCTTCTTTCCGTTTCAACCTCTGGTTCGAATCATTGACTCACTCAACCTTCATCCGTCCAGGCGTACAACAGTGAGTGCCAATCACTAATACGACACTTGCTTTCTTGAACTTTTTTTCCAGATCCCAATCTTACCACTTGGGTCGACGGTAAGTGACCTCTGCTTTAATGTTTATATATTGGCACTGACGGTCGTCCAGATTATGGCCAGGCCATTCCGAAGAACAGCTTCCTGAACCAGTGCTGAAATGAACACTTTACGACATTAAATAGCGAGCGTAGAGCTGGCTGCTAGACAGCTGGTAGCATACCCTGTTAGTTGTTGTTTTCCCTCCTCAAAATAACACCCTGGATTGCCGTTCGTTTTGTACAAATTATCAGCTTCATAATGTCAATAGAGCTAGGAGTATGGCAACCTAATAGAGTTCAAGACCGCTTGCATTCACAAATCGCAGAATGCAAGGGTCGGCGTCAGCTTTCTCGAGAATGTGCATTCACTACGAAAAGCACTTCGGAGCGGGGGGTAAAAACAATGAAATGAAAGATAAATTGGAGATTTGAGGAGTTACTTGCATCCTTCATACTTAGAGCGCTCCTCGGCGCACCAACAATTCGCAAGAATCTTTTGAAACTCTTGGTTCAAATGTTGAAAAGTTCTAATTATAGACTTGATGTTATCAGATGATGCCATCGACTCATCATAAATTATGACTGCCGGTCTGATTTCGGCTTTCCCTCGGGCTTTATGTCCGAACACGCCTCACATTGAATACAAGATACATCAAAAGCTAGTAACAGTTTTACTGAAGCCCGAGCTCGTCGTAAACGACGCCACGACCCTATCCCCAAAAACAACCTGCACCGGTCGCGGCACAACGCTCGCGTCGGCACGGAAGCTCGCGCTGGTCGGCTTCCCGGCCTTCCACTGGAAACTCACCGTCATTCCGCCGCGCACCCGCGCGGCCTGGATCGCGCCGGACGACCATTGGCGCGGGAGGGCGGGCAGGAGGGTGATGACGAGGGGCGTCGTCAGGGTCGGGACATCCGGGGCTTGTAGGAGCGCGTTCTGAGACGATTGCTTAGATCAGCTTGACAGGGCACAACAGTATGAAAACCATACCAGAACGGCACCGGGCAATCCCAAGTTCGCGTCGATCTGCGGATGTGAGAAATATCAGCGACGTCCGTGAACTCGTCCAGGCATAAATTTACTTGGATGATGGGGTCAGCATCAGGATCGTACAGGCTGAAAAGATTGGCGCCGAAGTTTTCGAAGATGCCGAACTGCCAGCGGTGTGTTCGTTAGCTTGGTAGAAGACACTCCGGAAGCGACAACGGACCGTCAGCTCGTGGTAAAACTCTGACGTATTCTTGAGCTGTGCCCAACAGGCCGCACGCCCTGGGCGAGGGTGAACTCAGGAAGGCGAGAAAAGTATCGAGACATACACATTTTCTCCCATCCCGAGTCGGCGTCGGGGCCCGTTCCGTTTCCGCGATGGATCAGGCTGGTGGTCGTGGCGTCCATCACCTGGGACTTCGTATACGTCGTACGGCTGCCGTTAACGAGCAAACCGCCCTGTATGGTTGGCTGGTAATTCGTGAGCGCGTATCCAGGGTACAGACCGATGAGATGCGAGAGATGGCGGTGCGTGTCGTTGGAAGCGTCCTGGTCGACTTTCCATTCTGTCGAAGGATCAGACCAGGCTACTCGCGAGCACGCGATCGACGTACCTTGCAACTGCCCCCACGACCCGACTCGAATGCCCTTGTCCATTGCGTCGCGCTTCGCGCGCACCTCTGAAGGAATTGCCCTTAGATCCCGTGTGACCAGAAATTTGGAACGTCGGGCAACGTACCAGCGAGAAATGCAGTGTCGGTATCGCCCGACGCAGGGAACCCTTTCTCAACGGCATTGAACAGCTGCCAGATGAGTTGCTGCGCGTGCGCACACCCTGTACGTCTATGTTTAGTCGAGGTTCTATATGAGCTACCATCGAACGCACCGAGCGTGATAGGGACTTGTTCCGGCGAGTTGCACGGGCTCACGATCAGGGACCCGTCGTTGAAACGGCGATCCGGGATGAGTTTGTCCAGGTGGAAGCTCGCGACGCCCTGCGAGAAAATCAGGATACGAGGAACGCTCTGGATGAGACTGTCGAATCACTTTGATCAGCGGCCAGCCCTGCGCTTTCCACCACGCTACATCGTTAGTGTAGTCGAAGTGGTCCCATACGTGGATCATCTAGGACGCAATGTGAATCTACGCGGCAGACGGTGTGGGAGACTGTGTACCATCCAAACCGCGGATTCTAGAGAAGAAGTCAGGTTAGAAATGCAACAATGCAATGAAGCAAGGCGGCACTGACCTGGATAGTTTGCCCACTCGGCACTGTTGCCGAATGCTTTCATCCCCGTGTGTCCAAAGATCTACGACGCAGGGAGCTCAAGATTTATCTCAATACATGTACGAAGGACTGACATTCATCTGGAGATGAATCAGGTTACTGGGAGTGCGCTCAGAAAAACAAGGGTACCTCGTTGTGGGTAACCCATCCGCGCGAAATGTTATACAAAACCTAACAATCAAAAAGTGAGAGGTGCACAGACCCAAGGACAGATTGAGAGCTACCTGCGCGGTCTGTGTTCCCCGCGGTACCCAAGTTTTCTACAAAGCAAAAGCAATCAGTACACCGAGGCTCAATAACGACGAAGTCCGTACCTCGAAGTAAGTAAACAACGAGGAGGTCACGTCCAAGTTGCTCATCTCAGCGCTCCAGTAGTTCATCTGGATGTTGATATTCGAGTCTATTTAAAAGCGGTGAGCTTCTTCGCGGCATGGCCTTCCGTGGCTTACGGTAGTCTAAATAGGGAGGTCAGCAGTCGGATTGAAGCGGTTAGGGGAAAGGACACACCGCCACCCCATGGAGTATTGAGATCTAGCGCCCATTTTCCCTGCAGGTTCGCTGGGAGGGCGCCACGTGCGCTGCTCGCGAGAAGATATCGTCCGTAGTTGAACATGAGCCACTATGCCCAATAAATTAAGGCTAGGTATTTGATCGGGGGGGGGGGGGGGGGTAGACGCACCTCGAGGTACGGGTTCCCCGTGTCGATTTGGTACGCCTCAATCAGCGCGTCGGTGGACGTCCCCAGCTGCGGTGTCTGCCCGAGATCCAGCGAAAACGTGTGAATTGCGGCGTTGACGTCCGCGAAATGCGCCGCGCGGAGCGTCGTATACGGCGCCGTGGACACTGTGCCTGAGAGGAGGGCGAGGACAGCCGCGTGCGGGTCGGGCCCGCGGAAGGAGAAGCCATGCGCGGGGTCGCCCGCGTCCGCGGAATACTCCGTCCCGCCGACCCACGAGATCCACGCGTCCGACGCGCCACCAGTGACGGCGATCGTCGCGTTCGGCGTCGTGGTCCCGGTGACGGAGGTGCATGCGACCTTACCGGCAGTGGAGCGCACGCGCCCAAGTATCTCGTAGAGCATCCCGGGTGCGCCGGCGGTCCCGCGGACACGGAGGGTGCTCGAGTCGAGGCAGGTTATGTTGGGCGTCGGAAGGCCGGATTCGAGCGCGGAGGAGAAGGCGAAGGAGACTGGCGGGAGGGTACCGGTTGTGGAAATGTGTTGGGTGCATGCCTGTGTGGGGTGGGAGCAGAAGGTTTCGCTGGGAAAAATGAGTGGGCGTTGTAGAGCGGAGGAGAGGTCGGGTACCGAGTGAAGGTGGATCCGGCTTGAGACCAGATAACGCGCGCGATGGCCTGGTGAGCCGTGTCAGAGCGAATGCCAGTATGGCAGGATAGGGAATTACCTGGTCGAGGTCGAGCCACCGCGCATAGTTCGTCGTGGCCCCAGTAATATTCAGGGTGGCGACGAGATATCCTGCGCCGATATAGGAACCTGGACCGAGTGGTGTCAAATAAAAACGCGTCAAAGGAATATGGGGGCATACCATAGGCCCCTGGGTCAGTGGCAAGCGTTTCAACGTCTACGGGGACACGTCAAGACCATGTCTCCGTGAAAAGTGAAGCAGGTCTACTATCGATATCCCCCGTAGGGCTTTTGAAGATTGCGTCCCGGTACTGCTGCATCGCGGTGGCCATCTCAGCCTGTTCGCTGGGCTGTTTGTTCCCGCCGTTATATGTCTACACCAGATGCGTGAGGGGGCAGTAATGTGGGCACCGGAGCACCAACCGGGCCTTGGAACGGGCCTCCCGCCCACAGGGACTCGATATTCAGCTGGGTTATTTCTTGCGAAGCTCCTCCCGGGGTCATTGCTAATAGCCCATGAAGTTAAACACGTAATCCGCGTTGAAGAGATGGAAGCATACCTGCGAGATACCCATTGCCAACTGGGAGGTAATCCCGCGACCAAATCGCGCTGGGAGTGGTGTACCACAAGCCATTACCGCTTGCGGGGAAGCCCGGCGGCGCGGCGACGACGGCCGAGACAAAGGCAGCGAAGACGGTGCTCTCGATCCACATGATGAGCGACGAGACATAGTTTGACGCGGCCGAGATATAAGGGATGCATGTTGCAGGGATTTCCTCGGGGAATAGAAGGCTCGACGACATGGTCAGATTCGCGAAGGGTGGGTTACGATCTTGGAGGATCGCGTGAGCTGTGTGGATGCAGGCGCATGACGGGTCGAGCAGGTCAGTCGCTGGCGGCACGGAATACTTGAGCGCGAAGATCAACGAGCGGGAAATAGAACGCGCTTGGACCGGCCCGGCGACGGAGATCACCGGTGCATCAAATACGAGGCTCAAATGTTTAATACACTTTTGCTCAATGCTCTCTGACGAAGTCATTGATTCATCCACACTCCCGGCCAGGCAGGAGTGGGGGGTATACAAGGAATAAAGAGCGAAGGTTGGTCGTAAACGGCCCCAGAGAAGGGGAGAAGAAATGAAAAGGAAATCGTAAAGGGAACTGGACCAGCCAGCTTGAAGATTCCTCGTCATTTTAATCCCTTCTGAATCGTAATCGCCCCAGTGCACCATCACCCGTCGGCGATCAGTTCATCTTCGAGGCGGGCTCCATGAACTGCGAGTTGAAGGCGTACCCGGCGTTGTTGTGCGCCGAGCGGGTCGTCGGCTCGTAGCGCGAGAGGGGCATTTTGAAGACATGCTTGTTGCCGCGGTTGCTCTGCGTGATGGAGTACCGCAGCGTGGTTATTGTGGTGAAGAAGACTGCCTGCACGTCAGCGCTGGCACACGAAGAGACGACCGTGACGCACAGATCAACCACTCGATCCACACCATGACGCGGAGGGCCGACAGCTCGTGGCACCACTGGATTGCATCGGGGTATTCTGGGGCACGCATGAGGTTTGGGTTAGATGTAGGACGTTGCGGCGTACCGCTGGGGATCGTCCCGCAGTTGAACGGAGCGGCGCTCCAGCGGGAGCTCGAAAAAGCGTTGAAAGCTAATAAGCGTCGCAGATGAGTCGAGGCTCAGGCAACTGGGACCGGCGTGACGCACCCAACCAAAAGATGCCCAATATCGAGAATATGCCAATCTCAAACTGAGGACGACCGGTGTAAGAACTGTTCGAGACAAAGTCGAGAAGGGTCCTGCATAGCGTCGTGCATTCAGGGACAAGGGCGCGGAGTATAAGGCACGAAACACACATCGATCCAAGCAGCGCGAAGGTGATGATGGAAAGAATGAAGGGGAAACGATCAGCCACGACTGGGGATGCGTAATGTAAGTGCGGCGAAGGCAGTGGGCATCGGGAACGCACAGAAGAACTCCTGGTAGAGGTTGACCCGAGTCGAAAGAGCGAGCACGACGATGTTCACGACGAGAAGCAGAACTGCAAAGTAATTAATTGAAAGACAGGGAGCGGATCTTTTGGGCAGGTCGACGCACTGTGGGCGGCCACTTTCTTCTTGCCGACTGGTGAAAAGGCCATCGCGGGAGGGGGTATGAACAAAAAGAGTGGAAGGTAAGGTCGGGGAGGACGCAAGGACTGAGGGATCTGTGGCAATCATTGATGTGATGCATGAGTGCCTTGACGACGCGCGCCATTTGTGTCATCTACAATCTGGCCAGCGGTGGCATATGCAACCCGTACAGCTATTAATAAAACAGGGAGGCACGAAGAAACTGGCCATGAACGAGACATATGGGAGTGATGAAAAATTGAAAATACATATGGCGGTGATCGCGACTAGCGACTTGGCGGGACTACGATGAAAATTCGACTCGGGAATCCCAGCGATCTTTATTAGAGTACAGACTTGCTTGCAGAATTTCAGTGGTTCCGAACAAGGTTCCGAATCTTCTGCTGAATTGTTCCCGGTGCTAGGAGATGCAATCACGTGTTCGCGTATTTTTGCGTCTCGGACTTCGAGCGCTGGCCCAGCTCTCCAGGCTTTCTCTACCGTCTGTATGGTTCCCATCGACTCGGTTTTCATCACGATAACACGGAACATTCAGACCTGAAAAGAACGGAGAACAGGTCTCAACTCTAAATGCGACCTGTGCTTGTGCGCGCGTTCTCAACCTCGGCGCGACGAGCAAGACAGCCTTTATTTGAAATCAAGACCTTGAAGCCGTCTAACGCGGACAGGGCTTTTTTGCAGTCTAGCAAGTGGTCCACACGTAGATTCAACCGATACATCGACAGAGATGTTGGAGTCATCAGAAGCGTGCGTTCCCTACCCTGCTGCCAGCTACGCCATTGACATCATGCAGGTGTTTCTCTGCGAATGTAGAAGCCTAAGGAACTTGCGGGCCGAGCTTGCGAAGCGCATCTCTACTGCATTAGCCAAATTGCAGGATCCCGAATTTTTTCGAGTTGAAGATCTGACGTTCGACAACATGATGGGGTCGTCGACCATCGGCTACCCTTCTGAGCTGGCCTTGATTGTCAGTAATCTTTCCGCCGCAAATTTTCATTTGCTCATTGACTTTGCTGCTTAGGACCTGACCCATCCACTCGGCGTTCCTCCCCACACCCCAAAGTTGGAGTTCCCGCCCATATACGATCCCAGGCGAGTTCAGCGGGCCGGGTTTTACACGGCCTTCTCACATTTCCGTAGCCTAGTCGCTCAAGCTCTCTCAGAGGCGGGCCTCACAGGATCATTTTTCCATGTGGACAAATTAACACTGCGAACTTCCGACTTTATTGGGTACGCTGCGAATAAGCCGTGGCCTCATTATGAGCGCGTACCCTTTGGAGGATTTGTTTACCCCCCGCAGCTCCATATTGACGCCGACAAGAAACTGGGTCCTGTCACTCTGACTTTACCTGGCGCGACAGTCCAGCCTCTGTACAATCTCTTCCGATGGTTTTCAGAAGGAAATGTCCATTTTCGTGCAATGGTGTCGCTTGTCACCCTCTGGGCGCGATCCCACTCTCTCCCCCTTAATCCACAGACTATTGCATTGATGGTCATAGCATCGATGCAAAGCGGAGTCAGTCCATATCTCTATTAGACTGCCCACGGTCTCATTCTTGAAAAAGGACCCTCTCTTCGACGATTGGGGTGAAAAACGCGGCTGGTCTAGTCTTGATCATAAACGCGATTCAACGTGGTCGCAGGCCATTGAACGCGTTGACGTCGACTTCAAGCACGCCCGATGGTTACCGTATACGGCACTCGATACGGCCTTCAGCGCCTTCATCCAGTAAGTTGCTCGAATCCATGCGCGGTCATACTGAATCGGGATGATCAAGACTTTGGAGCGCGAGAAGTGGTGAATTATCCAAGACTTCCGCGTTTACCGTTCGTGGCGGTCGGACAAATCAGTTGATACCTCGCGAAAATTATGTTGTGGGGCCTCCCTCAAGCGCCCGCCGTTTTTCGCTGTCTGACATCAACCATCCCACCCTCAACTTTTCCCCGTGGTGCTACGACCGTCTGGTCATACAAGATCCGTTTCTAGTTACGCATGTGCGTTCTTTCGTTCACGCTCGTGCATTCGACTTGATAGCTGTTGTCTAGAACCACGCAGGGAACCTTACAGCCCGCCACATTAACGCCCTCTACACGCAGCTCCGGCGAGCTGTCCGCCTCCTTCAAGCCGGGCGTCCACTGGCGTCGATATTTGGACCTCACGCCGCGCCTCCTGGCTCGGTCGCAGAAAGGCGGATGCTCCAGCACCCTCAGACATACTCCGCAGCTCTGAAGCTTTTGGGAGATAGGAATCCAGAAGATATGTCTCCATCGGATTCGGAGGCGCCAGTCACGCCTGCAGCCGAGACGAGTGCTCCCAGCTTCCCTGTCGAATCGTTTCCTCGCGACGCACCCGATCCACGGTTGAGAAGGGTCCCTTGGGGTCGGAGGGGATTCCACACCAGCAGCGTCGCTTTGGGCAAAAGGAAGTTTCCTCAAGACAGCGTTCGTTTTTTTTTTTTTTTTTGGTTGCTCGAGCATTTCTCGAACTTTCTGATACAGACGATCTCTCCTCCCCGGCCGCCCGCTCGAAAAGAAAAGCGAGATCAACAGAAATTGAAGAGTGACGGTGAGAGTGACGGTGAAGGGGTGAGCTTTGAGGTCTCCACGCGACTCGCTCGCTGATATCTTCTAGTGGGGCCTCAATCCCGCACCCATCCGCGAACCTGAAGTAGGTTCGTCCTGCGTCTGACTACCACGAACCTAACATGCTTCTATCAAAGTTCTGGCGCCCTGGTCGAGAACCGTTGCAACTGCCTGTCAGGACTGACTTCACCAGTCCCGTGCCACCTGTACGGGCGAGTAAAGCGGGCGTGGCGTATAAAAGTGTTTCGTCGGGCTCAAAAGGATTCCACACCAGTGCTGTGTGTTCCGGGAAGCTCAGGAGCAGGCAGGTCGTTATTCCGCGGGGTGTCGATGTGAGTGTTCGGCATCTTACTCTACATCTTCTGCTTGTTTACTCTGCCTTCCAAAGCGCAGCGTGCTTGAATCACGCAGGGCGACGTTGCTTGCAGTAGAGGACGCCATTCGGAAGGAGTATGGGGGCAAATATGCAGTGAACCTTTTTGGGAGTACCCTCTATGGCATCTCTTCCGCGTCGAGCGATCTCGACATGGTCATCTTGGTCAGTCGTACCTTGACTCTGTAGTCTATTTCCACTAAGCGTCTATACAGGATCCAACTCGACCGCATGGGTGGGCTCCAGACGCACGTCCACAAGGCAGTTCGTTCTCACCATATTCTCGCCTAGCTCGGTCTAACTGTTATGTCCAGAGATCTACCACATCAAGTAATCGAATCCTTCACTCGCTCCGCTTGTCATGCGAACTCAAAAGAATCATAGAACACTGGCCAACGTTCTTGGCAAAGCGGGATTTAAGGTCATTGAAGCAGTCGATTCGGCCTCAGTGCCCATAGGTAAGCCTTTCGCTCTGTCCCTGTTGTTGCTGTAGCTCAGTCTTGTTAGTGAAATTCAAGGACCCGCGAACCGGTCATTCGTGTGACATTAACGTCAATGACCGGCTTGGTCTACTCAATTCCGAACTTATCAGGCGCTACTGTGAGCTGAACCCAATCCTCGTTAACATGATCATGTACATCAAGGCGTGGGCGAAGCCGCTTGGCCTTAACAGTCCAACAATAAGGAGGGGGATGCCTGTTACGTTCAGCAGCTATGCGCTGGTTATGATGACCATCGGTTTCTTACAGGTTAGCAACTAGTTTCTATATTTTCTAGTGCCGTAGACTGATCGCTCTCGTAGTACCGCGGATTGCTGCCAAATCTTCAGGAAGGACTGCCGCCCCTCGAGAACGGCAAGCTGGAAGGGACGTTTTGGCTCCGCAAGCCCAGAATCCTTTGTTGTGATGTGCGCTTCAACCTTGCAGAGGGCTGGATGCCGCCCAAGGACGTGTCAGTAGACGAGTTGCTGCGAGACTGGTTCAAGTAAGCGGAGAAACGCTGGAGAGACTAGCTGCTAACCACGCCTTGTTTGGCAGATTCTGGGCTTCCGAATTCGATGTAGCTGAAGAAATGATCAGCATTCGACACGGAGGACGTGTCCGGCGGCACAGCGTGGCCGACAGAACAGACTACAGTGGGGTTTTGTGGAATATCGATCCTTTCATACGGACAAAAGTACGTCGTTCCTTCACGTCTAGATCCTGATCGTTTACAACACTTGCGCAGAATATCACTGCCCACATTGGCCGCGCCTCGTTGGCAGTGTTCATAATGGAGTGTCGCGCCATGATCCCAGATGATTTCGAGCCCGATACTTTGCCTGGCGCTCAGAAGTCCCCAGCTGAAGATGGGGATAAGCCGATGCCGGTTGCCGAGTGGCTTCCAGCTGAAGAAGATGAACTGCTGGTGCTTTGGCAGACAGCCCCGCGTAAGGTTGGAGGAATGGTGGTCGAGCCTCCTACAATACGGATCGATGCGGTTGGTCGCTTAATTGTGCCCGTAAAACCTCCGCCTCCACCTATAAATGAGGAGGTAGAAAAGGATGAGGTAGGCTTCGGAATAAAAGCCGCAGCGTGAGGTTGGTTAGGGGACGAGGCGCGAGTGAAAAACTGTATCCATACTCACATCTGTATATTAATCATAGTATATCTTACGGAGCCTCGTAACGACACAACTGGAATAGGGTTTATTGAACAGCTTCCACGACGATAAATTGAGTTGGCAGGCATCGATGTATCAGGCTATCAGCCGGATTGGTGATGCTGATGTATTACGATTCGAGGCTACACTTTGACTTGTACAAGCTTGTACATCCGAAACTCTTAGGTCGCTGGCGGCACTTTGCTCTTTCGTACCACTCACCTCTGCGCCAACACCTCCGTTAATTTACCCCAGCTATGTCTTGGAAACTCGGTTCTTCAAAAAGTGCGCTCTAATTCTGTGTTCTTACAAACCACACCACATTAACGTCCGGCTATTAGAGTCTAAGGACACGAAGGAGAATGGAGTTGTTTCAAGATCGGTTACCCCGATTCCGTCCCGCCCGACCACGCCCAAACCCTCCGCGAATGGCGACCAGTTCAGGAGCGGTATGCTCACCATCCGTATCTTTTCAGGTTCGAGCATCAACCCGATCCTGCATTCGTACGGCTAACCGTGTCTAGGACGCGGGCTGTCACTTCCGCCCGATGTCGCGGTGCCTGAGGCTATCCAGAAGGCCCTCGACTCGGCCCCGCTCGCCAGGAAACCGGCTAACAACCGCGAAAGCATGCAGCGCAAACGATATCTCCCTTATGTCGTCCTGGAATTCGACAAGAACGAAATCCTGATCGACGCAATGGACGGGGACCTCTCGAGTCCAGTTTGGAACTATCGGGCTCATTTGTCCGTCACCTTCATCCCTTTAGATTTCACACCATTCACAGTGATACAGCGATGTGTCCCGTACTTCTAATGTGTCCGTATCTGCGTATCTGCGGACAGATGCAGCAGTGCAAGGCCAGGACGATATGGGCAACGACCTTCTCATGGCACGAGTAGACTTGACCCCCACTTTGGACGGCCACGCAAGTCCCCTCCCCTGATAGTCAACGGCCCGCCTTCTAATCGAGCTTGCAGCACGCTTCAGACCAATGGTATACCGCTACGGCCGGCTCGGGCTCCTTCCACCTCAAGATTGACTTCAAACCCATTCGTGACGAGACTTTGACGATCGAAGCTTTCGATCTTCTAAAAGTTATTGGGAAAGGTAGCTTTGGGAAGGTGATGCAAGTCCGGAAAAAGGACACGCAGCGGATATACGCCCTGAAGACCATCCGGAAAGGTATGGGCGCAACCCAGTCTACCGAGTAGAGACTAACCGACTGCCTGAAGCCCATATCGCCCAACGCCCCGGGGAGATCACCCACATCCTTGCCGAGCGTACAGTGCTTGCACTGGTCAACAATCCTTTCATTGTCCCGCTCAAATTTTCCTTCCAAAATCCCGACAAGTTGTACTTGGTGATGTCGTTCGGTCGGTACCAGATTCGTTCCCCTCCTGTTTTGATTCTCATCCGGCTCTAGTCAACGGCGGAGAACTCTTCTATCACCTGCAACGGGAGGGTAAATTCGACCAAGACCGAAGCCGCTTCTACGCTGCGGAGCTGCTATGTGCCCTCGAGCATTTACACGGATTCAACGTCGTATATCGGTAGGTCCCCTTTCTTTAATTTCGCCTCTCTGCCCACTTCTCTTACTTCTCGGTCACATCAGCGATCTGAAACCCGAGAACATTCTCTTGGACTACACCGGACATATCGCATTGTGCGATTTTGGTACGTCGTGGACGGCGTGGAAAAGACTGTGACTAAATTAATTACTAGGTCTGTGCAAGCTGAACATGTCCGAAACGGAAAAGACCAACAGTGCGTCTACCACCCCCGAGAACTCCGCATGTGGCGCTGATACCCATATCCATCAGCGTTCTGCGGAACACCCGAATATATTGCACCCGAACTCCTCGAGAGCCAAGGATACACGAAGACAGTCGACTGGTGGACACTCGGTGTGCTCCTCTACGAGATGATGGTACTAATCTTCACTACTGCTGTCTTGGCGATACTCATTAGCGCCATATAGACTGGTCTGCCGCCGTTCTACGATGAGAACGTCAACACGATGTATCAGCGTATTCTCACGGACCCGTTGAACTTCCCGCTTGATATGCCCTCGGAGGCTAGGAGCGTCATGACTGGTCTGCTGCAGCGGGATCCCGCAAAACGGCTCGGCGCGCACGGAAGCGAGGAGATTAAGAAGCACCCCTTCTTCGCCAAGTATATCGACTGGAACAGGTTGGTCTTTCCATTCCTCGAACACATCGTAGGAGGTTACTCATTCTCTTCTTAGGCTCCTTGCGAAGAAGTATCCTACGCCTTTCAAGCCCAGCGTCGTACGTTTTATTATTATTCGACTGCACGCGCCCTGCTGACGCTTATAATCTCTAGGAATCTGTGCTGGACGTGGCGAACTTCGACCCTGATTTCACGAACGAGCTGCCCCAGGACTCGGTTGTAGCGGACTCTGCGCTGTCCGAGACCGTCCAGGACCAATTCAGGGGTTTCACGTATAATCCGGCGAACGAGCATCTCAGCGAGAGCGTCAGCTATCCGGGCGCCATGTAGGCACATTTCTTTTGGCACACATGGTGCCCTGTTTGTTCCTTGCAGTGCGACATTCAAACCATGCCATGTACTCCGCTTGTTGTACGCTGATACCCATACCCTACAAAAACGTGCCTCGGTGTGTCGAACCCGCTTGTTAGTTTGTATGTCCAGGACGATCCCGTTTCCCTTTTTATGGCACCAGGTTAGACAATGTATACAAGTTATTTTAACACTCGAAAGCCATTCATGCTTGAAAGTTACCTCGGGGTGGGCGGGCGCACCCACCATCTGGTGTGTACTCCGCCACGCTCAACAACTGCACCTAGCTTTTGTTCCCGCAATTTTCGAAGTAATAAATATCCCCAAAGAAAAATGAATTTGGGCGGCGCCCAGGGCTGTACATATAATCTAGAATCTATTTAATTTGGTAGCTATTAGTCGTCACTCCGTCCCCGCACAAGCTCATCGTACGCCGCAATGACACCGGATCGGTTCAGATGCTGCTCTGTCCGCAACAGCCACTCCCCTTCGACATGCCTCAAGTTCTGGATCCCTTTTCGCGTCTTGCTATGTGAAGCCGCCAGGATGCTCTTGTAGATGCCCTGGCTCGGGTATGTCACTAAACCCAGCGCGCCGGACCCCACCTTCGCCGTGAGCCCGATTGCGCCCTTTCCGACACCCTTCGCCATGCCCCAGGCGCCCTCGTCCCTCGCCCCTTTGTACGGCTGGACGAACAGATCCGTCAGCCCCTCTGACATGCCGTGCGCAAACGTCTTTCCCGCCACAACCGCCCCGCTCTTCCAGCCCTTGATCTCCCCGTAGTCCTTCGGCTCCTCGCCATACAACTTGGGCATGACGCGTAGGCCCTCGGTCACGGCTAGCGGGATGTCGACCATCGTGCCCCGGAAGTACGTCGACACGACCTTGCCGACACTCTTGCCTGAAGCGGCGACCATCGCACCTGCGGTATGCACGCCGCTCCTGGACCCAGGGGTGGAGATAACGGCACGACCCTCGCCTCTGTCATCTTTCTCATACGAGGGTGGTCGGTTATCGGAGGTGGAAGGTCCGGGAGAGGGAGGAGCACTGGGGTTCCCGCGCTTCAGCTCCTCGTACGGCTTCAGGAAGATACCGGCAGTGGCGTCGACGATGTCGGTCGCAGTCCCAATCATGGCAGAAGAGAAGCCGGTCACTGGATCCCAGCGGCGGTTCTCGATGGCGATCCGCTTCGTGTCGTGTCTATGTTATCGTAAGCATCCCAGATCTATGAGTATGGATAAGAGAAAGCGACTCACCGTTTCAGAGCCTTGCGATCCACAGAGGAACTCTGAATCAACACCTCGGCGGCCAGCTTCGATAACCGTATTTTCCGCTTGCCCTTCTTGACCGTCCATGCCGCAGAACGATCGGGAAATATATCACATTGTAATCTTTCAAGCGGAAGATTCGCGTGGAAAGAGGCAACGGCAGTCTTGACACCGGATTCCGACCGCATCTTGCTCGCGATGGCTCGTGCGGCTGCGGCTGCTTCAGGAGTAAGGCAGTAGGTAATGGCTTGAGCAAGACTTCGCGCATCCAGGGCTTGGTGAGGAATGGGCTTGGACCCTGCTCCAGTAGCGGCGACCATGTTGCCCCAGAACGGTTGGCTGTTCAGGAGCGATTAGCCGGAGGTCGAGCACCTATGTTATGTTGCTTACTCTCCGAAGAACGGCACAATCACAGTAGGCTTTCCATTCAACAATCCGCAGGCGGTCGTGCCGGCGCCTCCGTGATGAACTACGGCAGCCACATGCTGGAAAAGCCACTCATGTGGGCAGTCGCCGAGGTAAAATACATTGTCCATCGGTGGACCGTCAAGTTTACTCCAGCCGCGGGAAATAATTGCCCGGACGCCGGCTGCTTGAACTGCTTGCAACAGGATGGTGCTCATGCGTTTTGGGTCGTCGACCACGATGCTCCCAAAGCCGATATAGACGGGTGGAGGGCCGGCTCGAAGGAAAGCGTCGAGATCAGGTGGTGGCGTGTAGTTGGGCGGGTCACGGAAGAAGAAACCACAAATATCTGAGGGAGAAGTTCAGCCTTCAGAAAGAGCGAACGTACATTGATGATCCTCACCAATGTGAGGAGCCCAATCTGTGGGCTTTGGCACTAATGCTGGAGACCAGCAGTAGGTAAACGGAACTTTGAGTGTTTCAGCGAGCGAGGGGCCTTCCGATACGGGCACAGGCTCCAGGTCAATCGAACCCCGCCACTTGTTAATGATATCCCCGAGACTATCGCCCTCTCGTCAGCTTTTGGTCCCATTACATTTCCCTTCACTCACCCCTGCCATGTTAAAAACTCGACGATGCCATACGAAATGTAATTGGCAATGACCGGATCCGTGCTGGAGTTTTTTACGTTCGCCAACGGATGGGGAAACGCCCGAGTGCTGCTCCAGGGCATGGTGAACATCAGATGGACAGGGATGCCCAGAGCTTGGGCACAGTGTATATGCGCGAAGCTCGGGGGATTCGCGATGATGGCCTCGGCGACGAAAGGAGCATGGGAGAAAGGGTCCGGCTCCACGCAGCTTTTCCAGCACCCGTCGAGCATCTCGGCGACCATGGCCCGTTTGCGCTGGATGTCGCCCTGTCGCAGGCTTTTCATGCTGGGTATAAGGCCCGGGTTCTTGACCATGTACGCCATGAGATCCGCTGGGTCCCCACCGATCGGATAGAACTCGAGCCCGGATTCCTTGACGAAATCCTGGAAGACGTTGTGTGTCGCGAGGCGCACGCGATGGCCGTGTTTCTTGAGCTCGCTCCCAAGGGCGATGAAAGGCTGGACATCTCCGCGGCTGCCCACGACTTGGATAACAATGTTGAGCTTGATGTGCCAATCTCGCCGCTCGAAAAAGCTGTAACTTGGCGTGTATTCTGGCGGATGGGGGATGATGATTGAGAGCGCTCGACCGAGTTTAGAATTGAGATCGACATCAATGCGGCCGTCATCTTGGGCTCGTCGTTCAGTAATCCTGGAACCCAGCAGTTACAGAAGCACCCACCTCGCACAGCCGTCCTGTACCACTCGTATGGTGGAGGATCGTAATCCGGTACATCGTCCCTGGATCCCTTCTGGGACGTAGGTTCCGGGATAATCATGGTGCAAAGCAGAATATTTCCAAGGAGCAGTCAGCCTCCGAGCAGATATATTCAATCGTCCTCTTGAAGTACTCGAACTTAAATGGAGCGAGGTTGACAGGGGCTGCGGTCAAGCTGCGCAATGATAGAAGTCGAGTTGCTTTAGTGGGCGGACAGCTCGGTACAGTTGCATGGTTGCGGTGTATATAATAGCGAGGCATTTTCTCACTGGACGGAAGACAGGATCGAGGTTGAACGGAATTACATCACCACGCGTACGCAAATATATCGGAACCGGATAATTATATAAGCTCTCGGAAGTGGCTGTGCGGGACGACTTGGAAGTTTGAGATGACTGCGCATACAACAGAACGAAGTACTACAACAGTAGCTAGGGCCTACGCAACCTTCACGCCCCCCCATGCAACCTTAGGCGGTCCCGTCCTGGTAGCCTTGGCCTCTGCGGCGACTGCTGGTGCAGAGGAAACTGCCTTTGGAACGGGGGGAAGCGGCTGGCTCTTGAGATCATCATACAGCTTCTGTGTGCGCTCGGTGTTCTTGATGAACCACCCAGCGTACCGCCGCCCGACGGTTGATTCGGCGATATGGACCATGTTCTGGTGAATGCGTCAGTCGGATTGCCATGTAGAATGGAATGGCAAACCTCGTCGATAACGAAATTGAGGTCGCTTATCGAGGCAGTCTGACCATCCAAGAGCCCTTTGCCGCCACTGACATGGGTGACGCTGCGGCTCGCCTGCTTCATCACCATCAGTTGCTGCACCATCTCCTCCTCATCTGCATCCAAGAAGTTGGCGAGTTTCTTGGCACCGAGGCTCGTGTACAGCTTCAAGAAGCTGCGCAGCGTGGGTACAGGCGTCTGCGCAACGACATCGGAGAGTAAGAGACTCAGGTGTCGGTGGGCTGGATCGCTGAGAGACTCCGCGAGCTCAGCAGAGGAGGGGTCTGGTGATGACGGAGCCAGAAGGGCATTGAGTGCTGCAGGGTCATCGTACGGCGGGGCGTTGGCGTTGATGAACTTTGGGCACGCATAAAGGAAGAGTTCCTTGAATGCGGGGATGGCGTCCTCTCTGAGAGGAATTGACGTTATACACGATACAGCATTGAGACATTTAAAAGCTTACTGTCCCCGGGCCATTTTCGCGAACTGCTCGCCATATCGTTCCTTTGAGATGTTGGCGATGTTGTCGTCCAGTCTGCTTGGGGAAAGAGCGTTGCAGATGGCGAAAAGGGCGTACATCCTGTCCGCCGTCTTGCTGATCTGGAGCAAGGTCAACGAATGCAGGGAAAATGGGCTCATAGCACGGACCTGGTCATACTGATAACTGCGGGTATGATATTGTCGCATCCGCATAATCCAGTTTAGTATGGAGACAAAAGTGCGGATAGCATCTGGGTATCGCCGGAGCATAATGTAGCAGAAGCCGACATAATAGTATGTGGCGACGGTACACGCTGTAACACGCGTGTAGGGTGACTTGAGCGGATGTCAGACAATTTTTGAAGGACGCTAAGCCTGTCTACCTTTTGGTTCAGCTCAACGTTCTCCATGACTTTCAGGGCCAACGTAAAGTCGCCGAGGAGAACGTGAACCCGTAGGAGACCAATAATGCTGAAATATCCAAGATGGCGGTACAGAGGTCGGGTACCATATTCGCCGACAATCTCGCTATAAGGGTCTCAGTGACAGCCGACATTAGATCATGGCCGAAAAACTGACGCGATCTCGTCGGGAGTTTTCCCTGCCTGGTGGGCATTGATGTACTCATTTATTTTGGACTTTTGAATGAGAGAATAGAGGACGTTCAGCACGCTGTACGAGCTCCAGATCTGTGGGAAGTAAGCGACGGGAGACACAAGAGAAATGGAAACAGTTCACTAACCGGACCACCGTCGGCTAGCATGGCCAGCTCATCGTCCGTCTTTGATTTTACTTTTGACCGCCAGGTGCAGAAGACCTGGAACTGGTAGATGAACTCGTCGATGATGTCCCATAACCATTGTTCAGGCAGCTCCAATTGTACAGGTCCCTCCGAGTCTGAGCACGCTTATAAGTAGAGCCACGGGGACGAAGAGGGCCCAAACACACTGAGGAGGTAGTTGAACAGCTCGCAGCTATTTTCATAAGAATGGAAGCGGTCGTCGATATTGGGTTGCAGCCGCGAGTAAACGTGGCGGTAGTAAAGTTCTCGGTAGAGAATCAAAAAAATAGGATCTATGGAGCATCGGGATTGCGGTTCCTGATTTGCAGAGGCGAGGACACGTACCGTCGTTCACAAGCGGGGCGATGATCTCCGCCTCTGGCCACTCTGTTCTTGCGTAGAACTTTTCCGTGTATTTATTCCATCCACTCTCGTAGGCAACCGTAATCTCGGGCAAGTTGTTTTCCAGAACGGCTTGGTGGAAATGAACAATAAACTAGAAGAACAACCATGAAAAACAAGCACCGCATACAAATCTGCAACGTACGCCTTTGACAACATCTGGTATCTGCGCAAACGCAGCTTGCTGCGCCATATGCTGCTGCATTGCCATCAGCGTCGCCTCGTCGATGTGGGGCTGCTGGAAGAGCGCTGCAAGAAGGTCGTTACATTCGATGCCAAAAAAGTATCGCCACGAATAAGCACGGACTGTCATCGTAGTGTCCATTCTGGCCGTAGTTTCCAAGGGACATGTCCTGGAGATCTTCGTCCATGTCGTCTGCCTCTGCAGCCCATAGTGCCACGCGTGGTTGGGCCATTTTAGTGATAGCGAGCGAGAGAGAGAGAAATTTGTGTTTGGCTGATGCCCCGCGACCAAACAGCCCTTCTTGACTTTGACTTCCACCTTCCATTTCATTCCGCCCCTGCATTGCCCATCGGCCCTTCTATCTCGCAGATACTGAGTAAAATATCTCTCTTTCAAGCTCCTTGCCGCAGGCGTTACACGGAAATGTCTGGGAAAGATGCTTTTTCTCATACCCTGTGCGGCACCCAGTCTCGCGACAGCCTTTCCACAAACATCGTATGATCTTATTGTTGTTCTGTCAAGCCAGGACGTGTGAGTGCTCTCGGGCTTATTCTTGGTGCAGTTTGATGCACCTCCACAGGTTGATGAACCATTCGTCTTTCTCCCTCTTATTTGCCGAACTTCGTACCTCTCCGGGAGCTTTTGGTTCGTAAATCTTGTTTCCCCCCACTAGCAGCGCAGTATCTGGTGCGCTCCAACAAGAACTGGTCATCCATGAATCCACCGCAATGATCCATTCAAGAAGGGGTTTCCGCAGTCACCATCGCTGTCGTCAACCTGTGCAGATGGATCCTCCAGGCAGCGCAGCAGATGAGTGGCGACTCCTCATATGTTGGTCTGGAAACATTTCGTATCCACGTTTACCCTTCCTTGGAAGCAGGAGATTATTGCCTCGGAATTTAGGCGCACTATGGCTGGCGAGTTCCCCAGTCGGCGAGTTTTCGGAGCACTGTGCCTGTGCGTGGTACACAATCGTCTCAGTCGATTCTATCTGCGTGTAGAAACAATAGAATGAGTGTTACGTTTTAAAAAAAAAAACGACTGCCACATAGTACCGGGACTCTGAGTAAAAAGCCATTGTGTCTGCAAAGCAATACAGCTTCCTGTTACTCCTCTAACTCCGATGGCTAAACCAAAGGTGTCCTTCAAAAACGATTTATTCCAAAATTCGTCCCAACTTGGAAAAATACCTCGCTCTTTTTGCACGCGTCTGCACAGCTTGGCGCCCCTGTCAATTTACTCCATTTGGGCCAAGCCCGCTTCTTCAAGTTCTTGACTATTCTGCTCTGCAATGATTATCCCGGAGAAACAGTCCGAGACGCAATCCGCGGACGACGTGCCGGACTACGATCCTCCGCCCTACGACTGGTACGCGCTACCTGAATTCGTTCACCAAAACACGGCGGTGGGAGGTTGGTGCTTCTGTAAAATTTGAGTCCCAGTGCCACTGAACGACGCGCCTAAGCCGACGGTCGCATTGAGGTCGATCTCGATTCTAAACTCGGTCGAGCGCTCTCAATCATCATCCCCCATCCGCCAGAATACACACCGAGGTCCAGCTCTTTTGAGCGGCGAGATTGGCATATTAAGCTCAACATTGTTATCCAAGTCGTGGGCAGCCGCGGAGATGTCCAGCCTTTCATCGCCCTTGGGAGCGAGCTCAAGAAACACGGCCATCGCGTGCGCCTCGCGACACACAACGTCTTCCAGGATTTCGTCAAGGAATCCGGGCTCGAGTTCTATCCGATCGGTGGGGACCCAGCGGATCTCATGGCGTACATGGTCAAGAACCCGGGCCTTATACCCAGCATGAAAAGCCTGCGACAGGGCGACATCCAGCGCAAACGGGCCATGGTCGCCGAGATGCTCGACGGGTGCTGGAAAAGCTGCGTGGAGCCGGACCCTTTCTCCCATGCTCCTTTCGTCGCCGAGGCCATCATCGCGAATCCCCCGAGCTTCGCGCATATACACTGTGCCCAAGCTCTGGGCATCCCTGTCCATCTGATGTTCACCATGCCCTGGAGCAGCACTCGGGCGTTTCCCCATCCGTTGGCGAACGTAAAAAACTCCAGCACGGATCCGGTCATTGCCAATTACATTTCGTATGGCGTCGTTGAGTTTTTGACATGGCAAGGGTGAGTGAGTGCAGAAAATATAATGAGAGTGGAAGCTGACGATAGAGTGATAGTCTCGGTGATATTATCAACAAATGGCGGCACTCGATTGACTTGGAGCCTGTGCCCGTATCGGAAGGCCCATCGCTTGCGGAAACACTTAAAGTTCCGTTTACCTACTGTTGGTCTCCAGCATTGGTGCCCAAGCCCACAGATTGGGCTCCTCACATTGGTGAGGATCATCAATGTTCGTTCACTCTTTCTGAACGCTGAATTACTCCTTCAGATATCTGTGGTTTCTTCTTCCGTGACCCCCCCAACTACACGCCGCCACCTGATCTCGACGCTTTCCTTCGAGCTGGCCCTCCACCAGTCTATATCGGCTTTGGGAGTATCGTGGTCGACGACCCAAAACGCATGAGCACCATCCTGCTGCAAGCAGTTCAAGCAGCCGGCGTCCGGGCAATTATTTCCCGTGGCTGGAGTAAACTTGACGGTCAACCGATGAGCAACGTATTTTACCTCGGCGACTGCCCGCATGAGTGGCTTTTCCAGCATGTGGCTGCCGTAGTTCATCACGGAGGCGCCGGCACGACCGCCTGTGGATTGTTGAATGGAAAGCCGACTGTGATTGTGCCGTTCTTTGGAGAGTAAGTAACATATAGCCGGTCGAACTCGGGCTAACCGCTACGAACAGCCAACCGTTCTGGGGCAACATGGTCGCCGCTACTGGAGCAGGGTCCAAGCCCATTCCTCACCAAGCCCTGGATGCGCGAAGTCTTGCTCAAGCCATTACCTACTGCCTTACTCCTGAAGCAGCCGCAGCCGCACGAACCATCGCGAGCAAGATGCGGTCGGAATCCGGTGTCAAGACAGCCGTCGCATCTTTCCACGCGAATCTTCCCCTTGAAAGGTTACAGTGTGATATATTTCCCGATCGTTCTGCGGCATGGTCGGTCAAGAAGGACAAGCGGAAAATACGGTTGTCGAAGCTGGCCGCCGAGGTGTTGATTCAGAATTCGTCTTTTGATCGCAAGGCTCTGAAACTGTGAATCGATTTCTCCCATTTATACTCAAATGCTCATGACAATATAGACACGACACGAAGCGGATTGCTATCGAGAACCAGCGGTGGGATCCAGTGACTGGCGTCTCGTCTGCTGTAATTGGCAAGGCAACCGACATGGTCGATGCCACGGCCGGTATCTTCTTGAAGCCGTACGAGGAGTTGAAGCGCGGGAACGCTAGTGCTCCTCCATCTCCCCGACCTTCTATCTCAGATGCCCAATTTGACACTGGCGAGGGTTCGAGTCGCGATGTCGTGCCCAGTCCTGCGACCAGGAGCGGCATCCATACCGCAGGCGCGATGGTCGCAGCTTCGGGGAAGAGTGCTGGCAAGCTCATGGCTGTGAGCGTCAGGGGCGCGATCGTCGACGTCCCGCTAGCCGCCGCCGAGGGCTTGCGCGGTATGCCCAAGTTGTATGGCGAGGAGGCGAGGGACTACGGGGAAGTCAAGGACTGGAAGAGCGGGGCTGTCGTAGCGGGAAAGGCGTTTGCGTACGGCATGTCGGAGGGCCTGGCGGATTTGTTCGTGCAACCGTACAAGGGAGCGAGGGAAGAGGGCGCCTGGGGCATGGCGAAGGGTCTCGGCAAGGGCACCCTCGGGCTTACGGCGAAGGTGGGGTCCGGCACGCTGGGATTACTGGCATATCCGAGCCAGGGTATCTACAAGAGCATTCGGGCCGCTGCCCATAGCCAAACCCGAAAGGTGATCCAGAACTCGAGGCACGGCGAGGGGGAGTGGTTGTTGCGGACAGAGCAAGGTCTGGACCGAACCGGCGTCATTGAGGCGTACGAGGAGCTTGTGCGGAAGCGGAAAGATGCTGACGACTAAAATGCAAAATAGATTATAGGGATACACTGTAATACAAATCCCAAACCTTGTATGTAACATAGGTGTACATTTAAAAACCCACTCTAGTCCGCCAACGCCAACAGATCGATTATGGTCTCTAGGCCTTTGTTACCACCCAGTCTGGCGACCTCAGCTCTCATCTGTTGTTCCAAGTTCTTCAAGACAGAACGGGTATAAGTGAATGATTGCGTGTGCTTGTCTAGATACGAGATGGCGTGAATCTTGAGGGTTGGTGTTCTCGGGCGCTTTTGGAGAGTATCTGGATAATTACCCAAGGAGATGAGGTGATGAAGGCGCAGAAGACTGGGAAACGCACTGAGAACCTGCCGGTTGGACCTGTCCGCATGAATCCCATGCACGATCGGGAATGAGAATTTCCCCTCCGTCAGATCCTCTGCGAAGCCTTTGTTTGATGTGTACTGGGCGTTGATGTTAAATTAGGAGGATAAGGGTAGGCGAAAAACGAACCTCTCCGCTCTGAAGATTCATGTAGTCGTCCCTGATCTGGAAAAATACGCCGATGAGGTTCACCAAGGGTATGTAGTCACTAGTGTTTTGTCAGTGCAATCCTCGACCTTGGGCAGATGACGTACATATCGAGATTCGTCGTCCCGAGGGCCATCAAGAGCTTGATCCCTATTCGAAGGAGGCCGCCCGTTTCTGAAGGCGCAATTGAGGACCCCAGGCATGCACGTCTAATGACCACTCACTGTTGTTAACCATATCAACATATTCGTCCTCACTTGGGCATATGAGGGAGTCACGCCAAAGCAGCTCGAGGCCCTGCCCACGGTGCAGGGAGATGAGCTCCGCTGAATAGCGTCATGAATAATTCCTGGGGGTCTTGGGGCAAACGTGGTCAACGCACAGGTGATAATGGAGATGAGCTCCGTGGGCGAGGGGCCCGAGCCGTCCCCAGAGAGCGCAAGCAGCTCCTGGTACGCGAGGAAGTACACATAGTTCGCGGTATTGATGGTCTGCGGGATGCCGTAGATCTTGTGTGTAACTCAAAAGGCGACGCAATTAAGCGCAGTATACAGCGATGACGCGTCAGAATTTACCTGGCGCTCCGCGTCGCAGTTGCGAGTCATCTTCGATATCATCCACCCTGCGAGGTCCGACCCATATGAGCTGGTGACAGACTGAGACACGACGAAAGGCGGCGCGCACATGAGACTTGCATTGTGCAGCATGCTTATCACCTTTGCTACGAGCCTGAGCTTATCCTCCGGGACGTTGATCCACACGTTAAACGCGGTCATGAGCTGCGTCCGGATATCCTTCCCGGGGTTCGAGGTGACATAGGTGAATGGTTCCAAGACGGCCTGCAACAAGCACTGAACGAGCTGGACGTCGTAGGTTCGGGAAGGAAGCTACCGATTCATCTTTTGTGGACCAAGCCGATTCTCCTGAAAGGCGGGATAGGATATTGTCGTAGGCAGAAGTAGACATGAGGGGGCGGGTGATGATCACTGCGGTGGGCGGTGGCCCTGCTTATATGGTGCCCGCGGACCACATCAAGTTTCAACCGCGGAATGTGTGCAGAGACAGCGCCAGCAGCAAAGTGATTCATCTACTCAAGATGTGAAAGGGATTGGACAGAGGCATAGATTTGCCCGCAGGATCATGATATCTCGTTGAAAACGACACGATGGAAATCAATCCCAGTATTTAAGACGCGGTAAACATCAAATAGACCCAATGGCCTTCGAGCATCGAAAGGAACTACTGATGTACCTCGCAGTTTACCCAAATCGAGGACCGCTTTCGTGAAAGATGAAACCTGCGGTCAAAGCCGGAGCTGAGACGATGTTGATGTACGAGTGCATTGATTGACTCTGCAGACAAAGTGATCAACGGATAGAATACAGGGAGTAAAATGAGTTTAGAGGTGTGCGACGATGAGTGAGAGAAAGGAGGAATGCAGCAAGCGAAAACGACAACATGGAAAATGATATTGCAGGTGGATATGTGGTGTGCCAATTAATGGGAAGGGGAGGGAAGAGGGGCACAAGCATGTGTCGGAAACCGGGGGAGGAGGCGATATAATGATTCATAATGGTAAGACGGGGTTTTCTTTGTAGGCTGTCCGTTTACTCCCAAAGAAGAACAACTGTCTTGTGCTCTAGGGAGGTAGTTTTGACGTCCAGACTGGCGATCCAAGGAATGGCAGCCCACAAAGGTGTTACAACAGTGCGCCGGAGCGGAACACTATTCCCACGAACAGGCAGACATCCTTACAGAACAGATAAGCCACGACCGTGTTTGGGAGCGCGCAGGACACGGACCTAGATCTTTTCATCCTTCCACCCCACCCGCTCATGACCACGCGACCAGCAAGCTCACGCTCCTCCATCCAATCCACAGTCCAAGGAACCTGAAGGCGCCAACATCGTTATACGTCGACATAGATCAGTACAGGCTCGCCGACGCCCTCTATTTCGGGGATGACGCATTTGAGATCGAAGGCTTTGGCTAGGACGATCTTGAAGATCTTTTGCACGTTTATTGATGCTGAGGTCGAGCAAAATATCAGCGACGCGTGCATCGCTCGTGCAAATCGTTTGGCCTATAAGAGTCGACATCAGAGGCAGAAGCGTGGGGGGATAGTTATGCCGCGCACCTGCTTTGTTATCTCTTCTTGTTCGTCTCGTGGAAAAGTGGCAAATTGGTCAAATTTCGTTCCAATTAGAAATGGGATGGCAGTCTGCGCGACAGAATAAGGACACAGTACGAGAAATATTCATACCACGTACCTTGTTGAAGCCCCTGGCTTGCCGATACCACTCTTTCACGGAATTCAGTGTGGATTTTCGTGAAAGGTCGAACATGAATAATATGGCGACGGCGTCGTTGCAGACGAGCGGGAGCATGTTGACAAACTCCCGTTGCCCACCGAGATCCCATATTGAAAACGTTATGGTGGTCCGTCGGACGGAGATGGTCTTCTCCATGAAATTGACGCCTGTGATCGATTAGTCACCGGGGACGAATTGTGGAGACGGTGCGCACCCAGCGTCTGGATATAATCCTCATCGAAACTGCCCTCGACGTACTTGACCATCAGACTCGTCTTGCCTATCTGCGAGTCGCCCACCATGCCGACCTTGATAACGACGCTTTTGGAGAAACGGATGAGAGGGGACGTGTCAAAGGGGGCGATGAGGCGCACCTGTTCTTTTCGTCGTTGTTTTCAAGCAGTGGGTGAGGATTCTGGCCACTGGGACCTGCAGCCGGGGCTGATGTTGAAGCAGCCGCAGAGGCGGATGACGTTGCCATGATGGACGCGATCGAGAGCAAGGTGAATAATTATACCGCAGATGGGTAGGTGTGCGTGTCCGTTAGAGAGCGTGGAGAGACGAGGCGGGTCGGGGGCTGCGACGAACGCAGGAAGGAGAAAAGGAGGGAGAGCAAAGGGGAAGAAGAGAGAAAAGAGAGACGCGTGCCGAGTTGAGCGACGGGCGGAGATGTGGTTGCGGCGGTCGATAGGCCACGCCTGCTTGAGAGAAGAAGCAGGTCAATGGTTCACCGTCGACCTTGACCGTAGGGAGCCAACAACAAATTCTGTACAAAGCCGCAGCAAATCAACTGCAAATACCCTCTCGTTGTATTCCGTAACCATGTCATCCTGAGCGCCTGAGCGCGCCGACAAAGCGCAGACGACCCTCGGATGACCCACAGACAAGCACAGACGAGGTTGGAACAGAATCCGCGCCATTCTATAATCGCGGTCGCGTGCGCGGATAGCACAAGAAAATGCATCGTCCAAAATTACCTCGGCGTCACCTTTAAATTTATCGCTTGCAGTTTGTTCGGAGGGATAGCTGCCAGCTGTACACTTTACTGCCGTAAATCCTTGGCTTGTGTATCAACTAGGCTAGCGATTCCCAACTCTTACTGTCAGCTCCGAGTCTGTCTTTAAAATCATTGTTTAATCTTTCCTGCTTTCCAATGACCGCTGACTATGACCTGGCTGGCCCCTCTGAAGCTGCCCAATTGTCACCTTCCTCGGTTCTTTCGGGCTGCTCAGATCACATACTGCTTGGGGCGGATCTTCACCAATGCGGAAATAGGTCGGGACTTTCTCGCATTGCGTCCAGAGTTGAAGTCCCCTGATGGCCACACTCACGCGCCACTTGATGGCCATTTTAAATATATTGCCTCCATGAAGCGAGCCCATTTTTCCGTGGCCACATGTTGCAGTGCATTCCGACTTGTATCCGTTTTTCTCCTTGGCCGTAGGATTTCCATCCTCCGATAGCTCAATGTGCAAATGATCAGGGTCAGCGTGATAGCTCAGTTATAACGGTTTCCTGGCCTTCGGCGGTTCTTCGCATCGACGGAGATGCTTAAAACTGCAACAGTAAGAACAGTCTTTGACTCCTTGCCTATAGCTTATCGCTATGCTGTTGCGCTCTCTTTTAGGTGTCCTCCCCTTCGTGGGCTCCGGTAAGTTGAGCGGATACCATCAGAGCGTACACTCATATTCCCAACAGCCCTGTCTCAAGCGGCGATGCAGTACACTGACCCCGACAACGGAATAACTTTCTGGGGGATTACGGACGTCGTCCACAATGTGACTTAGTGAGATTTCCAAGACCCGACAAGCATACCTAGATTTACCTCCGTCCGTCTTAGCGGATACGTGTTTCCTCCGTTGGCAACCTCCGGCCCAAACCCCAACGAATACATTGCCGAAATTGTTTCCCCAATTGTGAATCAATGGGCAGGATTTGCACTGTCCGGTTCCATGATCGACAGTCTCCTCATCGCCGCCTGGCCTAACAACGGCAAAATTGTGTTTACCACCCGCTATGCTACGTAGGTCTCGTTCACATCATTATTTTCTCTTCTGACAACTTTTCAGAACCAATGTTCTCCCAGAGTAGGTGTTTCCCAGTCAGATCCAACGCGTACTGAAGCGCTTTGTACAGCGTCTACCCCGGTCCAATTATCACGACCCTTCCCTCAAGCTCTGTTAATTCAACTCACTGGAAATGGGTCTTCCGATGCCAAAATTGCACTTGTAATTATTTTTTCATATGTTTGCTGCAGTGACTGATTTTTTTCTCCTATTCAGCATGGCTGGGCGGAAGCATGGACCCCAGTGCGCCTGCTGCAGTTCCAGCGTGGTGCGTTTCTACTATTGCGGTCGACAATCCTGCGGACCCTGGAACTTCTATGGTTCAACATACCGACTGTAAGCGATGCCACGAGCGTCTTACAACTGTTTCGCTGATTGTGTTGTACTTAGTTGGTTTCTACTTTTTCGACTTTGCGTCCGCCCATGTCACCGCCGCTGTCTATAATAACTGGGCTACGGGAGGTACAGGAGGAGGAGGTGCGCAGCAGTGGAATTTTTAAATCAACTTTTGCCCAAGCCATTTAGGTCCGCCGACGACGACGACCACCACAACAACAACAGCTGCGCCAACAGGAACGGTGAGATCCAACCAGCCCTGTCCATCGAATACATGTTGATTAATTTTCCAGGCGACTCCGTACGAGTCTTTGGCCTTGCCCACCTATTAGGATCGCTGATATCTCGATATCTAGCTACGACTATATCATCGTCGGGTCTGGACCTGGCGGTATAATCGCTGCCGATCGGATATCGCAAGCCGGAAAGTCGGTGCTTCTGTTAGAGCGTGGAGGGCCGAGCACAGGTCAAACTGGTGGGACGTACCAACCGAACTGGGTGAGTTTATAACCTTGTTTTTCTAATGACCGTCTGGCTGAATACCTTTCAGGCGAAAGGAACCAATGTAGTTCTCTCGCTTTTATTGTGTTCGAAGTTCATTTTTTAATTTCCAACAGTTCACCAAGTTCGACATTCCTGGGCTGTTCGAGTCCATGTTCACCGATGCCAACGACTTTTGGTGGTGCAAAGACATCACGGTCTTCGCGGGATGCCTGGTGGGTGGAGGGACATCTGTCAACGGCGCGTACGTAAATTCAAAATCGTTGAATTCTGTCGCTAATTTGCATAGTCTTTACTGGCTTCCCTCTGACTCGGACTTCTCCACAAACAATGGCTGGCCCACGCAATGGGGAAACCACGCCCCGTACACGGCGGCACTGAAGGCTCGGCTCCCTCCCACGGATGCTCCGTCCAGAGATGGCAAGCGATACCTTGAACAAACGTCAACGGTAGTTTCGCAGCTACTGAATAGCCAAGGCTATCGCAATGTAACTATCAATGATTCACCCAACTCGAAAGATCACATTTACGGTTCGCTTCCTTTTGTGGTTCAATTCCATCTATGTTCAACTTTCCGCTTTAGGTTACGCGGCGTACGACGTGAGTGGATCGTGGTCCCCGTTAGTTCTGTCTCATCACTGGTTCCCAGTTCATTGCCGGCAAACGTGGCGGTCCGGTTGCGACGTATCTCCAGACCGCCTTGGCGCGCAAGAACTTCAAGCTCAAAATGTACACCAACGTGTTGAACGTTGTCCGCAACGGCTCGCAAATCACTGGTGTCAAAACGAACGACACGACGGTTCCCGGCGGAATTTACCCGCTGAATCCCAATGGTCGTGTTATCCTTTCGGCGGGCTCGTATGGGAGCGCGCGGGTACTTTTCCGCAGCGGGATTGGTCCGAGCGTGAGTTGCTTCTGATCATCGGGGAGATTTTTTGTAACAGTCGACAGGACATGATCAACCTCGTTGCGGGTGATCCTGTCGCGGGGCCAAATCTCCCGCCATCTTCGCAGTGGATTAATCTGCCAGTAGGATACAATGTGGGTGGTTCAAATAAATATTCATCAGGCTCGGGATTGAACCATGAACGCAGGTGTCGGACAACCCGTCTATCAATGTGCGTAGCTTTTTTCACGCAAGACTCGTGTGTTGACGACCCAACTAGCTTGTGTTCACCCACCCATCAATGTGTGCATCTATTCAACTTCCCGGATTTCTGTTGACCAGCGAATTCATAGAAACTCGTATGACAATTGGGCAGACGTCTTTACTGACCCGCCTGCGGCCGATGCTGCTCAGTATCTGGCTTCTCAATCCGGCATCATGGCACAAGCATCGCCCAGGTACTGCCTCCACTTTCATTCCTGCCTTGGTTTCTAATAGGGAAAAAGACTCAACTTCTGGCGTGCCTATGGCGGAACCGATGGTGCCACGCGATGGGTACGGATTTCTTCGACCTCGATGAGCTAAAGTTTAACTTGCATTGCCAGTTGCAAGGCACCGCGCGTCCGGGCGCTGCCTCTGTTACCACCAATTATACGTATAACGCAACGTTTGTCGTTTTATCTTCGTGTTGACATGACCTTATATCGCTGTCAGCCAAATGTTCACAATAACAGCATACCTGTGCGTTGCAGCGCTGAACTTCGGGCCCTAGCATTGATTGACGTTCAAAGGTCCACTGGAATAAAGTCTCGCGGACGACTAGGAATCAACGCCGCTCTCAATGCATTGCCGCTCGTCAATCCTTGGCTCGTAGATCCGGTTGATAAATCGACCCTCATCCAAGGTCTCCAGGACATCGTCTCGGGCATGTCCGCCGGTATGGGTTTTCAGCCCCCTTCGTTTTAATTCGCCTCACGATGACCAGTCCCGGGAATGACCATGATAACCCCCGACAACACGACGAACATTGTCGACTATGGTACGTTCCTTGCGCATTCCTGCCACCCACGCTAACCTGAATTTGAACAGTCAACAACTACGATCCAGTGAGTATGACCGAAATTATTTAGACCAATTTCTCACCCGAGATGCAGTCTACCATGGACTCCAACCACTGGATAGGATCCAACATCATTGGGACCGCCGGTAAGGCCGTCGTGGACGTGAACACCAAAGTGTTCAACACGAACAATCTGTTCGTCGTCGATGCATCGATCATACCCTCGCTGCCTTATGGTAATCCGCACGGTACGCTCATGTCAGCAGCGGAGCAGGCGGCGGCGAAGATATTGGCGCTGGCCGGAGGCCCATGATATCGAGGTAGATACCTTGTACAGTTATTGAACGACTTCTGAGTTCATCCTCGGCGTTGAGTTCTTTCAAGGGAACGGCCCATACAATACCGAGATACAGGTATAACGACCATTCTGTCCAACTAATTTTCATTGGAAAGCCAGGCATACGGTCATTGAAATATTTTACCGAGCCTTAGTTAGAAAAATCAGCGGCATACAGGAACGGGCTGGGATTGGACTTGCCTTGATGTATATTTTCGACTTGTCTTCTATGCGGATGTTCATGCCCTCTTCCACCAACGCATTGAATTGAAGAATTTTATGCGTGGCAGCTGCTTCGTCGTCGCCGAATCCCGATGTCTCCCAAACCATGCGGAAGGATGCCAACTCCGCACAGCCGCTATGGCGGGCATGCCATCTGTCCGCCAAGCGTGGTTGCAGCGTTTGCAGCAGTTCCAAGGCCCAAAGGCCCCCGGCCAGCGTCTTCCCGCACGCGAAGAAAGAAAGGTGTTGGAGCTGGGGGAGGAAACTGGTATCCGAGCCGAGGGATTCAAGGAAATCTCTCGCGAATGACGCCACAGGGTCCCAGATCTCAAGTTCAACAAGTCCGGGCATCAACAGAAGAGCGGCTAACTCTATTTCAGTCCCCAATTTTTGGCGGATGACGAATTTGCGCAGAGGCGGTGAAGAACGGGACAGGAATTCACTGAACATCTGATCGTCGAAATTACGGTAATCGCAATCGAGTATTTGTAGAGCTGTGAGGGCGGGTAAAGTGAGGAATTGTAGAATGCCCGTATCGTATACGGGGTCGCCGTCAACTATCGTCTCGAAGAAGGTGAGAGACTGCAGGCTTGAGTGGGTCGTGTCGGGGTCATCATGCCACATGCTTTCAGGATCGATGTCCCCACGTTCCGCATAACCTGCGAAGGCGCATTTCAAGAGGTTTGGACTGTAGCGAAGGAAGTCCAGACATTCCTCGATAGTATACAATTTGCCACTGAATTTGGTCAGTTGGTTCCAAGAAATGATCCAAAATGGTTGCGGGGCCAGGCTGAGCGACATCTCGCGAAGAAGAGGGGCGCGCTCGAATATTATAATAGGGAGGTCGTCCAAATTGAAATTTTCGTCTATATCGCAGATGTTCAGCTTCCGAAGCATGGGGAAATTCCAGGAGCGGTGCTCCGAGGCGTCTATGTGCTGGAGGTCTACTGCAGATGTCTCCAACTCCAGAGATTGCAATGTGCGTGAACGGTCAAAGAGTGTTTTGAAGATGGCAAAAGCATCGTCCTCCGGAATATTCAACTATCCGTGGAGATTCAACGCGAGGGGATATCCGCCCGCACGCTCCAGCCACGTTGTGAACAACTCCGGACTCGGGGCATTGAATTCTATCGCAGCCCACAACGCATGGGTGGAGATGGCTACTTCTCTCCAGCGCCTGCAAACATGCGACAGGAGCATCGGAGCTTCGCTGGATTCCACCGAGTTCCATTCGCGGTCGGTGTAGGATGTTGGAAGGCAGTGGAGAAAGATCTCGGAGGTGATTTCGGGGGGTAAGGTGAGCACTGGGTAGACGATGGAATCTAGCTGACGCTGGGCATTCTGTCGCTTCTCTTGTAGTTGGGCTATCTGGGCGGTTGTCTCTGCGACAACGCTACGGAGGTGCACGCTGTTGAGGGATAGAGTGTGGTCCATGTGGTTGTGCTGCATTCTTGAAAAGTTCATGACACGATCAGGTCGACTTGTTTCGTTATTCTCAGAACGCGCTCAAAAAAAATTCCGGAAAAATTTCTCAAGTCCTTCCAAAATTCGGACTTAGTGCACAAAACCCTTACCCGTCCTCTTACCAGCATTAATGGGGTAGTGGTAACCTGGGTTGTTGTGTGCACTACTTGTAGGGCTGATGTCCAACTTTTCCATCCACACGAGCACAGAGGGACATTGCGATCGCCACTTTCCCACGAGGGTCTCCTGCGATCGATCGACTTTAGCTGTCCAGTCAGAACTCGCTCAAACCTGCTCAAAAAATTCCGGAAAAATTTCACAAGTCTTTCAAAAATTCGGACTTAGTGCACAAAACCCTTACCTGTCCTCCTGCCACGCCTTATAACAGCATTAATGGGGTAGTGGTAACCTGGGTCGTTGCCATTGAAATCCATCACGTGATGGATTACGTACGCGGGTTCGACCCGCCGGGGGTTCGATTCCCTCTTAATGCATGTGTTTTTGTGTTCAGATTTTTGTCTTTTTTCTTTGCGTTGCTCCTTTTGTTTGCTCTCGTCATGTGCATGCAAACCAGGTTGGCTTACATAAATCCTCAAAATTTGTCTCGGTTTTCAAAACGGTATTCCCTCGCCGATGAAACACAACGGCATGGTGGAGCATGGTGGCCGTAAAAATTTAAAACAAAACAACAAAACACCGAGATTTATCACGGGCAGTCTGTCCGTCGTGGGTTGTGCCCCACCCAAGCGTCGCGATGGCGCGCTCGCGCAGTTCCTGAATGCACAATCTGCAAGGCCCTGCAAGGCCGCGGTCCACTGGCGCTGTCGTACGCGTCTAGGCCCTCAGGGCGATCTGGCGGCTGTTCATCAATGTTGAATTCCGTCGGACGTCATAGATAAGGGGGGGCGGGCGACTCGGCGGTCGTCCAGCGGCTCAGAGTCAGTGCTCAGCAATTGAGGGCACAGTGCGGGTGAAACGAGTTGAGGACGAGGCGGGGGCTTGGTTCCTGGTTGGGCAGTTTTCTCTCGTCGGCCTCGTGGGACTGGGCCGCCAGACTTTTAATGCCGAAATTAAAAGAACCAGCAGCTGGAAGCCTTGCGTTCAGTCTGTCTGTCCCACAGAGACTTGAAAGACATTTCGAACTATGCAGGGCTGGCGGAGTTTGAGTTCCAGCTTCCAGCGAAGCTCAATTACGTCGGCTAGTTGTCGGCAAACAATCTCCGTATCGCGATCCGAGATAACAGTTGACAACATTTGGCTACGTTCCCAGCCGCACTGGCCTCACCGCCTTCGATACGCTAACTCAGATATCCAAAATACGCATATCGGCAGCGGTACGTAGCGGCCTTTCATGCAGTCATCCGCGGCTCATCATCCACCCTGAATAGTAACCTTCTTGTGGCAGGATCCATCCGGGATTCTCCTCGCTGAAGCCTGGCTGAATCATCCAAAGAATCATTCCTGCATCATGGATACGGCCTTATCGCTGATGTTTCCGCAGACTTGGCGACGCCTTTCTGACGAAGGAGGCTCTGGTTGTCTGACGCTATCGCTGCGTCATGGGTAAAACGGCGGGTGAAAAAAAAATGGTGGGAATCAGACGTGCCCTAAGGAATACAACTGGTGATTGGATACGGGATGGGTGTCCGGGGTCTGCACCTGATCGGTCAATTCCCAACGCAGACAGGGAAGCTCAAAAAATGCTGCAATCCACCATGGCCACGCTCCTTGTCTGACCCACACTGTTCTGTTGCTGCCTGCGGCCAACCTTCTCCGCCCTCTCTGCACCGCCCACCGCTTGCTAACGCCGACCAGTCCCTCTAGGCCTTATCGCCCGGTCTCTCATCCCCGTCTTGCCCCTGCATAACCGTTCTCCCGTTCACAGAAATGTCACGGCTCACGAAACAAAGTCGAACCCGCAACTCTGCGCAGTCCCAAGAGTCTGTCCAACTCACCTCCGACCCTCTTTCGCCCCCGCGCCCTTTCTTCTTTGCCTCGGACACCGCTCGCAGCTCGGCTTCGGAATCTTCCTTATCGGACTCGGATAAAGAGACCCAGCAGCCCTCTCCCCGCGCCCCGCAAGCCCGCCGTCGCTCAGGCATGTCTGCATCCACCCCGTACGCCCCAGTCGCCTCGGGCACCCCCATTTCCCCCAACTTTTCGCGCCGTCGCAACTCCAACGGCATAGCAGGCCCGTCGAACCCCTTCGCCGGAGAGGCCAGCGACACCGGCTACTCGTACCAAGAAGGCGACGCCTACGCCCCCATCGCGGGTGCAGGCGCCGAGGACCACGAGCTGTCCTCCCCGATATCCCCGGCTTGGAACCCTGCGAATCTGTACTACAATGATGTCGAGGAACCTGCCTCTCCTGGCCGCGGGCGTGTGAGCTCCCGCCCTCCGCCCAGCAGCTACCAATTTCCGTTCCAATGCAAGTCTTTTTTTTTTTTGGTTGTGGAGCCCCGATCCTAATTTCGAATTCGAATAATAGCGCATCCGGGAAACCCCGACCCGCTTCCGCCGAGGCGGCGCTCTGGCTCGTTCGAGAGCCTCACGTCTGACCAGAACCACTGGCCGGCGCAGGGGGCGCCGCAGCGTGCCTTCTCGGATGCGTCGCACGAAGGCCTCCCGCAGCCCAACGCGCCCTTCATGACCGCGGGCGACCGCAACAGCGCGTCGAGCTCGTCGATCAGTGGGATGAGCAACAGCGTGTTCCGCGGGAGCGCCGCGGCGGGGATGATGTCGCCCTCGCAGACGGCGCTGCACCAGGCGTTCCTCGCGGGGCAGGCGTCCGCGTCCCACGCGGACCTCGGTGGCGCGCCAGCGCCACCGTTCGCGACGCCCAGCGGGACGCTCCCGCGCACGTCGTCGACGACGACGTTCCGCGCGCCGTTCCTCTCGCCCGCGTCGCGCCCGAGCTCGTCGCTGTGGAGCCCGCCGTCGTACGCGAGCAACGGGCTCGGCGGCGGCCCGCAAGGCGGGTCCGCGACTGCGCTCGCGCTGCCGGCGCCGCCTGCGCCCGCGCCGTCGACGCGCCTCGCGGGCAAGCTGGGCAAGGAGGAGAAGCCGTGGCTGCAGCGCTCGGCGCCGCGCGCGCGCGCGTCGTGGTGGCTCACGTTCCTGTGCATGGTGCTCGGGCTCGCGGGTGCGGCGGCGCTGTGTTTCTTCGGTATCGAGAGCGTCGACGTGTTCAAGAATTCTGACCTGTGCTCGGTGCTCGACGAAACCTTTAGCGGCTCGAGCCTCGACACGCAGAACACGTGGACGCGCGACGTGCAGCTCGGCGGGTTTGGGTGCGTTTCCTTTCCCCCTTGCTTTTTTCTATGTGATTTCTGACATGCGCACAGGAACGCCGAGTTCCAGATCGCGACCAACTTTGACAACAACTCGTACATCAAGAACGGGCAGCTGTACATCATGCCGACGCTGACTGTCGACACGATCGGCCAGGACACGCTCACGGGGGGCTCGTACACGGTGCCCGACTGCACCCAGGCACTCACGAACGCGACGGCGTGCACCGCGTCGGGCGGTACGGGCGCCGTCGTGAACCCGGTTATGAGCGCGCGCATCAGCACGGTGGACCACTACTCGATCACGTACGGGCGCGTCGAGGTGCGCGCGAAGCTCCCGCGCGGCGACTGGCTCTGGCCCGCGATTTGGCTCCTCCCCAAGGACGGGACGTGGCCCCTCGCGGGCGAGATCGACATCATGGAGGCAAGGGGGAACAGCCCGGCGTATGAGCAGCAGGGGAGCAACTTCGTGCGCTCGACAGTACAGTACGGGCCGCTCGACAGCGTCGTGGCAAGGCTCTATGGGTGGTACGGGCTGAAGCGCACAAGCTTCGACAAGGGCTTCCACACGTACGGGATGGAGTGGAACGACAAGTGGATGCGGTTCTATGTCGACACGCGCGTGCATACGACGCTCGACATCACGACGAAGACTAACAAGCAGAGCTTTTGGAACCGCGCAGGGTTCCCGGACACGGCGCAGAACGGGTCGGCGATCGTGGAGCTCGACAACCCGTATGACAGCATCAACGCGCCGTTTGACAAACGTAGGTGTTTTCAGGCGCTTGCACGAAACGTACTGACAAGCGCGCAGCGTTCTATCTGATCATCGACCTTGCGGTGGGTGGGACGAGCGGGTGGTTCCCCGACAAGGTCGGCAACAAGCCGTGGTTGGACGGCTCGCTGAGTGGGTTTTTTCTCTTTCTCTTCAGTCACACGCTGACCGCGCTGCAGCGGCCATGTACGACTTTTGGCAAGCCAAAGACACTTGGTTCGCGACCTGGCCCACCAGCGACGCAGACCGTGCCTTCCGCATGTGAGTCGCCTTGGCCTATTTATTTTTCTAGTGTTTCGCGGTCGCTGATGCCCGTCTGCAGCGACTCCGTCAAGATGTGGAAAAAGTGCTAAAGCCATCCCACAATCCTTGAACGCAAATGCACAAAATTGAACACACGCCTGCATACCCTGGAGCACTTGGGCTCCCGTCTCTGGATACCTTGCATGCATGCACGCACACACGCTCGCTTTGGACACTGTTTGAAACCGAAACTCAATTGTTGCTACAGATAGACGATTGTAGCTTTGATAAATATAGAATATTGATGGTAGATTTGATGCCCCATCACCACTACGATAGCGTCCGAGAATGGAACTTTAACCCCTATTATCCCGCGGCGTATTCGCGCTTGTTAGGCGCACTATGACCGTCTCGTGACGTCATACTACAATCGGGGCCGGCGCGTGGGTTTCACGTTTTATGGATACCGGACTGTACAGGACAAATGCCAACGATTTGGAAAGGTGAAATGGCAGAAAAAAATTTAAAGAGTCAGAAAGACGCGTAAACGCAGGGTTATGTTGCAATTGTGCGGAGGGACAGAGGAGAGAAAGAAACCAAATGGGAAATCGGTTGTTTGCTTCCGAGATCAAGGACCCCGATCACCGCGTTATCGCACTCTTTACACTTGGTTTTCAATTCAATTTTTTTTGGCCATCTGGGCTCTGCCTTGTGCTGGCGTGAGAAGTGCTTCGGACTCTAAGTCCTTGTCTCCACCGTCCATCTTGCTGACAGCCCTCCAACTCTATTCGGGCTCCGCGTCCCCCTCCCTCCGCTAACCTTGACGTCCCTCAGCGCACTTGGTCTCTTTCTCGTTCTGCAGCCATGGATTACGATCGCTGGGATGCCCTCCTCCACTATCTTTTCCGCCAGACTCAGGGCGATGCCTGGTTCCGCCCTGACGAGCCTGTTTCTTCTGGGGTCGCCCTCCGTGTATCGGACGGCTCCGTCGCCGGCGGTGGCAGCGGCGGGAACACCCCAACTGGTGCGCGATACGGGTTATTCTCCAGGCGCGCGACGTTTTTTCTCATCCTCCTCCAGGACAAGGCTCCGGCCCCGAATTCCGCGTCTTTCCCTACGAAAATCCGGCGCTAGAGCCCTTCGAGACTGCCGTCGCGGCTCTGAATCCCCAGGTTGCAGTCAAGGTCCGCAGTGCCGCGGTCCATGCAGCGCTCGCAGAAGTGTAGGCCCCCCCGCGCGCGTGCATGGACTTGGTTTGTTAATCGTGCTTTGTGCAGGGCTGCGGACGACAAGAACATCTATGTCGACGCCAATACACGAATACAAATTTTGGACACGATGCTCATGCTCCCCCACGCCGACAAGGAGCAGTGCGCGGCGTTTATCGTGGGTCGTCTGACCTTGAATTCGATTTTCTGGTACCAATTTTTTTTCTTCTAGCGAGACGAGCGAGTCCTGGTCGTCTGGTCAGAGTCCCTCGACGCCATAATACCCACATGCCAGGACTTTGAGGACCGGCTCATCAAGCTGCTCTGGCGCTCACGGCCAACGGGACCCTCGTCCTCCATGCCCGGCTCTTTCGCTGGCTCCGTCCTCTCCCACTCATCCCTCCCGACCCGGCCCTCGTCAGGCGGAGCGCATGACCCCGAAAAGCCGCCCTCTGACGCCAGCAGCGAGAAGTTACGTACGAAGACGCGTGTGCGCCGCAACTGGTACGGAAAAAAGGTCGGTGTCACCACGACCACCGTCGGCCCCGACCTCGAGGCTGGCCTGCGCGACCGCCGTGCCGCCAAGCTCTATGCGCCTGTGTACAACGGGCTCGCTGCGGGTCTGTCGTTTGGTGGGTTATTTTATCGATCTTATCGGGCCGTGTGTAATTTTTTCGTTCAGTGTTCATTGGAAGCGGTGTCAGTGAGTAGCTGCGCTTTTTTTTATCTGACTTGCAGACTTATTGGCGCTCAGAAACCCTCCTGATGGAATGGTCTCTGGACGGGTCTTTTATCCGCTTCGCGCTGTGCGCGATGATTCCTCTATTGTGGTGTGTCTCGCTCGTAGGTTACCTTTCTCTTTGTTTTTCACAACTCTAAACCGTTTTTCGCAGTTTTTCGCACTGCAGCTCATCCAAAATATCACCATGTGGTACGTCCTCTTTCCCACCCCACCCCACATTCCACCCATCTTACCTCATTGCAGCATCGGCCCCGTGGCGCACTTCCACGAAAACTCGAAATACTACAGCGCGATCAAGCCCCGCGCGAACAAGGTGGTCGACGAGCACCTGCCGCACATCACGATCCAGATGCCGGTGTACAAGGAGAGCCTCGAGACGGTGCTCGCGCCGTCGATCGAGTCGCTCAAGAAGGCGATGCAGACGTACGCGCGGCAGGGCGGCACCAGCACAATCTTCATCAACGACGACGGCCTCCGGCTGCTCTCCGCGCCGGACCGCGACGAGCGCCTCTCGTTCTACGCGAACCACAACATCGGCTGGGTCGCGCGCCCGAAGCACGACGACAACTCCGGCGGGTTCAAGCGCGCGGGGCGGTTCAAGAAGGCGAGCAACATGAACTACGGGCTGGAGCTATCGTTGAAGGCGGAACGCCACCTCGAGGTGCTCGTCGCGAGCGCGGGGCTGGGGAACCCGAGCGCGACGCCGACGCTCGCGGATCTCGGCGCCGCGGGGGGCCCGTTCCGCGCGCCGCCGCAGCACCGTATGAGCCTCGCGTCGGGGTTCGACATGCGGAGCTACACGGGCGCGGGGCAGTACGGGATGCAGTACCAGAACCGCGAGGGCGACGACCACGGCGTGATTGCCGCCGCGTGGGCCGAGGGGATGGGCAGTGTCGGCGAGGACCTCGAGGAGCGCGCGTTGGGGCTCGCGATCGAGGAGATGTATGAGGAGTCCGGGCGCAAGTTCCGGCCCTGGGCGGCGAACGGCAAGGCGACGCGGCTCGGCGAGTATGTGCTCATCGTGGACTCGGACACGGTCGTACCTGAGGTAGGCGCAAGGTCTCTTATTTTTTTAAAGAAGGGGAGCTGATAAGGAGGGGTAGGACTGCCTGCGGGACGCGGCGCGCGAGATGACCGAGTGCCCGACGGTGGCAATTATCCAGCACGAGTCGGACGTTATGCAAGTCGCGCACCACTACTTCGAAAACGGTATCTCGTACTTCACGCGCCGCATCAACAGGTGTATCTCGATGGGTGAGCCTCTCCTCCCCTCTTTCCTCTTGTTCACCGTACTCACGCGTCGGCAGCATGCGCAAACGGCGAGGTCGCGCCCTTCATGGGGCACAACGCGTTCCTGCGGTGGAAAGCGATCCAGGACGCGGCGTTCGTCGACCCCGCGGACGGCAAGGAGAAGATCTGGTCCGAGTCGAACGTGTCGGAAGACTTTGACATGGCGCTGCGCCTGCTGCTGCGTGGGTACATCATCCGCTGGGCGACCTACTCGAACGGCGGCTTCAAAGAGGGTGTCTCGCTCACCGTCGACGACGAACTTAATCGCTGGCAGAAGTACGCGTATGGTGAGCAGCGGGGTGTATAACATATAGCGGGAAGCTGACTCGGCGCGCTCAGGATGCAGCGAGCTGCTTTTCCACCCGCTCATCCAATGGTGGAGACGGGGCCCGGTCACGTCGCAGATCCACAAGTTTTTGTGGTGCAAGGCCGCACCCATGCACTACAAGATCTCCATGATGGCTTGTGAGTCGCCCGTTCGCGCTTGTTGTTGCGTCCTCTGATTTTTTTTCTTCTAGACATGTTCTCGTATTGTGCGTCGTCCACTAAATCCTAACGGCCCCACTTCTAATATTTTACAGACGGTATCGCGGCGTCGGTCACCATCGGCGTGGTCAACTATGTGCTGCTCGGATTCGAGTTCCCCGTCGACGGGTTCTACATCCCCAGTTTCGAAATCTGGCTCGCGTGCACGGTCGTCTTCTTCGGGACTGGGACTATCGGATACACCCTCCTGGAATACCGACTCGGGCATAAGGATCTGGTGCGTGACCCCAGATACCTTGGGGCCCCAGCGCCACTAACCCATTCACCCGGCAGATACGCGGCTTCCTCGTTAACCTGATGTGGATACCGTTCTTGTGCGTCTCTTCGGTGTCTTTTGCGAACTATACTGGTATCTGACTGATGCCGCCGGCTTGCAGCTTCTTCTTCTTTGGTGGGCTGGGCATTCCGGTCAGCCAGGCCATACTGGCGCATCTATTTTCGTACAACATTTCGTGGTCGGCGACCATCAAAGAAGTGCAACGCTCGAATTTCTTCAAAGAAATACCAAAGATCGTCAAACGGTAGGGCCCCTTTTCCCGCGTTTTCCCCGACATTTAATTTCGTTTTTTTTTCGCGACTAGGTTCTGGTTCCCGTTGCTCGCCTCCATCATCATCATCGCCGGCATGATTGTGTGCTCCACAACCCTCGTCCCGCTCCAGTGGCGCGTCACCGGCAGCGCGTGGGGCGTTATCTTCCCGCTCTCGTAAGTACCCTACACTAGTACCGCGCGTACGTGAGCTGACTCTGTCGTCCCAGGGTCGTGACATCGTGCCATATTCTTTTCCCGGTAAGGCTGTCCGCTGTCCTCAGTCTGCCTCCCGTTCTCATGCTCCCCGCGCCCCCCACAGATCGTGCTGAACCCCTGGCTGATGGTCTTCTCGTACTGATCTGACTCACCGAACATTTTGGACCTCGTACGATACACACGCTCGCTCTCACGCATACGCACGCACGCACGCACACTCGGACATGCTTTTGCACTTTTATTTACTGCTCGTCGGACCACGCACCCAACTTGCGGCCCTAGACACGAACGAACCGCCCGGACTTTTGTTGTTCTTGCGCTCCTTGCCATACACCGCTCGCTTGATCGCCCACCCGCCTGCTTCGCTCTGTAGATTAACCCTCCGTGATACCACCACATCCATACATAATGTTTATGCTTGCTTTCTGCGCGCAAATACGAATAGTTACTACAGTCTTGTTTTGTTGGCGTTTTAGATGTTGTTATAGTACCAATGGACTTTGAATGCTCTTTGTTCCCGTTTAGGCCTTATCCGAGGAATAATCCGGCGGGCATTGGACAGGATAGGTTCCCGATGTTAAGTGACACCGAATGGAAGCGGAGCGACGAACAGATGGACGGACGTGGCGTAGAAAGTGACAGTCCTGTTTACGGACATGCCTGCTTTAGAGGATCGTCGTAGGTGCAGCGCCACTGACTGCGAGAATGTTCGGGGTACATATTCGGAATTCCGCACAACCGCCGTAGAACATGGCTAATTTTGCTCGAATATAATTTTCTCGATGGTGTTGCTGTAGATGGGCTTTGAATGCTCTTCGCTGCCTACCTCGTCGGAAGTACAGGAACAGGCCCGCGGTCATCGAAAGGCAGGGGTGACTTTGATTGACAGGAAAGGGAAGTGGAACGAGCGGATGGATGGACCGACCGACCGACCGGCGAAGGGTCGGGTGTGGAAATTCATGGCATTTATTGCTCACTAGACATGCCTGCTTGGGGATGTGAGGGGATCGTCGTAGGGCCACTTGGCAGCGAGAATGTTCGTGGTTTTCCGAATTCCGAACCCTTGAACATGACTCAATCTCACTCAGGCAATTTCTAGATGGCGTTACTGGATATGGGTTGAATTCTCTTCGCTGCTTGCCTGACGGGAACAGTCCCGCGTCCATTGGAGTATCGGGGTCCTGACTTTAATTGACCCAGAATGGAAGCGGAGCGAACGGACAAACGAACACCGGTGCGATTCATACACGAAGGAGGAACTTTTGCCCACTGTACACGCCTGCTTGAGGGTACGTGCGAGGATCGTCGTAGTACTTTTTGGCACCGCGGGAATGCTCGTGGTCTTCTCCGAACTCCGCACACCTGCTGTCGTAGCTAAATTTCGCCCAATACTTCGCCGATTCCCAGTCGGAGTGCAGCGCACACAAGGCGCCGGCATCGGTCGCGAAGTCATCCCCATCGCCTGTGTAGCCTTCTTCTCTCAGTAAGCGAATAGCCCGTACGGCGTCGCGAAGCACGCGCTCGCCGTGGAACCTGGGCTCATGCGTCATCATCTGGCTCCATAGGATGCCTATTTCGCGTCTTCTGTCGTCGCTCGCTTCCAGCGCCGCGGCATCGAGGGAGCACGCCCGGCACAGGCATGCAAAGTTGAAGTTCGCGAGGAACCGCCTGCGACGCTCGTCGCGTGTGCTCCCATAAACGTTTCTGCCTTGCAGGTACGTGACGCAGATTTCTTCTCCGACGGCGATGTCGGTCAGCGCGAATATTCTCTGCTTTCCGCTGGCAGCATGCCACGAATATCGCGCGTTGGGCAAGCACGAGTGGTTGAATCTAGAGGCATCGTAACAGAGGCCATCCGGCAGCGAGTTGGTGTGAAAGATGTCAAGAAAGATGTTGCTAATATTATGGGGCCTGTGCAGCGACAGCACCTTGATAAGATCACTGGGCGAGAGCTGTTCGACTCCTGAAAGGACGGCGTCAGAACCCTGCTTGTCGCTGTGTCTTATCAAGGGTTTCTCGGCAAGGATCAGATCGCCCCGATGAAGGTCGCGGGTCGCAAAGGCGCCCTTTCCCATGAGCACAGTATCTTTGACTTCATAGGCCTGATTGGTGGTGCTGGAAATAACGGGATCAGGCGCGGGTGTCACATTTGTCGCGAGTGGATCTACGAGGACTTCTTCATCTGCTAATTGCTGCTGGCCACCGTGAGCAACGAATGCCTCCAGGTCTGAAAAGAAATCAGTGCACCTTCGATGTATCATTATCGGGAGGTATTTTACCTGCACTAGCACTTATTAGATCACCTTGTGCCTTCCTTGCCCGAGATCTTCTGAAGAACGCTTTCCGCATCTGCGTGGCGTTACCGGCGGAGAGGTCGAGAGCTGAAGTAGCGTCGCTTTCCGCGGCTTTCCAGCTGGAGGAACAAATCAGGGACGCGGTATCGCAATGTACAGGTGGACGAACTTGGCGAGTTTCAAATTCGACATGGCTCTGTTTAGCACGTACAGAGGATTGCTGGCATCCAAGCCCATGGCATAGGTGTACAACGAAGTGGCGGTTCGATAATCTCCTGCCTTGAAGGCCTCGTTCGCCTGCCGCCCCAGTCAGACAAAAATGAAGAGGTAGTCAAGCATAGACATACTTGACGCTTTATGAATTCGGCAGGGGGTAGCGCCATTGGATTCGGTTGTGGACGGGATTCGCTAGTGAGTTCAGTGCTATGTGTGTGGGCATGCGCTCGCAATGAGGTCGTGGCGATTAATAGGACAGGGCAGCAAAGAAGACGATCTGCGGAAGTCAGATAAACTTAAACCGGGAACAATTCTGGGTTCAGCCGACACCTATCGAATCGGCTGGGGCGAGATTTAGAAATATAATGGGGGCACAACTTGAAGGCAGCTTCCGATGGTAAATGTAGTGGCAAATCGGTCTAGGAATCCTCAAGCTTTGTTTTCCAAACTCAAACGATTAGTCATGTCATGGAGGACAGTTGTATCAAAGTGAAGCCATTATAGATGTGTCGAACAAGATACTGCTGAGAAATTGACCGACTCGGAGTCTTCCGTCGACTCTCGAGAAACGACACGTTGATGGATTTTTTGGTGTTTGGTGTTTGAGGGGTCTAGTGGGGTTATGCTAGTATGAATTCGAGACAAGGTTCGAAATGCAGCTCCTTCCAAGGACTTCCTCTCGAATTGGAGTCTTGAGGGTTGGGAGCAAGTTCGGGAAGTCACGGCTCGTCACCGTCACACCCTCGCTTATTTCAAGCGTTGCCTCTGCGGACTGCTTATATCGAGGACGACGTCCACTACTTTCCCCTAATTCTACGACAACCATGACCTCGAGACCACTGAATGACGATGAGGTCCTCAACGAAATGAACAAGATGGTCGGTGTTCTCAAACGCTCCTGTTGGAGCGAATGCACTGAAGCTGGTCGCAGGTTGCGTTCATTAAGCAAGAGGCAATGGAGAAGGCCCGGGAGATTCGCGTCAAGGCCGATGAGGAGTTTGCCATCGAGAAAGTCAGTCTGGTCCACTCTGTGGGCGGACTTGGTCCCTAATTGGTATCTAGGCGAAACTCGTGAAGCAGGAGCAGCAGGCCATCGACGCCCAGTACGAGAAGAAGCGAAAGGGCGCGGAGGTCGCGCAGAAGATGTCAGTCCTTCCATACCTTATCCGCGGCCGATGCTCATCCATACAGTGCGCAATCGACATTAACCAACAAATCCCGCCTCAAGTTGCTTCATCGCCGAGAGGAGCATCTCCAGGACCTCTTCTCCACGTCCCGCGCTTCCGTCCTCGAGCTGGCCAAGAACGATGGGCGATACGTCCAGTTCCTCGAGGGTGTCATCGTGCAGGGCTACCTGCAGGTTTTCGAGTCAAGCGTGACCGTGCACTCACGGAAGCGCGACGTAGCCCTGGCGCAGCAGGCGGCTGCAAGTGCCGCGCAGACCTACAAAGAACTCAGCGGGCGGGATATCTCGTTCAACGTCGAAGGAACCCTCAGCGACGACGGGTGAGTCTATGCCTGCCTTTCCTTCCAGTCCTAAAACAACGGCTCCAGTGCCGGAGGAGTAAAGCTCGTCAGTGGCTCGAAGCGCATCACGCTCGACAACACTCTCGACGAGCGTCTGCGCTTGCTTGAGGACAGGGTTAGTGCCCTTCTGTGCGCAATCTAGTGTGTTTGTTTAATTGTCGTTCTCCCAGATGCTCCCAGAGATCCGGATGGATCTCTTTGGCCCGAACCCGAACCGCAAATTCTACACATGATTCAATGTTTTCTGCATGGACGCGTACAGACCAATACTATTTATTGTGCCGAGGCAAATGGCCATAGAATAATCGAAGCATACGTTTACTCTGACGAGTAATATAATGTTAATGGCCTTTGCGACACCGAGTGGCGGTTTTGTTTTTGATTCGCGGTCGGTCAAAGCGCGAAATCTCGGTCCTCTTATAGACCAATTAAGACAAAATCTAAAGCTACGATGTACCGATACACGGTACATATGAAGACGTGAAGAAACTCGCAAGCCTTTAAATAATCACCTGCACCCATGTTCTTACAAGGTAGACTCAGACGGTCGCGATTCGGCGAAGACTCATGCCGTGGCAAAGCCACACCTCATAGCATCCAACTATTCTTCATGCAGTTGGTGTCCCAAGCAGACATTCCCCAAGATTAAAGAACCAAATCCATTAGCTCTTATTTCGCGCACACATTTTGGAGTGACGACCGCGGGACAGGTTTACACCCGTTGCGCGTCGAGCGGCGACATTTGATGTATCTAAATACAAGTGGTATTGTACTTAGAGACGGCGACCACGACGACCACCCTGAATAATGCTGGATAAGAATACTAATCGAGAACAGGGAAGATGGACGCACCTTTCTGCGGGTGCAATCGGTGGGGACGGGGGTAACGTCCTCAATGCGTCCGATGGACATGCCAGCACGGGCAAGGGCACGGAGAGCGCTCTGTCCGCCGGGTCCAGGGGTTTTGGTGCCGGTTCCGCCGGTCGCGCGAATCTTGATGTGCAGCGCGGTGATGCCGACTTCCTTGCAGCGGGCGGCGACGTCCTGGGCAGCCAACATGGCAGCGTAGGGCGAAGACTCGTCACGATCAGCCTTGACCTTCATGCCGCCTGCAAGTTGACCGGTGAGCATGCTTGGAAACCCGCGCAGAAAGAGGACGTGCCGGTGACGCGGGAGATGGTCTCCTTGCCCGACAAATCGGTGACGTGCACGAAGGTGTCGTTGAAGGACGCGAAGATGTGTGCGACGCCAAAGACGCGCTCGCCCTCTGCGACCTGGGGGCCGAGAGAGACGGTGTTTTCCTCCTTGGGGGCCTTGGTTTTCTTGGGGGGCTAAACGACATCCGCAAGTCAGCTCTTCAATCCACGCATTCCAGGACGGTTGGTCACAGAAAACCGATGCAGAAGGGACCAGGGAGAGTGAGGAAAGGCCAGGAACGTACCATGGTGGCGAGGTGGGCGGTGGTGCTTGAAGGGACAAAAAAGTGAGTGCGACTTTTCGCTTGAGAAAAACGTGGGAATTTAACACAGCCACATTTACGTAAACTTAACTTTGTTCAACGCCAACCAAACGCTGGCAAGTTGGTCAAAGCTGACTAGGATGTCGATTTTGCAAGCTTCAATAGGCAACAATACCATCGGCCCTGAAGTTGCTCTCAATAGGTATGTCAAGATGCCTCGGCTGACTGACTAAATATTTAATAGGTTAGTTTTCTCGAGAACGCAGGTACCGTGCCAGAAAATTTATAAGTACACGCCTCGGAGTGAGCACCGCGGGCAGGAGAACTTGCACTTGTCTCGTGGATGTCGCGGCTCCTTGCGACCGCTGCATAAAAAAGGACAGAAATAAAGTTCAAATCAAATGGCCTTTTTGACGGCTTTCACTACTCACAGTCTCGGACCGTACTCGCTTCACAGGCCAATTTGGGAGCCCTTCGTAGAGTATGGTCCGAGAATACCGTATGTCCTAGATGAAGTAACGCCACCAAGGCGAGACAAACACAGACTAGACAGGAAACCCAGTGTTGAAATCTTGAGATCGTGGCGGAGTCCAGCCTGCAAAGATTTCCAAAATACTCACGACGCACCCGGACTTGGCCCTTTCACGCGCCAATTGTGTTTAACGAAATTCAAAGGCGTAGGAAACGTCTCCAGTGAGCTGAAATCGTCCTTTCGAACCAGGCGAAGCCGCATATCCTCAAGAAGTAGTAAGTTGAGTGTAGGCCAGGAGGTTGGTGTCGGCACGCAGCCCAGAATTTACGCCAAGAGTAAGCACTGGAGAGCACAAGGTGGAAGAAACACGAGCAAGACGCTGATGAGCGCCAACTCAGAGGACGCCCGATTGAGCCAACTGAATTGCTGTTCACTTTCGCAAGCTAAGAAGGCACAAGAACCCAGCTGCCAGATAAGACACAGCGATGAGGCCCGGGGGTTTAACCGAATTGTCTCCTCAAACTGGCCGATGGTATGGATGGTAGAAACCTTGCTCGGATCCTCGATACTGTATAACGCTTGCGGTTTACAACAACGGCAACTCAAAAGAGCCCCGGGCCGGAGATTTGGGATCCTCGAGATCAGCGGGAGGATCGCAGACCGCCGATGTCTGAGTCGTTGATTAAATAAATTGCCATTGTCGGAGCGGCGGTGACGATGGTATCAGGGTACCCTGTAAGACTGGTATCGGGCGGGTTTCTTTTCTTCTTCACCCGTACAGCGAGCCCAACAGCAGCCCATTCTGCGCCGTATCGCAAGAATGCGCGTGATAATAGAGGAGGATGATCCGCGGAAATCAGCGAATCGTGTTTTTTGTGCGCTCGAGCTTCAGTAGCGGAGAATTCAACGGACGCCAAGACGGAGGCACAGAATAATGCAATTGGCCTCGAGACTGATCCGCTCGCTGCTCGACTCGGAACGCGCATAGTTTAATGCTAGAAGATATGTCGTCGGAGGCGCGGGAAGGAACGGAACTAAACGGAACTCGAGGTGGGGCAAAATCAGATAGAGAAGCCATCGTACATTGTGCCTTTCGGCCCAGACTGACAAGTGCACGCGGCGGAGCCGTAATGTATCCTGGTAACAGCTGCTGAACAAAAAGACACAAGGACGGCTAGGACGCATCTTGCTATCGTGCGTCATTGCAGCGTAGTGTTGAAGATAATCATCCCTGCACCTCAAGGTTTCTTTCTGAGCCGTATGATGGAGAAACTTAGAGGAAAATATGTTACCTAGCACGCTCCGTAGTTGGGAGGAAATGCTCAAGAAACGCGACTAGGGAATCTAGGCGGCCTGCTGGTTGTGCGAAAGGTCGGTGCGCCGGTGGCGGTGAGTCGTTAATTGATAGCCGATCATATCTTGATCATATCAACAACGTTAACCTACAGTCGACCAATAAGGAAATCAACCGACTTTGAACCGGTGACACGACTATCAGCGACTCTTCGCTCTATGTTGACTCTATGCTGCTAGCAGACAGCCTCTGGAAGTCCCAGTCGGGCTATGCCCGAAGATTGCGCAGTGCTAGTTCCTCATGAATTTGCCTCCGGTCCCCTGCCAATGATTCTTAGTAGAACGACCTCGGATCTGATTTTCTGTGATAACTACCCGATAGGCTCAGATTACAGTCATTCCATTGGCTCCGGGGCTCCAGGTCTTCTTCTTTCTCTGTTTTCTGTTCACGACCGCAAGAATCTGTCAAATCAATGCCCTTTAGGCCAACATCAAGCTAGGTTCTGACCATGTCAGGCCTACCCACTAGCGAGATCTCATATGCTCAGACTCTCTCTGGCGGTCGCTTGTGAAATAGTCCCCACATGGCTGTCCTCTTGGCTGCACGTTTGGATTTGTTCGCGTCGTCTCCGGCCGCTCGTTCAAAAGACACGGTGAACCAGGTTCTGAGCACAGTTTCCCGAGACCTGACCCTGGACCCTTCGACCGAATGGCTGTCTCTTCGTTTTTGAAACGCGTACTCATTTTTCTCGCCGGATTTGCGGTCCTGAACCTCGGTAATGCGACGCAGGTCATGCACCGGCCGGCCAATGTCTCTGCCCCGTTACGCGAGTTCAAGCTGGAGGAGATGCCGATCGTCCATGTCATTGAAAAACGGGCGACGGCCAAGGTTTCGATGGGTGCGTTGCTTCCGCATTGGCGTCATATATCAAAATAATCATATTACCTATAGCCTACTTCACCAACTGGGGAATATATGCAGCGTGAGTGCCGATTAAAAGTCACCCACATGTAACTTGAGCTTTTCTTCTAGGAACTTCCGTGCGATTTTCAGTCTGGCTTGCGAGATTTCGATCGACCTGATTTTTTTTTCATGTAGAACCGACCGATATTGTCGTCTCGACCCTTACCCGTGGGCAACTAAAATTTACCATCACATTCCTTATCCAATTCCCGTCCCAGATGTTCTCTACAGCTTTGCGGACGTTAACCCGAGCTCAGGTGTTATCGCACTCACCGACCCCTACGCGGACGAACAGGTTTGAACTCAAGTGATCATAATTACCGCAACTAATACTATCGCCTAGAAACACTACCCTACCGACTCGTGGTCGGAAACCGGGAACAACCTGTACGGGTGCCTCAAGCAATTGTATTTGCTGAAGCTGGCAAATCGGAATCTCAAGGTTATGCTCTCGATCGGCGGATGGACATACTCCCAAGCTGGTGCGTATCTTTCCCCCCGCCTCACCGCCCGGTCTCACAACTTTGTTTCCAGGCCACTTCGCTTTCGTCACCAATGCTGCGGCTCGCGCGACGTTTGTGAGCGGCGCAGTGCAACTGATCGAAGACTACGGCTTTGATGGCATGTGAGTGGAGCCTATATCGTTCTGGATTTTCTTCTTTGCTCACACCGAGCGACAGCGACTTGGACTTTGAATACCCTGCCAACGCCGCACAAGGCCAAGGATTTGCCGACCTTTTCACTGCGCTGAGAACCGCTTTCGACGCTTTGGCGGCGAGAAAGGGCGATGCAAACACTTATCTGCTGTCCGTGGCCGTATCAGCTGGGCCAGCGAACTATGCCAATCTCATTGTTCCGCAAATGGATAAGGGTACGTCCATTCTCACTGTCTCCAATCCTAGTGTTGATTTTCCGTAGCCTTGACTTTCTGGAATCTCATGGTTCGAACACTGCTCCACTTGGGCTGTTTAATATTAACAACTACGCTAGGCTTATGACTACGCCGGCTCTTGGCTCACCTTTTCTGACAACCAAGCCAATCTGTACGGAGGGGCGAGAACGGGCGTCAGCACGGACGCTGCCATCAAGCATTTCTTGAGCAGTGGCGCCACAGCGAGCAAGATCAACATGGGTAAATCCAAATTTCAATATGTCGATTTTGTTTAGTCCTCAATTTTATTATTCCAGGTATTCCGCTCTACGGTCGTGCATTTGAGCAAACTGCAGGTCTTGGCCAACCTTACAACGGCGTATGTTGAATTAGTTGATTTTACGGGTTCCTCTTATACCTCAACAGATCGGGCCTGGAACAATCGAGGCTGGCGTCTATTCCTACAAAGCCCTCCCCAGTGCGTGTACATGAATTTCGCCGAAAGCTGTCCTGAATGAATCTGTCGCAGTTGCTGGTGCAAAAATTATCGAGGACACCAGCGACGTGGCAAGCTACTCATACGATTCCTCGAGTAAGGAGCTTGTCAGTTATGACACCCCCGCCATCGTTAAGTTGAAGGCTCAATACACCATTGCCAACGGCCTTTCTGGGTCCATGTTCTGGGAGTTGTCTCAGGATAAGAAGGGCGCCGACTCGCTTGTTGGTACCAGTGCGGCTGTTCTTGGTGCTTTAGACCAGACCAAGAACCACATCAAGTACGGCTCTCTCCATCTATCGGGATGATGGCTTATTAATTCTGCATCTAGCTTCCCTAACAGCAAGTGGGACAATATAAAAAGCAATATGGGACAGGGCAGTGCCGGCGGCGGTGGCGGAGGCACGGGTACGACGACGACGCCTGTGACAACGACGACGACGACGACGACGACGACAGGCGGTGGTACGTCAACAGGGACTCCAGGATCTGGGATTTGCAGTGGGGTTGCAGCTTGGGTCTCAACGGTACGTCACTTCAACCACGAAAGGAACCTCGAACTGACACTGAGATAGTCGGTATATACGGGTGGACTGCAAGCTACATACGGTGGGCACCTCTGGACTGCTAAATGGTGCGTCGTGCCGCCCGCATGAATTTGCTTCCTCTAACTTCAGGAATGCTACTTAGGTGGACTACAAACGATACTCCAGGTGGAGCAGGTGTGTATTTCTCTTTCAAAGTGATCCAACGTAGGACTTACATTTTTCCAGCGGGCGTTTGGACTGACAATGGGGCCTGTTAGATAGCGGCGGAACGATAATAATTGTGAAATTAGTGTATTATTTTCACTTGAGGACTCTATATATATGTTTTTTTCTGGGCTGATGCCTGTCTTCATGAACCGAGTGGATTTTATTCGGAGGGCGAGAGAGAGAATTGTTGTTGAATTGTTGTTCCGATGTGAGAATCCAACAATGTGTGGCTGTGTAAGTTGAACATTCAACCACGCTCTGCTAGGATTGACTCTCGAGAGGCTTTATCTTCTTTTTTGCATCGACCCTTGACACCTATATTTTCGTAAAGCTCGTGCCCCAGCATCATGCATATACGTCCGGGTGTTGCTCTGGGGTCCTAGTCGTATATTTCTTTGTAGATTTTATTCCAAAGGTGAAGTATGCAGCAGAAATTTGACGCCATGAACTGGGGGTTCGTGCTGGCTCCTGCTTAATAAAATATCTTAAGAACGCGATGTTATAAATATCACTGTCATCAGGAACTGGTATTGGACTTTGACTTCTGCTCTTCCCCTCCCAATCTCATCCTTGCATTTTCACTCTCGAACTTCGATAGTGCGTGTCCCTAATATGCATCCAAATATCGTGATTCGTCCGCAATTCTTAACCGTCACATCCTGACTCAATGCTCTAGTTGGATTGCTTTCGGGTTTGATTTATTGTGCTAATTTTGCAAAGACACCTGGATTAGCAATAGCGGAGGTTCGCACCCAGCTCCGCCTCCGCATAAAATACGAATTGCTGTTTCCTAGTCTCCGACGTCGCTGGCTTTTTCCGTGCCGCTGCGTAGAAAACAGGATGGGAGCACAGTTCGCGCACCAATCGTGTGTTTTCTTTTTTTTAAAGTTGGAAGGTTGTCCAGATATAAGCGTCGTTTCGACCCAGTCTGACTCGTGTCCTCGAGATGAATACGGTATTTCAACTGACACAAGCAAACATGCCTACCGAAGCAAATGCAACGTGTCTGGACGACGGACCCGAGTTCAGAATCGACGGCAAGAGAATTTATTGCGAGAAAGAACGCGGAAGAAACGGAAAGAATCCGGGCGGAAAGAACGCAGTTGTCCAGCTTGCAAGGATTTTCGAGAAAATCTTGTGCATCGCTCATCACGCCAAGTTTCGTGCACCAATCGTGTGTATTCCAAGAGCTAGAGGCCTCCAGGGCTGAAAGTGTTGCACAGAAAAAGCATAAATCGCACCCCCCCAGAAGCAAGGGTCGGAACGGGAGATTTATCTGCGTCGCCCTGCGCCGAGAAATTAAGGCAGAGTTATTGTTGGGAGCACAATGCGGAAGAAACACGGGCAAGGCGCTGGTGCCGTTGATAGGCTCAGTTTCTGTCAGCTTTCGCAAGCCAAGAAGACCCATACGCCGGATAAGACGCATCCATGAGGCACGCAGCTTCAAGGTCTCCACAGACTAGCTGATAGGCGGCGAAACCCCCTGGAAACCATCGATATTGCTTGCACAATACTTTAACATCACGAAAACCCAAAAAGGATTGCTAGGATCGTCGAGATCAGCAGGGGATCGTACACCGGGCCTCGATTCAATAATTTGACCCAATGTCGGGCGACGCTGGTGTGAGGGTACCCTGTAAGATGGAATCTCCTCGTTTACCTGGTATAGCGAACATGAAAGCCGCCCGTCGTGCTACTGTATCGAAGCGGCTGCAACAAGAGAATATTGCGCCTGATAATGGAAGATAATGGTACATCAGCTTCTTTTCTGGGAGAATTCGACGGGCTCCGAGAAGGAGGCACAGGATAATGAAATTGGCCTCGGGCCTGATCCGCTTGCTGCCCGAACGCGAACTTGATACCAGAAGATGAGCCAAGACGAGGCGTGTGGGGGAAGGAATGGAACTCGAATTCAGATATCGAAGCTTGATGGAAGCCATTGTACATTGTGATCTTGTGCCCTTTCGGCATAATAATTGTCGGCGACGCGGCCGACGCGAAGAAGAGACACAGCGCTAATTTCGACATCCTGATATCGTGCGGCTAGTGTAGATAAGGTTCCAAGCAATAACACCCGTGCACATTCATGGCTTCTTTTCTGAGCGGCAGTAACACCATGTGATGAAGAGATACCGCGAGGGTGATATGTTGCGCACCTGAAATGGAATGCGATAGGAAATGCGGAGACTTTGCAATTGAGGTAAGCTGCAACTGGTTGGGCGAGGAAAGCCAGGAAAGGTTAAGTGGTTGGCGTTCGGGCCGCACCGGGCTGGCGATGATACCCGATCGGATCAACACAGCCCAACAACCTACAGTCGACGAATAAGGAAATGAACCGGTGACACAACTCTCAACTCGATGTTACCCCGAGGAACACCTTTCGGCGATGTCCACAACCATTCCAGCGACATTTCATGTACGGTGCGCAGAGCTGGCTCCTCACGAATTTGCATCGCGTCCCTTGGCGTCTCCTAACTCTTTTGGACGGGCTCCGATCTGATTTTTCTGCCATGATGACTGCCTGATAAGGCTCGGGATGGAACCCTTCCATTGGCTACCGAGCGTCATACCTTCTTCTATTTCCTTTTTCCGCTCGCGACGGCGAGACCCTATCAAATAAATTCTCTTTAGGCCATCATAGGGCTAGCTTCTGACCATGTCAGGCCGACCCGATAGCGATATCTCGTATGCTCAGACTCTCCCAGCGTTACCCTGTGAAATCCTCGCCATATGGCTGTCCCCTTCTTCTTTTATTTAGATTTTTTCGCGTCACCTTCGGCCGCTGGTTCAAAAGGCGCGGTGAACCAAGTGTTCCAAGTAAGGTTCCCTCGAACCTCGCCTTGGACCTCCCGCTCGAATGGCTCTCTCTATGTCGTTGAAACGCGTGCTTATTTGCCTGGCCGGGTTCGCCATCCTGAATGTCGGTAATGCGACGCAAGTCATGCACAGGCCAGCCAATGTTTCAGCGCCGTTACGCGAGTTCAAGCTCGAGGAGAAGCCAATCGTCCATGTTGTTCAAAAACGGGCTACCGCCAAGGTTTCTATGGGTGTGTTTGTTCCGCATTTGCGTTGCGCGTCAATGATAATCGTATTGCTCATAGCGTACTTTACCAACTGGGGAATATATGCTGCGTGAGTGTCGATTAAAACCCACCCCCAACTACCGCTCACTCGGACTTTCATTCTTAGGAACTTCCGTGCGGTTTTCAGTCATGCTTCCGACATTTCGACGGACCTAATCATTTTCTGATGTAGAGCCGACCGATATTGTCGTCTCGACCCTCACCCGTGCGTAATTTTTTTAAATCGACATTCCTTGTCTCATTCTCGTCCCAGATGTCCTCTACAGCTTTGCGGACGTTAGCCCGACCACTGGTGTCATCTCTCTTACCGACTCCTACGCGGACGAACAGGTTTGTACTCAGCTGTAAAATAATCACGGTAACTAATATCATCTAGAAACACTTCCCTACCGACTCGTGGTCGGAAACTGGAAACAACCTGTATGGATGCCTCAAGCAATTGTATTTGCTGAAGCTGGCAAATCGGAATCTCAAGGTTTTGCTCTCAATCGGTGGATGGACATACTCCCAATCTGGTCCGCATACTTTGCTCTGTCCGTCTCGCGCCCTGTCTCAAAGCTTTGTTTATAGGCCACTTTGCTTTCGTCACTGATGCGGCAAGCCGCGCGACGTTTGTGAGCGGTGCAGTGCAACTGATCGAAGACTACGGCTTTGATGGCATGTGAGTAGAGCCATATGGACCCTCTGCTTTACTCACGACAAGCTCCAGTGACTTGGACTTCGAATACCCCGCCAACGCCGCGCAAGGGCAAGGATTTGCCGATCTTTTCACTGCTCTGAGAACGGCTTTCGATGCTTTGGCGGCGAGGAAGGGCGATTCAACCACCTATCAGATTTCTGCGGCCGTCTCCGCTGGGGCAGCCAACTATGCCAATCTCGTTGTTCCGCAGATGGATAAGGGTACGTCCAGCCTAATTGTGCCTAACTCTAGCGCTGATTTTCTGGGTAGCCCTGACTTTCTGGAACCTCATGGTTCGAACACTGCTCCACTTGGGCTGTTTAATATTAACAACTACGCTAGGCTTATGACTACGCCGGCTCTTGGCTCACCTTTTCTGACAACCAAGCCAATCTGTACGGAGGGGCGAGAACGGGTGTCAGCACGGACGCTGCGATCAAGCATTTCGTGAGCAGTGGTGCCACCGCGAGCAAGATCAACATGGGTAAATCCAATCCTCAATGTGTCGATTTTGTTTGGTCCTCAAAATGCATCCTCAGGTATTCCCCTCTACGGTCGTGCATTTGAACAAACTGCAGGTCTTGGCCAACCGTACAATGGGGTACGTCCACTCAGCGGTTTTCGCAGTTTCCTCTCATACCTCGCCAGATCGGGCCTGGGACAATCGAGGCTGGCGTTTATTCATACAAGGCCCTCCCCAGTGCGTGTACATTACATTTGCCGAAATCCATTCTGAATATCCTGTCGCAGTTGCTGGTGCCCAAGTCTTCCAGAACACCACCGACGTGTCGAGCTACTCCTACGACTCCTCGAGTAAGGAGCTTGTCAGTTACGACACTCCTGCCATCGTCAAGTTGAAGGCTCAATACACCATTGCCAACGGCCTTTCTGGATCCATGTTCTGGGAGCTGTCGCAGGATAAGACCGGCACCGACTCGCTTGTTGGTACTAGTGCGTCGGTTCTTGGTGCTTTAGATCAGACCCCAAACCATATCAAGTACGGGTCTCCGCTTATTGAGTGTGATGACTTGCTAACTCTGCATCCAGCTTCCCCAACAGCAAGTGGGACAACATAAGAAGCAATATGGGAACTAGCACAGGGACGACTACGACGACGGCAGGCGGCGGGTCGTCAACCGGTACTCCGGGATCTGGGATCTGCGCTGGGGTTGCAGCTTGGGTCTCGACGGTGCGTCACTTCAATCACGACTGAAGCCTCATGCTGACGCCGAGCTAGTCGATCTATACGGGAGGGCTCCAGGCTACGTTCTCTGGGCATCTGTGGACTGCTCAATGGTGCGTCGTAAAGTAGCACGAATTCGCTCCTCTAACAATGGGACGTAGGTGGACTCAAGGCGATACTCCAGGTGGAGCAGGTGCGTAATTTTTATCACAATGATCTAACCTGTGACTTAAATCTTTCCAGCTGGCGTTTGGCTTGACAAGGGGGCCTGTTAAATTACGGCGGAACGACAACAATTGCGAAATTAGTGTATTATTTTTCATGACTTGATGACTCTCATGTAAGTTTTTTTGTGGGCTGGCCTGGTGCCTCGGTAGAAGTTGTTTCACGAATAGCAAATGAAATTGATTGTACTCTAACGAAGTGCGAGATGACTTCAGACCTTGTTGAAGAACTGAATTCAACCATGTGTGGCTGTGCAACTTCCATATTCAACCAAGGATTTGAGCGGAGGTTGTTTCACTCCGGGATACCAACCTTCTGGATCTCATTTGCTGACAGGACAGTATTCGCATGACAGCTGTACATCGCCAACCAGCTAACCAAGAGTCCAACAGAAAGTGGCGGATCTGGAGATGATCACCGTCCTGTGATCTTCATCTTAGTCTTGTAGTCTTGTTATGCCAGCCAGTACTGCGCTTCAGGAGGTACGACAAAAAATACCTAGCGGTTCTTCACGCAGAATTTAGGTTAAGTTGGAAGGTACAATCCACCAGACCGAAGCATTGAAGTTCAAATACGGGAGCCTAAGGGCATCTCATGAGCATTTGGACGACCTGATTCACCTCTGCTGAGCACTAGAGGGAGGAGCAATGTGCACTGAATTCCTAGCCTTGGCGCTAAGTCGTATTTCGCGTGCTGAAGCGCCATTTTGGTAAGGCTGGTAGCCTAAGGAAGCGAATTGAAGATCGCGACAAATGCCTCCCCGGCGATGAAAGTTCCTGTCTGAATTGAGGATTTAGCTTTTCACCAGTCACCTGCATAGGTACATGCCAGAATTGAAAGGAATCCGAGACCCAGCTCACAGCCGCTTCATGAAAACCTAATACCAAATTTCATTTGAGAACTGAATTTACTGAAAGCTTGAAACAACTAGAGACTGCGACTGGAAGCTCCGATTTAGTCGAATAAAAGCGTTCGGTCCGGTCGAATCCTTTGTCCTACCTCTGTAGATACTCATGTCGTGTCTTCTGTTAATCCTGAGAGGGGTACATCGGAATCGGCGAGATACTACACCTAAACACTGGACTACTTTGTGACGCACACACAGAATTACGGCAGCTTTAATTCTCGAACGCGATGCTTGAGATTTTCATGACGAGAGAGACTCAGAGAGTCAACGGAGCGTCAAGGAGCAAGGCACACCGGACTCGATGTAGCAAGCCTAAGTGCTTAACACTTGCCAAGTGACAAGCCGCTATCAGGGACTCCGAGGACAAGGAAGTGCGGCGATTTTCGAAGCAATCATTGAAGCGTTTAAGATAGTGAATGGAGACGCGTAGGCAGGGAAGTCGAGCTGGAGTTGAGCTGGAGGTTGAGAACAAGTGTCTTCGGCAGTTTCCGAGCGACTCAGCGAGGCGTGACTGTGACAGACGTGAAAGTTTTCTCTTTTCTCGGCCTGGATTTCTAGCCATGGACCAGGATCTATTCTCTTTCCTCGATAGAGACGCTGGCCAGGATGATGAAATGCATGCAGAAGCGGCGGAAACATCGACCGCCCCTTTGAAACAGCGCAAACGAAAGGCTAACTCTCCGCAACCACCTCCGACTACTACAATTCAGAACGGCAATGAAGCAGGCCCTTCGTCCCCAAAACGACCGCGTGTAGACGCTCCAAATCCGCTCGTTCTCGATGACTTTGAGACTGAAGCAAAACGCGAAGTCGCAGCAAGTGCGGGCCTCACAGGCACAGCTGTCGAATCTGGGACGCGACTCGAGCTAAGACATCAGGTGTGTGGTCGGCGTTTGTCTCCGAGTCGTGCCGTGATTCAGTCGATTCAAATAGGTCCGCCACCAAGTCGCTGTGCCGCCCGGCTACAACTACATCCCAATATCGCAACATGTCCCTCCAGCAAAACCAGATCGAGAATACAAATTCGAACTCGATCCTTTTCAAAGGGTCTCCATTTACGCTATACAGCGGAATGAGAGTGTTCTGGTTTCGGCGCATACTAGTGCTGGGAAGACTGTCGTAGCTGAATATGCGATAGCCCAGTGTCTTAATAACAAGCAGCGTGTCATATATACAAGTCCTATCAAGGTACCTATTTGTTGGCAATATAAAAACGGTTTAATTCATCGTTCGTAGGCACTAAGTAACCAAAAGTATCGCGATATGCTGGCAGAATTTGGAGACGTCGGTCTTATGACTGGAGATGTGACTATCAATCCTTCAGCCTCGTGTCTGGTCATGACAACAGAAGTGAGGCTCTTGAAAAATGCATGTAAATGTTCGCTTGTTAACCAGCGTATAGATTCTACGATCCATGCTCTACCGTGGCTCAGAAGTGATGCGGGAAGTGGCATGGGTCATTTTCGATGAAATTCACTACATGCGCGACAAGGAGCGTGGTGTAGTATGGGAAGAAACTATCATTCTCCTCCCTCACACCGTTCGCTACGTATTCCTTTCCGCCACCATCCCCAACGCCATGCAATTTGCCGAGTGGATCTCCAAGTCCCACGAGCAGCCTTGTCACGTCGTCTACACCGATTTCCGACCAACTCCCCTTCAAAACTACATGTTCCCATGCGGCGGTGAAGGCATATATCTCGTCGTCAACGAGAAGGGTGAATTCCGGGAGGACAACTTCGCCAAGGCCATGGCGAAGCTCCAAGAAGGCATGGGAGAGGACCCCGCTGATTCGCGGAGTGGAAAGGGAAAGAAGGGGAAATCAAAGAAGGGCGGCGGCACAAAAGGTGAGTGCAGGCATTCTATCCGTACTTCCCAATTTGACTGTTGCAGGTCCTTCCGACATATCTCGCTTGATCAAGATGATCATGCTCAAAAACTACAACCCCGTGATTGTATTCGCTTTCGCCAAACGTGAATGCGAAGCTCTAGCATTGACGCTCTCCAAGTTCGAGTTTAATTCGACGGAGGAGCAGGAACTCGTCGGCAGTATCTTCACTAACGCCATAGACAACCTTGCCGCTGCAGACCGTGAACTCCCTCAGATCTCCAACCTCCTCCCTCTGCTTCGTCGCGGTATCGGCATCCATCACGGCGGGCTCCTCCCCATCCTGAAAGAAGTAATCGAAATTCTCTTCCAAGAAGGATTGATCAAAGTCCTTTTCGCGACCGAGACTTTCTCGATTGGGCTCAACATGCCTGCTAAAACCGTCGTCTTCACCACGACGCGCAAGTTTGATGGGCGAGAGTTCCGTAACCTCACATCCGGGGAGTACATTCAAATGTCTGGGCGTGCGGGTCGGCGAGGGCTCGATGACCGAGGAGTGGTGATTATGATGTGCGACGAGAAGCTGGAGCCCAGCGCTGCTATCAATATGGTCAAGGGGGAAGCTGATCGCCTGGACTCGGCGTTCCATCTGGGATATAACATGGTCCTGAACTTGATGAAGGTCGAGGGGATCAGCCCGGAGTTCATGCTCGAAAAGTGCTTTTTCCAGTTCCAGAGCAATGCCGGGGTTCCGAAGCTGGAAGACGGTAAGTCTTTGATGTTATAAACATAACTCCAGGCTCTCATCCGTGTTACGCAGAGCTGAAGCTGGAGGAGGAAGCCAAGGGTAACACTGTAATCCCCGATGAAGCCCTCGTTGCGGAGTACTATCAGTACCGCCAACAAATTGACCAAATGAAGGGCGACTTTCGTGAGGTCATAACTCATCCGACGTATTCCCTCCCCTTCTTGCAACCTGGTCGCCTTGTGAAGGTCAAATACCAGAAGCTGGACTTTGGCTGGGGGGTTATCATTAATTATCAGAAGAGACTCCCTCCGAAAGTGCGACTTCTTGTGTCTCGTTTAGCATTGGCGCTTATCATTCTCTTAGAACCGGCCGATGCCTAAAGCTGAAGAGCTTCCACCTCATGAGCAGTACATCATTGACGTCCTCCTTAACTGCGCACCTGGCGGCGCCGTCTCCAAGGACCGCCAGGTCGTCACTGCCGCCCCGGGCGGCGTACAACCCTGTCCCCCTGGCAAAAAGGGGGTCCCACTCGTCGTGCCCGTCCTTCTATCTACAATCGAGGGGATCAGCCACCTGCGGATATTCCTTCCCAAGGACTTGCGTCAGGATACCGCACGGGAGACGGTATGGAAGAGTGTCCTAGAAATCGAAAGACGGTTCCCAGACGGGATCGCGTTTTTGGATCCGATCGTCAACTTGGGCATTAAAGACGAGAAGTTCAGCGCGCTAGTTGATGTGCGTGCCCTTATACTGCTATCCCAGTCCTTACTGAGACCTGCTCATACAGAAAATAGCCCTGATGGAAAAGAAAATGCTGGAGAGTCCTCTGCACAAGGACCCACGACTGCCGGACCTATTCGAGTTGTACGCCCAGCGTGAGGCGGCCAAGGAGAGAATCCGCGCGCTGCGAAAACGGATTCAGGCTACACGGGATATCCTGCAAATGGAGGAGCTGAAATGCCGGAAGCGTGTCTTACGGAGGCTCGGGTTCACTGACTCGTCCGATATCGTCGACATGAAGGGTCGAGTCGCGTGCGAGATCAGTTCTGGGGACGAGTTACTTTTGACCGAGCTCATATTCAATGGCGCCTTCAATACCCTCTCTCCCGAACAGTGCGCCGCTCTTCTCAGCTGCTTCGTGTTTACCGATAAGGTATGGTCTCAACTAATACCGTTTTCTTTGTATCTGACGCTTTCTCCGCTCTCCAGAGTGAGCAGACAACGAAACTCAAGGAGGAACTGGCAGTCCCCCTTCGCTCAATGCAGGAACTTGCAAAACGCATTGCCAAGGTTTCGAAAGAGTCCAAGATCGAGATCGACGAAACCGAATATGTAGCTTCGTTCAAGGTGGAGCTTATGGACGCCGTTGTGCAATGGTGTCGTGGAGCCTCGTTCTCCGATATCTGCAAGGTTGGTGATCCAAGGACTCCCGATTACGAGTGCAGCCGCTCATTCCTGTGTAGCTCACGGACCAATTCGAAGGCAGCGTTATCCGTGTTTTCAGACGGCTCGGAGAGCTGCTTCGGCAAATGGCGCAGGCCGCAAAAGTAATTGGGAACAATGAATTGAAGGAGAAGTTTGAAAAGTCGTCGGAGATGCTTGAGCGGCCAAACTCGGTGATTTTTTGTTCTTCGCTGTACTTGTAGTCGCCTGTATTCGATTAGATTCCTCCGCCGCAGTGTTAAGGACTGTGCACACGTGACAACCGTGAATTCTTGTCTGCCACGACCACAGCAGCGATGCTGAACCCGTCGTGGGCGGCGACGACGACGCCCATCGATCTCCTCGTGTCTCGCGCCTGCGATGCGTCTCTCCACGAGCCAAACTACGCGCTCCATATCGAGGTCGCGGAATACATCAACGAAAAAAAGGCGAATAATCCTCGTGACGCTGCAATGCTCATCGCCCGTCTCGCCTGCAACCGGAATCCCCATGTTGCCCTCCTTGCCCTCGCCCTTCTCGACACTCTTGTCCAATCGTGTGGATATCCTTTCCATCTCCAGATAAGCACCAAGGAGTTTCTGAACGAGTTGGTGCGACGCTTCCCCGACCGCCCCCCGCCATTCCCTGGACCAGTCATGTCCCGCATTCTGGAGACCATCCAGGGCTGGAAAGATACCATCTGCACGGAATCCCGATGGCGCGAAGATCTCACCAATATCATCGACATGCATCGCTTGCTGATGCACAAAGGCTACCGCTTCCGCCATGTACCCCGCCAGGCACCTTCTGCTTCCTCCAGTGCTACAGCTGTTGCAGCAAATCTGAAGACTGCCGCCGAGTTGGAGGCTGAGGATCGAGAAGCGCAGAGTGCAAAATTGCAGGAGCTTATTCGCCGCGGCACCCCCAAGGACCTCCTCGTCGCACAAGAGATCATGAAGTCCTTGGCCGGTGCAGATCCAAATGCGCAGGTCGACTATCGCACCCAAGCGCTGTCCGAACTCGAGCGCCTCGAGAGCAAGGTCGTCCTCCTCAGCGAGATGCTGGATAATGCCAATATGGCGGGTGGCGAGCGTTCTGTGACCGGCGACGTCTATGAGGTATGCTATCTATCCCTGAATTATTATCTCTTCTCTTACTCACTGTTCCCGCAGCAAGTCGCTTCCATCCTTACCGCATCACGTCCCAAGATCCAGAAGTGGATAGCCGATGCTGAAGCGGCGGAAGACGATTCGGAGTCTCTTGGTGCGCCTTCTGTTGATTCTTGCCTTGGCGTTCCTCTTACTCTATCCCAGACACCCTCCTTCAGATCAACGATCAGATGAATACCGTTCTCGAGCGATATGAGGCCTTCCGTCGTGGCGATTACGCGGCCGCCGCAAATTCTGTCCCTTCCCAATACGCTGCTCCCACTTCACTCATCGACTTCGATGAGCCCACCCCGGCGCCCGGCGCATCAGCAAGTGCGGCGAATGACCTGGATGCCCTCTTCGGTTTGAGTGCACCCGCACCACCGCCTGTAGGTGTGGGCTCGCCGCCGCTTGTAAATCCGGCGACACGGCCAGTACCACAGTCACCACCACAACCACAGACGCATGCACAACTCGGCGGCTCTATCATGCTGCCGTCAACCCCTACCCCGGGCCTAGTGCCAATACAGCGGCAGCCGGGGCTACCAGGGTACTTCGATGGCGCGAGTGCCCTACGTCCGCAGCAACCGCCTTACTTCAACGGGGCGAGCGTTGCGCAACCGCAAGTGCAGCAGCCGCAGCAGCAACAGGCGCCGGCCCCGCAGGGTAAAGACCCTTTCGCTGATTTGGCGGGGCTATTTTAGGATGTACTGTAGACGGAAATCTTTATTTTACAATGTGATTCTATGTTCGCGACACTATCAGGTACCTACATTCTCCGTCGATGAGGTGCACATGTTTGAGTGGGAGTTGTGATTGAACCACATTGTTACCATCCTGCGAGCCGATATGAGCGTTACCTTGCTTGTCAAGGTCTCTCCACCCTCATAATTGGCTCACTTTTCGTCACACCCGGTGATCCTAAATCGCCCGGCGAAGCCTAGAGTCGGTCCAGACTTCAAATGTTTATAAAGTCGGACTCATCTTTGACTCGGATTTACGTCCTATTCCCTCGGACGGTGCCCAACCACAGCGCGCGAAGCCACAAGCCCACCCGAAATATTAGGGAGGCAAGTCCTGAACCGTTGCAAGCAAGGTATTTGCCGACGGAGTCGGCGCTCCCTAGTTATCATCCTCGTAGAATCCTTGACTTCTGTGTGCTAACGGAAAACTGATGGCTGCGATCTGTAAAATTTCCCAATAAGGATGAAAGCGTTGAGCACCCGATCGGGTTGGTCTGCTTTCCGCCGTCCAAAGTCTCCAAAAGGTCCGAAAATCGGGATGAAGCTGACCTTGTTTAATCCTGGCTTGTAGCTGTCTAGTTCTATCCGAGCGAGCCGATCGTAGTGTGGCTATGACCTACGTTTCGTCAGTGTCCCAATCTTTCTGAAATCAGAAACGGAGTATGCGCGACCACAGGTCCGAGATTGAAAAATAGCACCGATATGAACAGACTTCACACCCTCATACATAGCTGTTTACTGTCGGAAAGAACATTTGGAAACCTTACCAGCAGCGACAGGCCCGAATGAATACAGCAAAGGTATACGTGCAATTTGTGGGGCACCCATCAACGCATCAGGGTGACTGGTATTCCTCTGGGATCCCGCGAAGGAAAAAGTGGAAGGACAATGCTACGAAGACATTCACGTTTGGCCAATGTCAGTTCAAGGAGCAAAAAAAAAAAAACACATGAAAATACACTCTAGTCGATACAACAATATTCGACCTCCATACAAGGCACCTTCACTTTCCTATCCGCAGCGACACGCTCCACCATCACCCGCGAGATGAACACGAACTTGTTGGCGTTGTCTGCGGGCGCCTCTGCCCCCACCGCTTGCTCAGCCGCAAGCGTACGGCGCACCTCTTCTTCATCCTCGCTCGCCAGTCGCAACGCAAGTAGCCCAATCTCGTTCAGCGCGAATGCGGCGTCCTCGGCGCGCAGGTTTGTCGCCCGTGCGATATCGGTGAGTGTACATCGAAGGACGACATCGACCGTTGCGCTGCCGTTCTCATTCACCGTCATCTCAAACGTACGGCATGAGCTCAGGAACTCCGCTGCGTCTCCGTCAGCAGGGAGAAAGGAAAGAGGGAAACAGGCGCACCGTCGGTAGCTGGCGTGGCGCCGAAGACAGAGAGGTCGGTGACCTCGCCATCCCAGCCCTTGGTGCGCTTCTTGCGTTTAACGATGCCGTTACTGGGTGTCGCACTGGATGCCCCGTTGCCATTCACGACGCTTGGCGTACCGTCGTCCTCGAGTTCACGCGAGGGCGAACGGAAGTCGGGGAGATATCCCTTCGACGTGATCTTCGAATAGCCGGGGGGAAGGGCTTGCAATACTCGACTAGAAAGCCGAGTCGGCGCAGCACGCATACGGCGGAGGAAGGACTCACCGGAAGAAGCGGATGAGAGTGCCGACCCAGTATGCAAGGTAGCTGCGTAGGCCGAGGTCGGAGAGCGGGCGCTCGGGAGTGCCCACCTTTCCAGCGCGGCGGCAGAGCTCGTAACTAAACTCGATCATGAGCATACCAAAGCCCTTGCGCTGGAACGGCGGAAGCGTGATAATGCATGCGAGGTTGTAGTCGTCATACGAGACCTTTTCCTTGGAAAAGAAGCCGAGGACATGATCATTCTTCGAGTCGGCGTCGGTCATCATGTAGAAAAGGACTGGGGAGAATCAGGCCAGCCGTGCCAACAAGATGCGAAACGTACAGTTGTCGCAATCGAAGAAAAGGGTCTTGACATCGATGAACAACTTCCCGAATAGCGAGAGGTTCTGGCAGTACAGCTGGGCTTATCAGTAGAATGTACGGCCGGCAAATATATGGCTCACTTTCTGCACGGCACCGTCGACCTCCCAGATGCTGTGTGCGCCCCGCTGGTAAACCTTGCGGCCAGGGGGGTGGGTGTAGGTGCACTTGAGCCGATGCATCTCGTACAGGGTAGCGTCGAACATATACTTGAAGCAGAACTCGCAGACCCATAGCGAGGATATATCCGTGCGAGCCAAACCGCCCGCAAGCAGATCGAGGACGCGTGCGTGTGAGCGCGCGGTAGTATGGCGTACCCCGGGAATTTTTGGCGCGGGAGAGGCCGCGGAGGAGCCAGCACCGTTGTTGGAGTTTGAGTGGCCGTCGAGGAGCTCTGACTCCTCGTTTTCCAGCCGTGGATACGGGGAAAAGTACCTATAGAAGTTGAGTATATGGTGACGCGGTTCTTTCGTCGAAAGAGAGAGAAATGCTGGCGACTCCGTCTAAACGTTGAGCAAGTAGACAGAATAGGCCAGAGATGGCCGACGTGCCACCGTCTGCCTTACAAGAGGGCGAAAGGTCTGACCAGCTTGTGCTCCGGATGATCGTTTTTTTTTTCTCGCAAAAAAATGACGCGGGACACTTCGGCTACTCACCATGTCCTTATTAGCCAGTCTCCGAAATGGACTTTGTCAAAGTTGCGCTGCGCCGTGATCTTCTTGTGATGCTCGAAATCGTAGTCTTCTTCGGACACAACCATGGTGCGCTCGACCCCATTTTCTTCAGCGGGGAGGTCATCAGGGGATGGCGAGCCCTCGTCCGAGTCATGCTGGCTTGTACGCTTCCTCTTGCGCGAGTGGCGAGAGTCGGTGGCAGAAGGCATGAAGTCGACCTCAGGTATCCACTCGTCCATACGTTTATCGTGGTTTACGTAGTGGACATAGATTTGACCCTGGCGTCGATCCAAGATTTGGGCCTGTTCTGTTCCGAGAAGTTAGTTCTGCAACGAGGCAATTGTTGTGATGATGCACGTTCTATCCCATTTTTGAAGACGATTCCGGTGGGCGGCCCTACGGGTATGGGGATTGTGTGTGTTGCAGGCATCTTGAGCTCGTTGTAGGCGGCGACTGGCCTCTGCTCATCGTCTCCCACGGGGTGATGCTGAGCCAAACAACCGTCCGACAGCCGCCACCCGCCGCCATGCAATTTCAACTCGATCCATTACATGGATACATCCAGGAACGCTCACCATCTGCCACCCAAAATCCGCTCTGCCTTCCGTCGGTACAAAGAGCATACCGCTCATATCACCAAATGGCTCATTCGAACCGCAAGAGCGCACAACCTCCCGATCGCTTGTTCCGCGGACGGAAAGTACGATCTCGCTCTGAACCAATATTTGACTCTTTCTATAGAGCTGTAGGCCTTCCGTTACTATGAATGATCTTCGCTGAGTATAATTCTAGTGTTTCAAAACGAGGAGTTCGACCCCCTGCGTCGTATAAGACTCGTTTCAATTCTCTCATCAAACTGAGGAAGAAATGCTGGGAGTGGTACAGCCAGAATACGCCAGACCAGGTACGCAGCAACGATGGCCATTTCGCTATCATTGGAAAGATGCGCGAAGTTCGCAAAATCTGGTTCAACATTTCACTCGGATATGATACGCCCGACAGCGAACAGGGAGAACCCGCACTGGTCCTATCCTTCAGCATCTCCTTCGCTGGATATCTAGATTCATCGGAGAGCGAATATCATACTGCCGAGTCAGAGGTTCAAAACGGAGATGATGAAAGTCTTTCGGAGGAGTCGGATGTCGGTGATGCAGACACTGACGATTCAGACGACGCCGAAGAAGAAGAAGACGAAGACGACGATCTTTCAAACCTTCCCTTGTCCGCCTTCCGACTTGTTCCAGACGAGGGCGACGCAGATGGTGAACAGGCCGAGCTCGAGTTTGGGCTTTGGAACTTTTCCCAAGAACTCGAGGAGTATCGCAACTACCTCCGCCGGTTGTGGGAAGAACACGCACGCACCGGGTCCCCGTCTTTGTTTTCGCTGTTGATATTGAACCGATGCGTGCTACTCCAAGTGATTATAGCGCAGTTCGAGCTGGAACAGGATTACCCCTCAGTGGAAGGCGCCGAATACCCCACTCTCTTGCGTGCTGTATTGGGTCTCCCCGATAACAACGAGCAGGGCAGCTTTAACCTCGTTGGCCACCTGAGGTCCTTCCTGATGGTTGATACATGGACCGTTTTGCGTCAATCGTACTTTCAAGCGGATCGGCAGGATGGCCTTGGCCAGGAGCAGAATCAAGGAGCATTGAACCTCCTCATGGCACAGTTGTGCATGAAAGAGGAGGGCAATACAACCCGCGACGGGCCGCCCGAGGATGTTCCCCCAATCACGGTCAACGCGGTGTTCCAGTTGGAATTGCAGAAGGACGCCATTTGGCTGGATCGGGCGACGCAGGGTCCTCTGGAACGTCTGCGCAACCTCACAACTCTCGTCACGGCGTCGATTCAGAATTGGATCGACACCCATAATCCCGAATATTATGGGACACAAGCCGCGGAACTGGCGCTGGAAGCGCGCAACGTTATAGCGTACGCACAAGCTATATTGGTTATGAGACGCGCAGCCTTCCTGCCAACAAATCCCCTTTTACGAGCTCAAGAAGAACGCACTCTCCTTGAAAAATCTTGGGACGTTGGAAAACACCTCATCACCGATACTAGCAGGCATCGCTACCTTGCCACCGTCATGTCTCTGTACCTTCACCTTCGTAAACACAACAGCACGCCAAAGAACGATACGATGGATTACCTGCAAAGGTTTCTTGTGCCGCTCCATCGAGGGAGTGGTGTATTACGTTTCCGTGAGGCTGATGACCCTGGGGCTCCATTTCCTCCTCGTGGCTCACCACTATCTTCGCTCCTCGAGTGGGCCGAAGAATATGGGTCGCGTGAGATCGCAGTTCGGTCTTTGGATGCATTCACTATTGAGCGAATGGCGTTCGGGATTTTACTTCACCGCACTTGTCAAGGGCTCCTTCGGCCTTACATGATGCAGCGGCAACCCGACTCCGTCAGGGCTCCGAGTTATGTGGGTCTTGTCGGTTGCTTCATTGATGCTTGGAATGCCGGAAAGCCGCAAACAGTGCGGACGTTGGCCTTGAGAGGGCACGCGGCTTTGCAATACGGGCGCCAGAGTGTTTCAAACATCAACCCTAGCCTTACCTTCCTTCTATAATATTGAAAATCAACACATCGGGCGTTGCACGCCGCGCTGCATTGTAATAGTTCGGGATGTACTAGATGTACCGTAACGATAATGATGCAACTTCACCAATGGGGCTTTCTTAGGCGCTTCCCCTTGGAGACTTTTTCCTTTTTTAACAATGACGAGTTCGGGTACAAATGGAGAGAGATATGTGCGTCATGATGCAGGTCTGTCCCACACAAACCTAAAGCATGAGGGAGTTGTTAGAAACGCATCGAGGTATTCGACAATAAGTTCGGCATCTGGTCGCAATCGGTTTCAATCCGTGTTCTATGAGGATTGGAGATGGAAGTGGCGCTGAGGAAATATTATTGCAAACGGCCAAGCAGTTCCTGCAAACTTATCCGCGACAAGATCGCTAGGGAAGAAAAACACACGGGCTAGATGTGCACGGCTCGCATCTCAAGAAATTATTATCTGGGTGAACAGCAAGAGAAATAAGTAAAGTACAGAAAACCTCCAACGCACTATCAAAGTAGGCACCAACTTTCAATCAATCTCAATGATGTCGTCGTCGAGCAGATCGTCCTTCCCCTCCATGAGAATCAGCCCGTCCTCATCCAGCCTTCGCTTCTTGCTCGGGCTCTTAATGGCCTCGTCCGCCGCGGCGAGTCGCGGGCGCTTGGGCGTGGGCTCGAGGTCGATGATGCCGTCGACCCCTTCGACGTCGTCGTCGGGCGCCGCGCGCTTGAGGGACACGCGAAGCGGTGTCTCGGGCGCGGCCTGCGGAGGCTTGACGCGGCGTGGTGGCCGCGGCAGTGGGTCGGGGAGGATAAACGGCGGGGCGTCCACAGGGTGGTCAGCACTGGAATAGACATCAGAACGCAGCCACGAGGGATGACGTAAAAGAAAAACTCACGGGAGGACGCCCAGCCCTACCGAGACCGTGGCCCACTCGCCCTCCTCGTCCACGATCGTCAAAAACATGCCCCGCGTCACGTTCAGGCTCTCTAGTGTCCGTTCATAGTTATCCTCCCAGTCCGGGTCGCTCAGCACGCGCTTGTCCTCGTACACACTCACCTCCCGCTCGTCTTCCCCGAGCAATCCCCGCACGACGTCCCCGAGCAGCGCACGCTTCGGGTCGCAGAGGATCTGCGCGTACGTGTCACGGCACACGCCGCACGACGGATTCGGCGGGCACATCGTGATCGTGCTGAGCGGGACGGCGGGCTTGACCTGCAGGTGCACGTTGCGCAGCTTGTCGTACGCCTTGCGCAAGATCTGCAGCGCCTGCAGGACGATAAGGCCCGAGACGATGGCGTTGGTCGTCGCGATCGCCGGGATGATGTTCCCCGCCATCTCTGCGATGATAACGTCAGCGGAGTGGCGGGAGGGTGCTAGACTACGCACCTTTCACCTCCCAGCGCGTCTTCCCCGGGATGCCGTACGCGGCGGAGCGCAGATTCGACGTGGCCGTAACGAAGTCGAGGCCGTCGTCGTCGTCCTTGTCGAACGCGATTGTGGCTTCGCCAGCTTGTAGACGCGCCGCCAGACGTTCCGTACTAGTGTCGTGGTCGTTGATTAGCCGAACCGGGGTGTATGCGAATACGACGTACCTGGAAACAAAGAGCAGGACATTGTCCTTCAACGACAACTGCTTTTGGTCCTTTAAGCCGGACCCGGCAGGTGCGGGTGCGTCGGTGCTGGCAACCCCATTGATGGGGCCTTTAGACCCACTCGCAGCCGCGTTCACAGTCTTCGAGACACCGTTTGTTTTGCCGTTAATGGGCGCAGTGGCGGCAGCCGCTGGCTCTTCCGGGCGCAAAACGAAGGTGCCATCCAAAATGGCGTCGAAGTCGAGGGGCACGGGCGGAGCGCGAGCGCGCCACATGTCGGACATGATGAGCAGGTTGCGAATGTCGGCGTCGAATACCTGATGAGGCGTAAAGAACAGAACGAGAGTCGGATGGAATGGATGAGACCTTTTGGAAGACGAGCTTGGCGGCGCCGGAGGCGGTGGAGGACCGTAGAGCTTTGCGGACCGCTTGGAACGCCTGTGCTTCGCGCCGAAGGGTGGCGATTTCTTGAGCTATTAACTGGGGGTGAGATGTGGCAAAGACCCGATAGAAGAGGCATACCATTCTCGCCCTGCTTCTCGGCTTCGTCCAGTTCGCCAACAGCATCTTCATCTTCCCCAAATAGCTGGCTACAATTTCACATTGAATGTCAGGCTGGACGGAAAGTACGGGATACGCACCCCATGAGATAACTCTTGCTCCATACAATACAGTGTATTGGCTGACTGGGTGTTGAGCGAATTGTGCATACAGGGAAGGTCTTCGGCGTAGGTTTTGCTATGCAGTCGAAGCATTCCGTTTTGTCCTATATCTTGAAGATCAACAAAGGAATGACAGAAGATGGTAGTGACGCACTTTGAGGAGCGGCTGGACCTGGCCCAGATACCCTGCCGTCCCGCTCTCCACAAGAGGAATCTGAGTCGCCATGCACATCTTGTTCACATGTCGCCGAGCGTCTACGTATCACGTCAGTCCAACGAAGCTTGCAGCAGATGTGAAGACGACCGACCGAGATTGTCCAGTGCGTTGAGAACGATGTCGAACTGCTGAAACCACTCGAGGTCATATTGAGGCTCCTTGATGTTGCCATATATTGGCGTAATCTGGACATTGGGGTTGAAAGGAGCGGCAGTTTGTGCGGCCACCTGAGTGGCGATTAGTAGGCGTTCGGGAACGTGGAGGAGAGGAAGGACAAGAATGAGGGCGCTGGGGAGGCACTCGCTGTCCGGGACCTTGGTTCCCAAATGCATAGTTCTCGTTGCCCGTGTCGCGTCGATGTAGTAAAGGGGGGAAACGAGTGGCATACCAGCGCTTTACTCTGCTTGACGTCCTTTTTCCGGAACAGAAACTGGCGGTTGAGGTTCGACAAGTCGATTGTGTCGAGATCGAGGAGCGTGATTTTGCCAAAACCCGTTAGGACAATATTTTTCACTGTCCGAGGAGACGCGAGTAATAAGCGCCGAGCAAGAAGAAAATATCGCAGTACTCACGAAGCTCGCAACCTATGCCGCCCGCGCCTACAAGAAGGACTTTGGTGTCTGCGAGACGACTGTGTAGCTCTGGACCGAGGATGGCTTTCGCGTAAGCCGTACGAGCCTTGGCCGTCGACATTTTGAGTACGGGTTATAGTTTCGTGGTAGCGAGACGGAATGAAAGACCCCAGTCGGTTAATTCTAAGAGTTGGGGCGTGGAAAAGACGGAATAACAGCGACCTGGGAGGACAAGCAAAAAGACAAGACGAAGACCAAACGAAGACGCGAAAGTGACCGCTGATACGACTCGTCACATCTCGGCATGTGTGACGAGTGTCACGGATACGACTCTTGAACTCGACCAGGTTTGTTGGACCGACCCTGAGTAGGCCCGCTCCTGCAATATCTATCTGGGAAACCTTGCGCTGTCTTAGAAGCTTAGGCCATTTTACGACAATTTTTATATTTCGATCTTCGCTGAACAAGAAGAATTTGGACTTCGTTCAACTTACGTCCAACTTGTGCCTATGGCCATCTACATTATCAAGCCCCGCGGGCTAAAATATATGTTTTTGTGCACCCTGTCCCTCATAACGTGCCCTTGCGACGTCGGCCCTCACAGCAGATTCGAATGGCAGTATTGCGGGCATCTCCTAGAACCTGGCTGGCCGGGCGTCCTCGAAATAAATCTGTCAAGAACGCAGAGACTCAATTCCTTGACGCCGATACGGCCCCGAAACCTGTGAGAATTGTGCAGATTCGTGATCTTTACCAGACATCCGGCGCCTATGTTCGTTGGCGAGATTCCAGCGATAAACCCGTCTCCGACTGATTCCATTTTTTCAAGGGCAAGGAAGCATCCTTCTTGAGCAGCTGGAAACGCCTGTCAATGATTTTTAATGTCCGGTATAGAAGCGGCAATGAACTCAACTGCTTCTCTCGTCGAGAATCTATCTGCGAACCGCACGCAAGAGACGGCGGTTGTTCAGCATCCTGACACTGCGGATGACCTCAGGCTTCTTTTCCTCCTCGTGGCTCACCACTATCTTTGCTCCTCCAGTGGGCCGAAGAATATGGATCCGGTGAGATCGCAGTTCTGTCTTTGGACGCACCGAATGAATGCATATGTCGTTCGCGGTTTTACATTTGTCAAGAGCTCCTTCGGTCTTACATGCTGGAGCGTCAACCCGACTTCGTGAGGGCTTCATTGACGCTTGGAATGTAGGAACACCGCAAACAATGCGGAGATGGGCCCTGAGGGGGCACGCAACTTTGGAATATGGGCGCCAGAGTGTTTCGAACCCCAGTCTGCCTTTCAATATTGAAAAATCAAACATATCGGACGCCGCATGCCGCGCTTCACATTTTAGTAGTTCGGGGATCTACCATAAGTAATTATGCGACTGCACCCATGGGGCAGTGATAGACGAGGATAGACGGACCACGCAGAGTGCACCCCCATAGAGACCTTTTCCTCTTTAGCGATGAGTACAAAAGGGTAGTTCGGGTGGAGATGGGCCTAGATGAGATGTGCAACAAAAGCACGTCGGGGAAGAAATGCAAATTTCTTCCACGCGAAACCTATAGCCATGATGGAGCTGTTAGAGACGCATTGGATAATAAGTTCGGCACTCCGCGAGGACTGGAGTTTTTCATTCGACCCTGAGGAGATCGGAGTCTGATGGGGAACAACGGGTGAAGAAAATCACGTCGAGGGAACTCATAAACGCGTCCTTGACAAAAACTTGTGCATACGTACCCACCAGTATTTTTAACAGAAACGCATACAAGTTGACCATTCGCTCCATGCTCATTGCGCAGCTTGGGTTGAAGCAGCACCTAGAGGGAGGTGCGACGAATTAACAGCGTGAGCTGGATTTATCTGGGTATTATGCAGTATTATGTGGAGACAAACCGGCAGAAGGAGTTGGTGGGGACGCCGTTTGTAGGTTGTAGGTATGCGCGATAAAAATAGGGCAAGGCACGCACCGAGAGTAGAGCAACGGGTGTTGGGCACGGATGTTGACAGTGGGGGAACAAGATTGCTCGTCGTGAGGACTGACGTGTGGAACATGTCGAAGCTTCTAGAGGCAGACGCGCAGAGTGAAAGGACGAGGGATACTAAGGCCGGATGCCTGATTACGGAAGTAGCAGTGTGGGCACCTGCCAGCAAAAAATTAAAACGTCCATAGGTTTGTTTCAACGCGTTCCTCGCGTTCCTGACAAGGGACAGGTCGAAGGAGTTGATGTGCACGGCGAAGAGGCATATCAAGAGCTCGTAGCAGAAATGGAGGCTTTTTGAACCATGACTCGAGCTGAGTCTTGAGTCGGGTTGGAGGTTGGTTCTGAGGTCTGAGCGTGACGTGTCACGGCGTCACAGGCCAATTACACCCTCCACGAACCACAATGAAGATCTTTTCAATTTCCGTGCTCCAGACGCCCCCCTCTGGTGCTAGCACCCTCCTCGTCAACGCCAATGAACTCTCCTCATTCTCGTTCTACCAGAAGGGCTCCGTCGGGGAGTTCATGACCTTCTTCTCCAAGACGGTTGCCGAGCGCACAGGCCAGGGGCAACGCCAGAGTGTCCAGGAGAACAACTACACTGCGCATGTATACAACCGCGGAGGGTCCGAGCAGCTGGCAGGCGAGTCGCCCTCGCATTCGCTGAGCCGAGCGGACACCTAATTTCCCCTCAGCGGTGATCATCACGGACCAGGAGTACCCTGTTCGACCCGCATTCTCGCTTTTGACCAAGGTGCTGGATGAATTTACGGCAAAGGTGCCGCAGGCATCCTGGGACAATCCGACGACGATCTCATTCCCTGAGCTAACGGCGTACATCACCAAGTATCAGGACCCGCGGCAAGCCGACACGATTATGCGAGTACAGCAGGAGCTGGATGAGACGAAGATCGTTTTGGTGAGCGCTGGGTCGATCTTATCAGGATGGGGATGCGGTGCACTGATTAATTTGACCTGGTTTAGCACAAGACCATTGAGTCGGTGCTTCAACGAGGCGAGCGCCTAGACACGCTTGTCGATCGGTCGAATCACTTGTCCGCCCAGAGCAAGATGTTTTACAAGACCGCCAAGAAGGTGTGTGTTTTGTTCGTAAGGCCTAGGTTCTCACCTCACGGGTCTGGACAGCAAAACTCTTGTTGTGTTATCATGTAAAGCGCCATGATCATCAGCATCCGCTTTTGCATCTAGTTTCAAGCGCGCTTCTGTTAGACGCCTCATCTATAAATTAATATCTCTGCTCCAATACCTTTGTACTTGATGGACTTGTAGGTATCGGGTTACATGGCTATATTTATGCTTGACGACCCCCCCCCCCCCCCAAGTTCGGCCCCGGCAGTGTATCGGAAGCTGAATTTATTTACACCGCTCGTCCTCTACATTTTTAAACCCTCACCTTTTTCTCAATACAGTGCACCTCAGCGGCGCATTTTTGGGCTTGCGCGCGCGCGAGGACCCTGTAAGACCACTCTGGATCCTTTGCCGCGCTGAACTGGTTGTTAGAGATATTGATATGCACGTCAACGCCGTTTAGCGCCATTGATTCATTGTTAGTGCCTCTATTTCCATAATTGCCAGCATCCAACCCGACCCCGCCGGAGGCTCTCCTAAGCTGAAACGAACCGCCTATACTAAATTGAGTTGTGTGGAGATTATACTCGGAGTTGCTCCTTCTCGACTCGCTAAGAGCCTGCTGAGAGCTTCTGAGAACAGCACTAGCGTTTACGTAAATAACCCCTCGCACTGCTTTCTTGATATTCTCAAGGCACCGCATGTCGCCGTGTCGTTCCGCGACTAGAAGCGGCGGCAGGACGCCGATGTCCAGGCTCCGTGATTAGCGTACAAATAGCCGGCATGCTTCAAGTTGCTCGTTTCCTTGCGTTTGCCGTTTCCCAAATTACCAACATGTCTCTCTTCAACCTGCACCCAAACACCGTCGATGAACAAACCCGCACAGCTGCATTCCAGCTTTCCGACCTCGTACGTCCTATTAGGTTTGCCCACATTCGTGTTGCTGATGAGGGCATACAGCCGGGATACCTGGACGCGCTGGAGCATTTTAACTCGCTCGATGACCGCAAGCTTCTGGCGAGTCTTACCTAAATCGCCGAGGGAGCGTCTGTACTGACGATATGTTCAGCTTGAAAATATAGTGACTTTGATGTCGCGTCTTTCAGTGTCCAAATCGTCTACTTTCGCATCGCTTTCCAAGACCCTGCAGGACCAGCTCATTGACATCCGTGAGTTTTGCCTAGTCTTTTGGTAGTGGAACAGATGCCGCACCGAGACCTGCCAGGCGTTTCTTCTGCTTCCGGAGACTAAGCAGTCACCATTCGTATCTCTGCTAACAATGCTTCCTGCCAGTCTACAAGGATCTCCCCCACCCGCCGAGCACCTACCTCAGCATGCTTCCCCCAAGCGCGTCCACTAAGGCAACACCCAACCCCATCACGTATGCCTACCGAAACGCGGATGCCTCAAACTATGTCCCACTCTTTCCTGGTCTCGGCAAGGCCAACGCTCCATATGCCCGATCCGTCCCTGCCACCAACTTCACCCCGCCCGCAACCCTCCCTGATTCCGGTCTTATTTTTGACACCCTCATGCGCCGCGACGCGTTCGAGCCCCACCCCGGAGGCATTAGTTCGCTCTTCTTTGCGTTTGCCGACCTCATCATCCACAGCGTGTTCAACACCAACCACACCGAACCTAGCATCAACATGGCGAGCAGCTATCTTGATTTGAGCATCCTCTATGGCAGCTCCCAGGAGGAGGTCGACAGCGTTCGGAACAAGGATGGACGGGGCCGGCTGTATGAGGACGTGTTTGCGGACCGCCGCCTGCTGTACATGCCCCCTTCGACCTGTGCGTTGCTGGTGGTCCTGAGTCGGAACCATAACGTGTGTTGTTTTTCGTAACTTCTTTACAAGAATGTGGCTGACTTTCAAATTCAGTACAACGCTCAGAAGATCCTCGAGATCAACGAGCACGGCACGTACAAGAGCGTGTTCAAAGATGACGCCGAGAAACGCGCTCAGGATGACGAGATCTTCAACCGAGCGCGGCTCGTCAACTGTGGCTATTTTATGAAGATTATTTTGGGAGGTACGTGTTGACGTCCACTACACTCGATAAATCTAACCCTGTTATATAGACTACGTCGGTGCGATCCTTAATCTGGTCCACGACGGGTACAGCTGGCGCCTCGACCCCTTGTCGCAATCGCGCGAAGCGTCACACGACTTGACCCCACGGGGAGAGGGCAACGTGGTCTCCATCGAGTTCAATCTCTTGTACAGATGGCACGCAGCCCTTTCCGAAAAGGACACTGAGTGGACGGAGAACCTCTTCAAGAAGCTCTTCGACGGACAAGATTTTAGCACCGTACGTATTCCCCGCTGTAACCTTTGAACTTACGAGTTGACACCTCGATAGATCACGATCCAGGACTTCATGAAGGTTGCCAAAGAGAAGATGAAACCGGACGACCCGGACGTTAAAAAATGGACCTTCGATGGGTGAGTGTTATTCGAATCGACGGATTTAATATCTCACACTGCGAAGGCTCCAGCGAGGTCCCGACGGGCGGTTCAAGGACTCAGATATCGCCAACATCTTGCACAATGCGACTTCATGGCGCGCCGGTGCGTACAAGGCGCGTGGTATCCCCGAGGTCCTCCGGGTTATCGAAATACTCGGCATTGAGCAGGCGAGGCGATGGGGAGCTTGCTCGGTTAGTCATCACATTTCGGCATCCCATCTGTATTTATCCCGGTGCACAGATGAACGACTTTAGGCGATTCTTAGGGCTGAAGCGTATGTATCTGTGGCTCGACTTGATCATTGGTTGTTGACGGGTCTCCAGCGTATGCTAGCTTCCAGGAATGGAATCCTGACCCCAAGGTTGCGGTGAGTCATAGGCCTCTTTCAGTTCCTCTGGCTATACTGAGGGAATGCGATCAAGGATGCGGCGGCAAAACTTTATCAGGATATCGAGAATCTCGAACTGTACGTTGGCCTACAGTCGGAAGAGGCCAAGAAGCCGATGGCGGGGGCTGGACTGTGTCCCGGCTACACCATCTCACGGTCCATCCTCGCAGACGCTGTCTGCCTGACGCGCGGGGACCGTTTCCTTACGGTCGAATTTACTCGTGGGTGCTTTGCTCCATCCCCGACTACCCACTGATCCCTGTCGCTCCAGCGTTCAACCTCACGGCCTGGGGCTATGGCGACTGCCAGCCCGACCCGCAGGATGGCTCGTACGGTGGAATGTTGACGAAGCTGCTCTTCCGCACGCTCCCCGAGTATTATCCCGCGGGCTCAGCGTACGCGCACTTTCCATTCCTCGACCCCGAATACATGCGCGACCACATGCAAGCAACGAACCCGGAACTTGCGGCCAAGTATACCTGGACACGGCCCGCGGACCGGGTGGCAGAGGACGTTGTAGTGGTGAAGACGGATGCGGGTGTCCGAGCGGTTCTTAATAACCAGGAGGCATTCCCCTCGGGTTACTCCGAGCGTCTAGAGAAGGTGACCGGGCGGCGAGATATCGACCACGCTTTCGTTCGTTTGTCTTTTGGTCATTGCCCTTGTGATTGCTAACAGGCCATATAGGTAAATCGGATACTGTTGCAAGATATCGACAAATGGACGCAGTATTTCGCCGCAGAGACGCACAGTTTGATCCAGAAGCGGTCCCTGGACCATGTTGGCAAGGAGGGAACCGTCATGTACGTCGACATTGTGCGTGATGTGATCAATGTGTTGCCGGTGCATTGGATCTGCCACCAGCTTGTACGTCGATTGCGTCTCCTTTATTTTCTCCGAGTCCTCATCTTTGGATGTGTAGGCTGGGTTGCCGTTGAAGGACGATCTCAAGGACGAGCAGCGACAATTTGATCTGTTCTCCGACGTCTGTCGGTACGTTGTGGTCTCATCTCAGTGTCGCAATATTCACCCAATTGTTTCAGTTACGTCTTTTTGAACTCGGAACCTTCGAACGATTGGCGTCTTCGGGAAAGCTCTATACAGACCTTCCACGACTTTGAAAAGGTCGTGAAAGAGCATCTCGGCTCCATGGTACACCTCATTTTGTTTCCCAACCTGCCTAATCTGAGCATTGTAATTTGCAGTTCCGTATCCTGGACTCGGACCGGGCCTCGCTTGCGGGCAGCCTACCCTTCCTGAACCAACTTCACGCTGTGGGCCACGATCTTACGGACCTGGCCGTAGCACTGTTCACTGAGGTTGTGCCCACCGCTACCCATTGGTCGCAAGCGATCGCGCATGTCGTCAACTTCTATCTGGATGATAGCCGCAAGCACGAGCGACAGGAGATAGTTATGCTTGCTAAGCAGCGGACACCCGAGGCGAAGGAGCGGATAGCCGTCCATGTTCGTGCTGCGTTAGGTGGGTTCTACGGCTAATTTTTCAGTCGCTGGTGTTGACTTTTTGGATTACAGCTGTAGATCCCCCGGTAAATGATCAGATCTGGCCTCACTGATGCCGTCCTTCTAACCTGCATTATGTAGGTCTGGGGTGTGTATCGCACAGCGAGCAAGCCAGCCACCGTCGTCGAGTCGATGCAGGTCCCTGTAGGTACCAGAGTGTTTGCCAGCATCAAAGAGGCGAATGTGAGTATAGGTCTTCCGCAACCCGTTGTTCCCCCTCAACAGACTTGCAGGCGAGCTCGCCGGCTGGCGTTAAAAACCACAGCCCCATACTTGGCACTGGAGAACATGGGTAAGTTTTTTTTCTTCTCCCACACTTCTTTCTTAACCTCGCGTGCAGGCTCCTCTCGGCCAACTTCTTTGAAGCGGTGCGTTGACCCGTTTCATCAATTGCGTCTCGGGCTGATAGTCGTTTAGACCGTTCCCGCAGTGCTCGGGGAAATCCTCGGACTGAAAGACCTCAAGCGGGGCCCAGGCGTATCTGGGAAATTCAACAGGTACGGCTAGCTTTCCATTCTGCTCGCACTTCTTTTACATGGCTTCCAGATTCGTGGAAGAGGCGCACGGAGCGTCACAGCAGTGGTATACCAATGCTCGTTCGGATCTTGTGCCGTGGCCTGAGTCGCTTGTTGTCGCGGTGCGTATCTTTTCATTGTACAGATGAGAGGGTACTGACTTCGGTTTTCAGTATAACAGTGTATAATTGGAAATGTATATTGTGTATTGTGTATTATGTACCTCCCTCAATTCGATTCGTAACAGCTTTCCTCGCGAGTTAAACGACTTGATTCCCGACGAAAGATTTGCGAGACGCATCAAGGTTCCCATCAAATGACGTCAATCGCTGATTCGTCGTCAGTTCTTGCTTTGAAACTGCTTGAAAGTTGAGACGAAACTCTTCAATGCAGCCCATACCAACGCGCGTCCTAACGCAACATATCCGCCCAAAGTCGTACGAGACGCTGAAAGCTCAAGTAAGCAACCAGAACCAACCTCCGGCAATATGGCCTGAGGCCCTATTTTGCGAGCCAAGGGTTCAATTAAAATCTTGATGGGCCGTCGACAGTTGCGAATTGGTCGCGAAGGCACAGCACTGGAGCTCCAGGCTCCTTGCATTTGGCTCCGATCAGCGCACCATATGCAATGTTGCCGCCTAGCGAGTATATAAACCACCTTGGCTGCAAAAAATGCCTTCGTTTAGGCAGTGCCCCACTTTTTTTTTTCGTTCTTCTTCTCCCTGCTTTTTTTCTTCTCTAGCCTTTTCTTTGTCTGCGCAAAGTCTTTCCAGGCTCCTTGACGGATCTTTCTTATTGTAATCAAGTTTCGAAGTTTCAACAACGATGGGCTACGTTCGGTCGCACAAATTCTGCTGCTGCCTTCCCGTGAGGTGTGTGGTCCTGTTCAGCGAAGTATGTTACGCGTCTAACCTGGGATCATTCAAGGTTTGGCGTTTTTGTGAGTCTTTCTCGTATCGTTGAAGTGATGGGGCTTAATCTGGAATCCTTCAAGGTGATGAGTGCTGCGGCGTCGCTCGGCGGAGGGTTGGTGGCAGTTGCTTCCTGGATTCAAGTCAAGAACCTTCGTTCGTTCCCAGCGGCCCCCCCTGTCTCATTTATTCTCTGACGGACAGTGCAGACGAGCATCCCGTTTCCAAGGGCGATGAAAGGGCCTTGTACATCAATGCCATTATCTTTAGGTGCTTCAGCTTCAACACATTGACGCGTCGGTTAGCTAACCATTTCCGCGCGAGCGTAGCATCCTTGCGCTGGTCGGTGCCTTCGGTCTCTTCGGGACGATGAGCAAGAAGACGAGCCTCGTCTCGCTCTTTGGCTCGATGCTCGGGTTCCACCTCGGGTTCAGCATCGCGACGGGCGTCTACGCCATGTTCACGCTCTTCAAGCGAAACTCTGACGAGGCGCTCGCGGACTGCGTCAACGGCTCCATGGACGCGGACACCATCGACGGGTGCAAGAACGGGCTGAAGCTCCTCAAGGTCCTCGTGGTCACCGCCTATGTCGTGACCTGGCTCATCGAGCTCTGTACGTCTAATGCTACCTTCCGCCCGCGGCGGCACCGTGCTAATTGTGTGTTTGTAGACGGCTGCATCATTGTCTCGAGCTATGTGAAGCAGTTAAAGGAGGAGGAGGCGGTCAGGGACGGGATGGCGGCCACCCCCAATGCGCCCGTGACAGTTTATGGTACGCCGGCGCGCATTTCGCACACGCCTTGCAGAGTACTGAGGAATTTATCCAGCTCCCCCGGCCACGTATGCGTTCACCCAGCCAGGCCAGTCCCACGGGCACCAAGTTTGATTTAATTATGCTATGCCATGATTAAATAGCTCCGACGACATTGTAGAAACGAACTTTGGTTATAATATTAATGTCCAACGGGATTTAAGGCCCTCGCAGCTGAGACTGTGAGAAGATATCAACGTCTGGCATGCAAATTCCGTCTTGCGAAGGTATTAATATTCTGGCGGTTGGGCTGAAAACCGTCGGGTCCTGTTTGGATTTTGTAATGGCAGTTTCCCAAGCTACAGCGGAAAGAGCAGATCGGTTTGGTGTCCACGCGTTCTACACTAGGCTCGATCGCGAGCCCAGCGTCATACGTTGCATTGACTCGGACGAAGATTTGGCACCAACTCGGGACTGCAAGCTGCAAATCCACAGCCTGAGGTTAAATACATAGAAGGCAAGATCAGACTCGAGTGTGGGAGATGAATTGATTGTGCGCTTGATACTTCCAGCAGAGATTTCCAGCAGAGATTTCGAGGGCAGAGGGATGGGCGCAAGAGTTCATGCAGCCGAGTAGAGGACTAGTTCCGCCAGAAATCGGTCCCGATTCTGCTTGACGCCTTTTCTTTGGTGAAGGAGTCGCCAGAACTTGCATAGATAATATTGTTATATTTCTCCGTAGACTTGGCGCTTGGTGACTCTGTAAGCAACAGAGTCAGTTGTGGTCCAAGAGGATGTTAGGAGGGTGAAAACAGAAAGCAGAGTGTGACGAGCGCATGTAACTGCGGCAACAAGTCACGGGTGAGAATTGACGACGACAGCAGACGGACTCCACGCTCACCTCTCCACTCCTCCTCATCGTTTGAAACGGTGAGCCCGCCCCAAGCCCCAAACCCCAACTACTCACACACAAGACCAGACCCGCACGCCTATCATGTTCGTCGTCGCCGCCCACCCCTTAGCGCTTGCCTGCATATTCATCCCCGGCTGATCCAGGTCCGAGCCCTACGACCCATACCTTCCCCGCAACGGCGCCGCCGGGGGCCCCCCAGCAGGCGGCAGCCAGGGCAATGCCAAGACCGCCGCCATCCAGGCCCAAATTGACGACACCGTCGGCATCATGCGCGAGAATATCACCAAAGTCGCCGAGCGCGGCGAGCGCCTCGACTCGCTCCAGGACAAGACCGGTGCGCATTGCCTGCGCTGCGCGCCCGGCCGTCGCTGACTCTGGGCACACAGACAACCTCGCTGTATCAGCACAGGGCTTCCGCCGCGGCGCAAACCGCGTCCGCAAGGTACGTCTCTGAACTGCATTTGTCGACCTCGCGCTGACACCGACATCGCTCGCAGAACATGTGGTACGTCTCCCCCTTACTTACCCTAGTCGCTGCCTCACCGCGCCCCCTACACGAAGGTGGAAAGACATGAAGGTGCGTCACAGCCCCCTCCCTCGTTTTTTACGCTCATCCCGCGCAGATGCGCCTCATCATTGGCGCCGCCATCGCCGTCATCGTCATCATCATCGTCGTCTCCGTGGTCAAGGCGACGAAGCACTGAGCCTGCAGCGTCCGGTGCTTGGACGACCCTTGTAGCGCCACCAAACCGACCGACCTCGACTCTATGCCCACCTACGCGTATCTACCCGCATAATTTGACCCGTGCGGACTCTTGTGTTTTCGTTCCCCTTGTCTGTTTATTCTATTTCTTCTCCGTGTATGCATGATACGTCGTGGTAATGGTGGACCAAAATCGAGGTCGTTGCTGCACCCCAAATGACATGTGCATCCTCGACGCTAGTCGGTGCTTTCCATTTCTTGTCCATTGACTCTGAGGCGTCGGGTTGTCTTCACATGTCTGTGCGAACTCGCCTCAACTTTCATAAATTATCGCTTGGCCAGACCCGGGGCAAATGGGGTGCTATTCGCCTTGATTCCTGGAACCTTCGGCCGGACTGCGTCGTGTACTAATTACTACTATGCGGCAAGGTACATACGCCGCCATGAATAAAGATCGATATGTAAACGGGCCGCCATCATGTGATGCGATCAATTGATGATACTAAATTTTCGTAGCCAAGTCGCGAAGAGCAGGGATTCATTCGTGTTACATTTTTCTTTGTACAACATTCTTTGCTACGCTGCCACCCTCACAATCGCGCTGCCTTGAAACCTTGATGGATACCCGACGTTCATTTCGACTGGCTCACTGCGCCTTGGCGGTAGTGTACACACCCAGATTCGCGCGGAATTTGATCGCCTCGCTCGCGGGCTTGACTTTGAGCGGCTGCACGGTCGGCGCGCCGACCGCCTTGGCGATGCGGTCCGACAGGCCTTGGTCGACGGCCGCCCACACGGACACTGCAAGGAAACCGGATTAGATCAAGGAGGCTCGGTGCAGGCGGACAAGAGAAGACGTACGCTGGCGCGCGCGGACCTCGGCGCTCTTGACGCCCTTGAAGTGGCCGGCGACGTTCTGCACGTACGCCTCCCGCTGCGCGTCGTTCCATACCTTGCTCCAGAGCGCGCGGGGCTGCTCAAAGTCGACTGCGGACAGATCGGGTTAGCTGGGTATGCCAGGGAGGTTAGCGGGAAGGGACGTACGCTCGGTGATCTCGCTGAGGTCTCTGACCGCACCGCCGATGAACGTCTCATGCTTGATCTCGCGTTCGAGGTCCCGCGCGCCGCCCTCGAGGGTGCCGGGCGCGCCTGCGTACTGGAGCGGGACGATCGAGCTCTGGTAGTTCGGGCGCGCCCCCTGCGAGACGAAGGTGCTAGCGCCGTCGCGCTGGAAGTTCGCCACGGGCACGATCGGCGCGTTGACGGGCAGCTGCTGGTAGTTCGTGCCGAGACGGTGGCGGTGCGTGTCGGGGTACGAGAACAGACGCGACTGCAGGACGGGGTCCGCGCTGGGCTCGATGTACGGCACGAGGTGCGACGGGGAGAAGGCGACCTGCTCGATCTCGGCAAAGTAGTTCTGCGGGTTCTCGTCGAGCACGAGCTTGCCGATTGGGCGCAACGGGAACTCTTTGTGCGGCCACACCTTGGTGAGATCGAGGACGTTGTACCGGAATTGCTCCGCCTGGGAGGGCGTCATGGTCTGGACAAAGACGTTCCACGCGGGGGGGTGGCCGGACTCGATGGCTTCGAAGAGGCTCTCGATGCCGTAGTCGGGGTTTTCGCCGGCAAGCTTGCCGGCCTCTGCATTGTTGAGCGTCTTGAAACCGCCCTCGGCACGAAGGTGGACCTGGGTGTAGACGAAGGATCCGTCCTTCTTGAACCACTTGTGGGTGTGGCCGGAATAGCCGTGCTGGCGATGGTAGCCATCGGGGGTGCCGCGGTCGCTGAACAAGATCATGATCTGGTGAATCGATTCGGGGTTCTGACTGAGGTAATCCTGGATACCATCGCGTTCAAGATATTAATCTCCTCCGATAAAAATACAGGCCTACCCAGAACATGTCGGCATCCTTGAGATGGGTCTGGGGGTCACGCTTCTGGGTGTGGATAAAGTGGGGGAACTTTGCGGGGTCGCGGATGAAGAAGACCGGCGTGTTGTTGAAGACCCAGTCCCAGTTGCCTTCCTCGGTCCTGAGCTTGATTGCGAAACCACGGGGGTCGCGCGCGGTGTCGGCAGAACCACTCTCCCCGCCTACAGTGGAGAAGCGGACGGTGGCCTTTACCTTTTTGCCCTTGGAGCACAACAAGGGGTTGGCGGTGATGTCGCTGAGATCTTCCGTGACCTGGAAGTAGCCGTGGGCACCTGCACCCTTCGCGTGGACCTGGGAGACCCAGTGAACATTTATCGGAGCTCTGGTGGCAGGGACTTACCACACGTTCCGGAATGCGCTCCCCTGAAAAGTCAAGTCAATATTGTTCAAATATTCTTTAGAAGAAACCTGCTGTCGAAGTGGGCCAACATATCGATGTGGTGGAAGTCTACGTTGTAGGAGTTAGCAGAAGACAACGTTGGGGGATGCTGGACAAACCCTGGAGCAAAAGTGGGCCGAGCAAGCCAACGCGCTGCGCTGCGTAGGGCTCGGACACCGGGGCGCCATTCGACGTAGTGTAGTGCGCAGACTCGGGGCCAATGTTGGTAACTTGCTTGGACGGCATGGTGGTAGAAAGAGAGAAGTGAGGTGAGTAATTAGCGCGTTCTTTATACCCCACTACCCCAGATCACGCTTCCCTACAAAAGCGATCATTCCGATTGGCTAACGGCTACTTCCTAGTCAACTGACCCGTTCTATTCATTAACCACCCTTGTCCCACTATTATCCATCGTTCTAGCACATTCCAGCCTTTCTCGCGACCATCGCAGCACCTTGAACCGATGTTGACTGGGTATCTTATGCGTACCGTCGGAATCGATCTGATCCCTACCCAAAACAGCTCCAATTTCGAGTCAAAGACCTCGAGAGCGTCATAGAGCGGCATATTGACGCAACAAATTTCGGTTTCTCTTAAACGAAGACCCGCAAGTTCCGTGATACCCACCACAATCGCCGACTTCTGGAACTCCGTCAGAGCCCATTGCTTCCCCCGGATTACACCGACCAGGTTTCCTCGGCGTACTTGTAATTTTCAAATTTCAAACGCATAGACCTGGAATGATGAGGAATGGATGACTCCGGGAATTGCAACCATGAGACACAGACGGGTCCCGATTATACCCGGACGGCCGGCTCGCGGTTCCGTTTACTCGGGGTCTCTCGCGGTCTACGACATGAGACCGACACGAGGCAGCAGACAGCTTTCCTTCACATGTCGAGATTTGCGAGACATTTCTCACCATCGCATCGCGGTGACTTATTGTCAACGGCGAATAAGATAATTCCTTGCGTTTATTTAGGTCCATGGAATTACCCTGTTGACCGTTGAAGGCTTGAGATCTTGAAAGTCGGTCTGCACCTACTGAAAGAGGGTCCCGCCCAAGAAAACCGAACCCTGTGAGCGCACCGAAATGGAAAAAAGAATTCAACCCATCACGTGTAAGTGTTCCGAGTCGATTCCACCTATCTTTAGACGGGGACCGACTCTAAAGATCTCAAGCCTCTGGCCGCATGCTAATATTACTTCTCTCCGAGTTGCAGAAGTCTTGGGCACGTTGACTGGCCTAAAGACTTGAATTCAGCACAGGCGTAAGCTCAGAAAGCACTTGGCATCTAGAACCAGGGAAGCAAATCCTGGACGTCGGCGAATATTACTCGTTGATGCTAGCCGGAAAATGCTACTATCGTTTCGGCACCGCATCTACTACGTCGATAAACATTCAACCAATACACGCCCGCCATAATATTTTCAACACAAGGTTCGGATGGAACGCGTCGATGGGAGAAGCGAGTCCCATGGCTGAATTATACATCACCAAAGCGGCATGATCATCCTATTTTATGGTCAGTTATTTTAGAGGTCGACCGTTTGGGACCTACAGTGATAGAAAGGCTCTGGAGCTGCGTAATATACCAGCGCAAGTATGCACCAGAAGACAAGCTCTCACCCGAGAGCGGCTCGGTTGTGGGTACGCCGTAGTCTAGCATACGTCGTTGAAAGAATCCTCTTCGGTGTCAGAATACAATCAAACCTATGAGTCGCGTATTTTGCCAGGCCAGGTCAGTCTTGTCAAACTGTTCGGCGAAGAACTTGGTGGAAAAATTAGAGGGAAGTTTATTCCCAGATGTTGCCAGAGCACGGCGTAAGACGTTATGAAGGGCAAGAGCACATCTGAACGCCTTCGTGCAACCTTCACTGATTAGAGTCAGCATACTGTATGAAATGCGAACAAGGAATTCACGAAAAGAGGGGATTCACTGCTTCGAAATTAGCGCACGCAAACGTGCGACGTAAAAAAAGACGCACATGTCATAACGCTGTCCCCTAACGCGATCCAATTGGAGGGTAAGTTAGTAGCTTGATGGTACCGCATGTAAGAAGTCGGCGCTGGTTAAAATTTTTCGGTTCAACTTGAACACATCGCAACAAAACGTAAGCAACGCGTACCAACTTTCAGAGTTGAAACAATCGCTGACTGTTCAACTTCTTCTAGCATATCCAGGATTTGGAAAACCCAATCCGGAATGGCCTGCACAGTGTTTAGTCCACGGACGTAAACCTTCAGCTCAGCTAGATTCTTCGGCTGTGGTCGAATTGTTCCGTGGTGGCCGACAAAAGCCATGACTATCGATGGGTGAGGAAAGGTGAAGGCGCAAATTGAATTTCATACGTTGGTGCCCGTCTGGCCTCGTCAGAACGAAAAACCCGCGGCCTTGTTCAACGCTGTTTTCTAAGAAAGTGTACACAGGCCCAGTATCTTTCAATTCCACCGGAAGGGGCAGGCGGTCGTGAAATTCCGGCGTGATACGGAACAAGATGGACGAATAATGCAGTTTCTGGTTGAAGGAGATTTTTAGCAGGTTTAGTGGCAGCTTCCCGGCGGGGCAAGGGGCAGAATATCCGTATCCGTTCCGTTCAAGCCACTTCATCCCTGCGCGCGCAGGTCCAGTGCAATCTAATGAAAAATGAGCCAAACGCGCTGGGAGTGTGGGCAATGCCGCCAACCTGCAACGAGAGCGGCTGTAAACTCCTGTAAGCCAGACTCCGTTCTGACCAGCACTGAGTTCAGCCGCGAGTGATTTGTCGGGTCGGGTCGAACATCGGTAACAGTACCCGTTATTAGCTCGATGTTTGGGTATGAAGCCCGATCGAGGACTAGCCGTCTGAGCGCTGTAAGCGTCGAGGAAAAAAATCTAAATAAAGGGCTGAACCTCAGCAAAGTCTCGAATCCAGGCCGCCCAAGGTACATTGTTTTCGGGAGCCCCGATTTAAACGCAGACCACGGGGTACGGATTGGAGCCCCCGACAGAGTGAATCTCGGATTAGAGGGTCGAACTCTGGAGTTGGACTAAATAAGGTTTAAATAAATTATGTGGAGAGCGTTCACTTGATATCAGAAAGACGACATTCATCCTCGATGCCGGGAAAAAGATTCTTCAATCCCGCGAACAAATAGCACTGGCAAGCTTGTAATACAAGGTCAGCACTGCGCGCACTGATGGATCTGGGAAAAATCATACCGTGAAGAGAAGTATACTGCACCACACGCGAACGCTGGAGTTTCTGGTTCCATCCATCTATTTTCCGGCCCTCCGCGGACGCGAGCCAGGCTTCAGGTTCAACGATAAGAACGCGTTCAAAGTGATCATGGCAAACACGAGCTGTCAACAGGCCTGCGATGCTAACAGACCACGACACCGTGACGTCGACAACTTCGTCAATAACTCTTTACGCGTTGCCACAAAGTTACCTTCCGCCGCAGATAACCACCGTCCCTGGGATCTTCTTGTCATCGCGGCGACTGTTCTGCAACAGCGCAAGGTCTGGCAGTCCACTGTGTTTCGCCAGGAGGTGACGGCGCAGCAGGTGCCACAAGAGCAGTAACGCTGAGTAGGCAGCTGGGACGGCTAGGAGAATTCTTGTAGTGAACATCTCAAAAGACTACCAGGATCTCGGCCGGCTTTATAATGTCATGATGGGCGTAGGCGACATAGGACCCACTATCCGAATTGCCGATCTGACCACAACAATGTATCGCCGTGCTTCAAGTAAGCCACACAAGTGCCGGACCAAACAATAGGTAGGCTTTCATAATATTTTGATTGCGCCACATTTTCTGTCTACATATCGACCTAGGTTGATATTTTCCTTTATTCGGTGTGAAAGGATGCGGTCGGTGACATCAGTAACACACGTGGCTTTAAGGGCCATTGCGATGCATGGCGGTACGAGTCCTGGATCGCAAATTTGAAATAGCTCCTGATGTGGGGTTCTGCGGATGATGGCAGTGATCGCGGAATTGATTGTGGAAGTCAATTCCCTCCAGTCATCTTTTAGCATATGTCCCTAAGAGAGCATTTGACCTATCTATCTATGAACCTCTCTCTTCCTACCTTCTTTTCGGAGTTCTCACCATTTATACCTGACCAAAAGAAAATTTACTGCATGGTTTTACTGTATCTCCAGAGAAGTTCTTCCAGGGAACTTGCCAATATCACGTACTGTACAATTTCGACCAAGTGTTCATTAATTTTAGAATTTCACTCACCGAGATGGCCGATAAATTTTCTTTTGAATTGTCGTGATTTTTAAACGACCTCAGAAAAATCGGCCGTCACGCGTCACCTGAACACTCGGTCGAAATAGTACAGTACTCTCAGCCCCTCCATGAAGGTCCTCCAAGGAAATCCCTCCACGTACATCCCTCCAAGAAAAGCCCTGCAGGAAGTTGTAGAAAATTCCCTGGACGTAAATCACTGCAGGTACTTGTCGAAAAATCCCTCCAGGGAAAACTCTCCAGGGAGTCATAGAAAAATCCCTTCAGAATCAGTAGGGAATCCCTGGAGGTACTTGGTGAAAAATTCCTCCAGGGAAACCCTCCATGAACTTGAATCTCTTAAGCCCATTCTCCCATGTTATTACAACAGTCAATAACAGTTGCGTATCTGCGGCGCCTAATACAAAACCTAGGATGAGCGAACTCGGAATGTCGTACGTGATATGTAAGCCGTAATAAAAACAAGCAAGAAAACAAGTTGAACGGCGGGGAAATTGAAAAGGTTCAACTCCGACAAGGAAGTTCCGTGTATATCCAATTGCAACTGCCAATTTCCTTGCACAAACCATGAGCAAAGCGAGAGAAAAAAAATCGAAGCCACAGCGTGAGGCAGTGAAGCGGAGGAGGAGGAGGATTGCCTGCGTGGTCCCAAATTGAAACTTTGTCATTTCCGATGGAACGGACCTTTAGGACCAAGTCGATCCGGGAGAGGAACTGTGATATAGGGAACTCGCGGGGCAGTGATCGTGGAATCGATCGCGGAATCCCTTGCAGGGAATTCCCTCCAGCAAATTATTATTAAATACCTCCATGTACTTCCTGCACGGACATCAGTCCAGGGCTTTCCCTCCAGCTTTATAGCTGAAAGTCACTGCAGTGGATTCATTGGAAGGAATTTCGTCCAGTGAAATTGGCAAGATTCACTCCAGTGAATTCCATTCAGCTTTATTAATAAAGCACTTCATGAACTCCTTTTCAAGCCAACCACTCCAGGTTTTCCAGCCAGAGACCCCCTCCAGGACATTCACTGGATGGTAAGTCCTCCATGCTGTTCACTGGAGTGGATAGTAGCCAATACCTCTGGACAATGTTTGCTTCAGCAAGAGGGCTGAAGCAAATGTCCTGCAGGTATTACCCTCCAGGGATACTGCATGTATTCCTGCAGTGTATTTACTCCAGAATGTTACATCCAGAGCATTCCCTCCACGAAATATCACCAAATCCCTGGAGTGAATTTCCTCCTGGGTACTTCTCAGTGGTTTGTCTATACATCTGTCACTCCAGAATAGGGATCATATAATGCAGGGGGCCTCCAACTCCCCGGGGGGGAACATGGTGTGACGGGGAGGGCCTCAGGGTTAACCCAACTCTGCTCCTCCTGGACGCGTGACGCGACGCGTTTGTTGATGGAGGTTTGGGTTTGGGTGGCCCGCAAAGCACGGCCAAACAAGCCTCTTCCTCCGTCCCGCTCTCTCTCTGGCCTCTCCCCGAAGACCACGAACGCGCACCTTTGCGCTTGGATACACGACGAAGAGGGCTGTGTCTTCAAGTGGGTCCCCCGGGCGAGGGAGGAGGGTACCAGGTGTGTCGACCGCGCCTCCTATTATTTAATTTTGCCTTCTTTTCTCAACCAAAGCCCACAGAAGGAGATCCATATTGACATCCATGCCCGCCCGCGTCCTGCCCACTCCGATTTCGCTTACAATGACGACGGCGGCGGCATAACCCACATCACAGCAGATCACCCCGGGCGCGAGGGTGTGGGGGCGCTCCCAGGCGCTCCCAAGCCTTGCCGCAACAGCGCGCGTCCTCCCCCACACCTACGCAGCCGCACGACTTCTGCCCAAGGTGCGCGAGCAAAGAGACCCACAGATTCACGGGTTGCTGTGCTTGCACGGCTCGCCGGGCTGCATGCGCTCTTGCGCGTATTCGTGCAAGGGCCATGGCATCCAGTGGCGCCTGCGAGCCGCCGTCGCCACCCCTCCCACTAGCCACCTCGTCTGCGCGCAGCCGCCCTACTCTTTGTACCCGCGCTGGGATGCCGGGTGGGACGCAGGGTGCACAGTCCTCCCTCCTGTCTTTTTCATTCGCTGCTAACGCTGATTCGCTGTGGCGCGAGGTTGGCTGTGCGCAGCAAGAGCACGCAATCCAAGACCCACGCACAGCAAGAGCGCGGACGGGCGTTCAAGCAGCGTGTGGAGCCCGCTCTGCGCTGCGTGCCCGTCTCTCCTTCCGGGTTGCCCCCATACCTCCCCCCGGACAGACCATCATAGTGTATGCCCGTGCGCTCCTCGAGCGCGCCGCCCCCGCGTCGTACATGCTGAGGCATGCGATTGAGTTTGCGGTTCCCGCTGCGTACGGCCTCCCTCCCTCCTCCTTTTACTTATTTTGATTTTGTACTCAAGGCCTTCCCGTTCGACCCCTGCTCAGCATGCAGTAGGACAGCCTCACGAGCCACGCGGGCACTGCCAAAGTGGCTTTTGTGAGGGCTGAAGGTGCGTCCGCCTTCCTTCTTCTCTTCCCCGTCTTCCTCTCTCCTCTCCCTCCTCCCTCTTGCCCCTTGCACTTCGCGCTAACCGCAGCTGCCTTCGACACACGGACGACGCCCGCGCACACGTCCGTCATGGAAATTGGCCCTGAGTCGGGCGGAAGAGTGCGCAAGTCGCGCGGAGAAGGAGGAGGGGTGTTTGCGATGTGGCTTGGAGGTGTGTCGTCCCGCTCCTCTTTTTTTTTCTTGCTTCGATGCTCATGTTGTTTTGCGCCTGACGCACAGAGTACGGGCCCAGGCACACGAACCGCCATATGCCGTACGCGCGCGCAGGGACGCCACGCGAGTACACAGGGCGATGTGCGTGCACGGCTTGGGGTAGGGAGCGCGCCGTGCCTTGTTTGAGCGCTGAAGTGCCGGTGTGTGTGTGTGCAAGCACGTGAGACGGCGGGGAAGGCGGGGTATGGGGCGGGCCCGAGCTGAAACCCCCGAGCGGCGTGCACGGGACGGGGCGGGCACGGAGCACGCAGAGTAGGCCTGTGGGTACTGCACCCACTTGTGCTGGCCAGAGCTGCCAAATCAGCGCAGTACACCCGGCACCGCTCACCGCTCGGACAACGGCTCGCGTTCGGTGGGTTCTCGAGCTCACCAAGTCCGCTGTGCGCAGCGTCTTTGGTCACATGGCGACAGCGCCCGCGCGGAGGCTAGTCCGCGCACCTCTATCTAACTACTTCTACGTACTCAGTAAATTGTACACGGGCCAGAAAATTTGAAAGGCTTCTTACCTATGGATACAGTACAGGCCCGCGTGCTGTTAATTAAGTCTGCGAGAAATCAAAGGACTTGCATGACTATATGGAGAACACTGGGACGTAGGCATACAGGTGTTTTATATTTTTAAAAAATTCCGAGTTTCATATAGAACTGAAGGATCATGCAGGCCATCTCACATTGAAAGATACCTGAAGTATCTTTAGCAAATAAGAATTCCATCTCACCCACAGCGTGGATAAGACATGAATTTTGTTGCGATTGCTCGTGGCTCGCCGTGCAGTGCGGAACAGTGTTATAATATTTGCCGACATGAGCTGCCGCGTCCCCCGCCCCCCGCCCCCACCCACTTGCCGCCCACTTTTTTTAAGAAGAGCTACTAGTATTTTCACATTTTTCAGCGAGAGGCCCCAGCGAAAGCCCAATATCAGAGAGCCAAGCTACCCAATTTACAGCGAGAGGCCCTAGCGAAAGCCCGACGTCGGAGAAATGATGGCACCTACAAAATTTACAGAGCCCGAGTGAAAGGCCGATATCGGAGAAATGATGGCCCAGACCTACAAAGTTTAAAAGAGAGGCCCAGCAAAAGCGATCAAGTGATGCAATCACATTCCCATGATACACAGTTAATCACAAAAAACGACTTTTTCGTTAAGCGGGAGAAAATGACCAAAACGATTCCTAAATAAAATTTAGGACTCGTAATGTCACACGGAGGGTTGCCCACCGATTTGGAGAGCGTCGGACCCGCTGGGATCAATTCTCTAGAGACACTCTCCAGAGACGTCAATCAGAGAGTGATGAGCGCGGACAACGCCGGACGGGCGCGTAGAATAATTGATGGACGGGCGCGTAGAATTGATGTGGAGCTCGCACAAATAGAGACACACATTGATCCGAGCTGGCTCATTTCGACGCGTCTTCGCGTCATTCCCGCCCCCCGCCCTCTTGAGACGTGTCTCCAGCTACAACTTGGTATCTATGAGTCTCCAGCAGATCGCCGCGGCGCTTCAAAATCACCCGGAGCTTGCCTTGATTGACTTCCACGGCCTAACTCTTTTCATACGCTACGCGTCGCTAGCCAGAGAGAGCATCGAGCTGTCTCAATCGGACAAACTTCAATGCCCAGAAGTTCTCCCGCTACATATCCTTCGTGTTTTAGCAACAGCTCTTGGAGAAAAGGATACACATCTGGTAGAAACTTGCTGGTCGGCTTTCAGGGAACTTGTATGGAGCCAGCCCCTTGTGTCACCGACAGATGAAGAGATCCTGGCATACAACGATGCCGCCCTGCATCACCAGACATGTAAATTTTAATTTTGGATATGTCTTGCATTAACTTATATTTGAATTCAGCGTTTCGGCATCTGTACCCTCCAGTACGGTCGTGCCAGAGCTCCGACTGCTCCAATCACAGGACGGACGAGAATATGTTGACCCTCACGGAGCCGCTCACATACAGCGCTACATTGTTCACGCTGAAATTTGGCGCGCTCCCGGTATATACTACATCACTGTATTGTCGTTGTAAGTCTTCCCCAGCCACTTACGCCAATTCTAATGTCTCAACAGCTTGCAATCATCGGTACTACCATAACTATCATGTCCACAAGCAGACTTCATTGCGGACATACTATGGCGGTGTCCCCGATGTCGTTCAAGTGGCTCAGCACTTTTTCATTGAAAGTGCGTTGCTCGAGCTCTTTGCAAATAACATGGTGTTTGGGTGGTAAATTTTCTTATATATCCATTGACTTTATTACTCACCTGAGTTCAGGCTGTCGGCTACCAACTGCGCTCGTATCTACAACGAAGCACTGTCTACTCCCCGGCAGCACATTCGCAACAAACTCGCCTTTACGGCCATATATCATGAAACCAAACACCACACGCCTGACGACTGGAACTTCAATAGATCAATCCGCAAGGAGGACACTATGAACGGGTTTTTCCTCTATTCGCTTTTGCTTGACAAGGCGGAGCAACAGGGTATCCTAGTACTTCCTCACGATGAGACTAGTCAGAGTGATCACCTACAACCCGCTCTGGCAGAGAGGAACCGTGCGATGGAGAGGATAATAAGCTGAGAGAGAGAGCGGGAGAAATGTGATGATAATTCGGTAAGAAAGCAGGTTTGATTTTATACTGATTTTTCAGGAACACAGATATGACGCCCGTGGAGGTCAAGGTCATTTTCGGGGAAGAGAAATGAAATTGTATGGTGCCCATGCAGTTCGGACATTTTTTCAAATGTTTTTATCGTCATCAGGTCCGACTCAAGGTAAGATGGCAGAAAATAATCCAGATTATACTTTTGTACAGCCTCAAAAATTCGATGCATGCATTCCAGTTATAGAGAGACACAGCCAGAGTATTCAGAAACCACCACTGGCAGACAACCAGCTTCATCGACGGCAAGAGAACAGTAATGCGCCCGCCATTGGGGCGGGCGGAGCCCGACCATGCTGATAGCGCCACACCAAGAGTCGGCAGTCAAAATATGACGCGGTGCCGGGAGCAGACAGGCGGTGAATGTCCAAATAAGGCAGATCCTGGGAGCAGTTCCTGGAGTAGTCTGGAGTAGTTCGTAGTCGAGCTGAGCTGGCGTGAACCGGTGACGCAGCCCGGCAGCCGTGGGCGGTGCTATGACCGGGGTCATCCGAACACGGGTTCTACCGAGAGACACTAGCCGAGATCAATTCTCTGGGAGAAACTGATCCCAGCGGGTTCGATCTTCTGCCGATTTGGTTCTTGGGGAGGGTATGGACCCGAGATCGATTCAACTTGGCATCGAGGAGCTCCCAATGGTTATGGCCTCTACTGTAGCCAAATTTTCCGCAGCTTAAATGTTGCAAAACTGCCAAATCCCGTGTTTTGGCTCCAAAATGCAGCAGAAATTGAACACCATCGTCGAAGAAAAGGATTGAGACGCGTTGTGAGAGTGTTATAACTCACAGAAGGCTCGTGCAGACAATCCCAATGTATCCAAGGCCAAATGACGCGTCGTGGGGGCGTCTACGACACCTTGGTGCCCTACATCAATTGCAGGACCACCTTCAGTGACTCCCCGGCATGCTAAATCCGTAATGGAGGTGTTTAAAATAGATACTTGTTGCATTTCGAGCCCTCAAGTTGGTAATACTACCGTTTTTCAAGTCATAGTTCGAAAAAATAGAGTTTCCCGTGTATGAACTGGTGTGTGATAAATGCGGGGCAGAAAATTAAGGGACATTACCCAACAGCTCCAGTAGGTAGTGGGACTTCACGAAATGAGTTTTGAGGTCATCGGAAGAGTGGAGGAAAAGATATGGTAGCAGGCCGGAGGAGTGCGCGCGCAAGCGTGACACGATCGCATCCTTGCCAACTTGAAGCGATGTGCGAGCGGGTGCTATGCGATGTGGTGCGCGATCAAATTCTCATCAAAATCTGCCTCGGAACATTTTCCGGTGGTCCGATTACTCCTAGAGCTACTGTGTACCGCCACTGCCCGCGAGCGCAGCGAGCGGACTGCCCTATAACGTCGGGAACGAGACTATTGGCGGATGTAAAACAAGAAGACCGACAAAGCTCACTGCCGGGCTCAAGCCGGACTACAATTTTATTCTTATCCGGCGTGCATCTCCAAGGATTTCCGGCCAAGTTCGGAGTTTTGTAAGTACTCGAACGACTGAAAGGACCGAGATTGCGCTGCAATAAAATCCCCAGTCTCTCTTGACAATCCTCTCGCCCTCCCTCCTAGTCCCTCGTTTGGAGCCGCTCTGCTGGGGGGTGTCTCTGTGTCTGAGCAGAAAATCAAAATACGTACGGCTCGGAACTGACACGGAAATCCGAAACATTGATACCTACCACTGATATAAATAATAAGTGAACGTTTACAGCCTTTTACAGCGCGAGCGGCACTTAAATAAGCGAGGATCCCTTATGACTTACGTCCTTGACCTCCCTATATATCACCATGTCTGCGAAACTGTTATTAGGGCCTATACTACTGGGTACAATAGTGAGTGCAGACTTCAACTGGACTAACTGACGATGATACTAAACCACATTTCCAGTTGAACACTACCTTGTACGGGGTTTGTGCGACCCAGTACGCGACGTACTATATGTCGAAGCGTCGACTTGAAGATTCTCGAACTACACGGTTTGTTTGTCGCGCCCTCGAATTGGAATTCCTCTGGCCTCGGGAGGGACTCAAATGTGCCAACAGCTATTTGGTCACTTGGGAGCTGGCTGTCGACACCTTTCATAGCGCGACGTCGGTTTATCTTGTATGGCTCTACATGGTTGAGAATTATTTGAACGCGCCATTTTTGCAAAGCGCTCCATGGCCCATAAGTGCAGTCCCGCTTATAACCGCGATGTAATGACATCGCGGCCAGACCCATGTTTCGTTACTCATGTATTTTTCAATAGGTCCGCGTATCCTATTCAAACATTTCTCTCTTGGCGGGTATTCAAACTGTCAAGATCTCCCTATGTATTCGCCCTCCTTATTTCACTTACCATTGCAAGCGTGCGGACATACACATACATTCAGATGCTGCTATATTGACACCAGCGTATACAGACCGCCATGGCAATTACATCCAGCTCGCTTGCTTTTGCAGTGCAGCGGTACGTCGATCTGGCATCCCATCCCTCAAATTGCCTTACCTAGCAGGTTCGACGACGGGTCACGATTGAGACCTGTGGTAGATGGGTGGCTCGCGGTTACTATGGTCACTGACTTGGCTATCACGTACGAACGTGTTAGTGAATATCGTTGGTTGCTACTAACCTATCGTTTTCAGGGGCTTTCTAGTCTATTATTTGAATCAAGGCCGTAGTGCCATCTTCGCTAGTTTGTTGCCCTCTGCTTTGGTATTATCCGAGCTTTAAGTTGGCTTCAGGAACCGACAATGTGCTTAATCGCCTAATCCGTTCTGCTATCGAGAGTGCGGCATTTGCAACGTTCTTTTCTGTAAGAAACACTCCCAGCTAGCGCGCCGTATCGTACTAACTTGAACTTTGTAGATCATGGTCTTGATTATGTTTGTACGTCGATGTCCTCCAGAAATATTGGGGTCTAACTCTACTTCATAGACGAGGTCACCGACGACCGGCTTTCATCTCCTATTCTCTCTGGTATTTTATCTATTATATACTGGCTTGCCTGCTTACAGAAAGGTCTCCCAGCCTATGGGCCGCACTTACACGTTAGTAGTTGATTTCTTTCGAACACCTTGAACTGAATACTTACGGCCCCACTCGTTTCTAGGAGCACCCTATTATCAGTTCGTCACCACTCGATCCTTCTGTGGTGCAATGTGTATTCACAACTTTCAAGACTCTCAATCAGCGTGAATCCCTTAGCCACGACCTTTCCGGCACTTGCGACTTAGGGGATCTGTCCTTCACATTATCCACCGTCAGTGTCATCGAGACCGGCTTGAGCCATCTTCGTCTTGCTGATCTGCCATTTATAGACAACCAATATTAATTTTAGAGAGACGAAAAGAAATACTCTTCATCAAACGTCCACTAGGGATGGATGCAACGTCGATTAACTGGACAGTGATGTATGTATCATATGTACTTGACCACAAACGAATCATAGACCAGCCGTTGAAGTTCAAGGTCTACAATTTGCTGCCAATGCTTACAACCGGGAGACATCGTTACAGGGTATCATTAACGGCGTAAAGATCATAACAATAGAATTAAATATCCAACGTCCCCTCCTAACGAGGGGGTACTCGTAAATCCACTATCTCGCCTTGTCCCTGACCTCCTTCCAAAAGTCATCCCATCGTGCACCCTTGTACTCTTCCCGTGGGGTCGCATTCGGCATGCCATCTGCAGGCGCGCCGGGAGAAAACGCGTCCTTCTGTGCGACTGCTATTCGATCGAGCGCTTTGATAAGTGACGGCGTCGCCGGGACTGCACCTAGCGGCGGGGACTTGGTATTCGACGAGACGGCAGTGCGCTGCGATGCGGAGGATGAGACTGCGTTTGCGGCGGAGCGATGCCGCTGCATGAATCCCGGGCTCCAGTCCTTGTCCTTGGACGCGTCTTTCGCTGCACCCATACTCGTCACATCCTCTTCATAGTCTGAATACTCGGGTGCCTCCGAGTCTGCATTCCGCTTCTTGGCACCCCGGACACGCTCCATCTCCTTGTCGAAGTCAATGTCCTTTCCCTTGGCAGATGCATCGTCGACGAGTGTCGGAGTCGTCGAAGCCATGGACATCTTCTGCCGCAGCCACGGCCGTTGGAGCTTCGGACTCGTCGGACTGCGTTGCGGCGACCGGAAAGGATCGTCTTCCTCGTCCTCGTCCGAAGACAGGCCGTCGTGGCCCACGGGCCTGAACTTAACGGCCCCCCGCTTCTTCCCGGCCATCCGTGCCTGGAATCGCGCGGGCGCAACAGAGCGACCTTTCTTCAAAAAGGCAGGGCTCTGCTGAAACTCGAATGATTCGGGATTCTTGCCCGGGGCGAGCTTGACGTCATCGTTGTCGTCGTCAGGGAAGAGTATGTCTTTGGGGCCTCTTGTCGGAGGAGCTGTACCAAATAGACGGTCCCAGAAAGAGGTGAGCGGAGTGAAAGTCCCTGCTCGGTCGGCAGCGTTGGGAAGACTTGCAGCATAGTTGGCGAGGTAGCTATCCCATTTCTGATATGAAATGAGCCGGGTATGTCTCGCAACAAGGCAAGTAATTACGCACCTCGTCTGGACACTCTCCGAATTTGCGCTTCAGCAGCCAGTCACAGGCTACTCCGGCCGCAAAGAACAAGCAGAAGCCAACACTGAGGCCCTTCTCCTTGCTTGTTCCCCATGTGTTGGACAGGTCTTGCGCCACCCACAGGCGCTCCCACACGTTTGCCCAGGCCGGGATGTTCGCAAGGAGGGCGATGGAGAGGACTAAACCAAACGCTCCTGTGGATGCGGTGGCGCATCGAACGGCGGAGTGCTGGATTCGGGGGATCGGCAAGAGGACAAAGAGAGTTAAGGTGGGTGCGAGGATGGCCGTTATGATTATGCGCGCTAGGAGGGAAGGGTGGATCATCACCGAGACGGCAATGGCGAAGAGCGCGCTTGGAGAACGGAGTCAGTTACATGCACACGATACGTGACCTCCACCTACCCGCCAGAGATTCCGACGAAAGTAAGCGCAAAGTATCGCCATCTGCCGGCTAGGAAGGTGGTAATCACGCATGATAACAACCAAACTGCGAGGAAGGACTTGGAATTGAGCGGAGATGAATTCGAGATCGCGGGAACCATTAGGGACAGAAAGGTCGAAGAATGAACTGAGAAAAAGTGAGAATATTCAAGGAGAGGCGTTCGGAGGCGACTTACCGCCAAACGCGTATCCTGCAGCAAGCCCACCGACGCCTCCTTCGAGAAGGAAATGTAGTCGCTTCTTTTGCTCGAATGCCCCGGGAAGAACGCCATAGCGCTCGGGCGGGAAGGAGCGGGAGCGGTCGAGAGTGAGGAAGGCGCCAGCGAAGGTGAGAAGGATTGAAAGGAAGAGTAGAGGCAGGGCGTATGCAAGGAGGTAAGAGCTGGATGGGAGTAGAGTGGTGAGCGTGGATGCGTCGTTTACCGCCATTGAGGCAGTGGTCATCAAGGTTCGTGAGTGTAGAGTCGTTAGCAGCGGCGTAGGCGAGGAATCGGGAGAGGGAAACAGCTGGAGGGATTGGGACCTCAAAGTCGGGAGATAATCCTGCCTGATGTAATCACCACCAAACACCCCCAATCACCGCCAGCTCCCTTCTTTAGGCAATTTTGATCGACAGTCTAAATTGGTTTCCAAGTTGTGACCCCATGGGGCTGTCGGTCGTATATGCACCGCAGAATATCCACGCGCCGAAAGGAGTGTTGCGGAGGTTCCAGTCTAGCGATAACTAATTGTTCTCCGCAAGTTCTCCGAGTCGAAATGTTATATTACAGATTGTAATTTACAGTCTGGATTCAATTGTTCTGCTTTTACGCAGAGAGGGGTTATACATCATGGTCAGCGACGGAGTATTTATCCCAACCTTGGTTTTCGCCTGCCCAATACCAAGTGACTAAGCAAAGAAAGCGCGGTCTAAAGGATGGTGGAGTCCAACGGGTAAGCGGAGCGAATATATCTTTCGGCTCCAAGCGATTTTACAGTTGAACTCCATGTGTATATATGAGAACCTAATATGCGAGCCATCATAAACCAAGAAAAAGGATTTAAATTTTCAAGGCAACCACTAGTAGGCGCTGATTTCTTGCTTCCGGTAAATGGGCAGCCAGATAATAGTCTCATCGCCAACTGGTCAGTGAAAATTGAATCACGGAATTAATAGGAAATCAGAAATTGGGGAATTCGAGGAGGCAAGGGCATCCGGGATGCTCCAAATAATGGATGGGTGATAATCTTTTTATGACTTACTCTCAGGGCTATAAAAGCCCTCGAGAGACCCAGCATACTGCATACCCAATTTTCAAGTGCAAATTTGCAATACTGCGTTTGTTCAAACCCCTCATCGTTCTGGTCGTCACCCTCTACATGGGGCGGCCCATATCAAGTCGGATGTCATCGCGTGGACTGGCGATAGATGAAATAGACCAGAAGGCGGCGGCGTCCCTTGCGACGGGACTTGTTTCAACTTAACCAACCGTCACTCGCTCGAGGTAGTCTGGCCGATACTTGCACTCACACTTTTCCTGTCAGACGGTCGCCGTCGGGGGACATTGCCTTGTGTGTGATGTATGAAGTACCATATGCGAGCAGCAAGTAGACGTTCGGGAAGTTGACGGGAACGATGGCGGCGGAGCCTGCGTCAATGCAAATATTGGTACGCCCATGAGCTTCAAGTGCTTGGCAGGGAGTTCCTATTAATCAAAGGTGGGTCTGTTTCTATCCAAGTTCATGAGAGTGCTTATGAGTTATTTTCCAGCTGCGCGCATGAGGCTAGTTTTCTTTTTGCCAGTGAGTTTTCTTGGAGTTTGCGGTTGCAAGTAGTCCTCGTATGTTTGTGAAAGAATTTTGTGGTCTGTTCGCCATTCAAATGATTGTCGCACAAGTGAGATCTGTCCTTGTCAAGTTTGGAGTGGCAGTTGAGTGAGAGTTGCAGAGACCGGCCCGGTTACCTGAGAAAAGTTTGAGATAACGTGACGCACACGTCTTCTCTGCCGCCGAAATGTACGCGTTCGCTGTGTGGTCCGGCGTCGAGACTAACAGTTTACAGGGCCGTCGCTGTTGCCGTTGATTCGCCCGAGATTGCACGGGCCAGCCTCCATGTCCGCCTACCCTTCATCGCCCATCTCTACGCTCTCCCGTTTTTATCCCTCTATCCGCTGCTTGCCTACGCCTACTACGTCAAGTACGATGAGTGGCTAGTCTCGGAGGAGTGGACTTTCCTCGCCTGCGTTACTCTGGGTGCTAGCCATGCCCTCAGTTTCCTCGTCACGAAATGGAACGGCGGCGCACGGGCCTGGATCACAACCAACGCCGCTAAGAGCGTGCAAGAGGCAGACTGCATTCGCATCGTCCCCAATCTTCACCGTGGCCAAGGAGATATCGTCCCGATACACAAAAAGGTCGAGTCCGACCCGTCAACTTATACCTTTAGCTATCAGCGCGACACCTATATTATTCAGTCACTAGAGCCTCTCGTCTTTGCCCGCCTTCCATACCCGTCCTCGGGCCGTCCAGTCCTCTCTACATTCTTCCAGCCGAAAGGGCTCCCCGCGGCAGATCTCCCCAGTCTGCTGTCCCTTTACGGCGGGAACGAATTCAACATCCCCATCCCCTCCTTTACCGAGCTCTTTAGCGAGCACGCAACTGCCCCATTCTTCGTTTTCCAAATATTTTGTGTGGCCCTCTGGTGTTTGGACGAATACTGGTATTACAGCCTGTTTACACTCTTCATGCTCGTCATGTTTGAGTGCACCGTTGTATGGCAGGTGCGTGCTCTGTCTTTTTATGCAACCGTCTGCTTATTTTTTCTCGGCAGCGTGTCCGTACCCTCACCGAGTTCAGAACGATGTCCATCGCCCCGTATCCCATACAATGCTATCGCGACAAGAAATGGCAAGAGGTGCAGACTGACCACCTGCTACCAGGAGACGTCATATCACTCGGTGAGTATTATACCTCCGTCCGCCAGCATTTTTTGACAGGTCACAGCTCCGCAACAAAACGAGCTCAGCGTCCCCGCGGATGTGCTTCTCGTGCATGGCACCTGCATCGTAAACGAGGCCATGCTCTCTGGCGAGTCCACACCCCTTTTGAAGGAGTCCATCCAACTCCTCGAGGCCACGGACAATCTGGATGTAGACGGGGCGCACAAGAACGCTGTGCTCTTCAGCGGCACCAAAGTCTTGCAGGCCTCAGCCGCCTCTCAGAACGGGCTCGCGGCGCCTCTCAAGACTCCCGACGGCGGCTGTCTCGGCGTGGTACTCCGCACCGGTTTTGGTACCGCACAGGGCCAGCTTGTGCGCACTATGATCTTCAGCACGGAACGTGTCTCCGCGAACAACCTCGAGAGCTTCCTCTTCATCGGCTTCCTGCTCATATTCGCCATCGCTGCCAGTTGGTATGTGTGGACCAAGGGCATCGAGCGCGACTTGAAGAAGAGCAAACTTCTGCTCGACTGTGTGCTTATCATCACAAGTGTCGTCCCGCCCGAGCTACCGATGGAGCTGTCGCTAGCTGTGAATGCCTCACTAGTCGCTCTCTCGAAATACGGTGTGTGATTTTCGCCCCTCGTACTGCATGCCCACGCTCATTATTTACAATAGCCATCTTCTGCACGGAGCCGTTCCGCATTCCGTTCGCCGGACGCGTGGACGTGTGCTGCTTTGACAAGACAGGCACGATCACTGCCGAGAACTTGGTGTTGGAAGGCATTGTCGGTGTCGAGTCAGTCCCGCGCTGTTCTACTTCATGCTAGATGCTGACTTCATACTAGCCCCTCAGATCACCGCAGACTGGTAGACGTCAAGGAGACGTCCCGCGAGACAACCCTGTGCCTCGCCGCCGCGCATGCATTGGTCCGGCTGGACGATGGCACGATCGTTGGCGATCCCATGGAAAAAACGACCCTAGAAGCATTGAACTGGAATCTTGCCAAAGGTACGTGATACTAGCTCTTGCCCTGACACTTTCGCTTATCTGTACACAGGCGAACAGGTCTCCCCGGCCAATACCAATGCTCCGCACAAAACTCAGCTCTCTATCCGCCGACGCTTCCAGTTTTCCTCGGCCTTGAAGCGCATGTCGACGATATCGAATCTCCCTGGAGGCAAAACATTCGCCGCCGTCAAGGGCGCCCCAGAGACGATCAAGGGCATGCTGGCACGTATCCCTGAGCACTATGATGATACATACAAGTACTTCACGCGCAAGGGGAGTCGCGTTTTGGCGCTCGCAATGAAGGAGATGGAGCCCATGTCGGTTGATCGGGTACGCGCTTTTGTCCTTGTCGGTGCGACTGACCCTTATATATGCGATTAGATTAACAAACTGTCGCGGGACGCGGTGGAAAGCCAGCTCATCTTTGTGGGCTTCCTGGTGTTCCACTGCCCGCTCAAGGCCGACGCTATCGAAACACTTCAGATGCTTGCGGATTCTTCGCACCGCGTATGTCACGCATCCTGGGCTCATGCTTGCTTGCTGATACTTGTACTTTAGTGTGTTATGATTACCGGGGACAATCCGCTGACGGCTGTTCATGTCGCGCGGGACGTTGAGATCGTCGACCGCGAGGCGCTCATTCTCGACCTGAAGGAGAATCCCGCGCATGAAGGGGACCTCACATGGCGCACCGTCGACGAGAGCAAGGTCATCCCTGTCAATCCCGCTGAACCACTCGACACGTCCCTCTTCCAGGAGTATGATATCTGCATCACGGGCGCGGCGATGCGGCAGTACCAGGGACGCCCCGGCTGGAATGATCTTGTGCAGAACACGTGGGTGTACGCCCGTGTGTCGCCGGCGCAGAAGGAGTACATCCTCACAACGCTCAAGATGCTGGGGTACACGACGCTTATGGCGGGCGACGGGACTAACGACGTTGGCGCGCTGAAGCAGGCCCACATCGGTGTTGCGCTCCTCGACGGGACGCCTGAGGACCTACAGAAGATCGCAGAGAGACAGAGGCTCGAGCGTATCAAGAAGGTTTACGAGAGCCAACTGTCTATCTCAGCGCGCTTCAACCAGCCGCCGCCACCAGTCCCGGCAGCTATTGCGCATTTGGTCCCTAACGCGGTCGCGGCACAACAACGCGCTGCCGCAGATTTGGCAACGGCGAGAAAGAGGAATCCCATGGAGCGGGTGAGCGTGGACAACGCGTTCCGTGCTTGCCTCGTTTGACGTTTCTCCGTGTAGTTCAATCTCGAGGCAATTACCAGCAAGATGGCGGATCTCGACGACGAGGAGGAGGTGCCCAAAATCAAGCTGGGCGACGCCTCCTGTGCTGCACCGTTTACTTCCAAACTGTCGCATGTTTCGGCTGGTGGGTGGTGTTCCTTTTCCCGGTTTCCATTATCTGACATGTCCCTAGTTACGCATATCATTAGACAAGGTCGATGCACGCTCGTCGCTACTATCCAGATGTACAAGATCCTCGCCCTCAACTGCCTTATCACGGCGTACTCGCTCAGTGTGCAGTATCTTGATGGAATTAAATTCGGAGACTATCAGTATACCATCACCGGTGTCATGATGTCAGTTTGCTTTCTTTGTATATCGCGCGCCAAGGTATGTACCCTTGTGTCCTATCGCTCTGGGATCTGCTGAAGCTCGTACTTTGCAGCCTGTAGAAAAACTCTCACGAGAGCGACCGCTCGGCAACATCTTCAATCTCTACGTCTTTCTCTCCATCGTGCTGCAGTTCGCCCTCCATATCGTGACGTTGGTATACATGACCAACCTAGCGCATATATATGAACCGTGCGGTATTTACGGTACCTTCGCCGACTACTTCATTGACTCTTTCTGGATAGGCGCGAGGGGCCCATTGATCTGGAGGCTAAATTTGAACCGAGCCTGTTAAATACCGCCATCTACCTTCTAGGGCTCTCGCAGCAAGTTTCTACGTTTACGATCAATTTCCAGGTAACAGCCGTCATGCTGTCCGTTGGCTATGTGTTTATTTGCGACAGGGCCGGCCTTTCCGGGAGGGTATCCGCGAGAATCAGTACCTCTACTGGGGTCTCATGTCTGCCAGTTGTGTAGCATTCTCTGGTGCTACAGACTTTCTACCGGAACTCAACAGATGGCTGCAAATCGTAGAGATGGCGACACCGGTGGGTTCATCATTTGCAGCCTTTTCCTGTGCTCACCCCTGCTTTGCTTCTCAGTTCAAGGTGCGCTTGACAGCCAGTATGATCATCGACTTCGCGGGATGCTGGTTGATCGAGGTCGTGTGCAAGCACCTCTTCGCGGATTTGGAGCCGAAGGAGATGGTCACTCGTGGACGTGAGCGAAGGGAGCTGAGACGAGCGGAGCAGGAACGCTTGAGGAGTGCTCGGGAGGCCGAACAGAGTTCCGAAAAGAAGGAACAGTAGATATAATTCAATTAATAGGCCTGTCCATAGGGGGTAAACAGACTTTGTTCCAGCTCTTAAAAAAGATCTTAATTCCGAGCACCTTGCGCAGCAAGATTGTTTTAGGGCGGAATCGAATTTGTGTTCGGCATGGATCGGCCTGATCTGGGACATCGACGGCCTTCGGACCGCTACCGAACCTGGCTTCAACATGGACATCGCATTCTTAACAGCTCTTGACTGCTGCGCCATTGAAAGTCCCACTCGTCCACTATGTCCAGCCGTGAACACCGGGGCTTCTTTGCTGGCTGCACCGACTTCCACATCTCGGGAGGGACGTTCAACGATGTCGCTGGGGACCTCAACCAATACTACACCCAGCACTTTGCTGCCCAGTATAACCAGGTTAATGGCGACATGATTCGGTACAATTCTCCGACAGTCGTCATCTTTGGCCAGCCTCCATCGACGCCACCCAATCTTAGCACTTCTGATCCAGGAGGACCAAGGAGAGGAGCTCCGAGTCGGAGAGGTGCGGTGATCATTGATATTGTCCCCTCCATCCGACGCGTCATTCAGGGAACCATTTGGGCACCAGAGCGACACCTTATACCCATCCTCGAGGTTCAAACCAATCTGGATCCCAAAGTAAGAATCGCAATTTTTCTCCCCGAATCTCATCTCATTTGAGAAGCTTACAGAACGAGTCGGATCCCGAGACGCACAGAAGGGATACAATCCACATATGATGATCAGAACTCCTCGTCCATGCCTGGCTCCTTTCCGCGAGCCCAGCCGTCGGGATCGGGGAGCAGATTCTTCGACCACCCCCGAAGCGATAATCCCTGGGCGTATACTCCTTCTCGCACACCTTCACCTGCGCCCTCAACTTCTCACCGAAATTCTGGACCTCCTGAGGGAGATGTATTGTCCGAAGCAGAGTCCTCTGAGTCGGAGGATGGAGATGAATCCAACGACGAGTCGGAAGCAGAGACTCTCCGTTCCCATGATTCCGCCTCTCAAGGCCAGAGGAACCATGGAGCCCGACAGCGTAGGCAGTCTGTCTAGCTTAACACGCCACCGTCTGTGTTATTACATTTTATTTCATTTGCCGTTCGATGTCTAGGTACGGTCCTTCGCGCTCACGATCTAGGTCCGATCGCGAGGCAGTGAGAGAAAAAATTATAACGAGGACGAGGCCACATCTGGAATATATCCACCGCGCGCCTATTTGGATCGCTTTTGTCCGGCTGCTGCGCCGAAATGCGCCCATTCTTGTTCTGGCTCTCGAGGAATGGTTCAGAAGTATCCAATGCGCAGTCTCGATTCTTTAATATATCCTGTTTCTCGATGTGAGCCAGTTCAACTTTCTCACATTGGTCACACTGTTGACAGATGCCTCGATGGTGGACCCACACTTCTCCTGAGTTCCCGCCCTCGCCGGCCTAGTGATTGTACTTGAGCAGGGACAGTCGTCAAGGCATGAACTTTTGACCGGTCCTTACATGAACTCCGTTGCTGAACGGCCGGTAACATCACATTTGACAGCTTGCCTCATAATAAAGACAAGGACGAGATCCACGGCTACTCGACGACTTCACAGCATCTCGCGAAGCATCTTTGATTCTGGAATTAATTGAGTGTTGCTCGGAGATCTAGAACTGGTTCGGTCTATGACACGTTTGCAAAGTCTAGTTTCGAGCTAACAAGGGAGCCTTGTTCTGAATTTTGATCAAGCGGTCGCCTTTATAACGGGAAGCACCACTTGTGTCAAATCTGAACTTATCGCAAGTCGCACTCTGGTCTACGCACCATGACCAGATTTAAGATGTTCAACAGCCCAATGGGAGATATCCACCAGAGCGGCCTCGGGCATAACGCCCCAGTACACAACACGGCTGGAAGGGAATATCAACAAGCGGGACGGACAGTCTCACGAATGTCGTTTACCACCTCGGAAACCCTCCCCTCCATCGTCCAATCCTCCTTCCGAATCCGCTGCAAATCCTTTAGCCTTCCCAAGACAAGTTAGTCTCATTCATTTCGTGCATTTGCACCCTCACTCCTGATAGTGAGTACTCCGAGCTCGGTCAAAGGGGGTAGACAGGACAACACTAATACTGGAGCTAAAGCTCAATCTACGACGCGGCGTGGTATTTCCGATAATTTCGTGTCAATCTGAAAATTCATAGCATGACTTCTAGCTCCTGATCGAAGGCAACCGGCGGGTCATAAGAAATCCAGCATGTCGTCTTCGACCAACTACGAGGACATCCAAGCTGTTGGCGAAGGGAAGGCTGCCGACGAACAGGAAAAGTTCACGAAGTCGGCAAGAAGAAAGCGACGTCGAGGATTAGGAGTAAGAGTGCCCAATGTAATTGTGTACTTCCAAGTCCGGGATTTCAGTCCCAATTTATCCCCGTCATTTGTATTCCAAGCTACAATTTCAACAGAAAATCAAGTTCCAACGCAAACATTACAATCTTGGGTACAGTCCAAACGGCAGAGGAAGTGTACGACGAATCCTACTCAGTATGTCTTACTGGGTTGGATTCCTTGAGTAGCCTCGACGTTCTCATCCTACAATATTGTTAAAATTTTGTCAGAGGGCGCCGCTCGGGGGGTAACGCACTGGACTTTTGGCTCCTTTGAGTCGCCATGCCAGACGACGTGCCCGCATCTACATAAAAGGACCATAAATTCTAGATGAGCACTCGCAGACGAATGAATGGTAGGCTTACCTTGCGAACTGCCTTGGTCCAAAGCATCCTGCGACTCGTAGCCTTGTCCTTGCACACCACCTGTGTATGGCAAAAATTTAGTTGTTCCAACCGGTAATGTCTGAATAAAAATTCTGACGTTCCTTGGTCGTCGGCTTGAAGCAAAAGGCACGAGAAGTCAGGCTAGGCAGCATACATTGCATACAAAATTCTGCACGATTGCGGTTGTCGTTTCCTTGGTCCTATGAATTGCCGAGGGGAAAGTTTGGGCCGGGAAACTGGAATTCGTCGTGGCTGTAAGAAGTGCATAGAATTCATGTAGGAGAAGGCTTACCACCGAACAGGATGTGGGTTCCTGAGTTTGTCCTTGTAATCGAATCGCTGATGTCATTCACTTCCGCGCCGTTGAAAACCCTCATGTTAGTGCCCATGATGCTTGAAAGCAGTGCGAGTTGTTCAGCGGACTGAGTAGTGCCATTGGGAAACTGAATGGTGGTAGGACTGTTGTGGCGTATGAGGCTTCTCGCCTTGTTGTATCCGCCGGGTTCATGATATTAAACTCGGACATGTCGGTGGGATGACCGTAAAGAAAGCAGAGAACGCAATGCCATGGAGAGGACTTTAAATGCAACTTGTAAGCGCCCATGTACGGTAGTTCCAATTGTCCAGGCCCGGGCCACTGTTGAACGAATTTGAGCAATCAGACCCAAGACAAGGGCCGTGAATTCTGTGTCCCAGGGATCAGTGCAGCCCGTTGGGTGCTGGAAAAATTGTCGTGGTTCGGTTCAACTCGGCATTTACGTAATCCGATCGTTCCCTCTCAGCGCGCGCCCCGCACCGCATTGGGTTTATTCTAAAAAAAAAAAAAAAACAAGACTGTTAATCCCGAACCAGAATCCTATCGTACAAAGGGGGATAGACAGAAGTGGACGGCACGGATATTTAATATGTTTGGGTTCGCGAAATCGCGTGAGGAGATTCAACTTGAACCTCCTCATCAGACTCGCACTCAGCCTTGTCTGATGTACGCTGGGTGTGTTTCTTTCCTTTTGACTTCCTTCTTTTCTTTGGTTCTCGAGGTTGCACGGCTCGGGACCCGACGGGCTGTTCTGCGAACCGGTTTTCACGCTTAATTATTCGGCCCTGGTTATACAGTTGACAGTTACTCACTGAATCTACGAGTCTCTGCCCCCGCGTTGTTCGGATCTACCCCAGAAAGGCGTCAGGTCCACAGCTTTTAGACGAGAAATAAAATTTACAGGGCGAATCGGAGTTCTGCCGCGAGACACCGCCTGGACGGTTGTATGAAGTCCGACGGCCGTGCGGGGCCATCGCGTATCCGCGGTGATGCCCAGACATATCGGGAGGCTGGTGCTGATCTATGTGGTATGAGATTTCCTAGTGCGTGGGGTATAAGGGAAGGGGTACCATAAACACGACCGCTGTTGTATTGGCCACCGTGGTAATTGACAGATGGCGAACTTGCGAGGTCATTGTAAGACCCAAGCCCAGCAGTCTCGTAGGCCCCCGCTCCATAATCTGAAAGTTTAGCTGTGAGCACAAGCCATTGGTGTGCAGCAGCGAGGTACATACAACTCGCAGTAGCAGCATGTTGGCTGCTCATTTGAACGAGGTCCAAGTTCATTGTTGTCCTTGATGATTCGCGCACCATATCGACCTGTGCGTTATTAACCTCCGCGCCGAGTAGCGAGAAGTTTCTAGCGCCTGCAAAGAGCCCAGTACCGACTGGGTGGCTATGGACCGACGATGCTGCAGAAGTCGGGGAAGGATGCTCGAGATTATTGAGACCGTTATTCACAAAGGGAGCGCCGCCTGGGTACCGAACGGTGAACACGGTCGGGCTATCCTTGCGATATATAGTTCCGTTGACATTGTTATATTCAGCAGCGCAGGTGGTAAAATCGCTTGCACCATTAAACATGTTGAAAGTGATAGATGGAAAGGCTTGGGGAAATACTTTTGGAGAGGGGAGTTTCTTATATGACGGATGACATGGGCGCTAAAGCACCATGCATATTCCAGATTCGCGAACCGGTTCGTCCGTGTCTTAAAAAGACAATAGGAGTACCTATTGATTTGCTGAGAATTCAGGTACTTTTTTAAAAAAAAACTTCCGTCTGGTTCAATTTTTGAATTGCGTTTGCCATGGCCCGCTGCAGGCCTCGCTAGTTCAATGTTGAGATAAAGAGTGTGGAAATTTGGACGTGCTGGTACTCCGGCGTGGTCTAGCCGTGATTGGGATCTTCAGGGACGTTGCAACAGCATTTTGATTATAATTGGGGCTCGGGGAACGAGGTGATGGTGTAGTGGGATTCGGGAGAGCGATTTCCGCACGTCGACATGTCTTGTCCCCGAGCGACCAATCAGTTGCCCATCGCGGCCGACCACAGTAATCCAACATATCCGCATACTTATCGCCATGTTTCCGCCGCCTTGGAGGGTTCGCGAGTCAGGGCTCGGGAGAAGCAAAGCGAAAGTCGATCATTGTTTGATGATTGACCGACAGGAAGACTGCGCCGTGGTTGAGGTTAAGTTCGAGAATAGTCCGACTCCGAGTCGAGTCGGATGCAGATGTCGGATGCAGATGTGGTTCAAGAGTGCACGTGCTAGACGGGAGTTGCCGGCCAAACTATACAACACAAAATAAGGTTTGTCGACCCATCCACACACACCGCCAAAAAGTAGCGACCATGGTGCGCCGCTCATTTCTTTGCTGGGCGCGGACTAACGTTCTTGGATCTAGCCCAAGGAAATCCGCGACATCAAGCAGTTCATCGAGATCGCCCGGAGAAAGGATGCGTCCCGTGCGTCGCCTCATTTTTGCTCCTCGTTCCCCTGCTCACTCGCCCCCCAGAGGCACGCATAAAGAAAATTGCGGCCAAGACCGCGGGCGGCAAACAGCAGACAAAGTTCAAGCTGCGGTGTTCGCGGTACCTCTACACGCTGTCCGTCGACGACCCAGAAAAGGCCGAGAAGCTGAAGCAGAGCCTTCCCCCTGGTGCGCACCGTCTAGACTCCTCTTCGTGGCAGCCACCTTATTCCCTACGCAGGCCTGAACGTCGTCGAGATCAAAAAGACTCCCAAGAAAAAGTAGACGCTGCCGATCGTGCAGTCTCGATTTGCTATCTCGGGGTGTTGTATGCGGACATATGCTTGGGTCGTAACAGTTATGCATACTATGCCCTAATCATATCCATCCATTCGCTTTCATCGAATATTCGCCAGTGCGAGGATCGTGGACAGTACAAAAAGGCAAGTCGTCGCTATTGGAATCCCTTTCCCCAACCTCTCCTTCCATCTCCCCCGGTTTCTCCGCGCGCTTGGATTTGGAGTCGACGCGGCCTCGAGAGCCTCGACGTCGTACTCGTCGTAACCCGTGCCTGCTTCAAATACAATGTCCAGCAACGCGTGCACAAATTGAGACCCGTCGAGGTACGGAAGAGGCAAAAGATTGAAGAGATACAGCGAGAGCGTCGCCATCTTCAAGTAACTGTCGAAGCGGATGGTTGGCCTTAGTGGAGTAGCAATTCGGAAGACTCACTCCCAAAAAAGCCGCGTTGATGTATATATCCACAACGGCAAAAGTCGAAAGCGCGGAAGTAGTCTTCCAACATCCACTGATCCTGTGAGTCAACAGTGCACTTGCCGTGGTAGAGTTCCCCCACCTTGCTCGTATACTTCCATCGGCGGTCCACTCCATAGGACGACTTGGTCTTGCCCGTCCGCATGGACGGTCAACCGCAATATGAGGGCCGACTCGTCAGGACGGACACACCGCGAGGCGTCGTCAGAACAGTCAAGGTCTGCTCGGCACCGCCGTGCTTCCCCGCCAGTTAGAATAGGGATCGCGTCAATACACCCCTTCTCCGCGGAGGACAGCGCAACAAAACACGTCAGCTCCGAGAACGGCGCGTCTGAGTCGCAGCACGACTGAGGGCTTTCTGTAGATATTTACATTAGTCGATGCAAGGATTGCCAGTGGCGCGCCCACCCAGGTATCCAGCTCGATCCACACACCATCCCAAGCCTGGAGCGTGCGGCGACGTGAGATATGCCGTCCACTGATCTGCGGTCGATTCAAGGGACGTATCGTCGAGCTTCGTGACCAGCGAGCCGATGGGAAGGTGTCCCCGCAGTGCCGAGCCCTGCGGGCATTCAATTTCACCCCTAAGCTGAACTGATGGGACCCACTCACCGAATCGATTCCGACAACCACTCGGCCAACGTCTGAAACGTCGCGGTACATTACTCGCGCAAAGAAATCCCCTATTCCGACGCGGCCTACAAGGAGAAGCAAGCCCCAGAAGACAAGGTTGTGGAACGGGCCTGCGGCGATGATACGGGACCGCGCGAATGGTTTGAGGGCTTCAAGGGCGGTTGCGGGGAACGTAACGAATGCCGCAGGGACCACGACAGTGAAGGACGCGCCAGCAGTCATTATCGGCACGGCGTCACTGGGGTACGTCAGTCGGATTTTAAAGACTTCAAGGCGCCAGTGGGCTTACAGCGCAGCAGAGACGGCATGCCCTAACTCGTGTATGATCTGGGAGAGGAAGACGGCCAACAAGATGGTGGGCAAATGACTAAGCGGAACGGTTACTCCTGGGATCTAATTGGAAAGCCATTAGCATGTTCATAGCGCCCGTTTGAGGACACACAAGGGGTTTGATAATAGTGGTACGAGCAGCTGCCTCTTCGACCACTTCCAATCCTCGTTTCAAAAGAAGCGCAGGTGATGAGGGAGGGGAGGGTGAAATAAGGGTAGCGTGAGCCAAAGGCATGAGTGCATTGCCACAGGTCCAAAGCAACAACCCCAGAGAGAGTAAAGTGCCGAGAAGCCCCATGTAGTAGCCCGCGTTGTAAAAGAGGGTCAAAGTAGCGCGGAGACGCGACCGAGGGCGCGGGGAGACAGCCTTGGCAAGCAAATCATGGCTGTTATTCCAGGCCGATGTTTGGACGCGTAGATGGAACTTGCTGAGGACCACTTGCGTAGTGCGGCTGTCCCAGAAGTGCGCACGTCGCCGGCCAAAGGAGTTCATGGCCCGGGAGGTGGGCAGCAACGACTCGGATTTACGAAGTCGCAGGAAATAGTGTGCGCCGTAGATTATCGTCCAGACGAGTAGAAGAACAAGTCCGAGACTTGCCATCGTTCATCGAGGATCGAGTCGACTTTGGGGTGGGGCGCGATCACGTGCTATGAGCGCCAAACAAACCAAAAACAAGCGCTCTCTGCTCTCTTCTGTCTTCCATGTCGCTTTGCGATTGGGGCGTCAATCTTGTCTTTCCTCCTCATTTCTGGCTTTTCTTGGCTCTTTTGTGCAGCAAGGTAACCGACGTTTTTGGGATTTTTCTCAAGGCATGTAATTTGCTTGTCCGACTCGGACTCGGACTCGGAACCTGGCAGTGACCAGTTACTCTTCGGGCTGGCAATGCATAATTTCGGCAAGCAATCTGAGACTTTGATTGAAATTCTGCTTGCTCTTCGATACTCTTCAATCCTTTTCTTCTCGCATCTTTAAATCGCGGCCATCGGATCTGCGCCACAAAGCCGACGGCACAGATTCTGTCAGCAAGTCGATATGAGTTCTTGCGGCTGGCTATAACTCTCTGTGCCGCGGAAACTTCAATTTAGAATGAGAGTCGTCAATGGGTCAATCCATACTGGAACACAAGGTTATCCATCCCATTTCAGGTGTAAACTACGCACTGGCAAGCGGCGTCCTTGAGTCGTCTGGCCGCTGTTTCTCCCGTAAAACATGATTTTTCTCTGTCAGAGCTTCCGCTTCCCACACCACTCGACTCGCATAGCATCTGTATCTGGGAAAGCGACTTCCTGTAGAGTCGGTCGGGGCTCTGTCGGTTAGCTTAAGATTCGTTTCATTATTTCCAGTTTCTACTGCCAGTGACAAATTGTTCAGCTTGCACCGAAATCAGCGCACGTATTTTTGCGACTTTCAAGTTGCAGTGACATACCTTATTTGGATGAGTGTTCCTTCCCGGTCCGGCGACAAACATCGCGGCGTTCCTTCTTTCGGCAGAGCCGGCTTGGTGGCGGTGGATTAAAATATGTAGGCCGCAGAAGGCACTGTACGACTGCTGACGGCTCCATTAGCTGTTCTATTCGGGCGCTGATCATTATGAACCCCGACACGCCCGACGCGTCCATGTCGCGGGACGCACTCCGCGCTAATATCAAGCGGTTGGACACGTTACTATTGTGCGATGTGGGTCCGTCGGAACATCGGAGGGCCCTTGTCCGGAAACGGGCGTCCATACAGGCCAAGCTCGACGGCATGGTACACCAAATCCTCACCCTACCTCCTGAGGTGTTGTCCGAAATCTTCACCCGTTGTATCTTGGACACTCGCGCACGACCAAACTTTGCGGAAGCCCCACTTCTCCTGTGCAACATATGCAGGCATTGGAGGACCATTGCTATCCTCACGCCAGCTCTTTGGAGCTCGCTTGAACTTACCTTCAAGTTCAGTCTCTTCCGGTCGAACTTCATCGACCTGCTCGAGATCTGGCTGTCCCGTTCAGGCTCCCATCCACTCTCTTTGAGCCTATGCTACGACGAGTTCACGGTCACAAAGCGTCGTCAGGAGATAAACCGGCTGGTAAAGGTGTTGATGCGGCATTCGCATCATTGGGCAGATGTTGAGCTAAAGCTCCCCAGTCCTTGCGAATTCAATCAGCTCGGAGGCTATTTTCCTGCGTTGCATTCGCTCACGGTCGGGCATGCGGTCAAATCACTCACCCCCGCTGTCACAGCTTTCAGGAATGCTCCCCGCTTGGAAAGCGTCCATTTGAGCTTTGGTTGCGGGCTTGATCATTTTGCCCTTCCATGGCCACAGCTCACAGTCCTCAAATGCGAATCCTTGCATGTGTGCGACTGTCTCAGACTGCTGCGGGAAACGACGCAGATTGTCGAGTTTACGGTTTACCTCAGGGAGGGCGGACCGCACATAGCAGTGGCCCCACTTCTTCTTCCAACCATCCGATTCCTCCATCTGCTGCGAGAAGAATGCCATATGGATCTCCTGGAGCATTTGACTCTCCCAGCGTTAGAAACGCTATCGATCTCCTTCGAAAACGCGGACATGCCCCGATTTCTTTCCTTCCTTTCCCGTTCCGGCTGCTCCTTGCTAAAGGTCATTTTCGACGCGTGGCCCTTTGACGAAGTAGAGCTAGCCAAGTGCCTCGGCGCGATGCCGTCCCTGAAAGACCTAACACTGTGGCGTCCCCAATATTTCACAGACCCCATCCTATTCCAACTCGCAGACCCGGCACTATTGCTGCCCCATCTGCAGATACTCGAGCTCAACCATGTTTATCCCGTCCAATTCACGATGCCTGCCCTCGTGAACATGCTCGCGGCCCGATGGAATGCACCCGTTCGCCTCGAGAAATTCCGCACGGTGTTGCGCAAGGCGAGCATCGTGATTGATCCCGAGAGCGTATTTCGTTTGCAATTTCTGGTAGCCTCGGGGATGAAAATCTACATCGACTACCATTGACAGGTGGGATTTGATTTTTTTTTAGTTGGATCGGCATACTCACAATCTGAAGCAGTCGGCGTGGCACTCGGCCAAGCAATCAAAGAAAAAGGGGCTTCATATCGCTACCTGCACTTCAAGCTTCGAGTTAGGAATTCAAATTGCTGCCCAACCGAATACGTATATTACCGTGTTTCCATCGGGTGATTCATGGTCGAGCGTGCAAATACGAGTTCCATTCTCCAGGAGAATATACTGGAACTCTCTGTTGTAGTCCTTGCAGTACACCTTCACTTCGAAGAATCAAACTTTGCAGAATTGTTGGGACTGATTAGATTAGATTGTGATGAAGTATTCGACGTGGTGGTCACGTTTACGAGTCTTTGGCTGCATACCGCTACCAACTACTGCAGCGCTTCCTCCTGCTCTCGCCCACCACTCCATGGCATCGAAAAGCCCTCCCCCCCTCCGGTAACCACTACCTTTCCCATGTTGTCTAAACGTGTCTGACCATCTCTGTTAGGCACCCCGTTCCGACGCACCCCGCGTACATCCCCGAGCCCCCCTCGACTCCCGGCTCGCCCCAGGGATACCAACGCTTCACGTCTTCTCCCCAGCCTGGGCAGCACCCGCAGACATATGCCCCCACTCACGTCCCCGCATACACCTCACCATTCCAGCACCAACAACAGCAGCCCCCACAACAACCTCATGGTCACGCCCAGCCCGGGCTGCCGCCCATGATGCAGCAGCAGTTTGGTGCCTGGGGAATGAACGACGCGACCGCGCAGTTTGGCATGCAGCTTGGCCACAGCGCAGTCGCTGCCGGGCAGGACTATGTCCAGCGGACGGTGCGTGCTTCACTATTCGCCGGGAACGGCGACCAATGGATTTATTTTCCTAGTGGGGCGGTGTGTTCCCCGGCACGCGCGTCAAGCCGCACTTCAACGTGTCTAATTCCTATGTCATGCGCAAGCTGCGCATTGTCCTTTTCCCATGGATGCATAAACATTGGGGTCGCAGCTCGCACCGCACCGACGCCGGTCAGACCGAATGGCAAGCCCCACGCGAGGACGTCAACAGCCCTGATCTGTACATTCCCCGTATGTCCTTCGTACCGCGTACCTTATTTCTGCTTATTTTCCCAGTAATGGCGCTCGTCACGTATATCCTCTTGTGTGCGTTCCATTCGGGGCTGCAGGAGCGCTTTCACCCTCAGGTCCTTGGAGAGTCCGCCTCACGCGCCATTATGGTCGTCATGCTCGATTTCATCTTCGTCCAGCTCGGGTGCTACTTCCTGAACGTGCAAAGCCAGTCGATTGACGTAATCGCGTACGGCGGGTACAAGTTTGTGGGGTGAGCGCGTCCTTAGTCTCTTCGCATCACGTTAAAATTAGGGCAGGGTTATCCTAGCACTACTTGTCAGTTTCCTCCACCTTGGGCGCACACTCAGCACCGTGACCTCCGTCTACTTTTACCTCGCCAACGGATTCTTCGTGGTGCGTGAAAAAAAAAAATCTACGAATCATTCTTACTCCCTCCTCTCAGATGCGCTCCCTTCGCTCCTTGGTCCTGCCCGATGCCGCCTCGCGCGCCGCTTCCGACCCGTACGCGACTACCCCTTCCCCATCTCAGCGCCGCCGGCGCATCGCCTTTCTGCTCTTCGAGGCTGCGATGCAGGTCGTCTGGATGGGCTTCCTGGTGAGGATATGAGATCCCGGCGATATATAGATTGCAAAATACGTGTGGTATATTAACTCTGGCTACCGCCAGCCATCCGCTCCGGCTCGCCCTTTCCGCTGTCTAGATGAGTAAAACCGGTAAGGTGGCCGCCTTAAGCTCGCGCAGGCGCGTCTGCCGCAACGGGCAGTGCCCTCGTCAGCTCGCAACTCCACATCTCATCACATCGCTTGCAATCCGCCTGAGTCTTCCCTCGCTTTCTGGCACTGGTAGTGCTGTCGACGTTCCCTTGATGGCCGTTTTAACGAGCCTCTCGACGTGGAGCATACCATGCTGCCTATTCCAAACAAAATTTGGTCTTAACTAGTGTGTCGCCTCTGAGCACACTGACTGACAGGCGAACCATCCCTTTTACATGTCAAACCGAAGCAGGCCTTGGAGCAGCGGCTTTTTCATGTACAAGATGTAACTGAGTTAAAAAAAGAGTGCCCCTGCCCTTCCACTGTTAAACAGCGAGGTCCCGCGTAGGTGTGGATCTGAATGATCTCTTCAATGTTTTTGGTCTTTTCATGTTGAGCAATGCTGGGGGGCGATGCCGAGGCAGACGCAAGGAGAGCGAATCACCTCTTTGCATGTTAGACTGACAGTGTACGAAGAGCAGGGGCACAAAAGATTGTGAAAAATGAGATGCGATGAATCGAGTTATGTTCTGTGTTCGGGATAACGGGTGGATATCACAGCCACTGGGCACCTGCAGGAGCACTGGTAATTTATGCCATTAGAGCCTTTACTTTCTTTCGGATCTCCTTGCTCTTCTGGCTTCCCCTGCCCTCCATTTGGCCGAAGATGACCACCCTGCCGCTCGCCCCAGCCCTCCCAGTTCTTCCTGCACGGTGCAGAAAATCTGTCATATTCCGCGGGTCGTCGACGATGAATACGTGCTTGACGTTCGGGGAGAAATCCAGCCCGCGCGAAAGTAACGAGGTCGTTATCATGACGTGCGGTACGTGCATTGGGTCGTTGACAGGCTCCTTCTCTGTCGGAGGATCCTTCCTTGCGACGGGGAGCAGCGAACCCTTCGGCTCTTTTTTCTTGACCACTTCGGACGTGATCTCTGCGTCCCCCTCGTCTGCCTCGTCCGCAACCCATGAGGAACTCCAGTCGTCGGGCCGCTTATTCAGATCAGGCGCGGTGGTCTTGAGGAATCCGTCAAGATGTTTATTGTTGCCGCGCTTCCTGTTCGGACTGGAGCTCGAGAGCTGGACGTTCTTGATGCCCTTCTCGTTGAGGAATTCCCCGAGGTCGCGGACTTTGGTATTCTTGTTGCAGAATATCAGGACCTTGCTCATGTCGCCTAGACTGTCAGGCACTGGTCCTAAACCATCCGCAGCATCCGCGGCCCAGACCTTCCGCAAGCGGCGTTCGATGTCTGCGTTCTTGTTTCCACCAGTCCAGCTAACGTATTCCGGCTTCACTGTCTTCGGGAGATGGTTGGCGCTGGACGTAACCAGTCTCAGCATACGCGGGTGATATGCGTTCAGATAAGATGAGAGCGAATGAGGAATCGTGGCAGAGGTAAGAAGGAAGTTGAATGGGTAGTTCAGCGGTGTGATGACAGACGAGCCACGTTTCACGACCAGCTTGCCTTGCGCCGCTTCCTTTTCCTTTTCCTTCTTTTCCTTCTCCTTTTGGCGAGATGTGGTGGGTACTGGAGCAGACGTGGAAGGTCCAGCGGCCAGTAATCCTACAGGGAGCGGGGCAAATGGAACATCGTGTCCCCGAGCTCTAGAAATATCCGCTAGAAGCATTCGCGTCGTCTCCTGAAAGTCAGGGTCTGCGGAAAAACGTCAGGAATAGTCAATAACAATTGGATACAACTTTCTAACTGACCGAAAAGAACATCAGCCTCGTCAACGATGACCCATTCGACCTCGGACAGACCCATCTCGGGAGAGGATCGCCATTTCCCAACTCCAGGAACTGAATCTCTACCCCGCCGTAGCTTCGGACCACGCTCTTTGCTGTCCGCGTCGGCCTCAGATGAATCTTCATCTGGCGTCTTCGTTGCAGTGGCCACTCCGCCGCCAAACTCCACTGATCTCTCCCACCCCCGCCCACGAACCATCTCCAAGAGCTTCATGGGCGTTCCAACGACGATATCAACGGGGAACGCGCCTGCACCAAGGTCTGTCTCCTTGACCTGAAATTCTCCCATTTCCCCATCGTCGGCGAAAGAGAGAAGGGCCTTCATCTGGCTGGCGCTGCTGTTCTTCTTGCCCTTTCCGGTTACGGTCTGGTCCCGCGCCGCGCGTGTAGGCTCATTGGCACGGGAAGCACATAATACGCGCAACTTTACGTCGTGTAATAGGGACTTCGCCACGGTCGAAATTTGGCGTGCGAGTTCGTGTGTGCATGCGAGGATGAGTGCCCGGGGATTGAGTCCACGTTTAGACGCAATAGGCGTCGCCTCTTCAGCCGAGCGCCGCACCTCGCTGAGCTTCAGCGATTGTAAAACTGGCAAGAGATACGCGATGGACTTCCCAGACCCGGGGTCTGACGAGAGGAGAAATTCCTTGTAGTCCTTTCCCCTTGGTTCGGGAATGGCGATGGCTAGTTCCTCAGTGTCAGACGTCGGCAGATTTTCCTGGCCCATCGTCCATGGTTCTACAACCCATTTGAGGCTCAAGGCCTGAATACGGGTGGGAGGTTTGGGCCCTCCTATCACCTCGGTCAGAGATTTGAGGAGCCCGGGAAGGAGAGGCGGAGATGTGAATTGAGTGGGGAGATCGTTTTTCAGTCCCATGGCTGGGCTGTATGAAGAGATCGTCGATGCGGTTGCTGGGTCCGCCTTGGCAACAACGGGAACGCCAGCGCGGGCAAGGGCGGTAGGGGCGTTGTAGAATGGCGAAACATCGAGGGCCTTCGGGGGTGGTTGTGTGGTCTGTGATTTAGCTTTGCTGGCAGGAGGCGCGGGGGAAACAGGAGTAAGAACCGTCGGTTGGTTCCGATTCTTCAACAGCCGCGGGTTGGGCGAAAGTGCTATCCGTGCAAAGGCATTGAGACGCATAAAGGCGCGACGAGGTGGATGTCACGTACCGGTCATGTCGAGGTGCGATGCTGTGTCCAAATCATCCTCCTCAGCGGTGAAGGAATGCTTTCTGATATTCTGCGAGTGATCCCATGGATCCCACCCGGAAGCCGAAGACGGTCGGGAAGATGGGTAGTCCTGGCGTGGGTTAAAAACAGGACGTGCTCTGTCTCCCTCTGTTGGCCGGCCTGACGGGGTGTCCCGAGGTCGAGAAAAGTCGTCCGCAGGCCCCGCGCGCGAGGCTCGGTTGAGTCCATACGAAGGGGGCCTATCCCGTGGATCCCACCCGGAAGCCGAAGACGGTCGGGAAGATGGGTAGTCATCGCCCTCTGGTTGCAGGCCAAATGGCCGTCTTTGAGGGCGACGAAAGGAATTTTCGGGGCGTAGTTGGGGTGGCCTTTCGGTATCACCTCGGTAAGGCTCCGATTGGAATTGTCCCTGTCCTGACCGGTTAACAACGGGACGTGCTCTGTCTCCCTCTGTTGGCCGGCGTGATGGACTGTCCCGAGGTCGAGAAAAGTCGTCTGCAGGTCCCGCGCGCGAGGTTCGGTTGAGTCCATACGAGGGGGGCCTATCCTCTCGCAAACCCATCTGGGACCCTTGGTGGTGCCCACCACCGAATCTGCTCGCCGACCATCTGCCGGTCCTCCGGCTCCAATCCTGTTCATCGCGAGCTGGCGAGCGCCGTCGGAAGGAAGGATTTCGGCCGTGGAATGCGTCCGATTCAGGCGCAACTTCTACTTCCGCGTGAGGAAGAGCGTCTCGCACAAAGGGCGGGCGAGTCTCTTTAGACCGATGCTGGGCACGATTTCCTACTGGTAAGATGACAAGGTGGGTGGAACGGGAAACGTTGTAGAATACAACATACTGGGCGAAGATTTACTCTGTCCCGACTCATTCGGTGCAACTTGTATTGGTTCAGAGGGCTTCGTCGGATCTCTGAGCACTATGGAAACATGTTAAGATGATGCCTGCACATTTCCCCTGAAACCCACCACGCCGCTTCTTCCATAGGACCGGGGCTGAGGAGTGCAGTAGAGCCCGATGCGTTCGTGAGGTCCGACAAACGCAGAAGGACATCTAATTCTATGCAATTACTGATTCAAACGCCCAATAAGACGACTGAGCGGAAGAGAGGTATGCGAGGCCGACCTTGAATATTTTACGCGTACTTTTACTGCGCGTCTCTGGTTTTGCGCGCTGGGAGCAAATTTTGGGCGCGATGTGACACTCATGGCTCGTCACACGCAAATGGCTTAGGGGCTTGCAAAATATTAATCGGCGTCAAGAATACTATTTATCGTTCGAACCGTACAGCACACTCTTCGAACTGCGCCCGTCAACTGCGTCTAAACTACTCTACTCTTAACCCCACGCCCTCCTGGGCCAACCCCGAAAACAGCCTGAACCCAAATATCCTGAGACCGACCAGCGAGCTCCAGGAAAGCAGCGAACAGACGAAAGCGACACAAGCGACCACCAGATAAATAGCAGGGAAGCGACCACCAGAAAGCGATGTGAATGTCCACCGAAAGCAATTGAGAAAGCATGAGATGTAGAGTCATAAAGGTGGGTCGTGAATCGTAAGGTCGTGAACGTGAAAGTCGTGATGTCATAAATGGTCGTTAATCATGCTCCAGAAGGAGGTGGTCGTGTGAGCTGCGCAGGTGTCCAAGACGAGAGAAACCGGTACCGAATGCGACCGAGAGTGCGGAAGGAGGAAGGGAGGGGAGGGCGAGGGTTGAGAGGAGGGGCAGTGCGAGGGGGTCCGTTACGAGAGAAGCCAGTACCGAGTGCGACCGGAATAACGGAAGGAGGAAGGGAGGGCGAGGGTTGAGAAGAGGGGCAGTGTGCGGGGGTCCGTTACGAGAGACGCCAGTGCCGAAAATGCGACCGTGTTCCGAGACAAAAGAGAAAAAGCCAAGGGAGAAGAAAAAGAAGATTGGGGGGAACTTAGTGGGCGAGGCGTCGAACGCTGAAATTCAAGCAGTTTCGTGCCCAGTCGAGAAGGCGTTGTCCGCGGGTACGGGGGAGGTCTGGACGCTGCTGCCCGTCCAGTACGATCTTGCGGCGCATATGCGAAAACCGTTTTCTCTTGGGAATTGCGGCAGTGCCCCGCTTCGCCTCTGAGCCCGGGAAATCAACAGGGAGCGCCTCAGGGACCGGCTGCTCATCGTTATCGACAGACGGGGCGGTTGAAGACTTGACAACCCAGGGGACAAACCGGCGAAGGGCCCGTTGAAATGTTTTGAATCGCTCGTCCGTCATGGGCCTTAGCGCCTGGGAGACCTCGAGCGCTGGAAGAGGCGGCACAAGGAGCGTCTGGGGGGAGGGCTTCTTGTCAAGAGATTGCGCGACAGAGGGCGGGGATGAGAGCTTGAACAGCGTCCGAACGAAATGTGCGGCTTGCGGTGGAGGGAGAACCTGAGCGGTACGGACGAGTGGAGCTGGCATCTTCCGGCTCAGCCGCTCCTTGACACGGCCGAAGAACGTCTTGACGGGGGTGGCTAGCTGAGGCTCGGCGGCGCGGTGGACGAGGTCGGCGTACGCGAAGGTGAACCTCGGAAGGGGATCGGTCCCCGGCTCGTAGGGCGTGCCGACGGTGATGAGCTCTGGCCGTCCCGTCCGCGGAACGTGGGGAGCGTGTGGTTTCCATGAAGTAGAAACCTTGCCGGCAGCGAGCTCCACCCAGTCGCTAAGACGAATCATCAGTTTGGCGAGTGTGAAAGGGATAAACAATGCTTACATGCAGGAAAAGAAAGTATGGCCTTTAATTTCCCGCAGCGTTGTTCTGTTGGGGCGGTTCTTGGATAGCAACCAGTAAACAACGTCCTGGACTTCCTCGTCAAGGCCGTCATCCTCCTTGAAAACGATTGGCTGCTCCATCGCCGCGCGACCGAACTCCTCTGCCGTACGCGGGTTGCCGGCGAAGGGCGACTGGACAGAAGTGTAATAGGGACATTGTATGTGAGTGAGGAGGGAGACTTACCCGCCCGGTCAGCATATAGAAGAACGTCATACCGAGCGACCATATATCCGTGTCAAAGCTGTACGGGTTCCCAAAATGCTGGTCTGGGCTCATAAATGCTGGCGTCCCGCAGCGTTCGCTCGATATGCACTCCTCCCACCGAAATGACCCCGAAGTGGCATTAGGGTCGGCCTCGAAGTGCACGAAGTCGGGTTCTTCGTGATTCCGGGAGAGGGGGAAAGATTTACCGAGCCCAAGGTCACCCAGGACGGCATTCCCGTCCGCGTCGAAGAAGATATTGCTAGGCTTGACATCGCGGTGGATGATCCGCTGGCCATGGAGGTCCTCGAGCGCGACGATCTAGATCGTAAACGGTGAGAAGCAGAGAGGAGCAGGGAGGAAGGCGCTTACGAGCTGAGCAAGATACAGTCGGGCCCGATCGTGCGAGAACTTGCGTTCCAACACCAGCTGGGTGGCCAGATCGGGGCCTTGGCACCAACGCTGAGGAAATAAATGTAAGTTAGGGAAAATACGCGAGAGTGGAGGAGACCTACAGTCAGGAGATAGAAATTGGAGGTGTCGTGCCAACTCCCCACAAGGCTCAGCAGATACCGCGACCCTTCTGAGATTGATTGCAGAACCCGCTGTTCTTCGGGAACGCCCATCGCTGCCGAACCGGACTTGGGAGAAACTTTGAGCGCATACAACTCCTCCGTCTTCTTGTGCTGAACTAGATAGACCTTTGAGTTCGCACCCTTCCCGAGTAGCCGAAGAACATGAAACGAGTCCAAGGAGAGAGACGGGGGCGAGGAAGCAACACTGGCACCGGCGACCGAGGCAATCTTTTCAGCAACAGACACCTACACAGGACGCAGCGTTGTCAGCCATCGACCAGCAGCGACGGGTGGGATGTACGGACCTCCTTCTTCTTATTATTAACAATAGAAAAAAACTTGTTAAACTTAACCGTAGAGGCCATCGGCCGGCAGACGAACTACGATGTCGGCGACGAGTCAGCATATCAGAGGAATGGGTGGGTGGATGGTGATAGCAGAACAGTGTAAGGGTAGACATGGCAGTACATCGACGTGCACCACGACGAGGATACTAGAGAGAGAGGGAGGGGGAGGGAATGTACTTACAACAGGATAGTGCGTCGTAGACATTGTAGTTCGAGCGAGTGTGAGTTTGGAGGGTGTGGGGTGCTAGAGATGGTGGTGGTTCGGGAAAGAGAGCGAAATGGAGAGACAGGAGAGGCTGCGCGGCTTAAATGCAAGGGGGGGGAGGCTGACAAGAGGCTGACGATTTGGTTTTGGGCCGGCGGGTCAGACTTGGTCGGTTCGATAGGGGAAAGAGAGTTCAGCGGTATATGAGAGCATCTTGGGTGACGCAGACGCGTGTTGGCGCGCTTGGGGCAAGAGGCCATTGAAAGCAGGTGGGTGTATGGGACAAGCAGTAAACGCGTACACAGATTTAAATATTCACCGACGCGACTCCCAATCAAATCAACTCCCAATATCCGCGTGACTTATCTTCTCCGCCCCCTGCTTATAGTAAGACGCCTACTTCCACGTATATTGCATTCTGCTCGTGCGCAGAAATCTTATTCGAAGATTTACTTTATAGTGTCCCTGGCGCCTCGACAGGTAGTCTAACGCCGAGGTTATCGGGTACAGCCAGCGTATCGTCCACCTCGCTCGCGAGTCTCCCCCCAAATGCGACATTCCCGTGTTGCGCACGGAAAGCGTCGATGCGCGCCTCGACCTAATCGCACTGAGCTCACCGCGACTCGGTCGTCGAATAATTAATCGCTCACCTCTGGTCTGAAGTGGCGCATGAGGCCCTGAATGGGCCATGCCGCCGCGTCCCCGAGCGCGCAGATCGTGCGCCCCTCGACTTGCTTGCTGCATGAGAAGCGGCCTCAATAAATGGGAGCATGAAAGCAAAATGCAACACACGTCAGCTCCAAAAGCATGTCAATCTCCCGCTTGTGACCCCTTCCTTCCACCATACGGTTCATCATGTTCATCATCCAGGTCGTCCCCTCACGACACGGAGTGCACTGACCGCAGGACTCGTGTTTGTAGAACTGTGTCAGAAGTTGAGCAACGGGCAGAAAGGCGCCGAGGATAACAATACCGATGAGAAACGGGCAATGGCGGCGATAATGTCGGTAGATTTGTCCATAACAATGACAGCGCCAGTCCCGAGACCTGACTGGGCGTCTTTGAGCGAGTCGTAGTCCATCCTGAGACACGAACAATTGAGAAACGGAATGCACAAGGCCAGAACGCACTCACAGTACCTCCTCGCACTTCTTGATAGGGAGCACAGGCACGGAGCAGCCGCCGGGGATAATACCGAGCAGGTTATCCCACCCGCCTCGAACGCCGCCGCAGTGCTTCTCGACAAGCTCGCGCAGCGGGATGCTCATCTCCTCCTCGACGACGCACGGGTTGTTCACATGGCCACTGATGCAGAAGAGCTTCGTGCCCTGGTTGCGCTCGCGCCCAAAGCCAGCGAACCACGGGGCGCCGCGGCGGCAGATGGTCGGGGCGACGGCGACGGTCTCGACGTTTGCGACGGTGGTGGGGCAACCGAAGAGGCCGACGTCGGCGGGGAAGGGCGGCTTGAGGCGCGGCTTGCCCTGCTTGCCCTCGATGCTCTCGATGAGCGCGGTCTCCTCGCCGCAGATGTACGCGCCGGCGCCGCGGTGGACGTACACGTCGAATGCGTAGCCGCTGCCGCACGCGTTGGGACCGAGCAGGCCGTCTTTGTACGCCTCGGCGATGGCCTGGTTGAGGTGCGACGCCTCCTGGATGAACTCGCCGCGGATGTAGATGTACGCGGCGTTGGCGTTCATGCCGCGGCCCGCGACGAGACAGCCCTCGACGAGCTTGTGCGGGTCGCCACGCAGGATCTCGCGGTCCTTGCACGTCCCGGGCTCGCCCTCGTCAGCGTTGACGACGAGATAGCGCGGCCTACGAGTTTTCAGTACGATTTTAGGGGGACCCACGGCGGCGGGCCAACGACGCACCGCTTGTCGTCTTGCCAGTTCGGTTTATTCATGAAGCTCCACTTGAGACCACTAGGGAAGCCAGCGCCGCCGCGCCCGCGCAGGCCCGAGTCCTTGATTTGCTGGATGATCCACGAGTCGCCCTTGAGCAGGATGTCTTTTGTGCGGTGCCAGTCACCGCGGGACTGGGATTCGGGTCAATTCTATGCTTGCTAGCAGAGGCGAGCGGGGTACCTTTGCGCCCTTGAGCCCGTGGTCGTGGCGGCAGTATGCGTTGGTAAAGATGCGGTCCTGGTCCTTGAGGCCGCCGTAGCGGCGGACGGGGGGATCGGCGACGGTAGCAAAGGTGCGCAGACGGCCCGCGGCGGTGCGCAGGACCGCGCTGGACGACGAGCTCGCCGGCTTAAGCATCGTCGGGAGCAGCGAGCAAAGTATATATACAGAGCCAATCACCGCCTTTGTTTATCAACTTTCACTCAGACTCAAATATTCTTGAATCTTCAGACTCCCAAACGACGATACAGTACATGTCCAGTCGACTAAGCAAAACTATACTTTTGAATATATCCGTCGTCTACTATGCCGATAGCGCTAGCGCACTGCTACTGCCGCTGCCTCGCCACTCGGTGCGCTCTGCGTCGGCCCCATGCCCATCCGCGAAATCGCGGTCCCGAGCCCGGACGTGCGCAGATGCAGCCCGCGCGTTTTGTCAATGACGGTTTGGTACACAGGGACCGCTGGCCGGAAAATCTCGATTATGTTCTGTCAACTCTGTTAGCATTCATTGGAGTGAGTCGGCGGACAACCACCGTACTTTGTCTAAATCGATCTTGGCGTCGGCGCCCATCCGTGATTCGCGGATGAGATTGACGATCCACTTCTCGCCCTCGTCCGGGGAGAGGTTCAGGCGCTCCGAGAGATCCCTATTGTTGCGTCAGTGATCCATGAGCATGCAGGAAACGCGGCACGCACCGAATGTCGATCTTCTGGTGCGTCCGGCAGTACGCTTCGCTGATCAGGTATCGCGCGTTGTCTAAAAAGTCCGCGCTGAACTCGCTGAGGAAAAAGTCGTCGCCAAGGACCTGCTCAGCGCGGCCCAGCTCCCGCTGCGCCGCCTCAAAGTCAAACTCGACGTAAAGCTCCTTGAGGAACGCGGTAACAGGGTCCTGGTACTGGTACTCCTCCATCTGTATGACCTTGATGATCTCGCGCAGCGCGTTGCGCACGCGCGGGGAGGCGCCGGGCGGCGTGGCACGCGAGAGGATCGCGGCCGCGGCCAGATAGCGCAGGATCCACGGACACGACGTCTGGATCGTGTTGAGGTACACGGGGGACAGGAACGTCTCGAGAAGGAGCGTGCGGCCCGCGGGGTGGTTAAAGTACACGAAGAGCGACCAGTGGAGGAGCCATGTCCGGGAGTGCAGCTGGTTCAGAGCGGGCCCGGGCAACGAGCGCGAGTCAATGGATTCGCGCAGGGTGTCAAGCTCCTGGAGAGCGGCATCCCACTTTCCGGAAAGAATGTCGGAGGCGAGTTTGCCCCATTGGGCGGAGGTGTTGAGGTCGTTGTCAGTCGAGAGTACGCGGAAGTGGTAGAGATAGTCCGCCGCGCCGCTATAGTTGCTGCAAAAAAAAAATGAGCCCAAGAATTAACCAACCCAGTCTGAATACCAACCCATATGAGTATTGGAACTGGCCAAAGTGGTAGAGGGCGGTGATTTGGTCAAGGGTGAGCTGTGGGGAGGTGAGACGACGGACGCGGAGCCGAGATGGGAGAATGGCCGACGTTGTAGTTGTCCTTTAGGTACTGGAGATTCTGCTCCTTGTCCTGGCGCAGAGCTTGTGCAACGTCCGGGTTCTCGATGACATCGAGGACGGCCTGTGCCTCGAACTGCAGCCGCTGGTGCGTCAACAACGTGTTCTGGCGCTTTTCCTCAAATTCTGGGGGATGTGAGCGACGTGGCGCGACGGAAAGGGACTCAAACTACCCGCAGGGACCTCTTGGTCGGGGTATATCTGGGAAAAGAGGTTCGCGGCATAGTCGGGCATATTGGTGCCCTTTGCGAGCTCATACTGGGCGAGCTGGACATCCTCGAGGGCAAAGAGGGTGGTCTCTGAGAGATGGACGAGGAGGGGGAAGGAGAGATGGCGGTCGAGGTAGGGCATAATCCTCTTTGTGAGGTCGAATTCTGCCATGGTGGACGAGAGCAAGCAAGACGCGCGCAACTTTTTTGGGTGGCTGTGCACTGCTGCTCAATGGACGCCCTCATCGCAAAGGCAGACGCCCTCCAGCCAAAGCAGAAAAAACGCAAAACATTCCACGACCCCACAGACGACTCGGTCAAGAAACACTCCGCAGTCCCAAAGTCCCTCCGCCCAGCCGGCCCCGAGCTCGATGTATCCGCTCACAAGCACATTGCAAACAAAAAGTTGCGCACAGAGCTCACCCGCACGGCAACCCACTCCGCGCGCGCAAAGGCCCTGCTCCAGGATGCGGAAATGCTCCTTACCGAAGACGCGGGCCTCATGCACGCCGAGGGCGACCTCGAGCGCACCTGGCGCGTTGCACAGACGGAGATCGAGGCTGGAGCAGGTCAGGACGCCGCTCGCGGCCGAAGGGAGTGGAAAATAGACGGCGGCCCATATCGCTCGCGCTATACACGCAATGGAAGGTCGGTGCCGCCCCTCGAAATAAATTTAAACGTGTTTCTCACTCCGGTAAAGACATATGGCAATCGTCGGGAGCACGGGCCATGCCTCGACCTTCGACTGGCAGACCGGCACACTCCATGCAGAACTACAGCTGCAGGAGACGTGCCGCGATATTACGTGCGTCAGACTCGGTTTCCCTAACATTAATTTAATTTTCTCGACATAGGTTTCTGCACGATCATTCACATTTTGCTGTCGCGCAGAAAAAATATGTCTTCATTTATGACCGGGATGGTGTCGAGCTACACTGTCTCAAGGCGCACATCGAACCGACGCGCCTCGAGTTCCTGCCATACCACTGGCTTCTCGCGAGCATCGTGCGTTTCTTCGTCCACTAAGCGCCGCGTAACTACAACAAACGACAGGGAAACGCAGGCTACCTAAAGTACCAAGATACTTCCACGGGCCAACTGCTTGTCGAGCACCGCACAAAGTTCGGCGCGTGCAGTGCCATGGCCCAAAATTTGCACAACGCGGTCATCCACCTGGGCCACCAAAACGGCTGTGTGACGCTCTGGACGCCGAACCTTCCTCACCCCGCCGTGCAACTCCTCGCACACCTCGGGCCTGTTGCGAGCGTCTCTGTCGATCCCAGTACTGGCGGACGATATATGGCGACAGCGGGACGCGACGGCGCGGTGAAGGTGTGGGACTGCCGCAACTGGAAAGGCGCTGTGCGGGAATGGTCCGCCCGGGGTGGCGCGGCCGAGATCGAGTGGAGCGCCCGGGGCGCGCTTGCCGTCGCGAGCGGCGGGAGCGTCAATGTACGTGACCTTCTCCATCTGCAGGATTTTCAACTCACGTTCAGCAGGTATATACAGCGCCCACGATCCACCAACCCATGCACGGGCACACACAACCGCCGCTATACCTCACACACCCCATTCCGCACCGCCCGCTCGCCTCCCTGCGCTTTGCACCGTTCCACGACGTGCTGACGATCGGGCACAGCGGTGGCCTCTCCAGTATCCTCGTGCCCGGCGCGGGCGAGCCGAACTTCGACTCTACCGAGGCAGACCCGTTCGAGAACCGCAAGGCGCGCCGGGAGAAGGAGGTCAAGGCACTGCTCGACAAGGTCCGTGCTCCGATAGTAATTTAGCTCGCCTGCTCTGTACCTCACACACGCGCTGCAGATCCAGCCCGACATGATCACCCTCGACCCGGAACTCATCGGCTCGCTCGCGCCGCCGCCGAAGCTCTCCACCGCCGACGGGAAGCCCGCAGCCGACATCCCATTCGCGCGGCTCCCACGGCTGGAGCGGCTACGCGTACAGGGCAAAGCAGACGAGACGGAAGTCGTGGACCCGGACGACACTGCACCGGACGGGCGCAAGTTTACGCCCGAAGAGAAGGAGCGCAAGAAGATGCGCGGGAAGGGCAAGAGTCTGAAGCGGTAAGTTGGCGTGCTTTTTATACATTCTACGCAGATGCACTGACAGTCGTATAACTTGCCAGGTACCTAAGAAAGCAGCGGAAGAACGTGATCGACCCCACTGCGGTCGCGATCCGGGCGAAGCTGGAGAAGCAGCGGGAGGAGCGAAAGGCGCGGGCGAAGGAGCAGGCAGGCGGCGTGCCACGCAAGGCGTCAGCGCTGGATCGATTTGCGTCTGGATGAGCTGTACATTATTGAAAAAGTATAGAAAGGCAGTAATTCGGGGCATGGGCTGGTTTGGGGTTGGGTGGTTCCAGTCGAGGAGCACCTCGAGATGGAGTGCAGTGGATGCAAGACATTAGTTTAACCGAGGCTGCCTTTGATTCGCGCTGTACTTGAACTGTGCAATCCACGCTCGGTGGTGCTTTTGCAGTGTTATAGCTAGATTGATTAACCTCATACTACGGGGTACTCCCCAATCCCACAAACACGAACGAATAAATACCTATACACTGGCTTCTCTGTCACCCCTACTGACCTGCCAATCCGGCAATGACGTTCAGGAGGAGAGCGGCTGAATCGACTTGTAGCCCATGGTATTTGTATGCGTCTTCGAGGGTCAGCCCTGCGACGGTCGGATACCTCCCAGTAAGAGCTGCATAGAAATCATTCCGTTGGCCGTCATCGTCTGTTGGGGGTAAGGGAGTTATTGAGATGAGCTCTGAAAAAAGGTCCGGAAGGTGGGCAAGACCGCCCACCAACGTCGACGTGTTAGATTCCGTGGACGTGCTGGCTGTTTTGAAGTGAAAAGTTCAGAGAACGGTAAAAATTTGGCACGAAGGATGATACGTACTGGGAAGAGTAGAGGGCGCGGTATTTGCTGAGGTACGTGGGCGTTTGAGTGGCCTCTCCTCTGCATGTGTTTCGGCCTGACGGACAAAACCTGTCTGGGAATTCCCAGCACCCTTGTCCTTCCCCCACCCTGTTGTTTGCTCCACATGAAGGCCCCATGTGTTGCCTACAACATCGCCGCGGCCATCGCTGCCATCTCCCGCACCACAGTCGCCGTCATCACCGTCACCTTCGGTGTCGAAGTCGTCTCTTCCACCGCCGCCGTCTCCTGCACCGCCGCCGCCGCCGCCTCCTGCACCGCCGTCGCCATCTCCCGCTCCATCATCGCCGGCTCCAGCGTTGCCGTTGCCTCCTCTCTCACCACCATCGTCACTGGCTCTGGGCTCCTGCACCAGCGCAGAGACAATTCTTTTCGCCCTCCGCTTGACTGCGGCTTTTTTTGACTGGTGTCATATACCGAGCCGCAAATGTAACTAGCATATCCAAGCAGATAAGCATATATCTCTCATCATGGATGAGAGAATAAGCCTCCTTTTGAATAATACCAGCCTCATTCGAAGCCAGAGGTTTTCGCGGATCGTCGTCTGTGAGGTCGGCGTGGACTTTTTAGATGGGCGGCAAGGTAACCGAAGTGGGCTCGGGAGAGTGGCCCCTCCGCCATTGTGTTTTCTAGCCATAATAACCGCTGCAAGATCAAACAAAGAAGTAAGAATCGTTCTGAAAAGGCCACACGGCTCATACCTCCGAAGCAGGGTTGTACACCCATGCTTTGCCTCTGTCGTGGCAGTCGTGAACATCCGACTGAAAAGCCACGCCATTGCTGGGGTGGTTAATGTTGGCTTCTTCTTCCGCAATTGGGATTTGCTTGCGGGCGTCGGCAAAAACAGGCCCTCCTTTAAGCTCCCCCTCCAGGTATATAGAGGCAAAATTGTCGGTGAGGCGTGTGATGGCCGTGACGAGGGCTCGGAATATAGCCGAACCCATAGCAAGGCCAATGAGATGTGCACCTTGTGTCGAATGTGTGCTCCCAGTTATGGCACATTTTTGTTGGAACTGGTTTCGAATGATATCTCCAAACTAGGCAACGGTAAAATGATCTGAGTGTAATTATGGTTTGATAAGAAAGAACATACAGCAGCATCCCACTCCGACTTGAATTTTTGTCTCTCCTTGGTGGAAGACAGGGCCCTTCCCAGTAGGCGAACCGCCCCGGAGATGTCTCGGGCTGATTATTTGAATTTGAGGATCAAATAAAACTTATAAAAGGGTCTACAAATATACTCACCTTCGTCCTCCCCGCCATCCTCTCTGGGAATGAGCCACAAGACCGTCTCCCCAGACATCTCTAGGGTCTGGCTTAACTCCTCGATTGTCATATCCGGCAGCTCTGAGGGCAGTTGAGCCTGCATGATCATGATATTAGCTTAAGTCATCGGCGGGAGACAGTGTTTGATTCCGACCGGTCGGAATCGAGCGACTCGGTATGTCGCGATGGGGCACTGTTCAAGACGTTCCCCGGCGAGGTCTTTTGGAAGGCTCAATGAGCCTTCGGACAAGGCTACCACACGCACGCAGTCGCCGACGGTGATGCGAGCCTGCGTGAAAGGCGGAATTAATGTCGATGGGGCCGAGGTTTTCATTAGAGGAAATGCCCAGTCCGGGTACGTATTACGGGAGCGCTTGGCCCGTGAATTCCAAATACTGATGGTAAGGGATCCTGGGACGGAAATATCCGTAGTATAGGGCAGTAGCGGGTTCATGAAGACAAGAGGTGGGCGCCCCTGTCTTTTCGAATATCATGCCCTTTTCGGCGGTCGGACCGGTGGCCCATATTTTGGGATTTACTTGCGCGTTATGGCCCCGAGGAGCAAGTTAAGTGGCTACACTCCCCCGTTTCCCTATGTTCCTAATTGCCTATGTAATTTTCTCCTCGAAAAAGTATCATGCTGGGGTGTGAGAGCGAAATTGATCTACCTTCCTTTTATAGGTTGCATTTTGATGCCAGCCTCGTAGCTCACGAAGGAGTGTCTGTGGACGACCGTGGACCTTCTTAACCCCCCTGGAAGGTACCCGTAGCTATCCGTTAGAAATTATCCCGCAATTTTCAGATGATTCGTTCCCAAGATAAAGTCAAAATAGTGGATTTACCTTCATCCCCAGCCTGAGCGATGACCGACGAAGGGAAAAAAAAAAATCTTCAGGGTCCAGGAACGATATTACTGCGATACGAGCATGATATCATTTATTTTTCGTCCGCCCACCTCTTGCATGAAGATTGCGGAAGGGGACAAGTTGAAGAGGAGAGTCAATCGTTATACCAAACGCTCTAAAAAAAAAAAAAAAAAAAGAGGAGAGTCAAATCCTTGAAAACCCTCGTGATCTCGGCAAGTGCCGTCAAGGCTTGGAAGCGTCTCTCAAGGCGCAAGGGTCGTCCAAGGCTTGCGCAAGCATACCCAGTCGGCGGTGAACTTTTTTAACGCGCATATATTCACATCTGACATCGGGAAGCGTTCGCGTGGGCGGAGGAACGGATAATCGGTTTCGGTATGCACAGACTCTCCCAGCCGTCCGATGTTCACTCTAATTCATCAACTAGGGCACCCGGATCCCATTCCGATACGTGCATGTACGCCAACGTATTTTTTGTTCCCTGTACGTCGTTGACCATACCAGCAGGCTCATGTAACGAGGAGCAGCGCGGTTCTGGCTTCGGAAGATACGAGACTGATGGTATACTTGCTCTCGCTACAGCCTTTCGCGGCTCAGATCTACGTAACTTCGATATTCTCGCGATTTAGTGAGTCGTCTCATTGTAATCTTTCACTTTATTCTTATTCGACTTCAGCTCCGTTCGTCTCATGTATCCAGAGTATATACGTATTTCACTATTCTTGTTGTTGTTTTTGCTGGCTTCAAGAAAAATATGGGAAAGCCCGAGCCCAAGGAGGGCCTTGCGTGGGACCACGCCTTCACAAGGCCGTCGAGGCTGGTGAGTTCTACATTCCCCTTCTAGTACCTCGCAAGGCATGTTCAAGCCTACGACAGCCTTGTGAGGCCTTGGGGGCGGGTTGACAGCCTCTTTCAAGGGTTCCAAATTCGCCCAATTTGGTGATGGCGCGACTGGCTTCTAAATTTGCTCAGCGCGCAAAACCAGACACGCGCAGTAAAAGTGCTCATAAAATATTCAAGGTCGTCAGCAGGAATATCCAGTGAAGCACAGGATCAGCTCACACCAGAGCGGCTATTTACTGGCTATTTCCATCACCGTAGGGAGATCTACGATGAGGGTCAGGCCAATCAACTGTTTCCGCACCTCTTTCCACCTCTCCGGTTTGGGACCCGTGGTCAGCACGATCTGGTCAGCGCGGGACTGAATGGCTCCGCATGGTTGCGTGACCATGCCGTTGCTATCGCAAAGTGCCCAACATTTCTGGAGGCGGGGATCAAGAGGCGGGCGCGGACGTCGTGTACTGTGGCGCCGTGCTCGTCGAAAATAAAATATTGATTTTGCACGGCCGTCGGCAATCGGCGCTCGAGACGATAGAGAAGGAGATATACAAGGAAGGCAGTTTTTCCTAAGAGGAAGCAGAAATCAATATTGGACTTGAAATCAAACAAGAATACCCGACGAACCTATTCCTGGTTTGGGGCCGTTATTACAACAGTTTCGACGGATACAGATCCAGCATGGCGAGGATGGATTCATATTCTTCACTATCTTCCAGGTACAAGGGCGCGCACAAAGCTTGGGCAACTTGCCTTATACCGTCGAGGCACTAGTAGTCGAGGTGTTCGGTGATGCCTCCGTCGACATAGAGCTCGTCACCGTCGCCCATTTGACCGATCTCAGCCTGCTTCACGGTGTTGCGGCGCCGCGGCCATGAATTCAGAATGACCCCAAGCTTTTTTGTGAACGATTTGTGCCTGCCGAGGATACATCCGTTCTGCCCCGCTTGTGGGGACCAGAAGATGATCAGCGAAAGAACGAAGACCAAAACCGAGAGGAGTAAAATGTCGGGGAGAGGTCAACCATTAGTGTCGTTCAAAGTTCTCCTACTTTGCTCCTACTTGCTCTCCTACTCGGTTTCCTACTCGCGCTCCTACTCGGCATCAAATCATTTTTCACTTTCCTTTGTTCTCTCACATTCCTTTGTCGTTACTACTTCCTCGTGCTTGTTCGTCGAATACCGTTGATAGATCTCATGGGAAAGTCCCCTAAGAAGCCCCGAGGCCGTCCCTCTGGCCCATACAGCCCTAAAAAAAGCAAAGGCAGCCGCAAAACCAAACGTGACACGGACGACTTGGATGGATCCCCAGTAAAAGCCAGAGACCCTTCCAAGCGCAAAGTCAAAGCCCCGAAAAAAGATGACGCGTTGCTTGATGACGACGACGATTCGGGTAGGTCTCTCTGATGGCTTTGGTGATGGTGAGGCACGCATGCCAGCGGAGTTTCAAACGGTGCACGGACTGCCGAGAAGTGCCGAAGGATGTTGGGTGAAGGAAAACTCTCCTACATGCCCTCCTACTCGTAAACTGCAAGGGGGGGGGTTTCAAAGTTGCTCCTACTTGCTCTCCTACTTACTTTCCTACTTGTTCCCTACTTACAGTTTTGGCGGTAAAATGACGAGTAGGAGCCGAGTAGGAGAACGAGTAGGAGCCCGACCAACTTTGAACAACACTATTATGGCAACAGGGAATCCCGATTGAGCAGCTCCCCTGGTGACGCGTGACACTCACGTCCTTGACCTTCCATAATGCTGCCTTCCACGCTGCGCGTCTTCCACCGCCTGCGGTCTGCCGCTGCCCCCGCGTTTCGGCGCCGCATCCAGTCCATGGACGCCCCGAAAATCGACGTGAGTCTCGTTCTGACGGCTCCACAGCGTGCTGACAAGGGCTCCGACTCCGGGGTGAAGAGGGACCTGTGGCTGCGGAGATGATGGCCTTGTTCGTGCAGGACCGCCATGACGAGCGGACCCACTGGGCAACGCGCATATCGAAGCTGGAGGCCGAGATCGAGCAGACTCAAAAAGAGGCGTTCAGCGCCGCACTGGCGAATCAGGCGAATCTAGTACGTGCTCCCCGCGTGGAGTGTCCTTGATCGGCCACTGACGCCGTCCCCCACCTGAAGTGTAAGATCTCCGACCTGCTAACAGACGTGCAGAAGCTCCAGAACAACTTGAACCTCCGTAGCGCACTCGGTGCGCCAAGTCGGAACACCGCAGTCGTTGCATTTACTGACTCATAGGCACCAGAGATCGTCGCTGAAGTGCTCCGCCTCAAGGCCAACCAACTGCCTGATGCAAATCTCCGTCTCGCCCCTGGCGTTCAGTCCGTTCTGGACGCCATCGGCAAAGGGTCCTTTGACCGCCCGGGCGCACTCGCCGCCGTGCACTATGCGGACGCGCAAGCGGCGGTGGTCGCGGCAGTCGCGTCGGGGGGCGAGGTTGAGGCAAAGAACATTGCCCAAGCCCTGGGGACGCTGTATGGCGAGCTCTCCAAGTGCCACCATGGGAGTGTCACAAGGCGGATCGAGATACGCCACGACGAGCAAACCATGGCCGAGACAGTCGTGGCAATGAGCATCTTGCTTTTTGCCAGGCGGCTGTTCGGCTGCCAGCTCGATGCCGTGTACACCGACGCCGCAGGGAAGAGCACGGTGGTGTCGCAGCTGTAGCAATGCCCTGTGTACGTTTCACAACCTTTCACGTCACCCATGAAACTCACGCTATGCACTTCAAGCGGCAAATCCGTCATCCCGTAGTGGTACCCTATAATTTTTGTAATCTTCTCCTCCAAATTGAATTGTCATTACAGCATGGTCAAGTTTTGTTTTGGCTAGGAATTGCAACGAACACTGCGTTTTTACCGTTCTTTCCCCGGATTCAGGTCTACTGTATACTGTAAATTAAGTCCAGGTTCAGGCTGGACCACGTCAAAGGCGTCGTGGCGGAAAGCGCGGTCGCAGACGGTCCACAACCAACTTTAGCAGACAAGTGCGAGTTGAACAAGATTCCCACATAGCTGTTTGAAGAGTACCGCGTCGCAGTACCTGTCCTTCAGATGCCTGAAATGCACCTCATTAATATATTGTTGTTTCGGCTATAGCCCCTGAGCCCGTTCGCGCGTGACGAGCCATGACTGGTCCACCGGACCGGCCTCCAAAAATTTCCTCCCAGCGCATGCCAATGCGCAAAACCAGAGACGCGCAGTAAAAGTACTCGTAAAATATTCAAGGTCAGTCTCGCATACTTCTCTCCCGCTCAGTCGTCTTATTGAGCGTTTGAATCAGTAATTGCATAGAATTAGATGTCCTTCCAGTGCGTTTGTCGGACCTCACGAACGCATCGGGCTCTACTGCACTCCTCAGCCCCGGTCCTATGGAAGAAGCGGCGTGGTGGGTTTCAAGGGAAATGCGCAGGCATCATTTTAACATGTTTCCGTAGTGCTCAGAGATCCGACGAAGCCCTCTGAACCAATACAAGTTGCACCGAATGAGAGTAAATCTTCGCCCAGTATGTTGCATTCTACGACGTTTCCCGTTCCACCTACCTTGTCATCTTACCAGTAGGAAATCGTGCCCAGCATCGGTCTAGAGAGACTCGCCCGCCCTTTGTGCGAGACGCTCTTCCTCACGCGGAGGTAGAAGTTGCGCCTGAATCGGACGCATTCCATGGTCGAAATCCTTCCTTCCGACGGCGCTCGCCAGCTCGCAATGAACAGGATTGGAGCCGGAGGACAGGAAGATGGTCGGCGAGCAGATTCGGTGGTGGGCACCACCAAGGGCCCCAGATGGGTTTGCGAGAGGATAGGCCCCCGTCGTATGGACTCAACCGAACCTCGCGCGCGGGGCCTGCGGACGACTTTTCTCGACCTCGGGACAGTCCATCACGCCGGCCAACAGAGGGAGACAGAGCACGTCCCGTTGTTAACCGGTCAGGACAGGGACAGTTCCAATCAGAGCCTTACCGAGGTGATACCGAAAGACCACCACAACTACGCTCCGAAAATTCCTTTCGTCGCCCTCAAAGACGGCCATTTGGCCTGCAACCAGAGGGCGATGACTACCCATCTTCCCGACCGTTTACGGCTTCCGGGTGGGTTCCATGGGATCACTCGCAGAGTTCACAGAATATAAGAAAGCATTCCTTCACCGCTGAGGATGATTTGGACACAACATTGCATCTCGACATGACCGGTACGTGACATCCACCCCGTTGCGCCTTTATGCGCCTCAATGTCCCGCACGGATAGCACTTTCGCCCAGTCCGCGGCTGTTGAAGAATCGGAACCAACCGACGGTCTCTACTCCGGTATTCCCCGCGCCTCCTGCCAGCAAAGCTAAACCACTGATCACACAACCACCTCCGAAGGCCCTCGATTAATCGTTGTGCTCTTATATTGTTTTTTATTTTATTTTAAAAATTGTCATAAAACAAGAGGATGTGCACCTCGATCAGCGCTGCCGGTGCATCCAAGCTATGCAGGCATCTCTGGATTCAGCCGTGGAAGCTTGTCGCAGAAGATGAAGGTGATCAACGGCGGAAGCGTATCAAATCAAGCGTCGTTGCGACTTCATATTCATACGACATCCCTTGTACCGCTCTCCCACAATTAAACTGACCGACTCAGACCGACAACCGAGTCGGCGCGCCCTGATCCATCCACCATGCGTCGTCTTCCCCGTACCGCAATGCACCCCCACGGCAAGTTCTCCAGCCACCGCGTCCTGATTATAACGCATGGAGTGGGGTCGCTGCATAATGTGGGCAGAGACACAACGCCGGCACATGGGCTTCGCACTGCAAATGCTGCGTGTAGAGAGTTGCGTCTACAGGCCAGCTTTGTTCTTGCGGTGAAGTTCGGGTGGTCTTGGTGCGCGCCAGAACCAGAAATATCGATTTTGTTCAGGGACTACGCGAGATCAGAACTTCTTCAAAATGCGCCGAAACAAGTAAGCAGATAGGCAGCAAGATACAGCTAACACCGCGAAAATGAATCAACAAAATGCCGAAGTGAGGCGCACATCGTGCATAAAGAGCGCTGAGTATGGGCGCCGCCTCGTGGGAGGGAGGGGGAGGTATCAGCCAATAAGTTCAGTTGCGGTCAAGGTAACAAAATCCCCCAAACGCGTGGTTTGCGGCACACAGAGCATCAATAAGGTTCACATTCATAGCATACGACATGAAGAAATAAGAGCTCAGACGACCGTACCCGCGTTCGAGGCGATACGTGGCCACAGATCTGCCTGTAAAACAATCAGTATGCCGACACGACCATATGAGCTCTCGACGTACGCATTCTTTCGCGACGGGACCAGTAATAGCTGAACCCTTCATCTCACCCTTAGGGTTAACGATAACACCAGCATTGTCCTTGGGCACGGATAAGTGAAGTGGAGGAATAAAAGTACGCATGTGACGCACCTCGAAGTAGAGGAAAACGCCGTCTCGCCGCCGCCACGCCTTGCGCTGACGGATAACGACCGCGGGCATCGCTAGAAAATTGGTGAACACACTATCACGAGGCAAGGTGGAGGGAGGGGACGCGCACTCTTTTTTCTGAGCTCAGGCTTGCCCTTCTTTACACTGGCTACGACCATGTCGCCGACACCGGCGTCGGGGAGTCTGTTGAGATGGGCGCCGAAGCCATACGGCTCGATGATAAAGAGGGATTTTGCGCCGCTGTTGTCTGCGCAATTCATGACGGCGCCAACCGGCAGACCGAGCGTCAAGCGAAATTTAGTGCCAGAGGCACCTCCACCTGGAAGACGAGCATTGGTCAGTGGGCGCGCAGACGACGGCGGGCTGGGCGACGACACCCAACGTACCACGGGCGGCCATTTTTTAGAGATAGAAGAAGATACGACGAGGTCGACGGCTATGGGAAGAACTGGGTAGTTGGGCCCGTGACTTCGGTCTTGCTAAATACAGCCACACAACGCTGCCGGCAGTACTACTAGCGCGTGTACTTGGTATATCAGTCCGTATGGAATATTGTAAATATGCATTCCCGTCGCCTCGGGACACGTCGATCTAGAAGATTCCAGCAAATACAAGGGAATGTTACAGTAAGTATATGCGTTGTAAAAGAAAAATGCAAGAGACAACATATGGAAAGCAAAGAGCAGATTAGACCGAAACCGTGGATCGTAAAAAGCCGTAAGTCATCGCAAGGCAAACGAACATCATCGTGGGGGCGTCCCAGGCGAGCCGGGCGGCAGCTTCGTCGCCTCTACAACCTCGTTCAGCTGCTGATTCCGCTTCTGCGCGAGGTCAAACTGCCGTTGCAGGCTCCTGAAAAGCAGATTAAGAAAATAAAGGCAGGGTGGGGAAGCTACACATACTTGAGGTTGTTCTCGAGCTCCGCGACGCGCTCCTTACCGCCTTGGCGCTCGCGCTTGACGCGCTCCTCCGCGGCCTTGAGGCGCGCCTCGTACTCGCGCACGCGCGCCTCCCACTTGGCGTCCGCCGCGGCGCTCTTCTGGTTCATTGCGGCGACCTTTTCCTCCGTCGCGAGCAGCTGGTTCTGCGCGTTGTTGAGGCGCCGCTCCGCGTTGGCGGCACGCGTGCTCAGCGAGCGCACCTCCATCGGGTCGGGCTGCCCTGGCTTGCGCGTGCCCGCCAGCTGCGCCGCCAGCTCGCCGTTGGTGATCTGCAGCGGCTCAACAACCAACTAACGTGAACGAGATGCGGGGCACACACCTTGAGCGCCTCGACCTCGCCCTCCTTGGCGCTGAGCTTGCGCCGCCAGCCGGACTTGGCGTCCGCGTACCCCTTGACGCCCGCCTCGAACTTGTCGATCTGCTTCCACCGCATGTCGAGCTGCTTGCGCATGTCGTTCAGCTTGTCCGCGAAGCGCGCCTCCACCTCCTTGGCGCGCCGGTCAAAGTCGACCTGGATCTGGCTGAGCGCCTTGAGCCGCGTGATGAGGTTGTCGTGGAAGACGCCAAAGTTGGTGAACGGCTTCGTCTCTGCCTGCCCCGCCTTTTTCTGCGTCCGCGTGCGTTAGTGGGATAGGAAGAAAAAAAGACAGAGGGGCATACCGGCGTCTTGTCCACGCCGAGGATCTTGTCCATGTACTGGTAAATGGTGAGCAGGAGCGTGTTCCGCTCCGTCAGCTGGTCGCGGTACTGGCTCTCGGCGGCGAGCAGCGCGCGCTGGTCCTTGCTCAGCCGCGCCTCGAGGTCCGCAATGCGCTTCTTGTACCCCGCGACCTCCGCCTCCGCGGCCCTGAGGCTCGCCTGCACGCCGTCCAGCCGCTCGCTCACATTCAGCCGTGCCTGCGTCTGCGCGCTCACCTCGCCTTTGAGCTCGAGGATCTCGGCGTGCATCCCGTCGATCACCTCGTCGCGCCCGCGCCCGCGGCTCTCGCGCTCCGCCAGCTCCGCGCGCGCGCGCGCCAGCTCCGCTTCGACGCGCTCCAGGTCGCGCTTGAAGCGGTCGACCTCGAGCTCGAGCGAGAAGCGCGCGCTCGAGTGCGTCTCACCCGCGCGGCGCGACTCGCCCTCGAGCGCCTGGAGCGCGGCTTGCACCGCGGCGAGGTCTGCGTCGCGCGCGGCGAGCAGCGCCTGCGTGCGCGCGAGGTCCGCCAGCGCGCTTTGCAGCGCAGACTCTTTGGCGTCGAGGGTACGGCGCTCCGTGCGGAGCGCCCCTGCGTGCTCCTTGGCCGCGGCGTCCGCGTCGGCGGCGGCCTGCGCGGCGGCGGCGCGCTCGGCGTGTAACTGCGCGACGAGGTCCTCGACGTGCGACGCTAGCTCTTCCTGCCGGTCGCGGTGCGCGTGGATCTCGCCGCTGCATGCCTCGTACAGTTGCGTCATCTCCTCGAGCTCGGCTTTGAGGGCCGCGATTTTCTGCAGAAAGGGTTGGAAAGGGAGAGGAAAATTGGGAGGAACACGCACGTCTTTGAGCGCGGCGGAGAGGGCCTCGAGGCGATCGCGCTCGGCGGCCTCCTCGTCGCGCAGGCGGTCGCTGTCCTCCTTCATGCGGTCGTTCTCGTCCTCGAGCATGTAAATCTGCTCGCCGAGCTTGTCGATCGTCTGCTGCATCGACTCGATCTCCGCGTCCTTGGCCTCGGTCTCCTCTTCGAGGTGTGCGAGCGCGGCCTCGAATTTGGAGTGCAGATCGTCCGTGTTGGCCTCGAGCTCGGAGATATTGAGGCGCAGATCCTTGGACTCGGACTCGCGCTCTGCGAGGACCTGGGCACGTTAGCAATGCACGCGCGAAAGGGGGACGGGCGCCGAGACTCACATCGCGCAACTCCTCAACCTGGCCTCGGGCCTCCTCGACCTCCCCGCGCCATTCCTCCTCGACGACGGCGACGACACGCTCGTGCTCGGCGACGAGGTCGTCGATCTCGGCGTTCTTCATCTCCAGCTCGTCCTCCTTTTGCTGGAGCTCGATGAGCGCGGCGGCGAGCTTGTCCCGGGCAGCGTTGAGGTCGTCCTCGACGGCCTCGCGCTCCTCCCGCTCCTCGAGGATCATCGCGCGGCTCTCGGAGCGCTCCTGGGCCTCGGCACGCCGGAGCTGCTGCTGGAGCTCCTCGTTCTCGAGGCGCAGCTGCTCGACCATGTCTGCCAAATCCTCCTTTTCCTCCTCACGCTGGCCGGCGAGATCGGCCTGCTCCTCTGCGCGGGCGACCAGGTCTGCGTTGGCGGCCTCGAGGGCGGCGAGGCGGGCGGCGTCAGGCTCGTCAGAGTCGCCGCGGCGCTCGACAATGTCGCGGAGGCGCTCGAGCTCGTCCATGTTGTCCTCGAGGAGCCCGCGCATGTTGTCGAGCTCGTCCTCGAGCTCTGCGTTGCGGTCTGCGAGGAGGGCGTCGGCCGAGTCGCCGGCGGCGCGGCGACGGAGCTCACGCAGCTCGCGGTCGCGCTCCTCGAGCTTTTCCTCGAGCTCGCGTTCGCGGTCGCGGGTGCCCGTGCGGTGGGTGCCTGCTCCGGCGCGCTGGAGGCGGTCGAGCTCGCGCTCGAGCTCGAGGACGAGTTTCTTGAGCTTCTTGAGCTCCATGCCGCGCTGCTGGACCTCGATCTTGAGGCTGATGTTCTGCTTGAGGGCGGCATCGATCTGGTCGGGGGCGAGCTGGGCGAGGCGCTCCTCGAGAAAGTGGACGCGGAGCTTGATGTTAAAGTTTTCTTTCTTGAGGTTGTCGATGTGCTGCAAGAGATATTTGAGCGCGCGCAGAGCAGACAATGGGGATGGGACGGACCTTTTCCTGGTCGCGGAGGGTGAGTGCGCCCTTTGCGGCGGATGCGTTTGCGCGTGCGGTGCGCTTTGGACGCGTTGCAACGGGGGTGCCGACGCCATAGTCGGTGGCGTCGTCGTCGTTGGCGGTGGGGGGGTCAAAGTAGCTGGGTTTGTCGGCGTTGGTGACTGTTGTGCGGCGGGAGAAGACGGGGGGCGAGGGAGTTGCGATGGGGTTGGAGGACTGTGCGGAGGTGCCGGAGGAGGTGGACGGGACACGGAGCTTTGCGGGGGTCTTCTGGCTGAGGTCGTCGTCGAAGGAGCCGAGAGACAGCTCCGGGTGGGTGCCGATGGACAAGCCCGACGTGTCGCCCAGCGGCGAGGCCATGCAGGTCGATGCACACGATGCAGTTCAACAACCTGCACAGTGTTTGCGTCCCCACAACAACCCCTTTGGGACAGGGGTACCATCCTCTCGATAACCAGTTCTTAGGGAGCCATATTGCGTTGCTTAATTCGAGTAATCGGATCCCTCGACAAGAGCAGGAAAATGTGTGGTCCAGGTTGGGTCCAGGCGAAATTTACTGTCAACTTTTCGGTAAGAACTCAAAAGTAAATTTCGAGCACACTTGAATGCATACATGCATGTTGAATTTTTTTGGTGACCTCGATGCTCGTGAGTCTCGTAAATCTGCTCTGACTCACTGCTCATATTCCATCAAGTTCAACTTTTTCGCACAGCCCCTCGCCTCTCTTTCTTGCCTCCATTCATCCGAATTTCGCGAACCATGGCCTCCTTCCGCCGCCGACATATAGCCCACGCTCTGGTTCCGGGGCTCGAGCGATAGCCTTGCAACGTCCGAATGTGACACTGAAAGCCGCGGCACCCTCCGAGTCCTAATCCGTTTTTATGATTTGAATCCTGTTCCCTCCGTCCAGCCTTGCATCCTCCGTAGCATGCTGCGCCTTAATACGCCAGGGCCGCCTGCCTAACGTTCCGCTGCCATGCGCCCAAGTCGAGGCCAGAGTCAACATCCGAGCTAGGTTATCGCATTATTCCCCGTCTACTGTAACCGCATGTCGCCCCGAGAGGCTCCAACCCGTCTGGGCCTGCCGATACATCGGCGGCGATTCATTAGGAGCCCAATATGTGCGCCTTAATGTCGTCCGCTGGCGACTCATTAAGATCGCTCACCATGTTGCTATGTGCGCCCTAAGCCGTCCTACGCTGCACCTAGACAACCTCTGCATGCACACCCTTTGTGCATCTCTTCGCCGCCGGCCTTGTGGTTCTCGCGCCGGAGTTCGATCCACCTGAAGGCAAGAGCGTGCATGCAATCTCTCATCTTCTCCCTCTCGAAGCGTGGCTACAACATCCTGAGCCCCGGTGCCGTAAACCGCACATCTCCGCTTGCGCGAATGCGCGTCGCGGCTAACCTGCATGGCGCCGTTCATCCGCTATCTACGACACATTGTCCAGCGGCTGCAAATCGCGTGCACACCTCCTTGGGCCAAGATTTCGGGGAACGCGTATTTCTATCGGACTTGCGCGAATATGCGGCCGCCGATCCAACCGTTCTGAGCCCATATTCAACGCAGTGCGGTGCAGAGACTTTTACTCGTAGCGTATGACAGTACGATTACTGAACAGAACAGCTTAATTCTCAGTCTCCTACCCAGCCTCAGTTACGGGGTTGGGGAATCTCAGTGGTGGGTTTAACAGCGGAATATCCATAGTCATCACATACATGTCATCAATTATCACGTGCATCAATCCAAACTTCAAGCCCCAACCCCTCCACGGAGGCTGGCCTTTAACAACTGCTGTAAACAACACAGCCACCACCAAAGCGCGGTTTCTGCAAACCGTCCTCGTTGAAACCCTAACCTGCCTTAAAATTGTCCGAAGGGCCCAGGACACATTTCAAGGCATTTGGTATGGCCCAATGATATTTTCCAACGGGTTGTGGAAGGGAAGAGAATATTCACCCCAATTGTGGCTATGTTGTTTACACTTGTTAAAGGCCAGCCTCCGTGGAGGGGTTGGGGCTTGAAGTTCGGAGTTTGAATTGGCTCTAGAACTGATGGATTGATGGGCTATGATGGTATTTGTCTTTTCATATTACTATTTGGATCCCACTGTAAATTACCACCACTGAGATTCCCCAACCCCGTAACGTGAGGCTGGGTAGGAGACTGCTTAATTCTGTATCTGCTCCAGGAGGAACTTGATGCAGCACAGGTGAATAATTCTACTTACTAATTTTACTTACACACCGCATAATTCTACTTACTCATCCCTCGAAACGACGTCGATGTTGCCTTCGCCGTTACAAGAGCCCAGCGCCCCCAACGCCTCCAGAACCTGACCGAAATGGCCGACCGAAAGAGTTGAGCAACACACACCAAATATGGGCCAAGAAAAATGTTCCTTAAATTTGAAGAGACGCCCCCGAATTGAACAGCATAGGTTGTCTCGGAGATGCACGTAAGGACTCGAAGACGGTCCCTACTTAGTAAGTCAACTCCAAGGAGTCCAAGCTTTGAGCTAGCTCTTGGATCTCGTGCGGGAAAAATTAATAAATATTCATGCTGTATCTACGAACGAAAGTCGAGCCCGCACAGGTGAACCCTGAGAATAGAACATGTTGTAATTTCGGTCGGAAGGAAGGAAGGAATTAACTGCTGCGCTCCCATTCGGCATGTTGCAAGCCTCACCGTTTTGCCTCGGTTTCAGCATGCCGCGAGCTGGCCGACGTCTCTTCCACTTATTCCCTCCCGCCACTTGCTTCTCCGTTTTTTCGTTGACGGATTTCAGATTTCTAGTCCCCTGCGTCGGGGACCGTCGGCCGGCATTTCGGCGTTTTCCACGGTGCCCGATTGAGGCGATCGTACGACCCCACTCCACAAACCGTTAATTTACTAATCCTGAGGTTATCCCTCCATAATTAACGACCTCCTCGAATGCCCACCGTACCGACAACGTCCCCGGCGACTGGCAACCCAACGGGCCCTGCCTTCGTCCACACCACAGACTGCAACTTTGTCGACAACGCTGGCCGTACCCTCCTCCTTCGCGGCGTCAACCTCTCAGGCTCCTCAAAGGCCCCTGTCGACCGCCCCTCCTACATTCGAGACGGCTTCTGGGAGACCCCAGAGGCTGGCGGCGAGTCCTTCGCTGGCCGGCCCCTTAACATCGACGATGGCTCAGCCGACGTCCACCTCGCCCGCCTTAGCGGTTGGGGCTTCAACATGCTGCGCTTCCCCGTCACCTGGGAGGCCCTCGAACACGCGGGCCCGTGCGTGCTACTTGTTCTGTTGAGGTACCGCGCGCTGACTATGACGTAGCGGCAAGTACGACTATGATTTTATGGACTACACCGTCCGCGTCCTCCGCAAATGCAAGGAGTACGGCTTCCGCGTGTACATGGACCCCCACCAGGACATCGTGCGTGTCCTCCCCTCGCTCTTTGCCCTGTCATTTCCTTAGCCCCTCTCCCAGTGGTCGCGCTTCTCGGGTGGCTCGGGCGCACCCTTTTGGACGCTCGCCGCCTGCGGCATAAATCCTCGCAATTTTACCGCGACCCAGGCTGCGATTGTCCACTGCGAGTACCCCCTCGCCCATGACCCCGATCCCGCCACCCTCCCCGCCATGATCTGGTCCACAAACTACGGTCGCCTCCTCTCCCAGACCCTCTTCACCCTCTTCTTTGCCGGCTGCGACTTTGCCCCCCGCTGCGTCATCGATGGCCAGAACATACAGGACTACCTCCAGTCTCACTATATCGAGGCCATGGGCCAGATGGCCGACCGCATCCGCGCCGCGGGTGACCTCCTGGACGACTGCGTCATAGGTTGGGACAGCATGAACGAGCCCTTTGAGGGCCTGTGTGGCTGGAAGGACCTCACCCAGAATCCGCCCGCCCAGGGATCCACCCTCAAGAAAGGCACCTATCCCACCCCCGCCCAAAGCCTCCGCCTCGGCATGGGCCAGCCGCAGACAGTCGACAACTGGTCCTTTGGCGCCTTTGGCCCCGCGCGCGACGGCTCCGTCACTATCGACCCCAAAGGCCGCACCATCTGGGCGTCCCCCGAGGACGAGCCCAACCGCGTCCACCCTACGTGGGGTTGGACGCGCGCCACCAGCTGGTCCCTTGGCAAGTGTATCTGGGCCCAGCACGGCGTCTGGGACGTCGAGACGGGCTTCATCATGCAGCCCCAGTACTTCCACGCCCTCCCCGGCGCGCCCGAGCCCGTCGAGTTTATCGACGACTACTGGAAGCCCCACTTTACCACGTTCGCGCGCCGCATCCGCGCTGCCCACCCCGAGGCGATCCTCTTTGTGCAACCCCCCGTGTTTGCGCGCCCGCCTGTGCTCGAGGACGACGTGCTCGCCGGCCGCGGCGCGTACTCGGGCCACTACTACGACGGCCTCACGCTCATCACGCGCCACTGGAACTGGTTCAACGCGGATGCGCTCGGGCTCCTGCGCGGCAACTACCGCTCGACGCTCCAGGCCGTCAAGATCGGCGCCGCCGCGATCCGCAAGTCGCTGCAGGAGCAGCTCGGCATGCTCAAGGGCGATGCGCTCACCCTCGGCGCGTTCCCGACCATCATTGGCGAGATCGGCACGCCATTTGACATGGACAGCAAGCGCGCGTACTATGGCGACAAGCACGGCCGCGGCGTGGGCGACTACAGCCAGCAGGAAAAAGCGCTCGACGCGAGTCTCAATGGTGCGGACGGCCCCAACGCGATCAACTGGACCGTGTGGACGTACTGCGCCGACTCGACACACGAGTGGGGCGACGGTTGGAACATGGAGGATCTGAGCTTGTGGAGCGCGGACGACATGAACACGCCGCAGAGCGCAATATACGGTATGAGCGGCGGCGGGGACAGCATGGCGACCGCGGCGGGGTACGGAAGCGAGGCGGGGCTGCTCAAGAAGCCGTATTGCACGATGGCGAGCGTTGCACCGGTGGCGCACTCGTCGCTCTCGCTACCGAGCCGCACGGGCGTCGAGGCCGCGGGGTGGCGCGCGAACCCGTACGACTTTCTGACCGACGGTGCACGCGCCGTGCGCGCTTTCTGCCGCCCATGGCCTGTCAAGCTGGTCGGCACATCGCACGACATGGCCTTTGACATTGCCAAAGCGCACTTCAAGCTCGTGGTCCGCGTGCGTGCGGAGGACCGGCTAAGGCCGGACGCCGTCAACGAGGATGACCCCGCGAGTGAGATCTTCGTGCCCCTTGTGCACTATGCGGACGAGCGGCTCCTGGTGGGCGGACATCGGGTGCGGCAGAGCGCCGAGGCGGAGAGCATCTCGAGTCTGGACGAGGCGCCGTCACGGCAGCACACGCGCACCGCGAGCGGCAAGGCATCGACGAACGCGTCGACGATCAACCTCGAGACGGTGCCCGTACTGCACGCCGAGAACAAGGCGCAGGATATGACCGCGAGCACCAGCAGCGCGAGCACGGACGTCGCGAGCCCGGACCTGCGCGTCCTCGCGGAGAAGGGCAAGGAGCTCGTCGACGTCGACGTGTCCGTGAGCGCGGGGCGGTGGGCGGTCGAGGGGCAGGTCCTGCGGTGGTGGTACGATGTACCTGCCCCAGGCCAACCCGATCGGGAGTATACCCTCGAGATCCGCCGGCGGGGTGGTGCTATTGAGGTCAAGGCCGCATTAGAGCCCGGCTGGTTAGAGGGATTGTGTCCGACGGAGAGCTGTATCGTTATGTAACATTGGACTTTTCTTTTCTTTCGCATTTGTGCTAATATCACACTGGAAAATATACACATGGCATGACTAGTCGTATTTGCCGCTTTGACCGGGACGGTTGGGGTTCGTCCTGAGGTCTCAGATACTTACTACCGGGGTCGTTCTGCGAGGATAGGTCGGGACTAGGAACTTGCTAATACTTTCGCGATCGACAGGCATCTTCCAACTTGGTGGTTTCAAGTACAAACCACGCAATGGTTTGTCCATGCAGATCTATATGGCGGTCGGATTAAATATCATTCGTGCATTCGTACAGCAATAGTAGCAAAAATTCTCAAATACGGACTCCGTCGGTTGGTCGTGATGTAGCGGATCTATAATACAAGGACAGAGCACATTTATCGCCCGTATCTGCAAGTCGAGTCAGCATGAGCACACTACGAGAGAATGTAACACACTTCTGCAGCTCCCATTCACGATTGTCCAACGGACACACATTACGCGTCTTCAGCCAGCGCGAGATGCAATGGAAGTGGAATGCATGCTAGATAGATCACTGGTCAGACGACGCGAGGCGAGGACGGCGGACGCGAGCGACGCACATTGCAGATACCCCACGCAGCATTGCATTCCTCCGAGGTTGCGGAGACTTGGTTAGCTTGGCAGTCGATGCCTGAGGTAAAGATTTCAGGACGCGTTTGCTGCGACTATGATTCCAGGCAACACACATAGATCCATGATATGATTCCTGCAGATGGCGCAGTTGTCTACCACAATGTCTATGGAAAGGGATGTCAGATGAGCATAGTGTATTAGATCCATTGAGGCGCACCCCAAGCCCAGAGCGAGACAGCATTCCACTAGCACGGAGATTTTTACTTAGGTGTATTTGAAAGCAGACAGGTTCGTGACACTTCACCTTCTTGACCTCGAAGCGCTGCTTGCCATCTTTCTCCTTGCCCTCCTTCTTCGACGGCGCTGGGGTGTCCACGTCCATATCTGCCATGGTGGATGAGTAAGACGAAGGAAGGTGCACAGCTTGCGGGTAAATACTGATTGTCAGGAGACTCTCCGCTCTCCGCTCCCCCTCTCGCGCGACCCCTCGCCTTGTCCCTTGTTGCTGTGCCATGTCTCTCATTGCAGAGGATTTAAGCGTCCCCTGCTTGTCGCTTGCTCGCCATATTCGCACATTCCTTTCTCTATGCCAGTCTTTCGCTTCAGACTAAACCGCAGAGATGTTATCCTTCTTCTTATGGGGGCCTCGTTCATGCACCTCCTCCCTGCATTTTCCTCCACAGACACGCCGCCTGCGGAAACCTCCAACTCAGTCCGCGAGCCACTAGCCCCGCATCCCCCAACCACAGAGGTCTCACGATACTTCACTAAAACTACCACCCTTGTCGAACCGACGACGACCACTGTGATCGCCCAACCCACCGCGGCTCCCCCTTCATTTGGCTCCATCGAATCCGCGTTGGAATTGCCAGAAACATCCATTGTTGCGCATGCGCCAGGATGGACACGTCCGTTTCAGTTTCCTCCACAATAATAGCATTGCTCATTTACCAGTTATTACAGTATTCAAGAATCTTTACATGTCTGGCGGCACCATCTTCATCGTCTCCAACACCCCGTCGGATTTCCCCGAGATGCGTCTGATGATTAGCACGCCGCTCCCTGCGGAGAACACCCCTCAAAATATTGCCATGCGCGAACCAACGCCCTATAGTATGACCTTCTTGAGCACCGCGGCAGCACAACGCCGATGGGGCGACGATGTTCGAAACGGGCAGAAGAACCGCGTTTCGTCCATTGAGGGAAATACGGTGCATATCTCCCGCTATACCCGATTCCGCCGTACTCATCCGCCGTTTTCTCAGGTACTTGTCAACGAGCCCGGGCAATTTCTGCGGCACTTCTACCACCTCGTCGCAGAACTCTTCTTCGGCGTGCAGGCCTTCTGGCACGGCGCGTTCTCCGAGCCGTCCAATGATGCCGACCGCGAGTACATGCTCGGCCCGCATCCCGCCCCGCCGCCGATCCACCGCGTAATGTTCGCTCGCACGGATGCGGACGGATGGCGCGATAACCCGGGCTTCAACGCGTACTTCCTGCGCGCGGCGTTCCCCGCGGCGACGATCGAAGTGGAGGAGGACTGGGAGGACCGCGTCGAGATCACCATGTCTGGCGAGCGTGCGTGGTACTTCCCGCTCGTCCTCCTCACGGACCGCAGCGCGTCGCACCGGGGGCCGATATGTGGGAGCCAGACGCAGCGGATCGCCGCGGAGGCATTCGAGGCGATGCGCGTCAAGGGGCAGCTCGTCGGCCGGCGCGTCGGCGGGTGGTGGGCGCCCGTGCGCAGCACCGTGTTGCGCTTCGCTGGTGCGGAGGTCCATGCACCCGACAACGCGGCGCAGGCCGTGTTAAACGGCGACATCGCTGCGCGCGAGCTGCCCATGCCCGCCAAGATCGTCGTCACCTACCTCAGCCGGCAGAGCGCAGGGAACCGGAAGCTGACACCGGACAGCCACGCGGGCGTCGTCGCCGCGCTGAAGGATCTCGTTCGGCGCAAGGGTTCAATATGGGAGCTTCACATCATGGAGGCGGAACGGATGACGAAGGACGAGCAACTGCGGGTCATTGGGCGCACGACGGTACGTCGTGTATCTGTTCCTCAATTTCTTTTTACTAACTGGCCCGTATTGTAGATCCTACTGGGGGTCCATGGCAATGGTTTAACGCATCTGGTTATGATGCAACCCACCCGCGTCTCGACCGTTATCGAGATCTTTTACCCCGGCGGCTTCGCGCACGACTACCAGTGGACCGCGAGCGCCCTGGGTAAGCGCTCGAGCGATTGATTACTCCTGATCCAAACACTTACCCTTATTCCTAGGCTTGCGACATTACGCCGTCTGGAACGATACGTGCGTCCTTTCTTTGCGTGCCACTGCCTATACTCATCTACCGAACAGGTACCGCACCGAGGGCGTGGGCGAGGGCAAGCCCCGCGTGGACTATCCCGATGGTTTCCAACGAGATTACATTCCCGCTTATGGGCCCGCTATCGCCCAGCTTATCGAAGACCGTGTGGAGCAACGGATATAATAGGGGCGGGACACCTATTCCATCCTACTGTACTTAATGGGCTGTGCGTATATTTGTGCCCGCTTCACTTACTGTCGTTTCAACTGCATCTACTATGTATTGTCATTACGAAAATGTGAAGATGATTGTATAGGATCAAAATGCGGCACGGCGCCCACCACAAGTTTCAAGCTCTACGCCAGCTTCAAGCTTCAAACTTCCATCTCACTCAATCCTCCTTCATCGCACTCATCTCAAGACTCAAGGTCCTGTTAGTGCTCCCGGTCTCGTCACTGTTAAGCTCCACAATCATTGAGTCTTCCATCCATCACCAACTCCCGCTAAGCGCGTAGGCATCCTCGTGTGCCTAGCATTCAATGCACAACAGCCTGCACCTGTCTATTTTCTCCTGTGCAAGTCCCTCCCCACGGCATCAACACTCGTTCGCCCAAAGCTTCCCCTTAGCTGTTGCAATTTTCTATCATCTAGGCTATTTCGTGCAAATGAATATCCCAGGAGTTCTTCTGTAATCTTTCAGTACTACATTTGCTTCTTGCTGTCCCATCCCTTTGTCTCGTATCCGTACCTTGTCAGTATAATTAGTTGATGAATATTCTAGATAGCCTGCTGCGCTGTGATTGGGACTGCAGTGCTGGTGTGTGAATTGGTTTACACTGGCAACAGCTTGTTCATCCTCCAGGGGATTCTGAGTATGATTTTTAGGGGATTGCAAGGTTTATTGGATCGCCCTTTGGGTTGGTGGCGATAAATGAGGGTTGGTCGTCCCGACAGGACGATGGTTGTAGAGAATGTGTGTGTGTGTGAATAAACCGGTTGAGGGCCTGTAACCTTCCTTTATCTGGTCGGAGTACTGGTGCTCTTCAGTACGAAGTCTCCGCTTTGCTTCCTCTCTCGCTTTTCCCCCTAATGATCGAGCGGGAGGTTGTGTGGATTACGCAAGTGCAATCTCCTGCGGAAGGCTTCGACGTTGTTCCTTGGATTCGTTTGGCAGGGACGATAATGTGTTGAGGCGTAAAACGTTCGGCTGGGACAACAATTTGCTAATGGGTCCAAGGCTAGCTATCTTTTTTTTTTTTTTTTTTTGGTGGTGCGATAATCGGTAGGGGACAACTGATAATTGATCAGCCTCCAGAACCGCGTAAGGAACAGAGGGCGCGAGCCCTCCGGAAAGGAGTGTAGAGAAACACAACCACCGCCTGGGGAAATGCATTAGGCACGACACGGGTAGCAACAGTGTGGGACTTCGGAGCTATTGCCCCTGCCCTCTGCGGCCCGAAGGTTGCGAAGGGGGGTGCGATGATTTGGGTCCGATACCCACTAAAACCCTGGGCTGGTTTAAAATCCAGTTTTCCAGCAGCTCCTCCTCATTCATCAGTGTTGAGCTCCAGGTTTGGAGCACGAGGGAGGGCTTTATAGAGTTCTGTTTACCATACTTAGCGAAATTTGTGAGGACGCAGTCAAAATGCAGTCGCAGGTTTATGGCATGCAGCCATTTGTTGTGAATTATGGCCTCGGGGAGAGGTTCTCCCCCCCCGTGAGATTACACACTCATTGTGAATTTTCCAAATAGTGAATAAGGATTCCGATACGAGTATACAGTACAAGCGCGCTGTGCCGGGAAGTCCGCGGCCTTTCTCGCCTTCGAAAGTCGCGAGACCACAGCTAAGAATGCTTCCAAGTGATAGCTCGGGCCACGTGCGGTGCTTCCTCGACCAGAGGTCTTTCACTAGAGACCAGATAGTATCCTGGCCCGGGCGGCGGCATTTTAGGACAATGTGTTCCAGGTCCTCGGGCTCATCACAGAACTGACAGATCCCACGGTCTTCGCACTCGGGGATATGTTTCCAGAAATCCCCGATGCGGTGGGCTGAGTGTAGTGATTTCCAAAGGAAGTTTTTGACTTGCCAAGGCTAGCTATCAACTTTCAACAGAGCGTGAGCTTGTGAAGGAGGATAGGGTTGCTTTGAAAAGGGTATAAAGCGTGAGCTTAAGGACTTAAGCTGCAAAGGGGTTAGAAGTAAAGTGCTGTGAAGCAAGTGAGTGGTTGTTATTGGGTGTAGACTAAGGTACACTGCGGAACAGTGCGGGGGAACCAATGTCTGATCGTAGACAACTGACTACTAGGTCCGTTCCCATCTCCCTTTTATACCTTTCCTCCTACCTCCTTTGGGTTGTGCATTATGTGACGAGAAGGGGCTGAAATGAGGTCCAATGGTTTCAGGTGGGTAACGGAAGGTGAATTGGTGAACGGCCTTCTGGGACGAACCACCTTTCAGCGAGTTCACAGGGGTTCCTAGAGGCGTGGGAAGCGTGGGCAACCGGGAGAGCCATCCTGGACATGGATTCGATGCTCTCCTGGTCGGTGCGTGTGCAGGAAAGAACTCCGCAGAGAGCGTCCCTTGTGGACGTTTGGTGAGCGTTGCGATCCCGTTGGAACAAGTCTCCCGTGGTGTTATGGTGCTTTCGTCAGGATGTATGGCCCGAGAGGACGGTCGTTCGGCCCCAGTGAATAGTCGCGCGGTGCCCTAAGGAACTGGTCAGACATTGTCTATTTCCGGCAAGCAGGAAGCCCAATCTGGATATTCCTTTGTCCCGAAGTTGTGTGGTGCCGGTAAGTCCATCGTGACACATGTAGGGTGCGTAGTACCCTCACAGCGCGGCAGGGCCCACGATCTATCTATCACCTCGTGATAGCTTGGCCATGACTCTAATGTGAAGAATTCAAGAATCCAACTCTCTCTGTATGGCATGCGCCCCACGTGGGGAATATGGACCTCTGTTAAATCCCAAAGTCGAAGTCGAGGGAATGATCTGCTGATCGGAAGGTTTTCATGCCGGAGATCGGATGGCGGAGCGGAAGTTACAGATCAATAGCAAACACCACAGCTGTTATATCCGTACGTCCTGAACACCCGAAGTGTTCTGTCACTCCCAGGATGTTCTGTACTTTCAGGAAGTTCCGGTGTCCGGATCTTCAGATGCCACCTGAACTGGGTTTTCATGCAATGAAGGATTACTGAGCGTTTCCCATTTTTAACTTCCTTATTTTATCGCACTCAACTCGAGCGGACTTCACCGCTCCGCATACCTAACTTGCGGCTTCTTCTGTTTCTGATTACCTTATATAGAAATGGACTTTACGGCCGTACATAATTATGACTTAGTATAAATATTCCATATGCCTGTATGTAACTTCAGTTTGTTTATTAACATTCTTGACTACTCGTCTTGTCCTGAACTCTTCCTTAACTTCCGTCCTCCGGAGTTCCGACTTTCATCGGAACGACTTCTACTCTCGCCAGTCCAGGTAGTACGCACACCTTTACCTAGGTAACGGCCTTGAGCACACGGAGAGGAGTGTGGGGCGAGAGGCTGCGATAGATACGTCAGTACGAACAAGGGCAAGGGCGAGAAGATAGAGATAGAAGGAAGGGAGTATAGTGTATGTGATGGAGGGAGCGCAGATGGGGAGAACGGACAAGAAAGACAGAGGTGCAAGGAGAGCAGGACACAGGATGCGGAGGACAGAGGGGAGAGTGCGTGGCACAGAGGAAAGAGAAAGAAAGAATGTTAAAAACATGGGGAAAGACGTGTGAGAGGTGCAAATAGGATGAAGTGGGGAAGAGAGGTACATAAGGACGACAGACGAAGGATGAACGGCAAAGGGGAGAGCCGACATTCGGGCGTAAGAGATATGTGGAGAGTGGGGATTGGCGGGGGGATGGAGGGCAGCGATGTGAAGAGGGCGGGAGTACGGAAAAGGACTAGTAGTGTGCCGCAGGGATGGATGGAATGGAGTGTGGGCGAGGACGGAGATAGAGGTGGGTGGGAGAGAGAGGGAATATATGCACGTGAGGGTAAGGGTCGGTGTCTGCGAAGAGGTGCATGATAAAAGGGCGCGGCAGGAGAGTGGATCAGGGGGCGAGATCCAAGGAGAATGCGCCCGCGGAGACATGGAGCGATGACACCTCAAACAAAGATGAAAGAGGGTGGTCAGACAGATGGCACAATTGGACGAAAAAACACAAAAGCACGTGAAGAAGGGAAGATAAAAACGCAGGTAAAGATGGGCAATCTTCCAGAGCGAGCGAAGGATACGGAGAAAGAAAGATCAAGATTCCCCTGGGTAAAAGACGCACTCGAAAAGGAGATGGAAGGCAAGGGAAGGCCTCCAAAATGACGAAAGAAACGATGAGGCGGATAACAGGCAAAGAAGGACGCTGCAGAAAGAGATGGAAGTGGGGAAAGGGATGCCCACCTATAACGATCCCGTGGGCATCTGTTCTTGCTGCTGGTGCTGCCGCTGCGTGCGCGGGTACGCGGGCAAGTGGAACTCAAGCATCAGAGAGGGCGTGGCAACTGTGGAGCGATACAATACAATGTCAGTAGCGTGCAGATGATGGGGAAGTGGAGGAGGAAGAGGGGAAAGAGGGAGGGAAAGGAAAAGACACAAAGCCGAGCACCTTGACGAGGTGCTGCATTGCGCCTGAATGAGCATAGACATCTTCTTCATGGGCGTGGGTTAACTGTCGAACAAGCTTTGGGAGAAGGCCCCCTCTTCTGTGTCCGCTCTGAGATGCACCTGACAAGATACCATGGCATGTAGCAGCTGGCGCCTGGGCAGCCTGGCCTGCACCGAGAGCAACTCCCCAAGAAACTTGAGGGAGACTACTAGCTCGATGGACTGCTCATAAATTCATGTTTCGCAAGTACACAGTGCAGGACACATGGGAGGAGCGGTCAAGTGGGCCTTGTTGGCAGACAGAAACAAAGAGAGAACTAACCCAACACAAGCAAACAAAGCAAAGTGCACGGACCCCTCCATCGTAATCAAGCACAATGTGTTGAAGAGTAGACTTAGGAGAGAATGTTCGCAGAAGATGATTTAATTCAGTGTACGCCTACGGCTTAAATACAAAAGAGCATCATAGCTAATAAGAGTCATAGAGGAGAACGGGGACAAGTAAACACCGGGCGAGAATAGTGCACAAGCTTTTTTTTTTCTCCTCCGTGTCCCAGAGCAGGACAACGGCATCGAACATTTAACGCGAGAGGTCGTGTAGTTCTGTAGAAAATAACCTTGCGGTGAATCCATTTGGCCCGAAGTTAAGGTCAAGAGGAGGTTGTACGCAACCATTCTTTCAGATTGCCCTAGTTCATACGAATCCTACAGGCAATGACAAATGATATCAAGTGTATCAATGGTATATGTATCATGTATAAGCTTCATGTTAATGCTTTTTTGATAGAAAGAGATTTCGGGAGGTGGTACTCATTTTTCATGTTCCCTCTACTTAATTTGTCCTATGCACCCACTGGCATTGACAAGCATGTGTTATGCCGTCTAGTTGTAATTAAATTCTCCCTGGGACCATATCTTTAATTCAACTTTTGATTCAACCTCCATGTGTCCATTCATCCGGTTCCGTCTTTGGGAGTCCTGAGTCTGCGGTTGTTCGTGCTATCAATACCTTTGGCCACTTCTGAGTCATATTCCTCGGTTAATTTATATCCACTTTTTGACAGGTTTGAGCGCCCCCATCCCCTAATGCGAGATCGTATTTAGTCTGATGGTGGTCTGCGTCAATTGGTTACTTTGGTATCCAAGCTCAAATTCATGTTGTCTCCGAATTTCGCTTTGCATCAAGTTGTAAACTGCGGTTTGTACTTATTTCTCTCAAAATTGAATTTGCCGTAATTTTCCTGATCTGGTCTCGGTTTATATTCTCCCAATGGGCTGTCCCTGTTCATTCCCCTCCATCGGGTTTATTTCGTAGTATTTTATTGTGGTTCCCATTGTAACTCAGATTTCCTGACTTGACTTCTCAAAATCCGAGGTTGAAATGTGCTGCCGCTCTATGGAGCCATGCACTAGGATTCATAATCTTAGTGATGCTGCCATTTATTTCAGCCGACGGATTTACTGCTATGTGGAGGAGGCGTCTTCTCAGATTCCACCCCTACGGTCTCTGTGCTCCCTATTTTTGTGGGTTAGTGCTCATCCAGAAGCCTCACTCACAGAGAACCCAGAAACACTGTTTCAGGGGCTCCTTTCCAAAGACTTATCATTCATTTGATACCAGTGTTGTCAGGGTCTAGGGCTTAAGCCGACCCAAGCCCGGGCTCAGGGTCGGGCTCAGAAATTGGCAGAGCCCGCGACCCTGAGCTTGGGCCCAGGTCGCTGTATGCCAGTCTAAGCATGTGTGAGTGAATGGTGAGTCTTTGAAAGTCCATCACAAATCTTATGGGTGTCTAAGACTTTGGACAATGTTACTTGTTTTCAAGGACCTTAGGGAGGGTCATGGAGGTGGAACGGAAGATCCCGAAGGTTTGATAGACGTCCGAGTTACTGTGGTTACATTCATTGAGACATCAGACACTTTATAGGAAGTCATTCTATGGCCATTTATCGCTGAAATACTCACCTCAATACAACCCAAATCAAAATTCAACCAGGCCCAGGCCTGAGCCCCGAGCCCGACCCGACCCGGGCTCGGGATATTCTCAAGCCCAAGCCCTTTTTGACCCTACCTAAGCCTGGGCTTTTAAGCCCGACCTGACCTATTTGACACTCCCAGCGACTTAGTCTTATTGATGTTCACAGATCACCTTGCCATGTTTATCTGTATCATCATCTGCTGCCATATGGCTTAGTGGCTATAGCGCGGGATGGCTGTGCTCCTTATCAGTGCCATCTTTGTTCCCGTGGCGTGGTGTGGGTTTGAATCCCACTATGGCCATTACATAGGTGTTTTGTTGAATTCTTTTTCTTTGTCGTTCCCCAACGTGTCTTGTCTGTAATTGTTTTAGGTCTGTAATCATTTTAACCTAAAACAAAAAGATTTGTCTCCCTTGTCATCCCTTTCGATGGCTGCCGAGATGCCGAGGCGGACCAAACAAACAGCCGCTACCGTCCCAAAATGGAAATTTAGACAACAAGCTATAGTTCATGGAAGTAATCGTTCCAAGGTAATAGCCCTCCCAGGCGGTGCCTGGATACCCCGGTTGATTGTCTCTGAGGCCTGAGACAGTGCAATGAATAGAAACTGTATTTTTGTGGACGTACAGTCAGAGGATTCAAGAGGTCCGTCACATGTGGAGCTGGAGAGGAGCTGGGGTAGGTGCTCACTCCATGTGGCCAAGATCTTGGCCGCGGCCAGCGGATCTTTTTCCGCTTGATCACCGTGTGGCAGCTGATGTGATTGCATCACATACAATACAAATAAACAGTCACGTCGCGTCGTTTGCCGCCCCAGTATTGCTCGCTCAACCAAATAAAGCAGTCACTTGCAGTTTTGAATCACAAACCAGGGTCTTACTTCCTTTTCAATCTGTTGCCTTGCTTATGTATTGATACTTCACTCAATACATCTGCCAGCACATTCATTATAGGAACGAGAATCAAAAATAAAATTTGCTTGCAAGTCAAGTTGGGTATAGAGGTTCAACCACTTCAGGCTACCTCAAATCAGACCTCATTAGGACCATTGCAGTCAATGAGTAAAGGGCCCTAAGGAGGTCCGATACCTGGTTGCATCCCATGTGTATGGGTGCATCCAGGGTGGTGGATGCATCCACCTTGGTCCCACCATGGATGCGCCCAGGCATCACGTCACCCTGCATATGGGTGCATCCAGCATCCCCCCCTGAGCCCAGCTCATTTTGGGGATTCCAGGGCCCTCATAGGGCCCAAATCGTGGCCCCTGCTGGGCCCTGCTGCGGGACTCATCCTGCCTCTTCTGGGCATGTATAGAGTGCATCATATCCTGCCTGTATGCATGTAGATGCTGGCTAGGGGATGGTCTCTGGTCCAGCATACAATCCGTAGCCCTGCCTGCGTGTGTACATTCCGTAGCCCTGCCTGCATGTGTACAATCCGTAGCCCTGCCTGCGTGCGTACAATCGGTAGCCCTGCCTGCATGCTTACAATCGGTAGCCCTGCCTGCATGCATACATTCGGTAGCATGGCCTGCATACATTTGGTAGCCCTGCCTGCGTGCATACATTCGGTAGCATTGCCTGCGTGTGTGCATTTGGTAGCACTGCCTCCATGCATTTGGTAGCCCTGCCTGTGTGCGTACATCGGGTAGCATTGCCTGCATGTGTACATTCGGTAGTATTGCCTCTGTGCATTCGGTATTCGGTAGCCCTGTCTGCATGCATACATTCCGTAGCATTGCCTGCGTGCGTACATGCAGTAACATTTTACAACCCCATAGCCTTGCAGTTACATCTGGTACCCTTGCCTTGCCTGTACTCGGTCCAGCTCGTAGTAGCTGGTAGCCTTGCCTTTCATATTGTAGCTATAGCATGCGATTGCATGCCTTATCGTATTGTTTGTATCACATTTGATAACTGAAAATCCCTTTCATGGATGCATCCAGACTCCCAGGGAGAAGGACCTGTGGATGCACCCATTTATAAGTTTTGAGGGGCCATGGATGCATCCATTCTGCATTTTTAACAGGCCATGGATGCATCCAGTGGGTACAAAAAATGATATGGATGCCTCCATGCTGTTTGCACCTGGATGCGACCACATACGGTGGATGCATCCATGTTTTATATTTTTTGGAGGCCTGGATGTACCCATATCCCACCATGTGGATCATGGTTGCATCCACCCCCCAGATGGGTGCATCCATGGGTTTTTTTATTTTATTTAAACACTGGATGCATCTAAGCTACTTGAGATAAGGGTTATGAGATGAATCTGATTGTCCTTGATGAGCTCTACAACTTTGGTTTTTGAGTCACAATCTTTTCTAATGAAGTGGCAATTTCGAATCGTGTTTGGTTGAGTATTCTCCATTTTGCGAGCCAACTAAGCTCCTTGAGATATGGGTCATAGACAATTATGAATATCCTCAAGGAGCTCTACAACTTTGATTTTTTGAGTCACAAACTTTCTAATGAAGTGGCAATTTTAAACAGTGTTTGGTCAAGTATTTTGAGTCATTAGAAACACTAGTTAGCCATTAGAAATACTAGTTAGCATTAGTTAGCCACTCGTTAGCCTTAGTTAGCTATTAAAAATACTAGTTACCCTACTAGTTATCATTAGTTAGCACTTGTTTGCCTTGGTTAGTCATTAGAAACATGAGTTGGCTATTAGAAATACTAGTTGTCACTAGTAGCACTAGTTAGCCATTAGCAATATTAGTTACCCTTAGTTGGCACCAAGTTGAGTTGCAAAATCACCCGCTCTCAGAAAGTATTTCTGGTTTTACAGGCCAATGAAACTGTTTCAAGGGAAATGTTGTAGACATCTTTTGAAGGCCTTGGCCAGCTCTACGGCTTTGGTTTTGGGTGCCAGTTACGTTAGTTGGCACTAGTTCACCATTGAAAACACTAGTTAGCACTAGTTAGCCTTAGGTAGCTATTAGAAATGCTAGTTAGCACTAGTTAGTCTTAGTTAGCCATTAGAAACACTAGGAAACCTATTAGAAATGCTAGTTAGCCTTAGGTAGCTATTAGAAACACTAGTTAGCTATTGGAAATGCTAGCTAGTCTTACTTAGCTGCTAGTTAGCCATTAGAAACACTAGTTATCACTAGTTAGCCTTAGTTAGTGCTAGTTAGCTCATTAGAAATGCAAGTTACATTAGAAACACTAGTTAGCTATCAGATTGCACTAGTCACACTGCGGGCAAATGCCGAGGCATGTGGACATCACATGCGCAATATGCATGTGATGACCATGTGTTCCTCATGTGTTCGGCATGCTCCGAAAAAAGGCTTTTTGGGCCTGGATCAATGCATGCTGAACACATGTGTCATCACATGCATATTGCACATGTGATGTCCACATGCCTCGGCATTTGCCCACAGTGTCAGCCATTAGATTCTATGAGCAACATTAGAAACACTAGTTAGCCTGTAAAACCAGAAATACATTCTGAGAGCCGTTGGTTTTGCAACTTAGGGCTGACTAACATTGCTAATGGCTAATAAGTGTGATTACTGATAAGTTAACTAGTGTTTATAATAGCTAACTAGTGCTAACCAGGGCTGACTAGTGATAACTAGTATTTCTAATAGCTTACAAGTGTTTCTAATGATGTGTAACTTCCTCAGAAAATTTGTGACTCAAAAAATCAAAGTTGTAGAGCTCCTTGAGGATATTCATAATTGTCTATGACCCATATCTCAAGGAGCTTAGTTGGCTCGCAAAATGGAGAATACTCAACCAAACACGGTTCGAAATTGCCACTTCATTAGAAAAGATTGTGACTCAAAAACCAAAGTTGTAGAGCTCATCAAGGACAATCAGATTCATCTCATAACCCTTATCTCAAGTAGCTTAGATGCATCCAGTGTTTAAATAAAATAAAAAAACCCATGGATGCACCCATCTGGGGGGTGGATGCAACCATGATCCACATGGTGGGATATGGGTACATCCAGGCCTCCAAAAAATATAAAACATGGATGCATCCACCGTATGTGGTCGCATCCAGGTGCAAACAGCATGGAGGCATCCATATCATTTTTTGTACCCACTGGATGCATCCATGGCCTGTTAAAAATGCAGAATGGATGCATCCATGGCCCCTCAAAACTTATAAATGGGTGCATCCACAGGTCCTTCTCCCTGGGAGTCTGGATGCATCCATGAAAGGGATTTTCAGTTATCAAATGTGATACAAACAATACGATAAGGCATGCAATCGCATGCTATAGCTACAATATGAAAGGCAAGGCTACCAGCTACTACGAGCTGGACCGAGTACAGGCAAGGCAAGGGTACCAGATGTAACTGCAAGGCTATGGGGCTTGTAAATGCTACCGAATGCATGCACACAAGCAATTGTACTGGATGTATGCACACAAGCAAGGCTACCCGATGTACATACACAGGCAGGGCTACCAAACACATAGAGGCAATGTTATTGAATGTACACATGCAGGCCGGGCTCCCGAATGCATGCAGGCAATGCTACAGAATGTACGCATGTATGCATGCAGGCAGGGCTACACTACCAAATGTATGCAGGCAATGCTACTGAAGGTACACATGCAGGTAGGGCTACCGAATGCACGCAGGCAATGCTACAGAATGTACGTACGCAGGCAGGGCTATTGAATGTACGCACACAGGCAGGGCTACCAAATGTATGCATGCAGGCAGTGGTACCCAATGTACGCTAGACCAGAGAACATCCTCTGGCAGGCATCTACAGGCATCCAAGCGAGATATGATGTACTCTATCCATGGCCAGAAGAGGTAGGATGAGTCCCAGCAGCAAGGCCCTGCGGGGGCCCTGGAATCCCCAAAACGAGCTGGGCTCAGGGGGACGCTGGATGCACCCATATGCAGGGTGATGTGACACCTGGGCACATCCATGGTGGGACCAGGGTGGATGCATCCACCACCCTGGATGCACCCATACACATGGGATGCAACCAGGTATCGGACCTCTTTAGGGCCCATTACTCATTGACCGAAATGGTCCTAATGAGGTCTGGTTTGAGGTAGCCTGAAGTGGTTCAACACAGGAATCCTGAGTTCCAATTCAATCGCTCTCGCCCCCACTCATCTTCGTCGACCAACAGTAACTCCACGGGCCTTGTTGTTATTACGAATTGCAAGCAGCAGTTTGCTGATCCGCTTATGTGTGTCGCCGGGATCTGCCTTGATAAATTCTGACTTGCTACACCCAAGCCTGAGAAAAGGTTAGCATATGAAGAGATTTCACACCAAAACACATACCTCTCATATTCATTAAAAATCAATTTGTGCTGTGAACGTTTTGTGCCGGTAATCTTTCTCATACCCTCCGTATACCATGCGTGAGGCCAATCACGCAATGGCTTGAGGTCGTTTGCTGGGTCTCCATGCTCCCACTGGCGAATGCCTTCAAGCCAGGCGCTATCACCCTTCTTGAGATCGGGGATCACAACACCAGGTATGATTGCAACACGTTCAGAAATGGGGATGGATGTCTGAGGAAGAGAAGGCTCGTCCTGAGCCTGGTGACTCTGATTTGATGGAGTGCCAGCCTGAGGAGCTCCCGTAATTGAACAAACACCAGTGGCGAGACTGATGCAATGGAGTGTGTAGGTGTCATCTGGGAATGAATGGCTGGTGCAGTGTGAGAACAGGCACAGGTAGGAGGATTTAGATTGATCTTAGTGAGCGTTGTGATTATCAGGGATGTAACTGTGCGGAATTCTCCAGTCCCTACAGGTTTAAGAAGCAGATGCTCACCCATATGCATGAAGCTTTTATCAGCTTCTCGGGCATAGCGCATCACCATGGCCCGTTTCATAACTTTGAAGCGAGTCAAGCAGGTATTTCATCAGCGTGTTGACCTAGGATTAATTAGAAGGGCAGTAATTGAAAATCAGCGGACTTACATGCTCCCCAGATGCCCAGCCACACCACCATCTTATGATACTGAGCGACCACCGCTTTCCGAGAGGTGCAAACATGGAACAATACTGCGCTCCACCACGCCGGAAACTGTGAGTGGTATAAGATTTCTTGAGTCCCGCACTGTCTGTGAATTCAGTTATCAGGTCCTGACACATCTGCAGCGTCATCTCGCGCTTCGGATGTATACCCCCATTGGTTGTGATATACGGGAAGATGTAGTCGTCCAGCTACGCGTGAGGTCCATCTGTTCTTTCTGTCTAATTTGCATTCACTGATCAATCTGACATAGTGCCTTCCGGTGTTCAACCTGCGCTCCCTTCGGTCCGAATGCAGTTCCGTGCAGATTGTAAGCAGGCCACCGTCCATATCCCTAACTTTATTATCTCAACTCTGGGCAAGGCTAAGCCGGTGATGACCTACACACCATTTACAGCTAAGCTTGGTCCGGGTTGAAGGACTTCAATTAGTTTTTCTTCCCCCCTCCCTTGTACCATTTACTTAGTGCCTATCCTGCAGCAAAAGATGGCGGGCTCCGATGTCCGGGAGGAGCTCAACGAGACAATGCTTGGGCTGTACAGCTTCCGCATTTTCGTCGATTGGGTTTGGTCCGCCCAGAAGGTTGAAAAAAGCGGTGGAATCCCTCCAGCCCACGGCAGGTGGTTGGCTCCTGCATGAAGGTATAAGCCCTCACAAATATATTTCAAGTACATTTCAAAGCCGTACATCACGCTCAAATCGCCTGCACTTTCATGAGCGATGCAACAAACTATATGCTATCTGAACACTGGGAATCGAACCTGGCCTTTTGGTGTTGAACTTGACAACTTTTCATGAGGAATCAATCAGAGGGGAGATGCCACAGGAAGAGTATTTGGCTGCTCTCCTCAACCAGATTGTGACACCAAATTCTCTATCTGCGGTGAACAGGCCGCATCTGGCTCGAATTATTTTTCGGAGAGATAAGATGGCTCGTGCGCCAGAATTATCGCAAAGCGACTCATAGCCATTGGAATCTGATGATGCCCAACCCCTCAGAATCCAATGCACCTCCTACACGGAGCCCAGGACATGCAGAGAAGGAGAAACTCATGTAGATATGTTGCACTTCAGATTAGTCCAGCGCTGTGGATTCTGTCGTCTCAGCATCTCATATAGGTTGTTAGCGAAATCTTCAGCTTCCAGGTAGCTCAAACCAGCCGGCCCAGAATATCCAGGAGCTCTATCTATGCGTTCTACTTCAAATCAGTCTAACCATCCCGCGAGAGGCACAGATCCTGTCCGCAGTATTATGTATTCCTCTGATCCCCGCCTTCAGCTGTATTCCTCTACAGACTTTCACTGTGCTGTTGTAGTTGATAGCATGAGTGCCAGGCGAACCATAGCATGCTCTTGAGCCAGAGGACATCCTCCTTCCATGGCAAACCAATGTTCTGCACCTGGAACTCCCTCGTCAACTTTTCACATCGTTGAATGTTGTGGGGGGAGACGAAGTCTGTTGCGACTTTTATGCAGTTGCTCAGGTTGCGCACCTGGTGGCACAAGATTGGTGGAAGGAGATGGCATAGCAGGACAAACTCACCTGATGAGCGCAACCGTCTGGGATAAAAATTGCTTGTCTGGGTTCTTGATAAATACAATATCCACGGACTTGCTCCTCTTCCCATAGTTGTTGCCGTCGTGCATCATTCAGGTAGACCTGCTGGCTGTGGATAGGGTCTCCTTGGATGGGGTCTCCCTTGTCAGTCAGGAAATGTCTCCGGATGAATGAGCGTAGCTTGTCGCTGTCTTCAGCATGGTACAGATCCCATGCGGCCGCGCTGGGGCCATTGGAGCTTGGACTGGCATAGGTCATGATATTGACCGCATCTGCCATGTCCATGTGCAGATGGGTGGAGCCTTGACAGTCGGAGGCAGTGAAGTTTGCGTGAGTGTTATACATTTTTGGCCCTGTTGGCTAGGATTAGATGATATGTGGTAAAAGGAGGAACAGAAAGCACACCCAAGTCCGGCGGAAGTGCATTTGAAGGGAAGTGGGAGGAGATGTTGAATACCCCATCCCAACGTACATAATTCGGTACAGGAGTCGCCTCATTGAACTCCTTGTACAGCTCGGGACAGTGTATCTGAAAATCTTGGGATGGTGGCCAGTCCTGCGATTGCAATTGTCAATGTATGGTACAAAAACAGTGGCTCAGACTAACCTTCAATTTCTTTGATGGAGCACCTGCCTTTCGAGGCTTCGTGAAATTCTGAAAAAACTGTCTGACCGTAGTCTTTTCTTCAATCTGGGTCTGGCAGTCGACACTAATACACTCCTGGTCACCATAGAGTTTAACCAACTTGCCGGGCGACCAAAACAGGTGGATGCCAGTCACCAGCAACGGCGTGCCTTGCATCCAGAAAGTCTCAAATTCCTCCTCTGTGAGTTGCCTGTTATCAATACAGGAGATGGGCCGCAAAGGAGGCTGGTCCTCAGGGAGCCACTGGGATGGCCAAGCTGGAGCCACGGATGTCAAAGGTAAAGGGCTGGTGCTAATGAGCAGTTCCATCTCCTGAATGGCTTCTGACAGGGCCGACCTTTGTACAGAGCTCAAGGCGACAAATCTGGTCTCCTTGTCGTGAAAGGAGTTGCGGACACATTTCAAAAACTCCGGCTCGTGTACTACGTGCGCTTGGAGCTCTGCATCCTGGAAATCCAGGCTGCAGAGGTGTTTCGTCTTCTCGTGGCAAGCACGGCACAGCTCGCAGCCACAGGACATGCAGAGCCAGGAGAGGGAGGAGATTGAGGTAAGACATGGGTCTGATAAAGTATCAGCGTATATCTCGAGAGAGGATCTCCAATACTGACCACAGCTGGCATGGACGCCGGGGTCCAAAGGCCTATGCGTTGGGTTGAATTGATAGATGCTATACAGGTCCCGAGCTAGCTCATCCCTGAGTGCCACTGCTATGGTGCGCTATATGCAGTGAGCACGTCTATCTCAAGACCGGGAGCGCATGTACTTTTGTAGTGTCGATGTGTTGTAATTGAATGGGCATGTTCCACTCGTCCGGGAACTGAAGATCTTGGGTCGGACTCATCGACGACTGGACCCACGTGTGCTTGACACAGTCGCCGTCCCAGACAAGCTCCCGCACGTGGATAAAATGGCACCCTTCACCTTTGCGGTGGTGAACACATGTTATGCATTGCGGGAAGTCTTGCACTGTACAATAAGACAGGCACAATCGGGCCTGGAGCTTCCAGGTCTCCACAGCTGGGGAAATGAGCCACGATCCTGCCTTCAAATGGTCACCCACATTCCTCTTGGCTTCCACAGGATGGCCCTGGAATCTGTGTGAGTGCCGACAAGGTTGCTAGGTGCCAGAAATGAGGATCAAGATAAACATGAGGCTGCGAGGTAAGTACCTTGTTCCTTCTTTCTCTGCTTTTTGCGCTGGAAACCACGCTTGCTGGCTGGTGCCTCTGCTGTGCAATGGGCAGGTGATTAGACGTCGACTTGTGCAATATGCTCGCTCGTAAAGATGTACATAGATGAATTTCCCAGCGCTTGAGACTTGGCGATTGCTGTGGCTTTTTGGGCTGCATGGTACTGAGTAGGTTTGGTAGCCCGTTCTGACAATGCCACGCGATGCCGGAGTAAGACAAAGAGAAACAGATATTGAACAAATAAGCCACGCACGCCTAAGCGGGTTTTTGCCCCCCTACGCATGTGACTCCCAAGAGGGAAATCAGCGTGTCATATTTTTTCTTTGCCCTAACCTACTATTTCGAGTCTCCACCACAGCACCCGCTGAATTGAAGACTTTTCAATTGGGTTACAGGTCACTGGAGTTGAATAGTTAGCCATTTTATCAGGTTGAGGGGTTGAGGATGTACCAAATGCAATACACACATCAGCAAATTCCTACTCTCTCTTGACAGACACTTTATCGATTCTAACTCATTCCTCGTTCGATAAACGCTATCCGCCTGCTAGGCGGTAGACACTACGGAGCGTGGGGGGGCGGCAAATTCCATGAGCCATCGGACACTGTCCGGACCCATCTCGGACATTCGGCCGATGAGTTCTGCACCTAGTTCACCGTCTGTTGAACTGAACTTTGTTAACCTCATTAGAAAAATTTGTGACTCGAAAACCAAAGTTGTAGAGCTCTGTAGGGGCATTCAGATTCATCTAATGACCTAGGTCTCAACTAGCTCAGTTAGCCCGCAAATCACAAAATACTCGACCAAACGCGGTTCAAAATTGCAACTTCATTAGAAATGTTTGTGACTCAAAGACCAAAGTCATAGAGCTCTTTGAGGGCATTCAGATTCATCTAATAACCCATATCTCATGTAGCTTAGTTGGCTCACAAATCACAAAATACCTGACCAAACACGGTTCAAAATATCTAACTACATAACAACTTATGTGAGTCATTAGAAAAGTTTGTGACTCAAAAAACCAAAGTTGTAGAGCTCATTGAGGGCATTCAGATTTATCTAATAACCCATATCTCAAGTAGCTTAGTTGACCCACAAAATGCAAAATATTCCTTAGTTGGCCTGCTGCAGGTGGGTGTACCACGTGATACAGTGGGACCACCCTAATCAGTTTATTTTCCTCTGATTTGTCAGCATCCCTCGTATTAGTCTATTACTGGTGGGCTCGGGGGTGTCATAGCACTAGTTATTGCTGGTGTTATGCGGTAGTATTAGGTGTACTTGGTATACATTTTTTTGGAGGATTTCCTTTCTGGGATGCAGCAGGGCACGCCGAGAGGTGGGATTACTTAATACACCTGAGCAAAATCATATGAGTTGGTATGCTGCAGTATATCTACAGCATATCTGTAGCATAAACGGCAGCATAAACTGCAGCATGTGCTGGCGAGGTAGATAGCCTCTAATTGGAAGGGGCACATACACCCTACCTACACTTCTAACTGGAGGGGATATCTGGTATTAGTAGGTGATAACTCAGCATGAGATCACGGAATGTAATCTCGAGTCGATCATCTACGCTCACCATATCGTATGTGCATTCGGTCGGTCTTGATCAAGACTCTCGCTGACGATGCATAATCATTTTTGTTGGTTGTCTCAGCTGATATACAAGGCTCATGGCGGGCAGGGCCAATTCAATCATGTGCTCTTCTGCAAGACTATCAAGGACACTGTCATGGCCTTCCCGGAATCCGACAGGGAAAGCCTTTTGCAGTGGTGGAACGAGTACGAGGCTCCATTATTACTTCTGTGATACTCATTGCTAACAGTGCCATCAGACACGTTTTCCCCGAGACTTTCGTTCAGGCGATACCCAAGCGTCCGGACAGCGCGCTTAGCCTCACCGAGCGCATGATGACAATGGCCGAGGTGGCGAGAAAGGAAGCAGAGGCGGTGGACCGACTTCGGGAGCAAGAGGCCCGAGCTCAGGTGCAGGAAATTCGTGAAGAGAGGGAGCACCAGCTTGCCCGGGAAGCCGAGGCGCAGCGCAAACGTCGCGGCTGACCTGTACTGCAGATTTAGAATTGTCCGCGAATATCATTTTATTTATTTATCCTGCGCTTTTTAATTATCTGCAATACGTGTAATTGAGTGCATCGACATTCAGTTGTTTGCAATTGAAATCCTTGTCTTGCCCCCTGCTGACAATCCAAAGATGATCTGTTAAATCCCGAAGTCGAGAGTCGGAGGAATGATCCGATGACGGAAGGTTCCGGTGCTGGAGTAATGGCGGAGCGGAAGTTCGGATCAATCACAAACACCACAGGAAGGTAAGGGTGTGCGTACTACCTGGACTGGCGAGAGTATAAGTCGTTCCGGCGAAAGTCGGAACTCCGGAGGACAGGAAAATAAGGCAGGGTTCAGGACAAGACGAATAGTCAAGAACGTTAATAATCAAACTGAGGTTACATAGAGGCATACGGAATATTTATACTAAGTCATAATTATGTACGGCCGTAAAGTCCATTTCTATATAGTGATCTGAAACGGAAGAAGCCGCAAGTGAGGTTTGCAGAGCAGTGAAGTCCGCTCGAGTTGAGTGCGATAAAATAAGGGAGTTAAAATGGGAAACGCTCAGTAATCCTTCATTGCGTGAAAACCCATTTCGGGCGGCGTCCGTAGATCCGGACGCCAGAACTTCCCGAAGGTACGGAACATCCCGGAAATAACGGAGGTCATCGGGAGTTCAGAGCGTACGGATATAACACGATCCAAAGACAACTGGCTTATAAGACCATTGCAAGATAGGCAGGGCCCGCCTGCTCGATTACACCAGCTTACACTACGATTACATACAATTACGCTGATTCCAATCCAATTGCGCGCTGATTGTGCCGATTACACCCAAATGTAATCGGCTTATCTGCCAGTTGCAAATCCCCGGGATTTTTCACGGCACCTGCCAAGCTCGGTACATGTCGCACAGATGTGGCACTTGTGCCATACCTGATGGAAAGTGCTGGAAAGTGCGGCACCTGGCCGAAAATGGGAATGTAACAGTACCGATCATATGTTTCTGGATCAGGGGCTCAACAAATCATTGCCAATATTTACTCGCCTCCCTTTCCTCTACCCCATACCCTGCTCACCTCCCGCCTCGAACGCGTCAAATTCCGCGTCCCAATGCCTTCCAAACATACCCCCGACGACCAAAAGCTAATTGATAGTGCCAATGGCCATTATCACGGCATTTCGAAGCTCGGTCCGTGTTCTGTGTCCCACCAGTGACAGACTGTTCCTACCGGCGCCAGATCTACAACCCGGTCTTCATCACCTCAAACGCCCACATCTTCCTTGACAATGACCCCCGGACGCGCGTTCCTCGAACGCAACACCAAGCATCAATCACCCGATTCTCGCTCCCAGACACCTGACACGGTCCCAGCACGCGTCAAACTCGAAGATGACGTGTCCGTAGCACATCTTTTGGCGCCGGAACACGTCGTGGCACCAATCGTCGATGCCCCGGTCAAAACTCGTATACTAACCAAGGGAAATCGGGAATTCTCTCGGATTTGGAGGTTCGGACTCGGAGGAGGGTGGCTCGGCACGTATTGGCACTGAATCGGCGACAGGTGCGTAAATTGCAAGTTTCTGAAATGGTAGCAATGGCTGACTGAGTTTTACTAGATGATCGTGGATCCTCGCCACTTCCCCCATCAAGTGATTTTTTGACTGAGACAGGTACACCAGCTGTTATTCTCACGAAACATTATTTGATTATTCTAGAACTTGGTGGCGAGTCTTCGGACGAGTCTGGGATGGTCACCGAGTTGCAGGACTCCAATACTGCTTGGCTTAATCATGGATTGTCCTCCTGTGTTCGCATCAGCCCATTCCGTGTGACCAGCAACGTTACTCTCCAGCGCGTTGAGTATCTCACTGAGCTTGCCTCAGTTTATCCCACCCTCAGGACTCCTACGGCCCTAGTTGTTGACCTCCATGACCCCAAATTCAATATCAAGATCGACACTCTGATTAAAACCAAGGTATAATCTTAGTTTATTTGACTTTCATTCTAATGTGTCTCCAGGATACTGACTCTTGGACGGGCAACACCGGGACTGGCAACTCTAAAGTGTTTGTGACATTCTTGGGTTTAAGTGCTTCATCAAGGGAGGTAACATCATTGCGATGAACTCTGAGGCGGTGCAGGTCCTTGGTGCTACACGCTCCTTCTTCAAATTGAACGATCCTGCGCACAGTTAACTCAGCAACGACACCCCTGCGAAGGAAGGGCGCCAGAGATGATCAAGCTTTGCAGGACACATGGCAAACAGTGAGTTCTTGATCACTGTGGAAGTTTTGCGTGCTCATTATCTCTTTCAGCGCTGTTCTCGACTTCAAAGGCCTCGTGCCCGAGGACAACTACAACTGCCTCCTTGATTTCACCTCTATCGACTCGGAGGAGAAGCTTGAGAAATTCTCGCAATTTGTTGTGAGTCTGGGCCAAAAGAAAATCCATGGCAAGTATCTTATAATTTTCCCTCACGCGGCGCTCAAATACTGTCCAGATTGGTGGGACCACAAGGCAATGAGCGCATGGATCCTACCGTGCTTGATTAAATCCCAATCCCCGATGAGCGCTGAGGACTGGGACAGCACACCGTCGACTATGAATATCGGTGAAGCACAGCATCACTAGACTAACCAACAGACGGGGATCCAGGGGTCCTGAGTCGAAGCGATGGAAAGGTGCGTTGTCTCTACATTCCACACTGTGCACTAACGCTCGCCTCCAGCTCTCGTAAAGTGGATTAGCATGTTGCGTGTGAGATTGAAATCTCCATCCAGTCGGGCATTCTCGTCAACTCGCAAAACAAGGCCTCCCATCGTAGGGCCAGAAATACGATGTGTCAATCAACGATGGTTCGTAAGTCCCGTGAGTCTCGCAAGCTGGCCGATGAACGCGCTCGGATCGATCTCGAGATCGAGGCCCAGAAACAGGCGCAGAAGGAAGCCACAGCAAGGCTCAAGGAACTCAAAGAGCTCAAGTCCTCCACGCACAAGACATCAAAGTCGGCAGGCCGGAGCGTCAGTGCCATGTCAAGTTCTAGCGGTCATGTCGCGAGTCGCACTGTTGGTGAGCGTTGTTTTTACTTTCGTCAGGATTACAGCTAAGCATTACGTTCACTCTCAGCGAGCCGTTCCGGTGGACCTGGCACGCAGGTCACCTCAGAGATGCCGCAGCCCTCCGCTTCAACCTCCACTATCCGTGCGCCACCGGGCCCTCCCGTGTTTCCCTTTTTTTGATAACAGTGTGCTAATCCAGGGTACCACGTCGAAATCCACCCCCCTGCTGACTCCGGAGTTCATTCCTGCATCTGAATACGCATGGAGTGCGATGCAGTCTCAGAAGCCAGCACTATATGCGCTCGGCGGACTCCCGGACTCCTAGGCGGCTGGACATCGTCGAAGTCGCAGTCGTCGGAGCCATGGCGGCGTGCCCACCCTCGTGTCAACAAAGCAGCTCCGCCGCGTTGGGCGCCGTGTGCTCCGCGTCCCGAATGCGCTTCCGCTCGCGCTTGCGTTTGTGGGAGTCTTTTCCGAGCCCGAGGAAGCGCTGCCCATCGCCGCCCGAGGACAATATGTGGATACAGTATGTGATGAGGCAGAAGAAGATGTGGCGGGCAGTTGACGGAGAGAGATTTGAACCGGGGTCGCTGCACGAGATAGGAACCGCGGCAACTTGGAGGCAAGCGTGGGTGGCATCGGCAGAACCTTGGGAGTAGGATTTGGCAGTCGGGATTGGGGAAAAAGGAGGTGGAGGTGGAGGGGACAGCAACGGCGGCGCCCTGGGTGCCTTCGAGATGGGCATCCCTGCTGTTAAATCCCGAAGTCGAGAGTCGAAGGAATGATCCGTTGACGGAAGGTTCCGGTGCCGGAGTGATGGCGGAGCGGAAGTTTCAGATCAATCACAAACACCACAGGAAGGTAAGGGTGTGCGTACTACCTGGACTGGCGAGAGTATAAGTCGTTCCGGCGAAAGTCGGAACTCCGGAGGACGGAAGAATAAGGCAGGGTTCAGGACAAGACGAATAGTCAAGAACATTAATAATCAAACTGAGGTTACATAGAGGCATATGGAATATTTATACTAAGTCATAATTACGTACGGCCGTAAAGTCCATTTCTATATATAGTGATCTGAAACGGAAGAAGCCGCAAGTGAGGTTTGCGGAGCGGTGAAGTCTGCTCGAGTTGAGTGCGATAAAATAAGGAAGTTAAAAATGGGAAACGCTCAGTAATCCTTCATTGCGTGAAAACCCAGTTCAGGCGGTGTCCGTAGATCCGGACGCCAGAACTTCCCGAAGGTACGGAACATCCCGGAATTGACGGAGCTCGTCAGGAGTTCAGGACGTACGGATATAACACACTAGGACGGTACAGTCTGGTTGGTTGGTATTGATATCCACAATCCCAAGGGGTTTGGGTCTCTAAATGAATCGTTTACTTCTGTGGCATGGGGTGGATCGAAAATACTCATACTCCCTTATTCCATGGCTTTCCCAGAAGCGATTGAACCATTTTTTAAGCCACAGGTCCGAGTTGATCGCTGGAAAGAAGGGAGAAAAATAGAAATCTATCATAGGACGAACGTATTAGATTATAATCTATGGGCATGATTGTTTTTCCTATGTCTTACAAGTACTTGGCCCATTTTGCCTGGCAAAGCGCGTCACGGACGCGTGGTGACGTGATCGTCCGAACAAAGTTGAGATCACGGGATGTGACATAACACGACAGCAACTGAGCGCCATTGCTCTCAAGTCTCGACTATTAGCTTGCGTTGGGGCGCAACGAGTATGATGAGCGACTCGGAGGGTCTTCCGAAGATTGACGGGTTTTGTGTTCTTTCCAGTGACGCAAGGTGATGATCTCGGTTTTCAGACCACTTGAAAATTTGCTCAGAATTATGGTGGCAAACACAGCAAGGCCTGGCATCCTGGCATACCAATTTCCGGCTGCGAGTTCTTCGATCGTAGTAACCAGGATCTTTGTCTCCCGGCATGATATTACGGTGCTCAGCGTCTGTCTCTGCTCTCAAGTCCCCTGGCATACCTTTCAAATCTGTGGACACCCTATACGCCATTTGAAAAGGCCGGAGTGGAGTGCACCCAATGGTTTGAGACTTCAGGGAGGGTATAATGCTGAACATGCGACAAAACTGCAAACCCTTCGGTATTCTCTCGCAGACTCACCGGTCAGTCTCCTTGCCTGGATCTATGAAAATTGGACGCTTGAACGGATTCTTACCCCTGAGACTATGAAGGTTATTTTCTATCGCACCATTCTCACTCAGATTTCAACTCATTGACTATCTAGGTCTTACATGGATTTCAAGTTATTATTTATTTCCCGGGTGCCAGACCTGCAGCATCCCTGCGCATTTACTACGAACTGGCAAACGGCGTGAAGCGCTACCCACCCCCTTCAGAGACACCTACTATCCATCGTGGTTCTCCGAGGGTTCGCATTTTTCATCTTTATCTATCCCCGTAATAATGAGCCGTGGGCTATGTAAGTGGAAAAATTTGTCGGACAAGGTTGTTTGAATCCCAACATGATCGCGGTGGCCAGGTTGCAGTGCACGAGCAGTCCGAACCGTTGCTTGATGGTGTCCAGAAGGAAGAGCCCTACGTTCAGGGTCTTCCCAGGAAAAACTAGATATGCCTAAAATTGAAGGATATGTTTCTTTCTTTCTGACTCTAATATTTCTAACTCCTATTCGTGCAGGGCTAAGGACTGTTTGCTAAGACCGGATCATAGATCACTGTATGCTTGTTTCGTCCCTTTAGTACTAACCACCACCAGTGGTGACTTTTAGACCTTCTGCTATGTCATCCAATTCGCCCAGACTTCAGATATGGTGGCCTGACTGGCCTAGCTGCAGCCTCCTTTCTTCGGGAGCAAAACTAGATTACGGTGCATCACGAATTAGAATATTCGATTATCTCCCAGTCGAATTCAAGCCTACCAGGTTTTAGAACACTCGAAATTGGACTTTTCAAGAAATGACTGCGTGATGTCCGTTGCTCTGAACATACATCTTTCATCCATGGAGAGCCCTGTAGATTATCCCAACGATGGCCTCCCTAGATGCACCGACTACAGCTAGAACAAGGGACCAAGGACTCTCATCTGAAAACAACCGTCTTCACCTACGTACGACACACTCTCCGTTGCATTCTAGCATTCACTCCATTTATTTGTCTTCAGGTTCGGGGCTTTGGCTCGGACGGCAAGGAATTGTGTGGGGAACTGTCTCTGGCCCGCCATGAGATGGAACCATGGGGTAACTTCCGTTCCTCGGGAGCTAGATCTGGAGCAATCAGATTTGAGATCTATGGAAGGTCGCTCTCCACATGGACATGTACCATTTACAGCAAATAAGCAAACAAGGTATCACTACCGAAGACAGTCCACTTCTACTCTGCAAGATGGTTTTCAATGCCAGTAACAACAGTCGCGTCTTAGTCAGAATTCATGTCACTGGAATCCAGTCGCTGTCTTCTGTGTCATCACCTGAGTCGGGATATCATGAGCAGGGCGAGAGGCACACACAAAAAATAATGATGCTTAACGAAGAGACATAGGATCAAGTACTGCGACTCGGAGAGGAGGATTTATGGACTTGGGAGGTGTTTGCCATGGAAGTCCCTGGAAATCACTGTGTTCCCTGGGCCTGTTAGCAAACCCTGGCAACCTAAGTTAAGCTCAGCGAAGCTCTGCTGAGTATGTCGGTTTGAGGTCAACACTTTGTTGAGCCCGTCTCCAGAGCAGTGCATGCCGAGGTGAGCTGACGGCCGGGCGGAATGTAGTGAGATTTGAGTACTAGATCGCACTGCTTGCAATCCAAATAGAGGCAAAGTGACCGGAGGTTTTGTTGATTTTGCGAGAAAGAAATCTTGCCGAGTCGCCGCGCCACACGTGCTTCTCAAGTTGGGGCCAAGATCCAGATACTTAGAGCTGCTACTGAGAAATGGACACGGCAGGGAAAAAATAATATCAAGCTAACAGGTGAGATTCTGCCAAAGTTCAGAGGTGGCAGCGACGATGTGATGTAACCGCCTGCAAATGAGGGATACGTCAGCTACCGTGTCTTGGAATGCGCGTGATGCGCGAGCTTCTTGAAAGAAGACGAGCTTGAGTATGATCGCCTAGAGCTCAATGGGTAATCTTTGTTCGCATTGAGTCGTTTGACAGTTTAATTCGTTCTGGCCGCTCACCAGTTAAGCTAGTAGGGTTGAGATATAGTGACAAGGTGTACGCAACTGATGTCATGAGACAATAGTTTCAGTATTGCTCATTGAAAGTAAACAGCATAAAAAGGAGCTCAAGTAATAAATCAGTTATCGACGAGGTTATGTTCAATTGACACACCTCATAGTGCACATGCATTGTTTCGGTGTCCGACGATGATATCATTCCGGTATGGGTCTGACGAGGTTCAGTGTCAGTAAAGAGTTCGAAACAGATCCAGAGTAGTCCATTCCAATACTTCCCTAAGCTGGAGAGTCAAGTCAATTAAGAAGTGTTGAACTGAGTACACCTACAGCAGGACGAGCAGCACATGGCGAGAGCCCCAGTTTTAGAGCACAGAGGCCTAGTAACGAATGAAATCAGTTGGTGGCAGGCATCCACTTCGTGTTCGGCTCCACGGCGTGTCCAAGAGTCCATGAATTATCATAAATCTCTGTTAATTCCAGCTTAGTGAATTGTGTTCGAAATACTGTATGCAGAGCATGGAGTGCGCCCCAACTCAGATCGTCAAGTTCTGCCATTGGTGCCGCTGAATTTCCAGCACTACATAGCTTTCGTGGGATTCACGCCAAACTCACAGGATAAGTTTTGCAAGGAGGTGAGGGAGCATATGGCTGTCGATCTAATTCCAGCAATGTCAGACGGGGTAGAAGGGCAAATATACCTAGAGTGTATCGGTCACAGGCTGAAACGCAGAACGGAGCCCTGGTTGGGTGGTACGAGGTAAGTATCTCTGTGGCAAACCCAGTGAGAGTGGAAATAATGATGATTCAATGAAGGTGGCGAAGAACATGAGAGTCACAGTCAGCACTTAGCACCATCACTCTGACGTGCTGATGTGCCGCCGAACAAGAAGAATCGCAGGCAGACTCAAGCTGATAGGACAAATGAGAAGGTACACCCTGCAATTAAAGAAGGGGCGCAGCATCTCTTGAAGAGCCGAGATAAAGGAAGGGAAAGGCCCTGACTGGACATCCACCCGGTCGACAAAACGGGACGTCTCTCGCGACACAGGTCAAACATGTAAACCCAGATATACCATCGCGTTCTGCAGGACCAGAACCATCGTCCCACATCGAAAGCAAAACAAGAACACACATGACGGACAGTCGCTCTACCCACCGTTCCCGACATGGAAGACCTAGCACATGGCCCACCGCCACACGTATCTCGCACACAATAAGCCAATTGTTATCAGCAATTCGCCGTCGAATTTCTGACGAAAAACAGTTGACCAGAAACCAAAAACCTCTACGCACGCACGCAGAGAAGCTTCTGCCTGTGCCACGACCACCGCTGGCCTAAATCAGCAAAGCTCACAGTTTCTGTGTACCAACAAACACCCGCGCCGACCCTGAAGCCTATAGAACCCAAGCCACCGCTACGAACTGGCCCCCTCACAAGATCACCGGCCCCTGGAACTATTGCAGCTCTTCCGTGGCCGACAGAAAACCCAGCCCGGGCAGCACCGACAGCAGCCCCACACCCAACGGAAAATCACCTTCGCCACCTGCCCCAAACATTCACCGCTCCGCACATATCACTTACGGCTTCTTCCGTTTAGGATTACCTAATTAGGAATTCGGACTTTACGGCCGTATGTAATTATTACTTCGTATAAATATTCCGTACACTTGTGCTGTACACTATCTGGAAAATTATAATGTTGTTCCATGCTTCCACTCATGGACTGAGTCTCTCCTTTGTCTTCATCTTCGCCTCGACTCTGGATCTATATTTAGATCTCCAGACGTCCTTTCATATTTCAGCTTCACTTCTCTCCCTACGCCCTATGCCCTCCGACAACTTTGGTCATTTTGATGCCTCAGATTCTCGGATCACTCAGGCATCGGCCTTGGGCCTCTGGCCTTGGCCTTGGCCTCTTCCTTCTTTCAGAGTCTTCGGCCACCGCCTCCTTGCTCTTCGGCACTTTCCGCTTCTCGGGTCATTCTGTTGGCCCATCTGGGAATTCCTCGGAACCTTTCCTTTGCTTCTCTTTTCGTTAGGTATTCTTTTCCAGCCTTTCGTCGCCAACATACTGTGGTTCCCAGAGCAAGCTTTCATCTACCTAAACTCCGATACCTTGTGTTAGAGCTGTGCACTTTTAGTGGTTTTCAAGCTACTGTAGGCTCCTAGAGGTTCTATTCAATCCTTCTTTGAGTTGACCCCATCCCACGAAGTTCCATCTTACCTATATACTGCAGGGTGACCCAAACTCAATTATCTTGCACTTCGTATTGGTTGTGTGTTGTGTGTGTAGTGTGTGTTAGTGATTTAGTGTGGTGCTGTTCGTTGGCATCTATCTGAAGACCTTGCTGCATTCCAGCCTATACTTAGGTGCACCATTTCACCGGTTCCCAGGGGACGGCCACTGTTAACCACCCTGGAATCTGAGGCCTCAGCCAATTTGCACCCCAGATTCACCTCCACCATCCGCACAGGCATATACTCCATTTTTCGCATTTCTGCGACCATATAAACTGTGTCCCGGTCGTCGCTCTCTGTTATATCCCGAGTTGAAGTTGAGATGATCCGAAGGGTCAGGTGTTGGCGGAAGGTTGGAAATCGGCCCATGTTTTGGAGATTCAGAAGGAGTCGGATCAATAGCAAACACCACAGGATGTAAGGGTGCGCGTACTATCTGGACTGGCAAGAGTTTCCGAGAGGTTGGATTTTCAGAAAGTCGGAAAGTCGAAAAGGAAGTCGGAAGGGACTCAGAAACAAGACAAGTAGTCAAGAACATCAATAATCAAACTGAAGTACTATACAAACTTGTAACTGTTTATACTAAGTCATAATTATGTATGGCCGTACTTCAATATCCTAAATAAGAGATCAAGTACTGTCGAAGCTGTAAAGCATAGGTACGGAGCGGCAAAGGCCGACATGAGTAAAAGTGATTAAATAAATAAAGTGAAAACGGGAAATACTCAGTAATCCTTCATTCCTGATTGATCGGCTTCTGAAAACTCGGAAGCCGGAAAACTCCAAAAGTCTCGGAAGACATCGGAAACGTATGGATATAACGCTCTCTCGAGCCGCCACCGCGGATTCATTCCACCACCACATTTTACCATTCCACGGTGCTGGAAATTGTCTTCTGTGTGCATGTTTAGTGATTCTACGAGCGGACTAGTTGCAAGAGTCTGAATGGTGTAACCACGCCGGGGATTTGTTAGGCAACAGAATATCTAATACCACAAATCCCTGTACTCCTTGGAAGTTGTGAATATCTCAGAGTGTGGATATCTGTACACACAAAAGTATTAGTAGTACGGGGACTAATACTTACCTTCAATTGAGCAAGCCCAGTCAGGGTCAGACTGTTAAGAGAGACTGATGACAGCATAGACGCGGTGTGAAGAAGAGTAGTAAAGGTGCATTCATGTGGTACTACATCAAATGTTGTACAGATAAGTGTGTGCCTAAAGCATGTGCTTTGAATGGATAAGATGGTAACAATGATCAAACAAACAAAAATATACAACCCCTGGTTGAACGGTGGGTGGCCTGTCTGGGCGTACACACGGGACATTACATTCTGATTCCACAGTAAGTACATGTAAGGACAGTATATATAACAATCCAACATACCGCAGACGTGTGCAGTAGTGACAACCACTGAGGAACGGGGATGCATGTCATGTGGCCTTGATGTGCCAACACTCATGTGGAGGGAGTCGAGACCTGGAACCCCAAAAGGGAATCACATCCAGAGTACAGAACTTGTCGAAGAGGACCACTGAGTAGGCTAATAACCCCATAGAAAGTTGGTGCACTTCAACATAGATGAAGGTGACTCACTCGGTGTCAAAGACTAGAGAGCTTCAAGGGGCCTGACTAGAGCACAGAACCCTGCAATTTTTGCCAGTGATGCACCTCGCCTCATCGCATTCCTCAAGCATTTCAAGGATGAGTCCAAGCATGTCGATGCACTGGAGTTTGCAGTGAGAATCCTGCCATGAGTACATGAGCTCAACGTAATACAAGGGGCAGCCAACCACCACAATGCAGCTGTCTCCCTTGTTCTTCACCCTTTTGTGCATGTTTTGCCTAGCCATGTCTGCACCGCACTGGAGGTTGACAGCAATGTGCTATTCCTGCTTTATACCCTCTGCAATGACCCCAGGGGCACCTATACTTCCGGTTCCACCCCAGGAGCTCCCATGGGTTTCTAGATCCAGCAACACAATCCACGCTAATCACTCATAACATAACAGGTCCCCTTGACTGAGACTAATGCAGGAGCCAGCCCCATGCTTCCCTCAGGGCTCTGCTTGGCTTCTTTCCCCTCCACCCATGCCCCTGGAGCTCCTGTGGGCTCCTTGCTCCATTTACACCATTTGCACTTATGGCTTATAACAGGTCCCCTCTACCCATGAAGGAGCCAGCCTCATGCTTCCCTCTAGGGATACACTCTGCTCAGCACCCTTTCAGGCACCCTTCCAGATCATAAAAAAAGAAGATGCTCACCCTCCAAGACAAGTGCACCTTGCAAGGCCCATCCTGCATCCTCTCTGAACCTCGCTAAGTGTGCACAGCTGAACAACAATATCTTCACGCCTGTGCAGACAATCACCAGCACATATCCCACTACACCCAAACGGCATCCAAGCTGCTCCCCTCCAGCTTCTCCTGCTCCTGTAGCCAAGAAAGCATGCTTGGATGACCTGGCCCTCATGCCTGTGCGACAAGAACCGTGGCCAGTGTGGTCTCCAAAACTGTGTTACTCCGCTGAAGATGTGTTGGCTAGCAGGATCTTGGCAATACTAGAGGATGGAAATTTTGTAAGCCTGGCTTGTGATCTGCAAGCTGGACAGCTGTACCCGATGATGAGTACACTGAACACGGCCAATGATTTGTCGTTTATTGCATGAAGGTTATTGTGTCTTGGATGCTGCTCACACCCTTGACGTCTTGATCCCTGCAGACACCTTGGCTAATCCCACGTTCGACCTCCCCCACTTCTATGGCAGGGAGCTTGCTGTGGGGCTCAGGCTGCATGAGGAAAAGTCAGCTGCCCTAGCTGATGAGGATACAGGCAGCAACCATCCCAATGACAAAGACAAAGACATGCAAAGTGCTCTGTTAGCCTGTGCCAGACACATGGGTACACTTCCATACCCTTACCTTTTCCAATAACTGAGCCGCAAACGCAGAAACCCCCACAGCCTTTGTCCATGCTGTGCCTTCTCCAATAGAGAACAATCCCCCCATATCCAACGCTGCATCACTTATTTCCAGTAGCAAAGACGACAGTAGCAATGATGACAACCTGGCGCAAGCCCTGGGTAAAGCCCCTCCCCCACCAGTTTTCATGCTGCCCATCATTTTCGACCCTGTGGAACCCCATGTCATCTCAGGACATCTGTGACCGTTCTTTGACTTGGTCTGGCCATTCTATAAGGCATGGAGGCTCAGGATCTTGGTTCCAGAACTGATTGAGATCTTCATGCTCCTCATCACTACTGGACTCAGTTTCAAGGAGTACCAGGATGATCCAGTTGAGACTTGCTACCGGTACAGTCAGCAGTATCCTGAACTCCTCAACATAGCTGGCATTGTCTACTTCAGGGGGGTTCTGGATCCCAAAGTGCTGTCTTGAGGATTACAAGATTCGTTGATATGGCGGAGTTGACTCTCCAGGCGATCATGGGGCTCAAGGGGTCGATCAACCATTACTTTATGGCTGAATCATTCTGCTTCCTGTTCTACAAGGGGCTGCCAGCTCTTCCCTGAGTTGTACCATGAGCAGGCCAACAACTGCCCAGGTGTGAGTATTTGTCTCTATATATTTTTTTGCCTGTTGCTTATATATTATTGGTAGTTGTTAAATCCTGAAGTTGAAGTCAGAGGGAATGATCCGTTGACAGAAGGTTCCAGTGCCAGAGTATGATGGTGGGGCGGAAGTTTCGGATCAATCGCAAACACCACAGGAAGGTAAGGGTGTGCGTACTACCTGGACTGGCGAGAGGAGAAGTCGTTCCGATGAAAGTCGGAACTCCGTAGGACAGAAGATTAAGGCAGGGTTCAGGACAAGACGAATAGTCAAGAATGTTAATAATCAAACTGAAGTTACATAGAGGCATATGGAATATTTATACTAAGTCATAATTACGTATGGCCGTAAAGTCCATTTCTATATATAGTAATCAGAAACGGAAGAAGCCGCAAGTGAGGGTTGCAGAGCAGTGAAGTCCGCTCGAGTTGAGTGCGATAAAATAAGGAAGTTAAAAATGAGAAACGCTCAGTAATCTTTCATTGCGTGAAAACCCAGTTCGGGCGGCGTCCGAAGATCTGGATGCCGGAACTTCCCAAAGGTATGAAACATCCCAGAATTGACGGAGCTCATCGGGAGTTCAGGACATACGGATATAACAGTAGTCGCATTTGTCATTGACAGTCCCAGCATAACACATAGGGGTGACTGTGCCATGTGATGCGCCACGATCCAAGCAGTAGCTGACATAGTCAGCCAAGTGTTCCACAACGCAGTCGTTACTGTGATTGACATCAAAGCCCTCCTCAGTTCCAATGGCACAGTGTGCCTCAAACCTGGCGACTCGCTGCCCCAGCTTGCTAGCCTGCACAGCCATTCTTGCACTGTTGTGAGCAGGAACCTGGCCATGCCGGGCCTATGTGACCTCCTTTGGCAGGGACCTGCAGAATGGAGTCATATTCAACACTACCTGGGCAGATATCTGTGCCCCAATCCACCTGATAGGTGCTCCTCATATTGGGCATGGCCAGCATCATGGCAGCTACAGCAACGTTCATCACAACGAACACATGGTTGTCGCCACCACCGTCGTGCTTGCCCGTGACTTCCTCCTCCCCCATGCAGACTCAGCTTCTTCGACATTGGTGGCCCTCAATTTGCTTGAATCAGCTCCGGTGCATCAAGTGAAGCTGAATGAAGCGCTGTTCAGCCAACTGCATGATGAGGAAAGCTGGAGATGGCTGCAGGGCACATTCGAGATATTATCATGGGCAGATTCCCTTGGTCCTGGGGATCTCTTGGGCAAATTTCTATGGCCAGTAGGTTGTTTCTGTTGAGGAGATAATCTCCATATATGGTGTGCAGCAGTAGTCTCTTTGTTTTTGTTATCTGTTTCACATTTGCTTATCTATTTAAGGGGCTCCACCCCTTGACGACCCTCAGTCTTATGCTATCATGTGCGACTGAGGGTACGTTCAATATTATATACCACTTACCTTTTACTTACATCACTGTAGACTTCCGACTAACTGTACATTGTCTACAGGTAAATATAGAGTCTTACGCTATCGTGTGTGACTGAGGAATTCTGACTAACTGTACATCATCTACAGTTTCAGCAGGGAAGACTCTTCCCCCACAATTTTGACCAGGCAACGCGATCTCGAGTGCAAGGGCATTAGTATCTGTGTTAAGCTGAATCAGCAGCAATGGATGACGAAGGCTGTGAAAGTTAGGGATTACATGCAAACAGGCTTCACCCGACAGACTTTGTCATCCACAACGCAGATAATGAAGTCTGCATGAAGAGGCCATTGGAAAATGCTGTCACAAGCAAGTTACAGATGAAACAAGTCATCGAGCGCCGTCTTGCAGATCTATCCGTCAGGAACAAGGTTGACCAACTCGTCACCAAGAGGGTGCCGACTCTCGATCAAGAAAGACTTGCCGCTTCCTGGCGCTGTGATAAGGACCGCTGCACTACTGTGTGAAATGGGATGGGATTCAGGTGGGCAGCTTTGTTCGGCCTATAGGGGAGTTTACTGGGTGGAGACAATTTAGAGTGGAAGCTCAGTCAGCATGTCTCATTGGTTTGAATGGGTGTGGACTCCTCGTGGAGATGTGGAGCACACAGTAACGAATGTGGGTGTCAGTCGGTGTCAATGTCCTGGGGTGTGTACTGCGGTGAAAGGTACAAGGATGAGTGTGGCGCGAGCTTAGAGACCTGTAAGGAACTCTCTAGATCTCCACATACCTTGGTCAATTTTTTGAATGTTTACTTACTTGAATACTCTTGATATGTGCTTGTCTCTGTATCAGTAGTATTAGTCATGCATAGTCACATGACAAAATCATACTACACTTAACCATAACAACTACCTTGTCATCCATCGACTTGCCTCATAGAGTCTCTCCGAGTCAAGTCATCGAGCACTAGGCAACTCTTCCTTACTTCCGATCCCTTAAATCTTTTGCTGAAGTTCTCTCCAAGTGTTAGACACTCTGAAGGCAAATTCAGTCTATAGCTTGGCTCTGACAAATATTTGGACGAGGCAGAAGTGTGTCGATCTGGTGTACAAATATTTGGCTCCTAGATACACTTTGTAAGCTCTAGATTGACTGTTAACGGGGTCCTATCCATAAAGGATCTCCCTTAGGCTCGCTAGGAAATTTCATCTGCTTGTTCCCATTGAAGAGCTCGCCCAGGTCTCACAAGACCTAAAGCTGCAAGAGATGTGTGTGTATGCGTGTGTGTGATTCAGCTCTACTTGAGAGTACAGGAGCACTCAGAAACGAGTAGAGAAGTCTCCTCTACAAGAATTGGATGTCCTACAGTGCCAAAAGTCCGTCTCTTTTATACCCCAGCCTGCACAGCCTTCAGGCCCGGCTCCGTCCATTGCAATTGGGTCTAGGACCTCTTCCTGGTCGTAGAATCACTAAACATGCACACAGAAGACAATTTCCAGCACTGTGGAATGGTAAAATGTGGTGGTGGAATGAATCCGCGGTGGCGGCTCAAGAGAGCGTTATATCCATACGTTTCCGATGTCTTCCGAGACTTTTGGAGTTTTCCGGCTTCCGAGTTTTCAGAAGCCGATCAATCAGGAATGAAGGATTACTGAGTATTTCCCGTTTTCACTTTATTTATTTAATCACTTTTACTCATGTCGGCCTTTGCCGCTCCGTACCTATGCTTTACAGCTTCGACAGTACTTGATCTCTTATTTAGGATATTGAAGTACGGCCATACATAATTATGACTTAGTATAAACAGTTACAAGTTTGTATAGTACTTCAGTTTGATTATTGATGTTCTTGACTACTTGTCTTGTTTCTGAGTCCCTTCCGACTTCCTTTTCGACTTTCCGACTTTCTGAAAATCCAACCTCTCGGAAACTCTTGCCAGTCCAGATAGTACGCGCACCCTTACATCCTGTGGTGTTTGCTATTGATCCGACTCCTTCTGAATCTCCAAAACATGGGCCGATTTCCAACCTTCCGCCAACACCTGACCCTTCGGATCATCTCAACTTCAACTCGGGATATAACAGAGAGCGACGACCGGGACACAGTTTATATGGTCGCAGAAATGCGAAAAATGGAGTATATGCCTGTGCGGATGGTGGAGGTGAATCTGGGGTGCAAATTGGCTGAGGCCTCAGATTCCAGGGTGGTTAACAGTGGCCGTCCCCTGGGAACCGGTGAAATGGTGCACCTAAGTATAGGCTGGAATGCAGCAAGGTCTTCAGATAGATGCCAACGAACAGCACCACACTAAATCACTAACACACACTACACACACAACACACAACCAATACGAAGTGCAAGATAATTGAGTTTGGGTCACCCTGCAGTATACAGGTAAGATGGAACTTCGTGGGACGGGGTCAACTCAAAGAAGGATTGAATAGAACCTCTAGGAGCCTACAGTAGCTTGAAAACCACTAAAAGTGCACAGCTCTAACACAAGGTATCGGAGTTTAGGTAGATGAAAGCTTGCTCTGGGAACCACAGTATGTTGGCGACGAAAGGCTGGAAAAGAATACCTAACGAAAAGAGAAGCAAAGGAAAGGTTCCGAGGAATTCCCAGATGGGCCAACAGAATGACCCGATGTGATGCGGACTGCGGTGCTTTAAACTGCCAGATGGTGGGGAGATCCGGGCTATGTTTAAATGCTCGTCCTCTAGGGGGAATTTGTTCTGTCGCGGTAGACAAGTACGTAGGGAGGTTAAAATATTATTGGTGGGGATATCCGTACAAGGATTCGAACAGTTAGTTCAAAATCCTACTAGCTAGGGTGGTCCGAGCGAACTCCGATGCCTAGTTAGCCTTCTCGGGTTAACGGAGATTGAATCTGTTCCACACTTCCTTGGGGGGGGACCTTCGGAGGGCGATGCGGGGTCCAATTTGTCAAGTCCGAGGTGAGATATGGATTTGGGGGCTTCCTGGACCACGAACCACAGTCGTCCGAAGTATCTTTGAGTCGTAGATCGTAAGACCGGGGGATTTATGTGTTCACGATAACGTTCCGGCAATTCCTCCTCCCTTTACCCCTCTTTGTGCCTCTACGGAGTTCCCTCTCTCTACTTCTCACCCGTTCGCTTGCTGAAGGCGACTTCCTGCGGGCTCTGCACCGCCAACTTCCTTAGCTAGCAGCTACACACGAACTCCGAAGACCTCACTGTGCTGTTTGAGAGATTTCACTGCCCTACTTGCGTAGGGGAGGAATAAACGGTTCGATTTCTCCGGCGCTGAACTTTTTATGCCGAAATATAAACTCCGTTCGCTGTCTGACGGCGGCGGGGAGTACCGGGGGCGCTTTACTGTGTAACTCGACTCCGGGTGACCTCTAGGTGATGTTCGGGGCGGATATTTAGCTACTCCTATGCTGGCTAAGGCTTAGAAGGTGAGGATGTGGGCCGAAACTGAGATGATATATTGGTAGACTAGCTGTAGTATTTATACCCCAGCCCAAGGCTGTGCCGGAGTTGTTCCTTTGTGTCCCATACCTGCTCGCTCGCACGCTCCTCCGCCCCGGAGTTTGTTTATGACTCATTCTAGAGCTCCGTGAACCCTTACCCGCACCGTCTTCAGTCCGGTACCGATTCCGCAACCCAGACTTGTTGGCCCTAGCCTCGGACACTCCATGTCCGGTCCTAGCTCCTTTCCTATCCGTTTCCGCCTGCGACGGCTCGATAGTGTAGTGGAAAACCACACTCCGTATCCTTTCACCCCAGTGTTTGACTTACAGAGAGTCCGGAGTTCGATCCTCCGTCGGGCCTTTTCCCTACGTTACCCACCTTTTTGATCACCCGGAGTTCTCGTTCCATCCTTTTGGGCCACTTGGTATTCACGACTCGATGGCGTAACTGTAACGCATCCTGCCATGGTTCTTGCACAAGCGCGTCTTTTGCAGGAAGTCCGGAGTTCAATCCTCCGTCGAGCCATCCCTCTTTTCCATTTCTTTTTGTGCGCCTCTTACTAGACCTTCGTGTTGTTCGCACACATGGTCCGGTGGCGTAGCGGTAATGCACTCTGTTCGCGTAACTGGCGGGAAACTGAAATAATGGAGGGACCGGAGTTCGATTCTCCGACGGGCCCGTTCTTTTTGTCCAGAAGATAGGGCACGGTTTTGAACGGTTCAGTGGCGCAATGGTATCGCACTCCATATTCCTATGAAGTTCGCAGTATGCTTTACGGAGAGTTCGGAGTTCGATTCTCCGCTGAGCCATTATGAAGAAAACCCTTCTTTTTCATGACGATAGTTTTGGCTGGCCTTTCGATTCCTACGGCTCGGTGGCGTACTGGTATCGCACTCTGATCTAATGGATTTTTATATCGATTGACGGAAAGTCCGGAGTTCAATTCTCCGTTGAGCCATTCCGACGGAAACCCTTCTTTTTACGGTGATCGTCTTGGCTGATCGTTCGACTCCTACGGCTTGATGGCGTAACGGTAACACACTCCGTAAATATGCACATTTTTATATCGATTGGCGGAGAGTCCGGAGTTCAATTCTCCGTCGAGCCATGCTTGGGTCTGGATATGATTTTTGTCATGGTCCTTTGTGGCTTGGTAGCGTAGTGGTAATCGTCATTTTTGGTAGTCCGGTCATGGCTTGGTGGCGTAATGGTAACGCGCTCCGTTATATTGGTCGATGGAAGGTTCGGAGTTTGATTCTCCGTCAAGCCATGTTGGGTCTGGATATGATTTTTTGTCATGGTCCTTCGTGGCTTGGTAGCGCAGTGGTAATTGACATCTTTTTGGGTAGTCCAATCATGGCTTGGTGGCGTAATGGTAACGTGCTCCGTGTACCTAACGTTTTCATATCGGCTGATGGAGGGTTCAGAGTTCGATTCTCCGTCAAGCCATAACTTTTTACTCGGAGTCGGTCCTTTGTAGTCTTGAGTTCGATCCTCGAATGGCCTGTTGACGTAATGGTAATGCATTCCGTGCACCTATAGCATTTGTATATCGGTTAACGGAAGGTTCGGAGTTCCTAGTTGGGTCCGGGTATCATTTTTAGTCGAAGGCTTAAGGCGTTGTTCTCAGAGTTCGGTGTTTTGAGGTCACATCGGGAGCTATCACAATGTGATGGCTCACACCGAGAAGCGGAAAGTGCCGAAGAGCAAGGAGGCGGTGGCCGAAGACTCTGAAAGAAGGAAGAGGCCAAGGCCAAGGCCAGAGGCCCAAGGCCGATGCCTGAGTGATCCGAGAATCTGAGGCATCAAAATGACCAAAGTTGTCGGAGGGCATAGGGCGTAGGGAAAGAAGTGAAGCTGAAATATGAAAGGACGTCTGGAGATCTAATATAGACCCGGAGTCGAGGCGAAGATGAAGACAAAGGAGAGACTCAGTCCATGAGTGGAAGCATGGAACAACATTATAATTTTCCAGATAGTGTACAGCACAAGTGTACGGAATATTTATACGAAGTAATAATTATGTACGGCCATAAAGTCTGAATTCCTAATTAGGTAATCCTAAACGGAAGAAGCTGTAAGTGATATGTGCAGAGCGGTGAAGACCACTTGAGAAGTACAATGATAATAAAATAAGTTTAAAACGGGAAATGCTCAGTAAGCCTTCATTCATTGTGTAAAAACCTGGAAGCCCAAAATCTCGGAAAATCCCGGAGACCTTGGAAGATCTCTGAAACCTCGGAACCTCAGAAAAGCTCGGAATAGCTCGGAAGCTGCATAGATATAACAATGACCATCAATCACCCTCTCAATGCTGCCTCACTTTTCAACTTGCCTCAACCCTGCCACCAATCGACGTTGGCACTGTGATGTGGACTGCGGTTCTTGTAGACGCCAAGTGGGCTGGGTGCCTTGGGTAGTCTGCAATTTAGAATAGCTCGTCCTCTAGAGGGAAATTGATTCTGTCGCTGAGAGTCTCCTGGCAATTGCAGCAAAATGTATTGTAAGAAAGAATAGGTAACTCTAACGGAAGGTCCGTTTAGAGGGCACTACTACTGTCAATGGCAGTCGGGAGTAGTTGGCCTTCCGGTTTTTATGCAGGGTGATCTCACTCTACAGTCGGAAGTAGAGGAAGGCCTTCTTCGATGCAATGCAGACTCCTTTCTCCTGTACGTCCGGGGTATGTCTCTTTTCGTGTCCTTCCGACTCGCCAATTCGAGTTTGGAGGTTTGTAAAATCGTAAATTTCGGAGGGCGGGAGTAGCATAGTTCCTCTTCGAGCAACCCCTTCCTTTCTACCTCCTTTCTTTGTGCCCTACAAAGCCTTTCACCCTCCTATCTGTCTCAAGTCGCTTGCTGAAGGCGCTTTTAATCTGTTTCGCAGCTAGCATCTACACACACAACCTTCGTCAGTAGTCAGTGATGACGCTTGAGGGTTTTCAACTACCCTACTTAGTTGTAGAGGGGGATTCTTTTAAAACGGTGCCGAGCGGAGGACTACTCGGACTAGAACCGCGACAAAGTTGTAGACAATGTCATGGTGTGGAGGTGGTTCGTCGTGCAGCCGGACCTCCGATAACCTGTGAGTTCTACGTGAGGTGGCGCACTTGTCTTTCCTTGGTCGGTGTGACTTAGAGGGCGAAGTGGGCCTCAAACTGAGATGCATTCATCATAAACTACAGCGCCTTTATATACCTAGCGCCTCGGAAATCGATCCGTGCGCACCCCATGCTCCTGACTAGTTCTGAATTACGATACTCCTCCTTTCGCTGCCTCCGACACTGCCTTATTGCCCAAAGCGGTCGCCTTACCGTGTGCTTTAGCTCCTTTCGCGATTCCAATACTCCCAGGGAGCCCTTGGTACCTCGGTTGCTCTTCCGCCTTCCGATCGTCCTAGCCGCCTGGTTTGCTCGCTCTTTTCTTTCGCATCCCTGTCTCCCTCGGCGTTCTCGGGGATGTTGAAGTTCCGAAATTGCTGGCTCCACCGTGCCTCCCGGCGTCTTGCTCCGGCACCAGGAAGCACCTTACTTGGCCTATTGTCCCTCCCTCCCATCGTGGCCTAATGGCGTAATGGAACGCACTCTGACATGGTAAAGCCGAGCACCGTCATTCCAGGGGGTCTGGAGTTCAAGTCTCTGTTAGGCCGTTTTCCTCTATCTCCACATCCTTTTTAAATGAGTGTTTCTATGTGTCGACTCCTGGTCCTTTCTTGTGGTTCCCCTCGGAACAGTACGCACCTGCTTGCTCGAGAGGTTGTTGAAGCAACTAGAGGGAGGTTCCGACAGTGCTCTTCTGAGAAAAGAAAAGGTCCAATTCCCCTCCTTGGTCGTGATGAAGGGTTTCAGAGATCCCGCGTAGCTTGCGTTTGCAATACGATGGAGCTGTACGGAGGCCTTTCTTAGTTCTCGGTAGTCAATTGGTCAGAACTCAGCTTCGTCTGCGTGCGGAACCCTAGTCCTCAGAGCACGTGCGAGCCGTCTAAAATATCTCTTTGTTATCCTGGAGCTTGGAGGCGCCGTCACATTCCGAATTCAATATAGGTGTGTCATTATTGGAAGGTTCAGATGGTTATGGTGACTTGTTATATCATCGGATGCCCTATATCATTCTCGGAGCCTCAGTGTGAGCAGCGTTTGTCAATGGTTATAGTGGCTTGTATTATCGGATGTCCTATCGTTCTCGAAGCCTCAGCGTTTGCTGTGGATATGGATATTTGTATTGGTCAGATGCTCGGTGGGAGTCGTCACAAAGTGATGGCTCACAGCACATGGCTGCGTCTGGTCATATCTGATGGAAGGATGATGCTCTTCGACTGCAACCGCACAGAAATATGGTCCCTCCTGATTGCAGATATGTGGAGCACCAAGATTCAGTATCTTATTGATGACTAATTGCAATCGGATTGCTGATGGGTCTAGTCGACCCTGCCAGTGAGTCACCCAATACCTCTATAGTTCAGTAAATTCCAATGAGCTATTGCAGAAATCCCCATCAATGACCCTGAGTACAGCCTTACCATGTGCAAAATCATCACCTGGTGTATGCCAGACCCCGAAGCCCACAAGAAGATATGTGTGCTCGTCACAAAAAAGCTCCCTGAGCTTGATATTACCTCTATCTCGTGTTTGTGGCACTTGGTTGGATGGTGTTAAATGCTGAGTCGCGCGGGCGCTCGGGACTCCAAAGGGAGGAAGGACGGAGGTCCGAGGGGGCTACAACGGTCGTCTCGCAGGCACTACAGAGAGTGTGCGACTACCTGGCTTGCGGACCGCAACACGATGATAAGCAGTGAACTGAGCTGGCTGTGAAAATTGCATTTTGTGCATGCTTCATATCTACAAAGTACTAGCATTCTCGATAGAGGACTATTGTGATCTCCGCGCAGATAGTCGAGGATATATGGCACCCAGAGGACTCTTGGGACATGATCTTATAGCAGGTACTCCATATTGAGGCCTATATACGACTTGACCTAGGATATAATACCTTAAGGTCGAACAGTGCAAACCCTCTATCCAAGGGTAAACAAGTCACTTAGTGCCAGTCCATATCAAGGAGATGGGATATATTGCATCCCTAGGCCATATAAGCAATAAATACACGAGACGGAGACAGGACTGTATCAGATGATATAGTGTCAACATCCAATAGCTGCACTATAAAGTGGCATATACGATGGTCGAATTGTGTATACAATGATCAGTCGGCGTATATGATGATCTGAATGGGGTTGTTCTGGTGCTGATAGGACTGGATGGCTGTAAACCCATCCAAGTCTATTCGGATGATTGAACTAGTGACACTTGGAGAGTACACAGTTGAGCTTACACACTAAACCCTCAAGCATATACACTCGAACCAAGAGTATGTATGGTTGCTGGGCAGATAGGAAGCCACATCTAGGACCATATGTGTGTGTGTGTGTTCAGTCGCCATATACATGCACTCAAAGGCTGTATCCATGACCGAAGCAGCATATACACTCAGTAGGACCGACGAAGGCACCCAGCCTGGCCTCTACAGCATTGATCCTGGACCGTTCTAGGCCCTGGGTCATGGTTAAAGCCGTCCGGGACATCGGACATCACCTGACAGCCATATGAGTCAGACCGAGTCAGGAAGGAATAGAGACTATTTGCAACCCAGTTATCCAAGGGGAAGGGTTCTGAGCCCTGTGTACATGCTAAGAAAGGCATATATAGTCAAGCGACAGGATGTTTAACAATGTTGACACTGATCCTCGCGCTGCGACACCTCACGTGAAGGGTCCAGGCTCCGGGAACACAAGTAGCCGGTTCGATCGGATCCGAACGGACGTGGATGACTCCGTTGATGGAATCAAATATCGATCGGAAGACTCCGGAACGATGTTCGACTGCCGTAAACTAGCACCTAAAGTCTGTATAAAGCACATATGAGACTTGGGAAGGAAGCCTAAAACAATATAAGACACTTCGAAGGTGTCCTGAACACTGTATACCTTGGAGTATGACCGTTCGCGCCTCAATCCCGATGGATCGGAGCTACGAGTCATACGGCTCCGCTGTATATCAGCAAGGAGGAGTCATCCACGAACGTGGGAAGGCCCTCGACCAATCATAGAGGTTATGGGAACGAGATATTCCGGATTGCGTGCTCATTTCATATATTATTTATCAGCTTGTAGCGTAATCATTGTTTGTAATCGTATATAGAAACAGTATATAAGGGCGCCTGCTCGAGAGGGAACAGTAGCGAATCGCGCCAGTGGCTGGTTGGAGGCTAGGAATAGTCACAACCAGCTGCTTGGTTAGATTGTGTGCTCTGTTCGCCTTAAGGCATTGCTCAGTAGAGTCTGCTTTATAGTGTGTGAATATACCTTTGGATTGATATAAACACCTGAGCCTGGAAGTTATAACATTTGAGCCTGGAAGTCACAATACATTGAGCCTGGAAGTTTTATTGGCCTGGAAGTTTACCTGGCCTGGAAGTTCTTACAAGTTTATACTTGTTCAATCGCGTTTATACAGTTCACCAGTGTGTTCTGGGGGGTTTACAAGCCAATCGCATCGGCGACTAGTTGGCGGCTAGAATATAGTCACGATTAGTTGTTGGTAGGTTGTGTGCTCCTTTACGGAAATCAACCATATACACGATTTAAAACACTGTTCTTGCATCTGCTCCAGGCCATATACACCATTGTACTCGTAGTCGACAATCAAGTCGATCCGTTTATAATTGTTGAAAGCCTGTTGAGCCCAGTCGATACCATTGCTGAAGGGCCTTTGAGCCCAAATAAAACCCAATATCGCGATCAAATCGCACCCCATTGTATCTCGGAAGGCCCTAAAAGCGCCGACCTACTGTGTGTTGTGTATACAATCTAGTCGATTGCAGACAAACATCCTTGGGATCGCTCGGACAAGGGCCATTTACACAAGTGATTCTTGGAAAGACTATCACCGTAAATCTCGTCTGATAGACCTAATACTTGGTCTTATCCCCGAACAAACAACACAATGACTTCTGTCTTGCAGTGGTTTAGTGTTAGGTTGGTGGTTTTGTGGTAGTTAGTTGTTGGTCTCGACCTTCAGCACTCCTGCATTGCACTATTCCTGCTCACTTCCCACACTGCTGGGTCAGTTGCCAGTGTATCAACGAGGGAGATGAAGTGAAGTGAAGGGCCAGATGAATGAGTGAGTTGACTTGAAGGGAAGACCCAGGTAGTGCTCAAGGAAAGAGTACTATAACAATTGATTTCCAAACTGAAGTACAAGATGGAAACTAGGCTGTATATATACTACTACAACTGTAAGCAGTATTGGTCATAAGAATCGTGGTTTGTAACAGGGATAGCAACTGTAACCAAGTTCGTCATGCCATGGACAGTGAACCATGCGGTTGAGTCAGTGAACCATGTGGAATCAAACACTAGGATCATGAAGTGGGGTCAGATAGGATTTTGACGTGGGGTCAAATAGGATCATGAGGTGGGTCAGAACCATGCGGAAGATGAGTGAGACCATAGGATCACAAGGTGGGGTCTGATGATGGAATCCCCAGATGGAGTGAGTCCAGACTCTGGTTCTGGGTTGTGTCTGGAACGGATATAACAGGGGGCATGACTCGGACGCCACATACGTCAGAACGGAGGCAAAGAGATCCAGCCCAACTTTCCCTATGTGGGCTAACTGGAGACGGGTAGTCACACCAAAACACCAAGGAGTACCTCAGCTCAATATCCAATGGTTCCTCTGAGTCAAGATCTATTCCGAGACATTCCCTCACTGATCGAACAGGCTTTCATTGGATTCCATTCGAAGTTACGAAGGATGTGAAACCTTCCCAAACAGATAGGTGTCATCTGTGCTCACTATTGAAAGATTAATCAATTAGTTCTGTTGCAGCATTCGCTAACCAAGAAACTGGGAAGGAGCATTAGTTTGGCATGCGGTCCACAAACATTCTCCCACTGGAGCCCCCGCACCATCTTTCAGTGGGACGAGAGTTCAATCTCCAAGCTCAGCAAACCGCTACTGGAGAGGCTGGTTCCAGCCCCAGCTGCTGGTGCTTATCCGCAGGCACCTGTGTATATTCTAAATGCCAAGCCTGATCATTCATATCGGCAAGACTAGTGCTATGCTGCTCCATTCTTCACTGTCAACCCGAGAGATAGAATGAGAGCACATGCTCAATATCCTGATGCCACCAAACATAAGGCCAGTCGGTGTTAATACTCGCACACACTTGTTTGTGTCAGAACCCATCCCCAGCATGGTTTGGTTACTGATGGGGATTCCCTTGGTTCATGTTATATCCGTGCAGCTTCCGAGCTATTCCGAGCTTTTCCAAAGTTCCGAGGTTCCCGAGATCTTCTGAGGTCTCCGGGACTTTCCAATATTTCGGGCCCCCGGGTTTTTACGTAATGAAGGCTTACTGAGTGTTTCCCGTTTTGAACTTACTTTATTCTCATCGTACTTCTCGAGCGGTCTTCACCGCTCTGCACATCTCACTTGCGGCTTCTTCCATTTCTGATTACTTAATATGGAAATTGGACTTTACGGCCGTACGTAATTATTACTTAGTATAAATATTCTGTACACTTGTACTGTACGCTATTTGGAAATTTTTAATGTTGTTCCATGCTTCCACTCATAAAGTGAGTCCTCCTTTGTCTTCATCTTTGCCTCGACTCCGGATCTATATTTAGATCTCCAGATGTCCTTTCATATTTCGACTTCGCTTCTCCCCCTACAGCCTACACCCTCTGACGCTCCGACATTTTCGATGTTCCGCAACCTCCGCCGATCCGGGCCAATCATCCCTCCTCGGGATTTGCTATTTCGACATCACCGGCATTCACCTCACCATTTCCCTTGGATTCCGATCTCTGAGCCGACTCGGACTATTTTCAGATTTCTTGGATCACTCGGACCTTGGCATTGGCCTCTTCCTCCTTTCAGAGTCCTCGGCCTCAGCCCCTTCTTCCTTTTGGAGCCTTTGGTTATTTCGATGCTTCGGATTCTCAGATCACTCAGGCATCGGCCTCAGGCCTCTGGCCTCAGCCTTGGCCTCTTCCTTCTTTCGGAGTCTTCGGCCACTGCCTCCTTGCCCTTCAGCACTTTCCACTTCTTGGGTCATTCCATCAGCCCATCCGGGACTTCTTCGGAACCTTTCCTTTGCTTCTCTTTTCGTTAGGTATTCTTTTCCAGCCTTTCGCATTCTCCCTCCAGTCGTCCTTCTATTTTCGAAGGCTTCCGTATTTCATCCTTGATCTATTTTTAGATCTTCTTCCGGCCCTTCGGCCCTTTACCTATTCTTTCCTATTCTTTCCTTATCGCCCTTCGGCATTCTTCTTCGCTTCGCGACCGTCATTGCCTTCGAGCGTGACATGGCATCAATCCTGTTGCCATTTCCGGACTAGCACCATTTTGGGCTAGCCTTCCATGTCGCATTACACTTCTGTCTCATCCCGGCTTGACAGCCAGACAGCCGCACACCCTGCTGAGTGTGGTGCTTGCGAGAACAAGCCAACCCCGGGACTTCCGGTCCTGCCCAGGTTTTCGGAACCTTCCAGTTTCGGACTTCATCAGGGCCTGTTGATCCTTCTTCGGCTCAGGATATAACAGTTCACCATATCAATGGTGATCCTAGGAGGGCTATCACCGCCATCTGCAGGCACACTCTCGACTCTCTAGCACAGCACAGTATGAGGAGGGTGAAAAAGTGAAAGCTCTTATCCCCCACCTCATGACTCTTATTTGGGGGGTCCAGGAGACAGAAACACAGCTTGGCGTCCCTGGCATTTTCGAGCTGCCAGAGATGCAGAGGAACCTTCACTCAAAGCACATTAACCTGACAAAGCTGGCCCAGGGCGACAGCTCTTTCAATCTGGCATCTACCCATGGTGAAGGTGAGGGGCATAGTGTGTTCATGCCAGCTGTACAGACGAACACACCAGAGGCAGCAGAGATAATCAAGGAGGTGCTCCGAATATTGCATGAGCTATATCACCTTATTATGCCCCTATGCGTCTCCTGTTTTGAGTGGGATATGATGGAGTTCAATGGGGTTGAAAACAATGTTCTTGCCTTTGGTGGGCTTGAACTAGGTCCAACAAGCTGCCAACTCAACTCTTCATCTGTTGCAAATGTTGTTAACCTCAATCTGCCTCAGGAGGTGCCTAGAGCAGAACTGAATTTGCCGCAGCTCAACAAGGACTCACAGATGCCTGATATCGATCACGGCAACCCTCCCTCTCCTGAAATCAGTCACAACAGCCTGCCCCTGCCTGAAATAGAACCTTGGCCAGCACCAGCTGGACCTGAGATCGAGAATATAGCAGATAATACTGACCCGATGCTCATCAAATTCAAAGATATGGTTGTCACTTACCTTAACAAGAGCATCGAAGAGCAGGGAAACCCTCACAGGGATTTCAAGGACAATATTATTGCCTTCACATTGTTTGTGCTCTGTCTCCATCTAGCACCAGGCAGCAATCTGGGAGTTTTTCTGTGGATGCGTGGAGGGATATATCTGAGGGAGAGCCATGAAATTATCTTCTTCACATCATTCAAGGGTCATGATATCCACATGGGCACTCCACCTACCTTTGTGCAGGCACTACAGGATGTGTGGATCTCTATGGACCAGGCAGAATCTCTTTTCCAAAAATTTGGGCCCCAGGTCTGTGTGAAGCCGGAAGGCTTCAGCACTAGTGCTTCTCATGAGACATGAAGTTGAGCGTGGCACACTGCGAACGCGCTAAGTGTGACAGAGGGATTGTCGTGCAGGAAGGTGAGCTCACACTACATAGCGGAGCTCAAACCTGTGACTCTGGCTAAGGAGCCATGTCACCCACAGCCGGGCCTCTTGTTACCTAGGGAGGTGAGCAGTTACTGGGTGCTCAGCTGGCATGGGTAATTGAGGTCCATCACATGAATGACTCTGGCAGATGCTCAGGTCGTTGTATACATAAGAGATTGATTGGAGCACATGCCTACAGCACGCGCTCAATTAGATAATATACAGATTTAGAGTGCCAAGCACACTATACTATACTAAAATATACACCGGTATCACAGTCTGTGTCGGATATGTTATGTATCCTAGCCTGGCAGTGACTTCACACAATACCCAGATGTTATATGCCTCCCTCCACTTCTTGCACTCCTGAGCTGTAAACACTTGTGATCCTAAACACCTCTACTACTTCTCAGACAGCAACACTGTACTTGGTAACCACTGTGCCTGTGCCAACCGATTAGCACAGGAAGGTGTATATTGTCTCAAGAACTTTATGATCAAGTGCCATCCTGACCTGGCACTTGATGTTAACACATTACTCAAAAGCATCATGTACACTGATGAGACCAGGGATCGACAAACTCTGGAACTATCCCCCTTGACATTGAAGACGATAAGATTTATGAGATGATCTGTTTGTACCGACGCTTTTACTTCTGGCTGTGTGACCTCACTAGCCAATATACGCTGGATGTGATTAAGAAACAATTTAAAGATACCCAGGCAGCTATTCGAGCCAAGCTCTCTAGTCAGGTTGAGCAGCAGAAGACCTTACCAACAGAGCACCAGATTTTGTGTATGCCTCATTCCCTGCCCTTGATTGACCAGATCATAAGTCGCCGTCAACAAGGCGCCAAGGTAACACTTATATTATTTTTAATCTATTGATTATATTAATCAACATGTCTCCAGGTGATCTGGACCATTGTTCTGCAGGATTTAACAGATGAAACTGTATACCCGGAACTTAAAACAAAATGGTCAGTAAACAATAATGGTTTATTTTAATTTTAATTAATTCAGCTTTATTTCCCCTCTGTTGCATACAATATGGTAGGGATCTCTCTTGTACGTATTTCTAATCATAATCTGGGTAATATCTCTTGTATGTATTCATGCGGCAGCACTCGGAGTAGACATGAGTCAAGCTCCCAGCAGGGAATCCCGCTTCGAAGGTCAGTATTATCTTCCCATGTCTCTGTCAGGAAATGAATTATTCTGGGGCGCCCCGGCCTCCGGCCCGTGATATCAATCTATCTATCTATCAGCTGATACCGCCATGGACACATATAAGCTGTATGTACATTTGCCCTCCCCTCAGTCTTTGATCCCACATTGCAGGAGACTGAGGGTGAGTCTCTTACTTACTTTTACTTAGTCTATTTACTTATTTTGTAGTTATTGCACCTTCCGCGCATTTACAGGTATTTAATATACAATCTTTGATCCCACATTGCAGGAGACTGAGGTTATTGTGCCTTCCGCGCATTTACAGATTCTGTTAGTCTCTGATGGCCCAGACCGGCTTCCTGTTGTCCCAAACCCCCCCAAATCTGCTCCCTACCCCACTGCCTATCCTGGTCCTATTTCGTACCCAGACTGATTGAATTCCCTTTCTTGGCACTGTGTAGTGATGTTTCTGGTTTTTTTTGCTGGTTCCCATCAAAACTCCCAGGCTCCCTCTCATCTGGGATAAACCAGGCCCCTAGAATGCCTTTTACTGCAAGGTCACGTGGGGTGGGTTTGGGCATAAGCACAATACTGCAGAGTTGGAATGTGTGGGCCGCTGGGTGATTGCAAGCTGTGATCCAAAGATAGAATGATGATGGTGGTGGTGGCATGCGGCTGTGATTTCTCAGGGTGCATGGTAAACAGTGCCAAGGACAGACATAACAGGGTCAAAGGGGTGAAAATCAGCAGTGAGAAGTCGAAAAGTGTCTAAAGTGTTAACTTTTCGGTGTGTAGGGGATTTAAACCCTCCCCCCAAAAAACCTGTAAGGGAGGGCAACATGTTGAATGTTGCACAATGAACCACTACACCATTGTGCCAATAATGGTGCTTGTACTGTTCTCAGTCTGAGATTAAAGTAGGCTGAACATGGGAGCAAATTGAGACAACTGTCTTGAGTACATGGCAAAGCATGGCCTATCCTCGACATTGACTGCCTTGGTACCTCTCAGTGCTCAGATTGCTCCCCAGCTTTGCCAGTCACTGCCTCAGGCTCTACAACTGTGGGACTCAAGTTGTCTCCAGATGCTACCACAGAATCCCAGTCTTCCAACATCAGTGCTTTCAGCTGATCTGTAACCCATCCAACAGAGATCATCACCGAGAGCACTGTATATGTCCCCTAAGGATACATCTTGCCATATAAAACTCAATGAATACAGTGAATTTGTTAACACTGAGCCTTTTCTCAAGTCACTGTGTCCACTTGATTGCTTCATGTTTGCGATGTGGGGTAGTCTGGAAGGCTGGCTCTATGACTGGGTGCCAGCACCCCCAACTAGAGGGTTACTGCCCCCCACTGGAGCAGCGGTGGTGGTGGTGGCAATAGTAGCTGTCCCCTGCAAAGATTTCATTAAAATCTGCTGCAGAGGTTGCAATGTTGTCCAATGTGCCTGCTCCTCTGCAGATGAGGCTGCTTCTTCTGAGGGTATTGCATAGTGGTCACAGAGGCTTACATTTAGTCACAGGTGCATCACAAAACATCACTGGTAACAAGATCACAAAAATAATATATATGGAAATCTGCAACTGTAGCTGTACAGCTTGTATCTGAACAGACTCTTACTGATCCCAACAGTCCAACCTCTGCCTCTCCCAGCATGCAGAGCAACGACAAGGAACCCACACCTTGCCAGAAGCAGATGTCATCACAGCATCTATAAGTTCAGCTGGCCCTGCTACATAGATTATCAACTGGCACTTCAGAGCATATCAGAATGGCATGAATTGCAGAAGACCACTCACTACCTTGTCCCAGCATTTTGGCACCACTACCACTAAATGATGTTTGGTGAGCCAAGCCAAGCCATCCCTATTGGATTTGGTTGTGATGCAGAGCTAGAATTGATTTTTTTCTCTGGGTTGGACCTGACAGGCACATTCAGCAATGTTCAGTAAGCAGCTTGTTACAAAATCTTCAGCACCTAAATCCAGTCTAGAAAGAGCAGAAGGATATTGCAAATGCACTGGTAATGAAAACATACTAGATCAAAACAAGGCCAAGACATAACAAGTTTTCCAAGGAGCCAGGGTTAGGCTGTGTGCATAGGAGTAAGATAACTATCAGAGAACTTTGATGGAAGAGAATGTTGCAGTCCAATCGCTGATCCCAACACTTATAGGCCTGACACTTGAGCTTGTTCACAAATTTAGAGATCAAGACATCACCTCCAATTTCCTTGTGTAGGCGGCAGGTTAGGGTTAGTGTGGATATAGCTGGGAGACTTGGTGGCATGAGCAGAGGTGGGGCCAGTGTAAAAGCAGTAATGTGAGTGTTAGAACAGGCAAGCACAGTGGTCTGAAGTCAACAGTGAGAAACTCTGTTATTGAGCAATGTGCAGTAAACCTGAAGTCAACAGTGAGAAACTGAGGACTCCAGTCTAAGCTAGGCTACTTATATATACAGTAGATAGGTAGATGAGTAATCATAAGTGAGGTGATCACTAAGCATGAGTAAGCATGAGTAAGTGGATCAGTAAGCATGATAATCAAATGGGGAATGCTCAATAAGCATATCAGTCAGCATGACTAGGCAGTCAGGTGACCAGTAACTATAGTAACTACAACTAAGTAAGCGAGAATGTCATAGTCCAAACACATATTCCAACAATTTGAGGTCAGAAAAGGCACAGGGTGTGTATTTACCTGATGGATGGGGGCACAAGGTGCGGACGACCATGAGGTACGCGGTGTGGAAAGGCTGGCCAGTCGCGGTGCGGCTTTCAGTACACGTGAAAATGTCGGTAAGTTGTGATATGGGGTGGTGGGGATCCAAACGAAGAGTCAGAGCCAGCAGTTACATGCATGAAACACGGACAAGTACTGGGTGCAAGCTATAGGAGGTTGCTGGTGAGGGTGGATGAATGGGACAGGCACATTGCTGCTGTGTGGCACGGCCTCTGATGCACACGGACCCCAAAGCACAGCCACCCAAGACCAACACACAAACTGGTCCCTCCATGTTGTCTGCAACTGCAGCCTGCGCGAGGTAGGATACCCCGAATTGCTCCCTGTAGCCAACGGCACGGCAGAAGCACTGGGAAGAACCCTTTATGCCCGAGTTCGTCGTGGGTTTGTCGCAGAATTCCTGCTCTCCTCCCCTGATCCAGAACAAGCTTGTGTTCGCTGTGGTGGTCGATTACCTGGTTTCCGTAGATCTGGGCTGATCCCAAAGTTGTGAAATGGACCAAGTCACTACAGACCCTTTGATAGTTGCAAAAATCTCAAAAGAAAGAGAAAAGCCAGACTTGCACCCTGGACGATTGCCCATACATCAGATGTCTCACAATGCAGATAAAACAAAAAGCATTGTAACAAAGTCCACAACAGCAAATTCTACCAGGACATTCAGTGGACTGAGCTGTGTAAAATCCAGAGCCTTTGTCCAGATAGCAAGAAGCAGGCAAGCTGAATATGTGTCCATTTCCTTCTACTGGCCATCGCTCTGCAGCGCCTCTTGATCTGATCCACTCTGATCTGAAGGAATACAAAGTTATGACCCGAGAGGGCCACAAACATTGTGTTATCTTCACTGATGATCATACAAGCTTCAAAATGGTTTTCCATATGAGGCGCAAGAGTCAGACATTCAATGCATTCAAAGTGTTCAAGGCTTATGCTGAGAATCACTTTGAGCGCAAGATCAAAGCGCTGCAGGATGATGAAGGTGGGGAGTTCATGTCCAATGAGTTTGCAAACTACTTGTGCTCTGAGGGCATTGTTCGCCGTCATTCAACAAGGAACAGACCGCAGCAGAATGGGACTGCAGAACGTGGTAACCGCACGATTGATGAACACTCTACAGCTATGCTGGTGTTCATCTTCATGGTTTGACATTATCGTGCAACACAACACCGTACACAAGCACTGGATTTGCACCATCATATCTGTTGTTCAGGTACTTGCCAATCACAGGCAGTCAGATGCTCACCAACCCACAAGCAACTTCAAGGCCAACAACAACAGAATATGATAGGGGGCATATGGGTGAGAGTCCACTGCATGATCCAAACCTCGACACCGCAAGACTTCAATACATGAGGACTTGGACTCTGCGGAGAGTGTCCCACATGAGGTCTCCGATTCTGATGTGTTAGCCTCTGACACTCTACTTGCCATAACTCGGCATTCAAGCCAGGTAGAAGGGACCCACACAATGTATTTTTCAAGATCAACAGGGGACCCACAAGACTGACACCAGAACTACTGTAATCAATGAGAAAGCACAATTTATGGTGGATCAATTTGAAGTTGACAGATTGAGAGCAAAAGAATCCTTACTTCTTGCTCAAGTTTTCCAGTGTTGTGCTTATAATGATGGCCAGCTGGAAATTGAGTTTGAAGAGGGTGATTTAGTGGTTCCACACACCTTACAGTTGCTCAGGAGTGAGAAAGGTCGTGGTAAGAAGTTGCTTATGAAGTACGATGGCCCCTTCAAAATAATCCGCAAGTTGAGTCCAGTTACCGGTGTTGTATGGGATCAGTCCCATTATCAACATTGCTCATCTAGAACGGTATCTTTGTTCGCTGCCTGAATTTGGTGATGATCACCCTATCAAGCACCTCAATCGTGCGGATTTTGTAGAGGTTCATGAGACCAAAATTGAAAGAGAGGAGTACAGAGAATAAATGAGTACAAGATCAGATGGAAGGAACATGGTCAAGTTTGATGAATGGAAATCAAGACAAGCTTTGTGCAACACACCATCACTTTTAATGGACTGGGACACCAAAACCGAGCAGAACTAGTCTTGGTCCGAGTGGCATGCTCTGTGGGTACCTTTGGAATTTTAATCTCCTTCTCAGTTTGTTTGATTGTGCTGCACTGAGGCTGGCATGTTGCAAGACTCAAATCAAGAAGTGCTTCATATGGGCGGAGCATCATGTGAGAACAAAGTCTGCTATCTAGACTTCACATTTTCCATAAAAGCTGGACTAAAACTCACATATTGTTATCCCCTCCTGGAGTTCCTGCTTTTCCACCTCCTATATTTTCAAACTGTCTTCTCATTCCCTCCCTGCTCTACTCCTGTCCAATGGAATGTCCTCTAACATCACCACAGGTCCCAGAACTGCTATCACTCTAGCCTTCCATCCCAGACACTACGGACAGGGCGGCCTTAGACAGCTCAGCCTTGGACACCAGCCTGCCTATGGAAATTATAGACGACCACCTGCACCAACTGACCCAAGCGTTGCAGCACTTGGGTTTTGTCTGTGGCAAGGTATCTTATCCACCGTCACCTCCACCATCCCGTACTGATTGTCGCAGGCAGTTGTACTTTGTTATACTCCCTGTTCAATTGTTTCTCCCTCACTGGTGTCCATTGTTTCACTCAATATGGCAAGGCTATATACGGATTCACCTCAGCTATAACATCTGGACCAGCATCTACAACAGTGCCACCATCCTTGCCAGGTTTTACCACTGCGCTACATATGGTCTCGAACTAGTTAGCAATCTCGCACACGTGGTCATCCCCATCTATCTGCCTATCAACACCCTATTAGAGGTCCACCTTCCCATGCCCAACCTGTCACTTGTACTCAGCTATCCTGACAATTCTTTCCTACACCGGTATTTCTGACCCACATCAGCCGTGATCCACGCCACCAAAATGTTCTGTAAATGGGTTGATTATCATGTCCTTCGGCTCGCCAAATGCATCCTTCGCAGCTCAGCCAAGGTAGCTTGCAGTTTAAAGTTATTGATGAAGCTGACGCAACTTTCCTCCATCCAGGGTGCGGCAACCAGCTGGAACTTTGGCAAGGTGCTCGGCATCCCAAAGATGGAATTTGTTCATGCAATTCTCCTCTGGCTGAGGAACCCCGTGACTTTCTGGCGATGCCTTGATCTGGTCTCTCTCATTTCTCTCTCTCCTCCACTGGGTCCATTCCTGTCTCCCTTTTATACCTTTCCCCCTACCTCCTTAGAGCTATGTGTTATGTGACAAGGAGGGGCTGAAACAGGGTCCAATGGTTTCAGGTGGGTAACAGAAGGTGAATTTGGGGAACAGCCTTCTGGGACGAACTGCCTTTCAGCGAGTTCATGGCAATTCCTTGAGGCGTGGGAAGCGTGGGTGACCGGGGGTGCCATCCTGGACACACTGGGGGCAACAGTTGTTGGAATATGTGTTTGGATATGTTTGGACTATGACATTCTTGCTTACTTAGTTGTAGTTACTATATCACCTGACCAATCAGTCATGCTGACTGATATGCTTATTGAGCATTCCCCATTTGATTATCATGCTTACTGATCTACTTACTCATGCTTACTCATGCTTAGTGATCACCTTACTCATGATTACTCATCTACCTATCTACTGTATATATGAGTAGCCTAGCTTAGACTGGAGTCCTCAGTTTCTCACTGTTGACTTCAGGTTAGTGCTTACTGCACATTGCTCAATAACAGAGTTTCTCACTGTTGACTTCAGACCACTGTGCAAAGGTGTTAGAACAGGCAAGCACAGTGGTCTGAAGTCAACAGTGAGAAACTCTGTTATTGAGCAATGTGCAGTAAGCACTAACCTGAAGTCAACAGTGAGAAACTGAGGACTCCAGTCTAAGCTAGGCTACTCATATATACAGTAGATAGGTAGATGAGTAATCATGAGTAAGGTGATCACTAAGCATGAGTAAGCATGAGTAAGTAGATCAGTAAGCATGATAATCAAATGGGGAATGCTCAATAAGCATATCAGTCAGCATGACTGATTGGTCAGGTGATATAGTAACTACAACTAAGTAAGCAAGAATGTCATAGTCCAAACACATATTCCAACACTCCCCCGGGACGAGACCAGTCTCAACTAGCTCCCCCGTAATCCTAGCAAGGATAGGAAGTGTAGAACAGCAGGACGAGGCAGTGATTTGGTAAGGATGTCCGCAATCTGCTCTGCAGTAGGAATGTATCCAACTCCAATAGAACCCTTGGCAACTTCATCTCGAAGCCAGAAATGAGCAAGGTCAAGGTGCTTCATGCGACCATGATGCTCAGGGTTCTTGGACACCTGGATTGCAGACTGGTTGTCCAAAATAAGTGGAGAGGAACCAGACACTCCATAGCCCAGTTCAAGGAGCAGATTTCGCATCCACTTGATCTCCTTTCCAGCATCCACAGCAGAGATGTATTCTGCTTCAGTTGTGGACAGTGAGACGGTAGTTTGCAGCTTGCTTCTCCAGCTCACTGGTCCACCATTCATCATCACCACAAAGCCTCCAGTGCTCTTCCCAGTGTCTTTGCAGCCTCCATGGTCTGCATCGGCATAAGTAGCAAAGGGATGCGAGTTGGGAGCAGGGGACGATGTTCTGGAGTAGGTAATGCGGAAATCAAGTGTGCCCTTGATGTAGCGGAACAAGTGCTTGACAGCCTTCCAATGAGCCTCCCCCGGATTGCTATTGAAGCGTGCAAGCACACCAACGGCATAAGAGATGTCCGCACGAGTGTGAGTGGCCAAGTACATCAGAGAGCCAACAGCAGACAAGTACATGCTGCGAAACGTTTTGGCCTCCTCTTCTGACTTGGCTCCCATCTCCTTGGTCAAAACAAGACCAGGAAGCATTGGAGTGCTAACAGGCTTGCAGTCCGTCATATTGTACTGCTCAAGCATGTTCACAGCATACTGGCACTGCTGCGAAAGGTGGATATCTCCAGTCCCAGCATCACGCTCAATCTTGATCCCCAGAAGCCACTCTGTGGGACCAAGATCCTTGACTTTGAATGAAGAGCCAAGTTGAGCAATAACATTGTCGATTTCAGCATCCTCCTTTGCAGAGATCATGCCGTCGTCAACATAGATGGGAAGAATGATGCGCACAGTGCCATTGGAGTAGATATAGCACGAACGATCGGACTGGAGACAACGAAAGCCCATAGACAAGAGCTTTGCGTTCAGCTTCTTGTTCCATTGACGACCAGCCTGCTTGAGTCCGTAGATGGACTTGTGCAGTTTAAGAAGCTGGCCACGCTCTCCCTGTGGAAACCCTTCTGGCTGAGTCATATAGACGTCCTCCTCCAGGTCTCCATTGAGGTAGGCAGAAGAGAAGTCAATGGAACAAAGCTTGAGGTCATGCTGAGCAGCAAGAGCAAGGATGATGCGAAGTGTTGCTGCTTTGAATGTAGGGGAGAACATCTCGTTGTAGTCGATGCCATGGCGCTGTCCACGGCCGTCTGCAACAAGTCTCACCTTGTAGCGGTCAATGGAGCCATCTGACTTGTGCTTGATCATAAACACCCATTGAGAGCGGATTGGCTTAACGCCAGGTGGTGCATCCACAACATCCCAAGTGCAGTTCTCAAGAAGAGAGTTGATTTCTGCAACTGCTGCATCCTGCCACAGATGTGCATCTGATCGCCGTAGTGCTTCATGATAGGAGCGAGGATTGCCAGACTGAACAGCAGATTGAGCTGACTGGACAGAAGCCACATTGGCCGCTTGAAGCGCTGGACTTGTTGGATCTCCTTCATGTGCAACAACAAGAACACTGCCTGGTTTGAGCAGCAATTCATCATCGCTTTCCTCCGAGTCAGATGCAACTGCAGGTGGGGGATCTCTATGAGATTTCCACCATTCTGCAGTAGGTCTGTGTTCTGTAATCTGCTTGTGGAACCGTCGACGTGCTGCAACACCAATAGGAGAAGGTGGAGCAGGTGGCTGCTGCTGCGGCGATGGAGGAGGTGATGATTTTGGGGATGGAGGAGCAGATGGTGGTTGTTGTGGTGGGTGTTCAGGAGGTGGAGCAGGCGAATTTGGGCGTGTAGATGGCGGAGAAGGAGGCGGCGAAGGTGCAGGTGTGTGTGGGTTTGAATTGGGAGCTGGTGCATCATCATCATCATCATCATCTCCCCCGTTGTTGCGCACCACAGGCGGCTTAACGGGAGGCACAGGAAGCATGGAGGATGGAGAAATCCTCGGACACCGCTTCATAGCCTCAGGGCTGTTCCCAGGGAAGTAGCGCTCGTCAAAGACGGCATGCTCTGCAATAACAGTCTTCCTGGTAACAGGGTTGTAAAACAACCATCCCTGATGCTCTGTGGGATAGCCAATAAAGATGCACTTCTGGATGTGAAATCCTGAAGCGTCTCTCTTATCCTTCTGCACATGCACATAGGCAAGGCATCCCCACACCCGAAGGTGCGACACATCTGGCTTCCGCTTATACCAAAGCTCAAAGGGAGTAGTATCCTCCGGAATATGAGATGTTGGATGCATGTTGCCGACGTGGAGGTATGCATTAACTGCAAGCTCCCTGAATGTCGGTGGCAGATTTGCCTCATGCAGCATGGCCGTAGAGTGTTCATCAATCGTGCGGTTACCACGTTCTGCAGTCCCATTCTGCTGCGGTCTGTTCCTTGTTGAATGACGGCGAACAATGCCCTCAGAGCGCAAGTAGTTTGCAAACTCATTGGACATGAACTCCCCACCTTCATCATTCTGCAGTGCTTTGATCTTGCGCTCAAAGTGATTCTCAGCATAAGCCTTGAACACTTTGAATACATTGAATGTCTGACTCTTGCGCCTCATATGGAAAACCATTTTGAAGCTTGTATGATCATCAGCGAAGATAACACGATGTTTGTGGCCCTCTCGGGTCATAACTTTGTATTCCTTCAGATCAGAGTGGATCAGATCAAGAGGTGCTGCAGAGCGATGGCCAGTGGAAGGAAATGGACGGGCATTCAGCTTGCCTGCAAGGCAAGGCTCGCAAATTGGATCTGGCTTCCAGTTTGAAGTAAGCTTCGCACCAGTAACCAGATTCTTGCTCAAGATCTTCTGAGTGTCAGAATGATGGCCCAGCCGACGATGCAGCAGTTCCAGATCAAGAGGCAAGGTTGCGGCCATAGCTGAGTCAGAATGCTCTCTCACAAATGCCTGGTTCCTCTCATCAATCTCTGCCTCAAAAAGCAACACTCTGTTCTGTCTGAAGAAGACAGTACTCCCTTCCATCAGAATAGAGTAGTTGTGAATGCGAGACAGATAGGTGGTAGAGATGAGATTGTGAGATAGATTTGGAACATATAGGACATGTGTGAGGAGAATGAACCTGCTTCTACGTCCGTGTATAAGTGGTCTAAGCAGTGTCTCTCCAACCAATTCAGAATAAACTATGACTCCATTTGCGACTTGAATAGGAACCCTGTATGGACGAGTGTTTATCAGGCAATTGCGACGGTGTGTCATGTGCGATGTGCATCCTGAATCTGGGTTCCATCTCTCTCGTCAGCAAGGGAAGATTCTGAGGCAGAGAGAACACGTGCATTAGATGCCACTTCAGACGTTGCTGCTGCACTACCCTTCTTGCCCTTTTTCTTCTTGTTGTTGTTTCCAACAGGTTCAAGTCCATACATCTTTTGGAACTTGAAGTAATACAAGAGAGTGTGGCCAGATTCACCACAGCCATAGCACATGAGAGGTGCGGCCTGGGCAGGGGGTGCAGCTGCAAGAGCAGCAGATGATGAGGGTGGAGTAGGGGAGACAGGAGGTGGTGGTGCAGAGGCAGCCATTGCAATTCCAGAAAGTGGGTTGCTCTGGCCTTGGTCTCCTTCCTGGTGAGCAAGTCCTGAATGCCTGATGATTGGCATAGGCCTGCTCGATGACTGACACTTTGAGACTAGTTGGAGACTGCTCAAATGGTGCCTTTAGAACAGCAAACTGTCCATCATCAGGAAGGGCCATGAGAAGAACCACAGCTTGTAGTTCCTCATCTGCGTTCTCAAGGGTAAGCTCAGCAGGTCTAGAGCCTTTGAGAAGACGCATTGCAGCAGAGACACGACCAGTGAGAGACAGAAGTGACTCTTCCTCCCTGCGTTGAATGGAAGTGAGTGTTCTGTAGGCATTGAAGCGAGCTCCAGCCTTCCTTGGTGCAAAGATCACATCCAAGGCCTCCCAAAGGGCTTTAGGATCGTCCTCATGCTGCATGACAAGGGGCTTGACCTCTGGGGACAATAAGCCCCACAGAACTCCAGCACACTTCTCTCTCTCTGCTGCCTTCTCTGATGTACCAAGAATGACACCATACACCTCCTTGCGTCGCATGAAGGCTTTAGCATCACTTTTCCAGGTCACATAAGGTGTGTCCTTTTCAAGAATTTGTCCAGATGACTGGTCATCAGACATGCGTGCAGTGTGTGTGAAGAAGATGTAGCTAAATGCAAGAGTCTGTGGTGTAGTAAAGAGTAGGTATCAAAAGCTAATGCTAATGAACACCCAGTTGTAAGGCACTTAGGCCCTAACCCCAGAATCACAGGATTGACTACCTGGATGTTTTCTGGTGGATTCAAAGACTACCTCTCAAAGAGGATTTGTCCCAACAGTTGGTGTTCCTATCTACAAAGAGGAACACACACACACAAAAGGCAATCACAGAAATGTGATGATGCAAAGCATGAGAATCCCAGATGATAGACTTAGATGTAAAGCCCGGGGCCCATAACCTGTTAGATCAGGCAAGCACAGTGGTCTGAAGTCTACAGTGAGAAACTCTGTTATTGAACAATGTGCAGTAAGTACTAACCTGAAGTCAACAGTGAGAAACTGAGGACTCCAGTCTAAGCTAGGCTACTTATATATACAGGAGATAGGTAGATGAGTAATCATGAGTAAGGTGATCCCTAAGCATGAGTAAGCATGAGTAAGTAGATCAGTAAGCATGATAATCAAATGGGGAATGCTCAATAAGCATATCAGTCAGCATGACTGATCGGTCAGGTGAGCAGTAACTATAGTAACTACAACTAAGTAAGCGAGAATGTCATAGTCCAAACATATCCAAACACATATTCCAACAAAAGTTGAGGAAGGCGCTGGAGATATGCAGCATCTGGGTAGGTACATGGCCTTTGATGGCAGGAAGGGAGACCTGACAATGGACTGATATTAGCAGCTGATAAAATGATGGGGAATAATTAAAGATCTTCATCAGAGCCTTGGAGTTGTCTCTGGTCCATTGCTCAAAGCCTCAACCTTCAGGAAATCTGCAAAGCCCAGGGAACTGAGGGACTGTTGCAATTCTAATGAGAGGAATCCCTGTTAGTGCCATATAACAATATGGGACTTGCAGCACTTACCACCAATTGATGTCTGTCATAATCTTTTTAGCTTTTGACTTGCCATACTGGCTCTCCAGATACTTGCCCACCCAAGCTATAAGGTGGTCATTGAAAGTACCCTTGATAACTTGATGTAGAAGATCAGGTGAAAGAGAATTGAGTGGGGAAACTCCTCTACAAGAATTGAATGTCTACAGTGCCATCCCTCTTATACCCCAGCCTATACAGCCTTCGGGCCCCACTCCACTCATTGGAATCAGGTCTAGGACCTTCTTCTGGTCATAAAATAGCAAAAACACACACATGGAAGGTAACTTTCAGCATCGCAAAGTGGTAAAATATGGTGGCAGAATCAGTCTGTGGCAGTGGCTCAGGTGTATATGGTCACAGAAATGCCCGCATGAATCATGAAATGGAGGTGAAACTAGGGTGCAAGTTGGTAGATCTGGGGTGTAAATTGTTTGGAGCCCATGGATTCTGAGGCAGTGGATGGTTAGAAATGGCCATCCCCTGGAAACTAAGCAGTGGTGGGAAAATCCATGGTGACTGAGTACAGGAGTGCAGTGTTATCCATGAATGAAGTTAAGGTAGAGTCCAAAGCATCCTGCAAGTTGGTTCAGGATGGGACTCCTGCTGTGGTTGTGGTTGAGGAAAGATGTGTAGGCAAAAACATGGCTGTTTCCAAATCTGGTTTCTTGAGTTTCTGAATTAGATGATTGGCCTATCTAGAGTCTTGCCATGATGGCATGAGGGCATATGCAATGTATTTACAGCCTCACACCATATGAGCAAGCAGGAAAGGGTGCCACTACCCAAAACATGTTTTCATGTGTCTGTAAGAAATACCCATATGAAGGCTGGCAAAAGGCATACTCCCATGGCAGCAGCACCTTCAATATTTCATGTGCACATCCCGTGGCACTCATCTGGATCTTTATGCTGTGTGGCACAATATCCAGTACAGCAGCAAGTGTTGACACCACTCCTGTCTATCACTGCGGGCAAGTGCCGTGGGATTTGTTTCATGGCGGCAGACCAACACTTGCCATGACACTTGCCATGGCACTGGTTCCGCGCGTTTGAGAACAAAGAAGTGCAAAAATATCTAATTTTGTAATACAACGGGATGACAAGGGAGCCGGCTCAGCTGGACCCTGAGACATGATTATGTTTCGGATCAAACTATCCTTCCCATCGATTGGCTTTGCTTTGGCAACCTCTTCTGTCCAATGTGAGCTCTCCACCTCATTGTGTTTCTCAGAGCCATCTGATGAACATCCAAGGACTTGGATCAGTAATGCCCAATCATTGAAATGAGCTGTACTTGTCCTCTTGTCTCAATACCCTCTACTTTCTTTTGGCAGGACTTCCGCCGCCATAAATCTAGAAATTCCTTGTTGATTCCAGCATGCAAATACATTTTAGGTAGCCTCTAAATTAGTTATCACTGTATTTCTAAACCTCCACGCACCAGAGCCATGTTCTCAAATTGTACTACATATCGGGTGCCAAACCAATGGTCACAGACAGGCTGAGTTAGACTGCATGCATTGAAAATTGCTGCTGAATGGTGTAACCAATTTACAGAGTATTCAGTGAGCTCATATCCCAACATTCACTTCCTCAGTGCTTATGTAGTTCGTCCTGGCACACCTGGAGTCTGGACCACGAAATATTCGGGGAACTATCCTTACGGCTGTTGGAGCTGTCCCATTATTCAGGAACCCATAAAACTCAACTTGACCTTTCAACTTGATTTTCCTGAGGACCAAACTGCCGAGAAAATATTGTTAAGTTTGTTGCCATCAGCCGTTCCTTGCCTGCGACCTGTAAGGTAAAACATGCTATTTTCTTGGCCAGAAAGCAGCAGTCTTTGAGACTACATTATTCAACATGTGAGTGAGGTCCTACAAAGTTTTAAACTTTTGAATCAGTAGCCTGGAACCACCTGCACAACAGGTATTGAGGCTGTATCTATGCTAAGCTTCCTTGTTTAAAACTATAGTACTAAACTCTCTGGATTGAGTTTGAGGAAACAAAGAGCAGATTCTTGAAAACACTGGTGCATCAATGTAGAAAATGATTGACGATCCTGTACTCAGCAGCATTCAAATGCATCAACTATGCACAGATCTCAGACGCATGCGTTCTGCCCAATGCTGCATGCATTTTTCTCCATCATGGTGTCCAGGATGAAAATCTCAAGAGAAAAAAAGGAATCCTGACATGCAATTGAGCACTGGTGAACAAGCACCGATTGACCAGGTTGATCCGCTTACAACACGGCGAACAAAAATAACACAAAGATTGTTAAATGCCATGAAACCACGCCCACGGCGCTTGCCCCCAGTGTATTTCTGCTGCATTTTGGCCACTTTCTGCATTCATGGGTGAAACAATGTGGGCCGACATGTGCTTACAATGGGTTGGCCTACTCCCTTGTTTTTCCCTCCATCTCACACACTTTCAGTGTCTGAGTCAAGATTTTCCATAAATCCTCATCAGCCAGAGATGACAGTGAATTGTGTTTCTTATGTAACAACTCCATGAAAGAAGTGTACAGGTGATGAACATTGATGTCACTAACCTGCCCATAGTATCAGATAGCACTCAAGAAACAAAGTCTGGCCACACATATCCAAACCACATGCTTCCAAGGCAAGTGTAAACCAATGGTGTCATGTGTGGATAAAGTTAGATTTGAATCTTATCCAGCAGCTTTTGCTGTGGGATCAAATTTTCATATTGTTTGTTCATAAGAATCCCAGACCCAGATTGTTGGAATCAAATTTTTGGGCATTCAGCCGCTGTGTGGATGCCAAGAAATGGACAAGACATGAAATATGTTGCACTAACTGGGTTAGGCTTGAAAAACAATAGGAGTTCTCAGCCATGATGTGGCCTCTTTGACCCATTCATCAAGTGTCTCGCGACTGTTTCTTTACCACCACAGTCTTTACCATGCGCATTTGGCAAAGCACTAGAACTGCATGCTGAAATGCCTCCTCCCCAGATATAGTCTGCATAACAGAGCTGTGCCTCCCAAAACACACAAAGAAGGTGCCATTACTCAGAATGAGCCTGGAATGTAGCTTGCCACAGAGCCTTGTGATGTTTGTTGGGGACCATTGTGCAAAAGACATGGAAGACAGTGTTGCTCAACAAAAACTGCAGATATGTGAGCATTGACAAGTTGTTGAGTGCATGCATCAACATCCATGTTGAATGGCAGAAGGTAGTTGACATACATGGTGAAAGGTCAGACCAAGGCTGAGTGAGTTGGATCAAAACTTGGGTTGATAGCAAATATGCTGGGAGATCAAGTCAATTGGGCCTGAAGTTCATGTGAGAATAGATAGACAGGCAGAAGGTGGTAGGAAAACTAAGACTTCGTCAAATTGGCACTGAGTTGTGTTAGAACAGGCAAGCACTGCAGGAAGCAACCCAGCCCATGTGGTAAACAACTGTACATGCTTGCACTCCAAGGTCTCAATAGAGAATTGCTGGGTGGCCCAGGGATGATTAGTCTGCCACTCAAACAAAGTTGAACAGAGACACCTACTTTCTCTGCCAGGTACTCATAGCCTCCTTTGCCTAAAGTACAGTGCACCCTCAGTGGGTGATCAGTACACTTGGAGTATTCAGAAAGATGTAATATGCTTAATATGGTAGTTCCATGCATCTGAGTGATGTTTATCAACAAATTAAATGTGGGTGACACCTATCTCATGCTTGACTACCATCCAGGCTTGATGCTAATATTCCCGAGTAATATCAAAAGGCTGGCAACTGGTGAGCTTGGACTGAGTCTCTCCTTCTTCACCTTCGCTTCAACTTCGGATCTATATTTGGACTTCCAGACATCTTTTCGTTCTTCAACTTTGCTTCCCTCCTGCGCCCTCCAATATTCCGATGTTTCCGACTTTCCACATCCTCAGTCGATCCGGGCAGCTTGTCCCTCCTTTTGTTATCTTGACACCATCGGTATTCACCTTGCCAATCCCCTTGGATTTCAATCTCCGAGCCCAGTTGCACTATTTCTGGATCTCTCAGATTGCTCAGGCCTTGGCCTTGGCCTCTTCCTCTTTCGGAGTCTTTGGCCACTGCCTCCTTGCCCTTTGGTGCCTTTCTGCTTCTCAGGTCATTCCATCAGCCCTTCTGGGATTTCCTCGGAATTATTTCTTTGCTTCTCTTAGGTATTCTTGCCTAGCCTTTTACATTCTCCCTCCAGTTATCCTTCTATTCCAGAGGCTTCCTTATTTCATCCTTGATCTATTTTTAGATCTTCTTCCGGCCCTTTGGGCCTTATCCTTTGGCATTCTTCTTCGCTTTGTGACCATCATCACCCTCAGGCGTGACATGGAATCAATCCTGTTGCCATTTCCGGACTAGTTTCATTTTGGGCTAGCCTTCCCTGTCGTGCCGCACTCCCATCTCCCAGCTTGACAGTCAGACAGTCGCTGTTGTTGGAATATGTGTTTGGATATGTTTGGACTATGACATTCTCGCTTACTTAGTTGTAGTTACTATAGTTACTGCTCACCTGACCGATCAGTCATGCTGACTGATATGCTTATTGAGCATTCCCCATTTGATTATCATGCTTACTGATCTACTTACTCATGCTTACTCATGCTTAGGGATCACCTTACTCATGATTACTCATCTACCTATCTCCTGTATATATAAGTAGCCTAGCTTAGACTGGAGTCCTCAGTTTCTCACTGTTGACTTCAGGTTAGTACTTACTGCACATTGTTCAATAACAGAGTTTCTCACTGTAGACTTCAGACCACTGTGCTTGCCTGATCTAACAGGTTATGGGCCCCGGGCTTTACATCTAAGTCTATCATCTGGGATTCTCATGCTTTGCATCATCACATTTCTGTGATTGCCTTTTGTGTGTGTGTGTTCCTCTTTGTAGATAGGAACACCAACTGTTGGGACAAATCCTCTTTGAGAGGTAGTCTTTGAATCCACCAGAAAACATCCAGGTAGTCAATCCTGTGATTCTGGGGTTAGGGCCTAAGTGCCTTACAACTGGGTGTTCATTAGCATTAGCTTTTTGATACCTACTCTTTACTACACCACAGACTCTTGCATTTAGCTACATCTTCTTCACACACACACTGCACGCATGTCTGATGACCAGTCATCTGGACAAATTCTTGAAAAGGACACACCTTATGTGACCTGGAAAAGTGATGCTAAAGCCTTCATGCGACGCAAGGAGGTGTATGGTGTCATTCTTGGTACATCAGAGAAGGCAGCAGAGAGAGAGAAGTGTGCTGGAGTTCTGTGGGGCTTATTGTCCCCAGAGGTCAAGCCCCTTGTCATGCAGCATGAGGACGATCCTAAAGCCCTTTGGGAGGCCTTGGATGTGATCTTTGCACCAAGGAAGGCTGGAGCTCGCTTCAATGCCTACAGAACACTCACTTCCATTCAACGCAGGGAGGAAGAGTCACTTCTGTCTCTCACTGGTCGTGTCTCTGCTGCAATGCGTCTTCTCAAAGGCTCTAGACCTGCTGAGCTTACCCTTGAGAACGCAGATGAGGAACTACAAGCTGTGGTTCTTCTCATGGCCCTTCCTGATGATGGACAGTTTGCTGTTCTAAAGGCACCATTTGAGCAGTCTCCAACTAGTCTCAAAGTGTCAGTCATCGAGCAGGCCTATGCCAATCATCAGGCATTCAGGACTTGCTCACCAGGAAGGAGACCAAGGCCAGAGCAACCCACTTTCTGGAATTGCAATGGCTGCCTCTGCACCACCACCTCCTGTCTCCCCTACTCCACCCTCATCATCTGCTGCTCTTGCAGCTGCACCCCCTGCCCAGGCCGCACCTCTCATGTGCTATGGCTGTGGTGAATCTGGCCACACTCTCTTGTATTACTTCAAGTTCCAAAAGATGTATGGACTTGAACCTGTTGGAAACAACAACAAGAAGAAAAAGGGCAAGAAGGGTAGTGCAGCAGCAACGTCTGAAGTGGCATCTAATGCACGTGTTCTCTCTGCCTCAGAATCTTCCCTTGCTGACGAGAGAGATGGAACCCAGATTCAGGATGCACATCGCACATGACACACCGTCGCAATTGCCTGATAAACACTCGTCCATACAGGGTTCCTATTCAAGTCGCAAATGGAGTCATAGTTTATTCTGAATTGGTTGGAGAGACACTGCTTAGACCACTTATACACGGACGTAGAAGCAGGTTCATTCTCCTCACACATGTCCTATATGTTCCAAATCTATCTCACAATCTCATCTCTACCACCTATCTGTCTCGCATTCACAACTACTCTATTCTGATGGAAGGGAGTACTGTCTTCTTCAGACAGAACAGAGTGTTGCTTTTTGAGGCAGAGATTGATGAGAGGAACCAGGCATTTGTGAGAGAGCATTCTGACTCAGCTATGGCCGCAACCTTGCCTCTTGATCTGGAACTGCTGCATCGTCGGCTGGGCCATCATTCTGACACTCAGAAGATCTTGAGCAAGAATCTGGTTACTGGTGCGAAGCTTACTTCAAACTGGAAGCCAGATCCAATTTGCGAGCCTTGCCTTGCAGGCAAGCTGAATGCCCGTCCATTTCCTTCCACTGGCCATCGCTCTGCAGCACCTCTTGATCTGATCCACTCTGATCTGAAGGAATACAAAGTTATGACCCGAGAGGGCCACAAACATCGTGTTATCTTCGCTGATGATCATACAAGCTTCAAAATGGTTTTCCATATGAGGCGCAAGAGTCAGACATTCAATGTATTCAAAGTGTTCAAGGCTTATGCTGAGAATCACTTTGAGCGCAAGATCAAAGCACTGCAGAATGATGAAGGTGGGGAGTTCATGTCCAATGAGTTTGCAAACTACTTGCGCTCTGAGGGCATTGTTCGCCGTCATTCAACAAGGAACAGACCGCAGCAGAATGGGACTGCAGAACGTGGTAACCGCACGATTGATGAACACTCTACGGCCATGCTGCATGAGGCAAATCTGCCACCGACATTCAGGGAGCTTGCAGTTAATGCATACCTCCACGTCGGCAACATGCATCCAACATCTCATATTCCGGAGGATACTACTCCCTTTGAGCTTTGGTATAAGCGGAAGCCAGATGTGTCGCACCTTCGGGTGTGGGGATGCCTTGCCTATGTGCATGTGCAGAAGGATAAGAGAGACGCTTCAGGATTTCACATCCAGAAGTGCATCTTTATTGGCTATCCCACAGAGCATCAGGGATGGTTGTTTTACAACCCTGTTACCAGGAAGACTGTTATTGCAGAGCATGCCGTCTTTGACGAGCGCTACTTCCCTGGGAACAGCCCTGAGGCTATGAAGCGGTGTCCGAGGATTTCTCCATCCTCCATGCTTCCTGTGCCTCCCGTTAAGCCGCCTGTGGTGCGCAACAACGGGGGAGATGATGATGATGATGATGATGCACCAGCTCCCAATTCAAACCCACACACACCTGCACCTTCGCCGCCTCCTTCTCCGCCATCTACACGCCCAAATTCGCCTGCTCCACCTCCTGAACACCCACCACAACAACCACCATCTGCTCCTCCATCCCCAAAATCATCACCTCCTCCATCGCCGCAGCAGCAGCCACCTGCTCCACCTTCTCCTATTGGTGTTGCAGCACGTCGACGGTTCCACAAGCAGATTACAGAACACAGACCTACTGCAGAATGGTGGAAATCTCATAGAGATCCCCCACCTGCAGTTGCATCTGACTCGGAGGAAAGCGATGATGAATTGCTGCTCAAACCAGGCAGTGTTCTTGTTGTTGCACATGAAGGAGATCCAACAAGTCCAGCGCTTCAAGCGGCCAATGTGGCTTCTGTCCAGTCAGCTCAATCTGCTGTTCAGTCTGGCAATCCTCGCTCCTATCATGAAGCACTACGGCGATCAGATGCACATCTGTGGCAGGATGCAGCAGTTGCAGAAATCAACTCTCTTCTTGAGAACTGCACTTGGGATGTTGTGGATGCACCACCTGGCGTTAAGCCAATCCGCTCTCAATGGGTGTTTATGATCAAGCACAAGTCAGATGGCTCCATTGACCGCTACAAGGTGAGACTTGTTGCAGACGGCCGTGGACAGCGCCATGGCATCGACTACAACGAGATGTTCTCCCCTACATTCAAAGCAGCAACACTTCGCATCATCCTTGCTCTTGCTGCTCAGCATGACCTCAAGCTTTGTTCCATTGACTTCTCTTCTGCCTACCTCAATGGAGACCTGGAGGAGGACGTCTATATGACTCAGCCAGAAGGGTTTCCACAGGGAGAGCGTGGCCAGCTTCTTAAACTGCACAAGTCCATCTACGGACTCAAGCAGGCTGGTCGTCAATGGAACAAGAAGCTGAACGCAAAGCTCTTGTCTATGGGCTTTCGTTGTCTCCAGTCCGATCGTTCGTGCTATATCTACTCCAATGGCACTGTGCGCATCATTCTTCCCATCTATGTTGACGACGGCATGATCTCTGCAAAGGAGGATGCTGAAATCGACAATGTTATTGCTCAACTTGGCTCTTCATTCAAAGTCAAGGATCTTGGTCCCACAGAGTGGCTTCTGGGGATCAAGATTGAGCGTGATGCTGGGACTGGAGATATCCACCTTTCGCAGCAGTGCCAGTATGCTGTGAACATGCTTGAGCAGTACAATATGACGGACTGCAAGCCTGTTAGCACTCCAATGCTTCCTGGTCTTGTTTTGACCAAGGAGATGGGAGCCAAGTCAGAAGAGGAGGCCAAAACGTTTCGCAGCATGTACTTGTCTGCTGTTGGCTCTCTGATGTACTTGGCCACTCACACTCGTGCGGACATCTCTTATGCCGTTGGTGTGCTTGCACGCTTCAATAGCAATCCGGGGGAGGCTCATTGGAAGGCTGTCAAGCACTTGTTCCGCTACATCAAGGGCACACTTGATTTCCGCATTACCTACTCCAGAACATCGTCCCCTGCTCCCAACTCGCATCCCTTTGCTACTTATGCCGATGCAGACCATGGAGGCTGCAAAGACACTGGGAAGAGCACTGGAGGCTTTGTGGTGATGATGAATGGTGGACCAGTGAGCTGGAGAAGCAAGCTGCAAACTACCGTCTCACTGTCCACAACTGAAGCAGAATACATCTCTGCTGTGGATGCTGGAAAGGAGATCAAGTGGATGCGAAATCTGCTCCTTGAACTGGGCTATGGAGTGTCTGGTTCCTCTCCACTTATTTTGGACAACCAGTCTGCAATCCAGGTGTCCAAGAACCCTGAGCATCATGGTCGCATGAAGCACCTTGACCTTGCTCATTTCTGGCTTCGAGATGAAGTTGCCAAGGGTTCTATTGGAGTTGGATACATTCCTACTGCAGAGCAGATTGCGGACATCCTTACCAAATCACTGCCTCGTCCTGCTGTTCTACACTTCCTATCCTTGCTAGGATTACGGGGGAGCTAGTTGAGACTGGTCTCGTCCCGGGGGAGTGTTGGAATATGTGTTTGGACTATGACATTCTTGCTTACTTAGTTGTAGTTACTATATCACCTGACCAATCAGTCATGCTGACTGATATGCTTATTGAGCATTCCCCATTTGATTATCATGCTTACTGATCTACTTACTCATGCTTACTCATGCTTAGTGATCACCTTACTCATGATTACTCATCTACCTATCTACTGTATATATGAGTAGCCTAGCTTAGACTGGAGTCCTCAGTTTCTCACTGTTGACTTCAGGTTAGTGCTTACTGCACATTGCTCAATAACAGAGTTTCTCACTGTTGACTTCAGACCACTGTGCTTGCCTGTTCTAACACCTTTCGCCTGTGGAAATTATTTCCCTATTCGAACTTACTTTCGCTGATTAATTCTCAGTCAGCATTATTCTTCACATTACTGAGCGTTATTCAGCGCATTACTGAGCATTACTCAGCTTCTCAGTCAGCGTCAACTCATCTTGACTCCAGTTGACTATTTCGCTGAGTAATTTTTCAGCAGAATATCCTGGAGCTGCCTGGGCCGTTGGTCTATTCCAGCCCTTTGGTATGATCACATGATCATGCCTTGTATTAGCCACATATTGGTGAATAAAGTTCTTGAGCTGTCTTCCTCATTTTTATATAAACAATTTTGATACACGACATCACACACCCTGCTGAGTGTTGTGCTTGCGAGAACAAGCCAACCCTGAGACTTCCAGTCTTGCCTGGGTTTCTGATAACCTTCTGGTTTCAGACCTCCACAGGGCCTTTTGATCCTTCTTTGGCTCAGGATATAACACAGACCAGAATTGACACATTGCATTCTGTGAACATTCCATGAGTTTATCTGAGCAGCTGAGACAGTGAGATCAAGGGATCTCACTGTCTCAGTTCACAACAGTGAGGTGGGAATAATATCAGATTCTGTAGTATGCACTGAAGTCTGTTGTGTCAAAAAACAGCATAAATAGCATCAAATAGTTGAGCACATTGTGTCATGATTCAATCACAATCTTATTGTTCCAACGCCTGATCTAAGTGCTGAGACATAAGCCATATAATTAATGTCCTGTGATTCTGGTTGGTAGCTGAAGTGTATTCATTTAAAAGCCAGACTCAATTTAGGACTTGAGGTGTCAATATGGTTAAAAGCAGTTCGTCAGTTGTCTAGGGTCTTAAACAAAAGAACACATGACCCTACCAACCAATATGTCAAGGGCTTGTACTAGAGAGAGTTGCTAACCCTGGATAATTGGTTAACTCTCAAGTCAGGTTTGCAGCTGGCTTGGTCTGTGCATGCCACCTGTGCTGAGGAAATTCAAGCTCAAGTCCAGTCTCTGTAGCAAGGATCTGTATGGCACAGTGTATGTTCCAAGGAGCTCCAGCTTCACATGGACCAGGGTCTTGAAATAATTTCCACAGGCGAAAGGTGTTAGAACAGGCAAGCACAGTGGTCTGAAGTCAACAGTGAGAAACTCTGTTATTGAGCAATGTGCAGTAAGCACTAACCTGAAGTCAACAGTGAGAAACTGAGGACTCCAGTCTAAGCTAGGCTACTCATATATACAGTAGATAGGTAGATGAGTAATCATGAGTAAGGTGATCACTAAGCATGAGTAAGCATGAGTAAGTAGATCAGTAAGCATGATAATCAAATGGGGAATGCTCAATAAGCATATCAGTCAGCATGACTGATTGGTCAGGTGATATAGTAACTACAACTAAGTAAGCAAGAATGTCATAGTCCAAACACATATTCCAACAATAGCATCAATCCTGTTACCATTTCCGGACTAGTACCATTTCGGGCTAGCCTTCCGTGTTGCATCGCACTTCCATCTTGTCCCGGCTTGATAGCCAAACAGTCACACACCCTGCTAAGTGTGGTGCTTGCGAGAACAAGCCAACCTTGGGACTTCTGGTCCTGCCTGGCATTCCAAAACCTTCTGGTTTCGGACCTCATTGGGGCCTGTTGATCATTCTTCGGCTCAGGATATAACAAGGGAGGAGCAAGGGAAGTGGAAGGAAGTGGGGCCTAAAAAGAAGTTGTACACAGGTATTCTGGTTCTTGCAGCACCTTAGGGCAGGACCTCTTGGGTCCTGGAGAATGTGGACTGGTGTTCAGTGATGCAGGGGATATTGTGACATTGTTTGTCAGATTGACAGTGGGGAGGGAACCCTGTATTTGCTGTCTACACCTGTTTGCAGCTTCCTGCATCAGTGACAATGCTTCTGTATGACATTTTTGGGAATTGACATACCACTGTGTTGTCTCATCATCTTGCACAGTCCCTCCTCTCCCCTCCACTGTCTTGAGTAAGCAATTGCCTTGTTCGGCTGCTTGCCTTTGTTTACTCATTCTCTCAATCGTCCCACTTCTCCCATTTCTCTCTCATCACCTTTGGCCGTTCAGCAGACAAGCTATTACTGGGACATGGATGGAATGCCCACAGGGTCTCAGTCAGGTGGGCCAAAAACAATCTTCCTCTACACTTGTCCTCAGCAGGTGCTATGGTCGAGACGCTGGTCCAGCATATTGCCCACCTTCTCTCTGGGCTTCGGTGATGCTGACGATGCACCAGGGATATCATTCAAGTCAGATAATGCATGGCGGAGCTATTGAAGGTATTCGGCGGACCCTAAGCCCACCGATGAGGCTGCCCAAGGCGACTTGGCCTGCATCTCGTGCACCACGTGGAAGATGTACAATGGGGAAGCTTGGGTGTTGATCAACTCTTGGCCTTCAGATTCAAGTGACAAGTGTACAGTTACTTGCTCTAGTTCAATATGCTTTTCACACGTCTTAGCAGGTGCCAGAAATCATGATGACGTAGAAGCTATTCTGAAAGCTTAGTGAAACCACAACTGCACCTACAACACCACTTCTGAGCAATCTTTGAGTGTGGAACTGTGCTCCATCAAACCACATAACCACACCTCAAGGCAAATCCCACACTTCACAGGTAGTGAAGCCAGCAAGGTGTTGCCAACCGGGAGTCAAATGCCCAGGGATCTGTATTGACATATCTGCTATAAGTTAGATAGTTGGTGTGTGATAGCTTGGACAGGGGTCTCACATGACATGTTGTGGTCATGTTCTAGATGAGGTTTGAGACCATATCTGGCCATATTGATGGCAACTGCTGTTTGTTCTATACCATCATGTCCTCTTCTTCCAAGAGTTCCTAGACAACTGTCTCTGATGAAAGCCAAGCCAAACACTCCAAAAACCAACACCCTACCCCTGCCTCCTCCCACCAGCTAATGATAGATCTCATGTTTTTTGTTGGACAACAAGGAGCCATCTGCAGTCATAGGTGATTCCCACACTTGTTGCAGAAGCTACTGACTCTTAGCCTCAGTGGAGGACTATAACTGCTCACAGGCATATCTCTGCCACCTTTATACAAGCACACTTGCACTGGGTCAAAATGAATCAAGGTATGTGGTTCAAAGTGAGTCTCATTAACAGCATCTACCCCAAGAATGTCTGTAATTTGCTTGGTAAAGGTCGTCCACTGCCCAAGTGGAGAACAGTGTTGTTGGCCCTTGCCTGCAAGCTTCATATTGTTTGCTTTGATAAATGGACCCCTGGGAGCATGTAGGGCTGGATTCCAAAGACTTGCTTGTATACCATATGCAGTTCATGAACATGGCAAGAATTTTATTGAAAACTGGGCCTTTCCCTAGCTTAGAGAAGGTATTGGTGTCACAATTATGTGCAAAGGGTGCATTGCACAGGGTGTATGTCATTATTTTTTGCCAAATATTCACAGTCCGAAGTCTCAGTTTTGATGCAGGTTTTAGTCCTAAGTCTTAAGTTTCGATCACGAGTTGATCACAGGCCGCAACTTGCCGAGTACCAAAAGGGGAAGATGTGCCCCTATTTGAGCCTTCATGTGACATCTAAGGGCTGATTGGAGGCCAAAAAAAAACCCTGAAAAACCCCCCGCATTGAATAGTATGTAATCGTTCCTTGAGGGATGTTTCTTGCCTCAAGTGAAATAATTTAGAGGGTGGTACATGCAAACTGGCTGCTTTCAATGATGCTGCCTGTGGGAAATTGCTTTTGTGAAATGTAAAACATCACATACTTGCATATGGTTGTCCTATACAGCATCTTGATGTATTTTTCAAGCATTTAGGTTAGATATACCAGGTAAATGGCACCTCCCATGCTTCTTCAGGCTCACACCAATGTTTAAAAATGCGTGGGAAGGATTCTGTCAGCACGTTGCCGATAATGCCGAGATTAATCAGACTGTGGACTTGCGACTATGACTTGTGAGACTACCGACTTGGGACATGCTCAGAAATATAGACATAGTAGTAAGGTTTAGTGAAATCCTATGGGACTATGCATATTTATCGAAAAATGATCTCATAAGGGTGTGTCATGTGTCTGGTCTGTGTCTGTATCAATGAAGAAAAAGCTAAAGCAAACAAGTGTTCTGATGTCTGAGAGCACGTTATCCCTCAAGGTTCAAGTTCATAAGGTTCAAAGGTTGTAGTGTGTATTCATGATGAGCTTGGATGGAGGTCTTGTGGCGCGACTTGATCATTTTCAAGATGAAATTGATGGTGACCTTCCTTCACTTTCTTCGCCTGACAAAAGCCAAGGCCAGTGCTTAAAAAAACCAAAACCACACCTTGCCTCTCCTCAGCAGATTGACCTTATGTTCTCATCAGATGATGAGGAGCCTTCCGTAAGTAATCTCTTACCACTAGTTTACAGAAGCGACTAACTTCTTAGTCCAACGCCGTGAATGTACCCCCCTGCACTTCTCTGCCGCTTTCCTCCACCAACCCCAGACGATGCATCAAAAAAGTCCTAGCTTCTTCCTCATCGACTGTGGGTGATCATTGTATCTGCTATTGAAGGTACTAACTAACTGTCAACAAGCCCCAGGCGGCAGGCCCTATGTTAGAACAGGCAAGCACACTGGTTTGAAGTTAACAGGAATAATTCAAGGAAATCCCAGTCATTTGACCATTAGGATTCCATTTGTTGTGCTTCTCTCCAGTCTAAGCTAGGCTACTTATATATACATATTGTTACGTAACGTGTCTGGGAGCTAGCATCGTTACCAACTGAGCCAAAAGGCCACTATGACAGGTTAATCCTGTCATAGGCTCTCGGACTATATATACATGATTACACACATTTGCATGCATGTAACACATATACAGTAGATAGGTAGATGAGTAATCATGAGTAAGTGGATCAGTAAGCATGATAACCACATGGGGAATGCTCAATAAGCATATCAGTCAGCATGACTGATCAGTCAGGTCACCAGTAACTATAGTAACAAGTAAGTGAGAATGTTATTGTCCAAACATATCCAAACACATATTCCAACACCCTAACGGATGCTTCATCACCATATTGGATCCTGAGAGCGACAGCAAAGTGGAGGAGCTGAATAACACTGAAGCCGACAAGTATGGAGCCGCTGGGGAATACAAGAAGTTTGATATGGCCGCCTGGGCCAAGTTTTTGGTGCAGATAGTTGAGCACTACAGTCACATTGCGGCAGCGACCATCATGGCTGGTATAGTGAAGGCAGAGAGAGGTCAACAGTCTCTTTGAGGCAGTTCCAGAGGACATCAAAGACTTTGTGAGTCTCTTATTCTCTTCATTTATTATCTCACATATTTGGCCCAGGTCTTCCAAGGCCCTTCCAGCCAATTTCTGGCGGATTGTTTATGCAGGCTAGCAGGTGCCAATGCCCGGATTGACTACAAGTATGTTTGTGCACAGTGGAGGTGGATTGAATACCCATGACTACTTCACAGCAAAGTAGACACCCAATAAGTATCTGCAAGTGGCCCCAGCATAGAATTTTATGTTGCGCTCTTGTGACGCGCTCTTCTTTGACCTTGACAACAATGGGCACCAATATCTGTTCAAGGTCATAGCTGTTTGTCTCGCACAGTCTCCAGAGCTCTGTGATAGTATAATGAAGGCAACAAAGATTCACATAACACATTGTCCTGATAAACCCACCAGAGCAATTTTAGAAGAACAGTTATTCATTCTGTGAGCCCCTTGAAGCCACCCAGTTCCAGCATTTCCTATAGACCATCATTGCCTGGCTGTTACCAACTAATGGTTGCCGACTTCATCTATATGAGGGCTAGGGATTTGTTAAATGCTGGTCCTTTCCCAAACTTTGAGAAGGTGTCAGTGTTGCAATTATGATAAGCCATTTGGAGTGTAATCTGTGAAGGGTGGTCTGTGTTGATGAAGAACCAGAAGGAAAAGAAAAAGCTGATGCAAACAAGTGGTCCAACATCTGAGAACACATTCTCTCTCAAGGTTCAAGATGGGCTTGGATGGGGGTCTCACAGTGTGACATAGCCATTTTCAAGATGATACTGATGGTGACCTTTACTCTGTACCATCATGTCCAATCCCTCATGCATCACACAAGTTGTTGTGGACTTGACAAAGAAGACCTCGAGTGGGAAACTCTTCCCAACTCAGCGGACACCATTGTCAGATCACCCAATTTGGAGACATGCACATCACCACACACACTCTTTATGCACTATGCACCTTCACCACCCATGCATATCAACATGCTACACCAGCTCAGGCCACTCAGATCAAACATACACTTGAGTTGGAGTTATCTTCTCTAAATTGGGTGGCTTATCTTGTTTTGGGTCTTGCACTCAACAGAGTTTTGTTGGAATATGTGTTTGGACTATGACATTCTCGCTTACTTAGTTGTAGTTACTATAGTTACCGGTCACCTGACCAATCAGTCATGCTGACTAATATGCTTATTGAGCATTCCCCATTTGATTATCATGCTTACTGATCTACTTACTCATGCTTATTCATGCTTAGTGATCACCTTACTCATGATTACTCATCTACCTATCTACTGTATATATAAGTAGCCTAGCTTAGACTGGAGTCCTCAGTTTCTCACTGTTGACTTCAGGTTAGTACTTACTGCACATTGTTCAATAACAGAGTTTCTCACTGTTGACTTCAGACCACTGTGATCGAAAAGCCCAATAACACTGGTTCTTTCTGATAATCTTTCTGATATGTAGACATAGTTATTTCTCAAAGGAGACAGTCCAGGTGTGTGAAATGCGCTCAGAAACTGGGTCTGTCCCATTACAGGGTAGATGACTGTGTATTCATTTCAATTTGCAGATGTGGCTTCAACTGTCCAAGCTGAGGAATATGACAGTAACAAATATAAGATTGACCCTACTGAGTGTAAGGGCCTTACACTGGTTGAAGATTTTGAATAATTCACTGAAAATTGATGAATTTTGTTTAAAATAATACAGCAGTTTTTCACTGAACAAATAGGTGAATTTTTTAAAAGGTTTTCACAACTTTGTTAACTTGAAATGAAGATGAAAAATGTGAAATTAAGTTGTAGGAAAACCCGAAGATGCCAACTCGGAACAATCAGACATAATTGTTGATAATTTGAAGATTGGTGAGGATTATGGAACATTAAGTGATCCGCTATGTCCCTAGTAATTTATATAAATTATGCCCAATTACCAAGGGTTGGCATGGTTTACAGCAGCTTTTATCAGTCTTGGGAGCTTTTAGAAGAGTGTTTGCGGGTTTCAGGTTGTTCGCACACCAAATTACAAGAACAACTATGATTCATTATAATGGGGGTATGCGAATAGGTAATAGTAAGCTAAGGATAGAAATTATATATGCTATTAAAAGGAGTGTGATTGGTAATGAGCGAGTACGAGGTAAATACAATGAATGAGATACAGTTTGACGGTTCAAGCCGGATATGCGGAGGATTAGTCAGACAGGTCAAGAAGGGCCAACACCTCTTTTTGAAAGAGGGTAGGAGGTGCCTTCGGGCCCTTGGCATAATACGAGCCACACCTAGAATGATTGAGTCAGTTCTGGGTGATGAATAAGAGTTGGAGCTTACGACACCTCGGTCCAGATGTGCTCCATTGTCATGTGATACCTCTCAGGAGTGTCCTTCTCAATCTTCTGGAGTAGCATGATGTGAATCTCATAATTATCCTGAACCCGACTACTGTCGAAGTTAGTCTGCTTGAGCTGACCAGACACCCAGTCTTCAAGCGTGCTGTGAATCTTGATGGATGAGGTCAGCACCAGGATAACCCATCAGCAAATGGTGTTGCTCACCGCAGCACAAGAGATTGCGACAAGCGGTTGTGTTGCCTCGTAGTTTCCCTTCTCATTCTTTTTGAACAGAGCTTTGATCCACTCCGCGATTGAATTTTGGCCCTGGAAGAACTGATGGACAACCTTCGGGACCGCTGTATGCATATACGGCTGCTTCCTCTCAGGTTTTCCGTGCTGGATGCCAAATCATGAGCCAAACTTGGGGAAACGGGAGACCTATGCACCACCACATTCCGAGTTCTAGGGTCAACAGTCTGCGAAGCTGAGGTCAGTCAAATTGAAAAATATAAATGATGGATGGACATCAGGTTTATGGGGATAGATATACGCCTCTCCACGTAAAAGCCGTGCTACAAGATCGGCACAGTTGTGCTGGACTTTATATTCACCATAGAGGAGGGAGCGTGCCATAGGTTTGACCTCCCCGCGAAAGCCGCTGATGCGGCCAAGAGGCTGAAGTAAATGTACGTGAGTTAGATTTTATGTTCATGGAACTTAAATAGCTTACCACTGTCCCGAGCACCTCCCTGTACTCCTTTTCATTGACGATCTTTGCGTGAATGGCTGTCAAGGAGAGGTCGCGCACAGCACAAGTCAAGGAATCAACGGAAAATTTAGTCCGGAGCTGAAAATCAGGATAAAAGTTCATGGTCATATGAAATCCAAGGTAGTACTCAATCGCAAGCTGGAGGATGCATTTCACATCTGGGTGCTGAGTCTTCATAGCGACCTGATTCCGGTCGTTGTAGCATATCTCGATGGTCTCGGCCTCATCCAAGGTGATTGCAGGAGAAACCCCGTCCTCATTCTTGATCGGGCGTGCAAGCGGCACATCCTGCGGCTCACGCTTAATCAAGGTCCAGGATTTGCGCGCAGTGGATCTGCCCGCCGGTCTGTGGGAGACAGAACATTTGAGGTTCCATGAAGGTAGCTGGAGAAAGGAGTATGTCAATCATAATTTACATTCGATGCACTTGACCACTTGCCTCTTGTTGGGCACGTTTGAGTGCGTGCTTGCCTAGGGGCTTCCCTGGCCTCTCTGAACGTCCACAATCTTGAGGAGCGACCTGAAATATTCTTGTCGAGCGAGGACCATGGTTAAGACATGCGGGACTTACTTGGGTAAGGTCCAGCTTCCGCAGATTTGCCGGGGTTGAGGACTGAGGAATTACATTCTATAAGAGCATTGATTGGCATCAGGGACAAGAGGCATGTTAATACACACAATTTTCTCGCGTGGTCCAGAGTTGACTTGAACACCGCTCGTCTGAACATATAGTTATTAGCCAACCAAATATTAGTGGAAGTACTAACTCACCTTGGGAGCAACAACAGGGGGTTTTGTTGGAGCAGGCACGCGCTCGTGGGCTGCTTTTATACTTGCAAAGGCGGCCTGCACGACAGGATCTGAGTCTGAGTCCGATGATATGTCGATGTGAGACTCGGGCACACTGTGGTACCTGGAGCTGAACGATGCGCAGCTGGAAGACCTGAAGTTATCGTATAGAATAGCTTCGTCATCCTCAGCGTCAGCGGCGGACCATCAGGGAGTCTACAAGTAAAACAAAAGAGAGTCAAGATGGTGTAACACAGTCACATCACGATGTGTAACACGATGTAACACTGAAGGCTTACCTCATCCGACAGTCTTTGTGCTAGTGCATCTGCTCCAAGGCCATCGAGGTCGTTGTCACCATTGTCCTGCTGCGCATCTTCCTCTTCACCCGCTCCCAGGTTGTCTCCAGTGTTGTCGGAGGTAGCCTCTTCATCGTCAGTGAAGAGATCTTCTGGGGCAGTGGCAACACTGGGCTTAACTTTAGCTGGATACTTGACCTTGGGCTTTGCAGCGACTGGCTTGATCTGGGGCTGTGGTGGCTGTTCGCGATCTGAATCTGGGTCTGACTCGAAATCCATGACCACCTTGCGAGCTCGACAAGCTACACGACAGGATGAGTATCATTGAGTACACTCATGACAAGAGGCGACTTACTGGCCTTTAGTGGCGAAGGATCATGTCCCTCGACATCATCCATTGCGACATCTGAATCACTGCGACCTCAAACTCAGTTAGTCAATTGGTAGTTCCCGTAATGTCCATTGACACTTACCGTGATCATTTGGCGGCCTTACCCCTGCGGGATTGCTGGACGGTCGAAGCGGCTCGTTTCCTACTGCTGGTCTGGCCATCTTTCGGGTTCTGGGCGCTCTTGGGCTTGGGCCCTGTAGGGGCAGCACCGTTCCAGACTGACATGCAGATGTCAAGAGCGGAAGTCGAGTAGGGCATGAGGACACACCAGCATTGTCCAAAGCTTTCTTTTTCGGTTTTTGCAGTGCTGGTAGACATCTGTGAGCCCCATACCCATAGAAGGCATATCAGATACTCACGGCGCTGAGGTGCCTGCTCTTCAGCCTGCCCTTGACCCTCGGGCGGCATCCCTTTTCATAGCAAGCGCTAATATGCCTCGACAGAGAAAATTAACTGACTGCTTGAGCTAAGGGAGTCGGAATTGTCAAGCAGCTTTGGTCAGGGCCGCATTTTGGGGGGCATTTGTACTGTAACGAATGTGGGGAATGAGTGAGAGAGAAGTGGGAGAGGCAGAAAGGAAGGTGGATGGTGTGATGTGGCCCCAAAATCCGAATCGTACGTGTTTCAAAACTCCGTATTTTTTTCTTGGGGCGGGCATGTCTGACTGTCCAATAGCCGACCCCAAGCGACCTGCACTGTACTATCCCCGTAGCCAGCAATCTTATCATTGTCCCACTATCTGCCTCTAACTCTGCTAGTGAACTTCCACGGCCAATCTTAGTCTATCATTCTTCTTTTCTTCTTCAAAGCTTTCACTACTTCCGACATGTCTTCAGCTCTTGAGGAATGCCCCGCCTGCAACTGCTCCTTCACGCGGGGCGGCCTGCTCCATCACTATCGGCGGACCCCAAAACAGCGGTGCATTGAAGTCTATGGCCAAACCGTAGATTATGTCCCAGACCTAGATCGAGAGCCATCTCCTATGCTCCAAGATCTTGACGAGGAGGATGCCTTGGAATTTCCTGATGATATATCCGAGATGCTGCCAAACCTTGTACTTGACCAGGATTCGGATGATGAAGAAGAACCACCGGCTGACTGGGAGCCCCCCGCAGCTGCGTGACCACAGAGCCCGGACTCAGAACCAGAAGTGGATCCTGGGCCTGCACCTGCTGATGAACCTGCTCCCCGACCCGCAGCAGAGGATAGATTCATCCAGAAGCCCCACATCACGAAGTTTGCTGGTGCGGCAGGAGCTCTTTTGCCGAAAACCGAGCTTCCATCATATACACAATACCAGACTCATCTCTCTGAGATGGATCACAACCTGTGGGCCCCCTTTAAATCCCAGATCGATTGGCAGATCACGTGCTGGGCAAAAGTCCGTGGCTCCACGTCCACTGCGTTTACAGACCTGCTAGCCATTGAGGGTGTAAGTCTTCCTTTTCGCTCTCTTGACTTCGCGTCTGAACAGATTTATGAAGGTTACCGAAGCGTTGGGATTATCATACAAAAACTCTGGGGAACTTAACAAGATAATTGACGAGGATCTTCTGAGCGGACAGCCTGTCTTTAAGCGCCAGGAAATTGTGGTAGGCAGAGAGGTGTTCAATGTTTTCTTTTGGCCGATTATGGAATGTGTCCCCATGCTCTATGGGGACCCAGAGTTTGCACAGGATCTCATCTTTTCGCCCGAGAGACATTACACCAATCCAGATAAAACAATTCGTCTCTATCATGACATCCACACTGTGGAGTGGTGGTGGAAAACACAGGTACATATTGCAATTTGTTTCTTTTACCGTCACAAATTTACTGATCATGTCTGCAGAAGAAACTAGAAAAGCGTCAGCCTGGCGCAACTGTAGTCTCTGTGATTATATCCACAGACAAAACCCAAACTACCATGTTTCGAAACAAGGCAGCATATCCGGTCTACATGACCATCAGTAATATACCAAAGGATATTTGTCGTAAGCCTTTGCGCCAGGCCTATATCCTGATCGGGTACCTACCCACTACACACCTCGACCATATCACAGTTACCGCGGCCCGACAGCGTGCCCTGGCAAATCTCTACCATGCATGTATGCGCAAGATCCTCAGCCCACTTACGGCTGCGGGACTCGAGGCATCGAAATGGCGAGTGGGGATGGAGTGGTCAGGTGTTGCCACCCTATCCTGGCCATTTTTGCGGGCAATTATCCAGAGCAGGCACTTGTGGCTGGGATTAAAGTGGGTGACTGCCCGACTTGTCCCATTCCACGCGATAAACTCGGAGATTTTGAGGAGATGTATGAGCCGCGAGATCTCACTGCTGTACTGGAGGCTCTTGCCAAGTCAGAGGGCGACACAGGCGAGTTCACTCGGGCCTGCAATGATGCTGGGATAAAGCCGATCTACCGTCCTTTCTGGGACGACCTACCTTTTGTCAACATCTTCCTGTTCATTACACCCGACGTTCTACATCAACTTTACCAGGGCGTTACCATAATACCCAGCTCTTCCTCAAAGGTGTCACGGTACTGTCTCAGGTTTCCGGCACAGAGCACAGTCAAATCTGCTGCATCCTTCTTGGTCTCATTGTCGATCTCCAGCTTCCTGAGAGGCAGTCGACAGCCTGCCTCATTCGTGCTGTTCGTGGTGCTCTAGACTTCCTCTACTATGCCCAATATCCGATGCAGTCCTCCGAAACTCTGGGAGACCTCCAGGATGATCTGCAGCGCTTTCACGATAACAAATCTATATTTGTCGACCTCGGTATTTGGAATAACTTCAATATTCCTAAATTGCACAACATGTCACGGTTAGATGTTATCCAGTATAAATACCGCCAGCCAGGTGTCAAGCCGAGCTTGACATTGCTCCCTTTTGGTGGAGAGGTTGTGGTAGTAGGCTGGCACTATCATGTAATTCCTTACACAACATCTCTCACTACCTGTTCCATCTGAGGCTCTTTGGGACCATGGATAATTACAACACGGAGTACACTAAACATCTACACATTGACTTCACCAAGGACGCTTATCGCACTACCAATCGCAAGGATGAATATCTTCAAATGATGCTCTGGTTGGAGCGAAAAGAGAAGGTTCTGCAGCACGACAAGTTCATCCGTTGGTGTTGCGCTGGATCGCCACCTCCGACGACTAGAAACTCTGAATGGCGTCCAGCTAATTTTGTTCAGCACCGACATCTCCAAATGACAAAGTTCCCTTCTGTGTACGGGGTCAAAATGGGGACGCTCACCACAGCTTACGGTGCCGAGTATTTCTGTGACGCCTTTGCGCGTTTCATCGTTGGTTTCAAGAACCTGGCTCTTTCAAAGAGGCAGGTTGAAATGGCAGCTGCGGACTTCTCCCTTCCATTCCAATCTGTTTCAGTATATCACAAAATCAAGTTCTGGAACGAGGATCCATTGGGTCATGAAGATACCAGGGACACCCTCGATGTGGTTCATGTGAAGCCCGGGTATGTCAACAAGCAGGGGCGTCTCATTGGTGGACGCTTTGATACTGTAATCATCAACGACGGGACTGGCCAGCATTCGGGTGTCAAAGGTGGGTGGTCTTGTTAAACTGTGAACACGGAGGCTAATGCTTTGAAGGCTATCACGTCAGGCAGGTCCGAGTGGTTTTTTCCCTAACAAACCGTGTCCTAGATTCGATCTTCCCAGTGGAAAAGCCCCCGCAGCACTTAGCTTATGTTGAGTGGTTCTCTGCATTCCCTAGCTGGCTGGAACCAAACCATAGGATGTACAAGATCTCGCAGCCCATTGAGCGGGTCGCAAGCATCATTCCTGTGGCAAATATTCGTCGTAGTGTCCATCTATTCCCGCAATTTGGGCCTGTGGCTCCTCGAGAATGGACCAGCCAGAATGTCTTGGAGCTCTGCACCAAGTTTTATGTCAGCCCTTGGTCAGACCAACATGCATATATTACTATCTGTTGACTTGTATCATATCTTCACGCTCTGTTGGCGGGAAATCTCAACTGGTGATCTTGGAATATGAATTGGCCCATGGATTTTACTTTCATGTACTCCTAACAGCATCCTTGGAGCTCTCAAATATTTTCAGATTTTTAGGAAACAAATCACAGTTGCTGCACTATGCAAACATGCAATAGCGAGATGGTTACGTGATATCATGAACAAAGGGCTGTTTTGAACTAGATGGGGCACGGTTAGCATGTATACCGTGTCTTACAAGCACCATCTGGTGATAAATGAATGATTAATCAACCTTCATTAACTGGAATTGGTCAAGAATATTTCGGATTATTGTCGATTGGCTGATTCTGGATAATTTGTGATAATTGATAGCCAATTATGGAATTGGGATTTTCCTGATGACTCATGTAATGGTATGACTTCCATCTCAGCAATGTTCTTGTTAGTGGACCATCCAACCTCCAAGTCAAGCAAGTCATGGAGAGCTTGTTACATGCATTTCCATGTTTGCAAGACTTAAATGCAACAGACACAGCAATATCCATCAGGAAGTAATCCTGGCCTAGTACTGAATGCTGCTGGAATCACATGGATGTTGGTAATTGAGAATTTGAGCAGCGACAAAGTGATGCATGTTGCTGGTTTGATATAGGCATCAAGAAAAATAAGAATTCCTGACAATGCCTGTTAGCCCACCAACAGGTAAAATATAACTGTAACATACTATTGATAGCCTTTGGTATTGGCCTGGGGCTGCACATCAATTTGCAGAGATCCACAAATACCCTTTGTCCAAAGTCCCCAGCTTTAATCTTGGTGGTGAAGTTTGTGCATCTAGGAACACTCTTAATAGTAGCAAAATAATGGGTGAAACAGGCATCCATGCCATATGGGTGGTGTGGGTTTTGTCCTCTCATTTCACCAGCCACCAGTCAATGTGCTCTGCCTTGCCATTTTTCATTTTCCCTTAGAAAATTGTTAAAGATGTCAGGCCAAACACCAATGAGAGAGAGGTGAGGAGGGGAATTGAAAAGGATCCAACTGATTATCAGCTTTCTTGGATAGGGAATAGCTGAGCTTGTGAAGATAGTCAACAAGTGCTTCACTGCTCAAATAAGGAATGTAAGCAATTGTCTTTTAAACAGAAATGAAGTACAAGCAGAAAAAACTCTCCATTCTCGTGATTATGGTTGGCATCCATTATGCTGGACTTTACAGTGCTAATGGTCACAGAGAAACACTGGTGACAGTAGATGCAATATACGCTTCCCTGCAGTATCAGATACATCGCTGTTATAGAGTTGTTACCCACTGCAGCAGTTGATCCCCTTTGTTTCTGATGAGCAATTGACACTGCACATGTGGCACAGGATTACCGCCTGCTCATCCCACAGCCTCTCTCACTGCTTCTCAATGTGCTATCTTGTCAAACTCTACACCCATGTCCTGCTGCTGTGAGGCCTCAATGTTTGGTGCAGCAGGCTTGGATGGTGCAGTGGTAGTCTTCTTGGATGGGATGGCAGCAAGTCACCTTGGGCATAACACATGTGGAGGACACAGACATGGGTGACAGCTACACAGCTTGGGAGGCTGTGATGCCTGGGGGGCTATAGATTATGCATGTTGCACTGCAGGCAGTGGGTAGCCACCTGAGGGAGACTGACAACACTGACACTAACAGAATGAGGGTCTGAGTGCAAAAACCACAGCAGGGTCCTGTAAGCGCTGTGACCAGATGCTGTGTGTTGATCATGAGCCTCAATAGCAACACTAGGTCCATGCTGGGCAACACTTGCAGCAGGTATTGCAATGCCTCATTTGCCATCACGATGCGCTTTGCAGGCTAAAGAGCCAAGGCAATATTGTTCTATACTGTGCCACATTGATTGATATTGCCTTGACAATCACCCAATATATAAAGATGGATTGGGAAGCAGTCTTTCTGTCTATGCACAGACTGACCCTGCTGTGCACCCTTACTTTCCTGTGGTGTTTGCTATTGAATCTTCCGATCCTTCAGCCGACTTCCATTCTCTCGGATCATCCCTCCAACTCTGACTCGGTATATAACAACAAGTGATCACACCATGTGAACGACGGCGCTCTGCCATGGCGGCAAGCTTGTTTGACCGGGAAATCAAAATACAATGATGTACCTGGACGAGGACCTCAAAGGATTTGAACTCCTCACTTTCAAAGGCCATTTTGCTGTCGATGTGATCAAAAAGCTTGAAGAGACACGACCATGCAAAGACCAGCTCGTCAAAGTGCTCGGCGTGCATGGAAAGCATCCCCTGTTCAATCAGGTAATAACAGGAGGAATTGAGCACGGTGAAGAGGATGATCATGGAGATGAGATTGACAAAATCAAAGATGTGGGTGTCCTGCGTGAGGTCGAAGATGTGCAGGCTGTGCTGGTTTGCGACAAGCTTGCGCACCTGGAATATGAACAAGCACACGAGCAGAGTGTGCGCAGTCGCATGGTCGGCATTGGTGGTGGTGTTGTCCAAAATGATGTTGTGCAGAGCTGTTATATCTGTATGTCTTGAACTCCCGATGTGTTCCGTCACCTCCGGGATGTTCCGGTGTCCAAAACCTCGGATGCCGCTTGAACTGGGTTTTCACGCAATGAAGGTTTACTGAGTGTTTCCCATTTTTAACTTCTTTATTTTATCGCACTCAACTTGAGCGGACTTCACCGCTCCGCATACCTCACTTGTGGCTTCTTCCGTTTCTGATTACTTAATATAGAAATGGACTTTACGGCCGTACATAATTATGACTTAGTATAAATATTCCATATGCCTGTATGTAACTTCAGTTTGATTATTGACGTTCTTGACTACTCGTCTTGTCCCGAATCCTTCCTTGACTTCCATCCTCCGAAGTTCCAGCTTTCATCTGAACGACTCCTACTCTCGCCAGTCCAGGTAGTACGCACACCCTTACCTTGCTGTAGTGTTTGCTATTGATTCACATCTTCCGCTCTGCCTTCCGATCTCCGGCACTGGAACCTTCTGATCAACGGATCATTCCTCCGACTTCAACTCAGGATTTAGCAATTGACCCCTGTGGAGATCGGAAAGGAGTGCACGGCTTTACCCTCTTTCGCAGGCAAACTATGCCTCATATCAGTCTGATCGGGTTGGAGAGGGTTGACAAACACCATCACATGTACTGCTTTGTTGTATGCCTCAACCATGCTCTCCTATGGGGATGGGGGTCACAGATCATAATTCAAGGAACAAATCAAATTCGCACCTTGAAGCCATCCTGTACGATTGAATGGCCCTTCTTCCTCGCAATCTCCACCCCCTTTACCAAATATTTGTGAGCACTCACCTGCTCCATGTGCTTCTGTGACAGAATAAAGGGCATGAGTGTTGATGATGACAGATGGCTCACTGGGTTCAGAAAAGGTAACATCTTGTCACCAAGACCTTTGTTGTTTGCATACTGCTCATGATCGTCCCATACCGATTGCCAAGGTAGGAGCAATGTCTTGCCTGTTTTGGGGTCCACTAACCGTGTGGAGCAAGAGATCACTCTCCCATTCAGAATGAGGTCTCACATGATTGGGACGATGCATGAGAGCTCATCTGTTGGCGGTTGACTGCAGCTGCCTCGCAGTCACAGGGGAGCTGTATGTTGGGATAAAGGGGTAGGCTGCCTTGAATCTTTGCTTTGCAGGGGCACTTGGATGACATGCAGAACACGCTCGAGGCCGCCACCACCAAAAAAGCTGCGCATGAGACGGACACTGAGGAAATGGCTCTCAAAGTGTGGATGAGCGCGATGGGGGCAAACCACGTTCTCTACAGCGCATGTTCCCTGCTCTTGGTGGACATCAACACTAGTGGTGTGTCTCCCTCGCTTGAGGCTGGAGTCAGCTAGTGGAAGAATCATCTGGAGGAGATCAGCACGCACTTCAAATGGTACCTCGAGGTGTATGCATCATTGGGTGTGTTCCCGCTCTCTGCCGTTGGCTGCTTGATGTTTATTTCTCAAGGAGGGCTTGCGATGCAGTTTGTCAAGGACATGGTTGAGTGCACGTTGTGAGGGCTGTACACGCGCTGCGTGTGCCCTCACGCCCCTGCATCCACAGGACGAGACCAATCGCCCGATTTGGAAATATCAAGAATCCGCATATGGAAACTTCCCCAACCGCGGCTCGACTGCAGCTGCTTCCCTCACCACGACCGCGACCGTATCCACACCCGACGGAGGCACCATTCGACGACGACATCCCCCTATGCAGCACGACTCATCCCTGCCCGCGCTTTCATCTTCGGCACCCATCCGCACCCGCGCTCTCGCCCTTACGCATCGCCACGACCTTCACCCTCGTTCCTACGGGATATCGCCACAGTCTGGGCCCGTATCCAGGGCACAACTGTAAACCCACCCCAGGATCCAGGATACGTTCGATATACACCCCAAAATTCGACACCTCGTGCGGTCCTCACGGGCATTCCGCCCATTTTCGGACCTCGCATTGCATATTTGAGCCCTCTCTTCAACTGTAGACTCGAGCTGCGCTTGGGGACACCCTCGCCGCACTTGCAGCAGTCGGGGCATCGACTTTTTCGACCTAAATTTGGTCATACACTTCATCCTACACCTATTTCGAGCGTCCAGCTCCTCCGGGGGACCGCACTCGACCCGATTCCTACGGAACTGGGGCTGTGCAGCCAGAGGGTATAAAAGGGACGTAGTTTTAGCACTGTAGGATACTCAGATCTTGGTACAAGTTTTCCCCCACTCGTCTAGAGTGTACTTGTGCCAACCAATACACCAGATTTGACCACCACTTTCTTTGCAGCTTCTCTTCGAAGTCTCGCGCCACACTCACCCTCGTACCTTTCACCGCGGTACACTTCCAGCACAGGCCTTGCGGCCTCAGCGTCGGAAACTCGGTCGCTCGCCTCGTTCATTGGGGAAAGGCATCGTCCGCAGTTGGGGTTTACACCACCGAGACACACACACACATTCTTTCAGTGCGCTCCGTGCGGGGCTTCACGCGGGGTCCACTCCCACACGAAATCGACCAGCGTACCACACGAGCCTCTGCTCTAAATCGGTATTACACCTCGTAACGCCCCCTAGAGGACGAACGCAGCTACCCTCGGGAAGCAACTTCCTACACACGGTAGCGCCGCGGTCCTTATCACAACGTTGTGGGAGCACCTGCTCATGTTGAGGCGTTCTGCATCGAGCTGTGGACCGCCATCTCGGAGCTGGTGGTCAAGACGACTTTCCCGGCACATACACGTCTCGTCATTTGCGGGCTGGAGGTGGTACTTGGTGCGGCACTGGCTCATCGGGAGGATGTTTGGGAGGTACACACAAAAGTGGTGGAGCATTGGCTATTCCTGCTCGGTGAGTTGGGGTGTCGCCTGAGTGGCCAAGGGTGTGTGTGCCAGGTGGTGGGCACAGATAGGCCGTTTGTGCACGAGCGCAAGCGGCACAGGGAGTAGATCAAGTCGTCTGAAAATGTCCATTTCTTGTTCTTCTTCATGCGCAAAGACAGTGTTGGGAGAAGGATTCAATGTAGCTAAGCAGATTATCACGAATTTCTAATACAGAGGTTACAAATTGTTATGAGAGGGAGGGTACAAAGCTGATAATGAGGGACAAGAGATTAATACTTGTACAGAGGTACACATTGGACAAAGTCTGTAAAGTATTCGCGCACATTTTCCTTGCTTTCGACAATGATGATGCCATGCAGAAATTTGTGGATAACGTTGAGATTGGCGTTGGCACGAGCTTTGATCTCATGATGCAGCTTGGGGCACTTTGCGAGGGCAAGGTGCAGACGTCTGCTGATGTGGGAGAGGGTCAGGATACGGCAGCCGAGCGAGTCGATGGAGGCAGTGGGATGGATGACGGCCGCAAATCCAAACTATGAAAAGTCAGAGCAAGGCGAGGTAGAGAAACAGTGTACGCACAACCTGTCCAAAGTGGAAGGCTTGGTTATGCATGTACGTAAGTGGTTCACAGTCATTGCACAAAAATTCGTTCATGGGCTTGAGGTGTTCGCTGCTGTGCATGAGCATCTTGTGTTTCTGGGTATCGGTCTTGTCCGCATCGAAGAGCTTGGGGATCTGGGCCATGAAGAGCTCCCGGTTGTGGACTCCCTTGTTGTTGGTATTCAGCTTGTGCCAGGTAGGCTGGGTGTAGATTGTCTTGCACAGCACGATGCGGTCAGCGGCGTACATGTCAGCGTGGGTCGTTTTCATTAGTGAACATATATTCTGGTGGAAGGGTTAGCCAAGGAAATGCCTGGGGTGTATATACACACCGATTCGGCAGTGACAAGGGACACTGGCTGTCCAGGGACCTCGGCAGTGGCAGTGGCAGTTGCGGTCTTGATTGTAACCTTCTGGTTCGAGTGGAGACCAGTGGCAGTGAGAATCAAGGTCTAGGAAAGGGAGTAGAGGAACCAGAACAGGCAAAAGATGCACCCAGGTTCCTTCGGGTGCAGCAAAGCCGTGCATCATCTTGACAACAAAAGCATCCTCCTCCTCTGGTGTGGCCAAGGCCATCAGGTGCAGAACAAAATTCACGAGCTCCTGGGGGGTTAGCAGAGGAGGGAGCTGGTGTGGGAGGAGTACCTGGATACAATCATCAGCCATTTGGTTCAGCTTCACCTTGGTCTTCTTGGGCAGTGTGGCATTCTAGAAAGAGTGAGCTGGGAAGCCGGTAGGGGGGTTGAGACACACCTTGCAGGTGTCCCTCTTGGGCTTTTTGTTAGACTGTGTCGCCTTGGTGCCGTTTCAGTGGGACGAGAGGGATGCCAGAGTCTTTGAGGCGCTCAATAGCGGCAGCCTCGGGAGAGGAGGGCTGGGGATTAGGGTTCTGGAGCTGGTTTGCGAGGAGGGCGTGTACTGCAAGAAAGGTGTGGATGTTTTTGCATAGGTTGCCCATGGTGGCCAAGAGCAAGATGTAATTGTGACTTTGATTGCAATTTGGCATTATGTCCTATTTACAGCAAAAGAAATTCATTCATAGCGCACAGTAGTCTACGGTAACGAGTCTATAGGAAATAGGGAACAGAGCTCGGGAGTTAATACAAGTGCGCTACGGCATACAAGTAGCCACAGAGATAAGGTAGGTGTCACCCCGATCCGGCACATGTTATAGAAAAGTCACATCACGAAAATTGTTTCTCTTCCTTCCACAAATACTTTCTCACACTTTTAAGACCACCAAACTGTAGCTAAGATGCATATCTATGAATAGATGGCACGGTTTTGCCAGATTGTCTCATCCTGTGAAGTTATAACATGTTCTTTCCAAAAAGGAATTTTTGTTCAAAAGGTGTTTAAACCACATTTCGACATGATTGGGACGATGTTGTAAAAAGCAAGCCTGAGGATTTGGCGGATGACTCAGCATGACTAAGCATGCACGTGATGCACACATGGCCTCCGACACAACACAGCCAAGCAGCAGCAGTGGCAGCTTCAACCACTTCTAGAAACATGCTTTTCAGCTTAAAAACCACATAATTGAATTTCCCCATCTTACCACTTGGGGGTGAAGGCCGTGGCAAAGCCTGCCTGGCAGGTACTCATACTTATGTACAGGTTTTTTTTTTAGTTGTTACTTCTCAGCTAAGCAGGATAAATATGCCGCCAGTGAAAGGATGAAAAGGACTGAGTGAGTTCGATACTTTAACCTGGTCGGTGTCTGATTAGTACCGACCTCAGTATAAACACGAGAAGTCTGCCTTACGCCCGAGCTTATGCCGAGCTCGTTGGATACAAGTCTGATTTATTCTCTGCTGCCTTGAGCAACGTTCAGGGTCTAATGTACAATCTTGTGACATTTTTTCCAGAAGATTCAGTCGTACACTGGACCCCGGATGCTGCGACTACCACTTTCGGACCCTCTGTCGCTAGCAGCTGCAGGTACTTTACAATGGGATACGACCTCGACAAGTATGTCCATGTGCCCTTCACGAAATATGTGGATCCAGTGGGAATCCTTACGTCGCATCTGGGAAAATGTGTCATGCATATGTGAAGACAATTACATCGATTATGTGGGCATGAAGGAGAAAAAGTCAGTATCTCCCAGCACTGAAGGTTAATTACTCAATTCCCGCAGATATATCAAGAAAGACCCAGCGACCTTCCGCAGTGGCAATATCGTGGAAATGGGATTTGCCTTAGTAGCATTCAGGCAATCAATTCGCGGGGAATCAGACAAGCATGTATGCAAGCCTGTTCTCCAAACTTTAGCGCTACTCGATACCTTGCTAACAAAGGTACACCCTCTTGGAAATCTACGATGAGAGTACACTGACAAAAAAAACAGGATGCATTTAAGTCTAGGGTGGAGGCAGCTGTCGGAGTTCCAGTGGATGCGCCTGCTACTCCGAAAATCCCAAGCACGAAGCAGCATGCCTTTATCAAGGTGGACAGTGATGAGGATGACCATGGCAGACGGTGACACACAAATGACACAAGTAGCAGACAACTGATCCACTTGTAAAGTTGTACCTAGTACCGTGATATGTAACGATAATTATACCCAGATTATATATTATCAGCAAACACTGAAGAGATCACAGTAGAATCGAGCCACTGCACGGTGATACGACATGCAGAAGTCGTCGAGCCAAATCTTGATGCAGACTTAATATACCGCATGGTGCAGGGGGCATGCCATGTCGTAAGGAGCGCGCTAAGGACTCTACACCTTCCAAGTACCCAGAGGCCACGAGCGCTGAAGAAAGCGAAGAGGATTAGTCTCGCGGTCAGAAGTGCAAAAAGAAGAGGTGAGCAAGATATGGAAAGGTTAAAAAAATGTCAACAACAGGAATCGAACTTGAGACCTCCCACTTGCACAACAAATAAAACGACATGAAAAACTCCAAGTCGGCGACGCAGGCATATGAGCAGATGGGCACAACGGGACTGGGTGGGAGACTTCAAAGCCCCACCACACAGCCACTAAATAGCCACAAAAAATGAAGGCCATTTAAGCACAGCCACTAACAACCCTTCAACACAGCTGCTACTTTCATTAGCACAGCCACTATTTTCTTTACAAACTTAAATGGGGACAAAAAGCAACGAGACCACAAAAAGCTCATTTCGCTTGATCAAAAGAACGATTACATAAGTACTTGTAAAAAAATTCTAGAGTTTCTATGGCCTCGTAGCCCCCTGTTAAATCCCGAAGTCAAAGTTGGAGGAATGATCCGTTGATCGGAAGGTTCCGGTGCCGGAGATTGGATGGCGGAGCGGAAGTTACAGATCAATCGCAAACACCACAGGAAGGTAAGGGTGTGCGTACTACCTGGACTGGCGAGAGTAGAAGTCGTTCCGATGAAAGTCGGAACTCCGGAGGATGGAAATTAAGAGAGAGTTCAGGACAAGACAAGTAGTCAAGAAAGTTAATAATCAAACTGAAGTTACATGCAAGCATACAGAGTATTTATACTAAGTCATAATTACGCACGGCCGTAAAGTCCATTTCCTACTTAAGTAATCATAAATGGACGAAGCTGCAAGTCAAAGTTGCGGAGCGGTGAAGTCCGCTCGAGAAGTAAGTAAAATTAGAACAAGAGAAAAACGGGAAATGCTCAGTAATCCTTCATTGCATAAAAACCCGGTTTCGACATAGTGTTCTATTGGAATCGTCCACACATAGTAGGCAGGTCGTAGTTCGTTAGTTGGGCTATTGGAATCGTTCCCGTCTTAGTAGAACGGTCGTAGTCGTGTCCGCTATTGGAATCAGCCCCGTTTAGTAGGCTGGTCATAGCTGTGCACAGTTTGCGAACCTACTGTGGTTCCCAGAGCAAGCTTTCATCTACCTAAACTCCGATACCTTGTGTCAGAGCTGTGCACTTTTAGTGGTTTTCAAACTACTGTAGGCTCCTAGAGGTTCTGATTGATCCTTCTTTGAGTTGATCCCGTCCCACGAAGTTCCATCTTACCTGTATACTGCAGGGTGACCCGAACTCAATTATCTTGCACTTCGTATTGGTTGTGTGTTGTGTGTGTAGTGTGTGTTAGTGATTTAGTGTGGTGCTGTTCGTTGGCATCTATCTGAGGACCTTACTGCATTTCAGCCTATACTTAGGTGCACCGTTTCACCGGAAGTGCTCGCCTCCAGGCGGGTGCACAATAGGTTCCATGTGAGCCTTCTACGCCCCTACGTTGCTAGTAGCGACACTTTATTTCCAAATTGGGACCAGCCCGGACCATACGACTTCAGCGCTCCTGTTATATCCGTACGTTCTGAACTCCCGATGAGCTCCGTTATTTCCGGGATGTTCCATACAAAGGAGTTCCGGTGTCCGGATCTACAGACGCCGCCCGAAATGGGTTTTTATGCAATGAAGGATTACTGAGCGTTTCCCATTTTAACTTCCTTATTTTATCGCACTCAACTCGAGCGGACTTCACCGCTCTGCAAACCTCACTTGCGGCTTCTTCTGTTTCAGATCACTATATATAGAAATGGACTTTACGGCCGTACGTAATTATGACTTAGTATAAATATTCCGTATGTCTCTATGTAACCTCAGTTTGATTATTAACGTTCTTGACTATTCGTCTTGTCCTGAACCCTGCCTTATTCTTCCGTCCTCCGGAGTTCCGACTTTCGCCGGAACGACTTATACTCTCGCCAGTCCAGGTAGTACGCACACCCTTACCTTCCTGTGGTGTTTGCGATTGATCCGAACTTCTGCTCCACCATTACTCTGGCACCGGAACCTTCTGTCATCGGATCATTCCTTTGACTCTCAACTTCGGGATTTAACAGCTCCTGCTGATGACGAGTGGCTCGTGGACCATATTATGGGTCATTGCTGGAATGGAAATTCCATGGATTTCCACGTTAAATGGAACCTGGGTGATACGACCTGGGAGAAGTTCAACGCAGTCAAATTACTGAGCACGTTGGACGACTATTATGCGCTACACGGTGTTACACAGTGGCAGAAGCTGCCCAAAAAAAACCAGTTAGGGAATGGATAGAATGAAACTGCCTCCGCAGGAGCGGAAAATTGGAACGGGGATCCGGAGATCACCACATGGCTCGGCTCGTGCCGGGCCTGCAGCATATAATTAAAAGAGTGTGGGGATGAAAACTTCAGACAAAGTGCTCATCATCCCCTACTGGCCACCGAGTGGCCAGCTCCTACTATGGCGTCCAACGCCACCAGCTCAACTATGGGAGATCCCCAGTTCAAAAACGATCTTTTGGAACCACCCCCCAATGTTGACTTTGATGTCGACGGTGGGGATATTCTCGGCAAAAATCCGGAGCATCAAAAGATGGACCTCGACCCAAATGACCTGGTCGACTGGTCCGCTGATGGCGACGATGAGATAGACGACGGAGTCGCCTCTGGGGGAGAAGTAGGCGAACCTGTGAGCGCAACGCTTGCGGGGAAACCGAAACAAAAATACGAAATGGAAGCGCAACAATTGCGCGCGAAGTGCGAACACATATTAGCGGAGAACCGCACACTGGGCGGGGAAATTGTGGGGCTTAGAATCGAGCTCAAGGTCACTGACAAACTCATGGAAGCACCCCGAAGTGATGCTGCCAAATTTATTGCGGCCGAAAAAGAGGCAGCAATGCTTCAGGAACGTAACAGGTGGTTGGCGCAGAAGCTGACTGACGCTGAGGCGGAGACGGCGTGAGCCAATCAAAGTCTGGCGCAGGTCACCAAGACACGCGACGAGTACACCTACGACTTGGAGAGCACGCGTCGACAGCTGGATGAGCGCCGACAAGACGAGGAACGCGACCGTCATCTCAGCGATGAGCGTGAATGCAAGCGAAGCCGTCGTGATAACGGCCGCCGCGAGGACAGACCCCACACGAGCAGGAATCATTCTAAACCTGAAAGTTCAGGTGCGACATTAACTCAGCCGTCGCAGCTCGAGAGCTCTGACATGGGGCCTGGTGACGAAGACATGGTCATGCAGGAAGCCGTACCCGAGGTGCGACCTGAACTGCCATTCCGTGATGGGCGGTATATCCCAGACAACTCCGTGCTGCGGGAGGTCGCCACTGAGGAGCGGCAGCAGTAGATGGTGTGGAAGTTCCGCGAATCTCACCCGCCAACCCTGGGCCTGCGCATGCTGCCGCGTTCCGACCCGCCTATGCTCGATAGCATTGGCTACGACGTGCCCCCGCTGGCGCCCACCACCACAGACTGCAATCTCACAGACGACCGTGGGTATCCCATTACAGAAAGTGGCGCCGGGCGCGTACTTAACCTTGTGCTCGATTCACCGCGTTCCCAACAGCATTGGGTGCATGGGTTCAGAATGTTCATGATTTGGCTATACGTGGTGACAGGCAAATGGCAGGCATCAAATGTCCATTTGCACTTGTTTGCACCGCCCGCCAAGCGGCTGATTTCGATGGCAAATCCAGCTTTCGCGTTTACCACACTCACTCAAGTCCCTGCACGGCCGATCTGAGTCACCAGAAGTATTATGTATATGGATAGGAAGGTATCTACAATTATTATATGCCTTTAAATGATTAGAAAGTCATAGAAATTATGAATTATTCTCGGTCTCCATAACCGGCATCATCCTCCTCGTTGTCGGGCTCGACAATAACTCTATCTTCTTCCACTGGCTCGGAACTTTGAAAACCCATCAGAGGTACCTCTCCAGCATCCACTCAACGCTTCCAACGCACTACGGCGGCCACAATGAGCTCGGCCTTCTGTTGTTTCTTGAGCTTGGACAACGGCGGAATTTCGGTCTTCTTGTCCATTTCAAACTCCCGGAGTCGATGCCATTTGAGCTGAAGGTCGAGCTGAGGGAAAAGTATCTCCTGGTATTGTTTAGACTCCTTCACCGTCCGCGCCGCGGGCATACGGGATGGAGGGCGCTGGATGGATGCGTTTGATGAGTTTACGTACATCGATCCGCTATTTCGCAGGGCGATCCTTTGGTCCATCATAGCGCAAGCAATACTGAATCGTTTGCCATAAAATAAATTGCAGCACACTTGCGAAATTCATTTACAGAGGATGTCCCGGCCAGATTTCCCATTTTCTCTCCCGAAACTTTATTATAAATGATCTGAAAATTCGAAAGATTTTGCAGGTCCAAAATCAAAAATCGGGCCGGGACATCCTCTGTAAAATGTAAAACTAAGATCATCTTCCACTCAAAGTTTGGCCAAAAGGTCACTGGTTAATGCTGTAGGATGGACCGACTGAATCTGCCATGATTTCCGTGTTTGGGCGCATTATGTAAGCGCTGTCAAAACCCTTTCCGTTGCCTGTCACCACTATATGCCTGATCCATTCCTTCGGAGGAACAAACGATTGTGCAAAAAATGGTGATACAACATTATCGCATGCCTGAATGGTTCGCAAACACTCTGTCTGCCATTGTGCGACAGCGTCAAATGAATCAGGATTATATCACATGGCTAGACGGTCTTAGCCAGGCAAACATGCCCTACGACCCCATAACCTACGCGAGTTGGTTACAATACCGGGAGTTCCGAAAAAAGGGATGCCCGCTTGTCGGCGAATGCTTCACATTGAATATGAGGCTGGTCCAAGGCTCAAACCTCTTTGAGCTATTGACGATGGAGTGTGAATCTGGTAATGCCCCGACAAAAGCCGAACGCGAGTGTCGGATTGTCGTGGAGCGTGCTATTCTGGAAGTAGTCATCATGCCCGGACTGTACGCCAAGCATACCAACAAGATGGGATGGATGATCGCGGACACGTTCGCACCCCAGAACTGGTCAGTGCAGAACGCGCGCGAAGCCACGGTCAACTTGGCTATAGAATCGATGGCTGCGATGGGCATCCCAATCAACTATATTGATGATGCTTGGCTGTTTGCCCGCACCTGGGTGAGAGAAATTGCATCGCTCGCATCCAACCCACAAGGGTGGGGTGCGAACAAAGCACAAGAGTGGCTCGACCGTGTCGCGCCCTTAGCCACAGTGCCGCCGGAAGGACTGGAGGAAACGACACACTATTCCCTCGTCATCCCGTGCTGCCATGGAAAACCCGAGCTGAGCAACTCGCACACTACGAGGTGTTCGATTGGCGTCACCCCTCCACCAACGGACTGAAACGTGAAGAGAATTCGTGCATTCAATCGTTGGTCAAGTGGGGCATGGCATTGCGACGCGGTCTGGAGTTGGCGGATCAGGCGGATATGGGCGTCCTGGCGTGCCTCAACCCGTTCAAGGGAACGAAGGCGGTCCCCAAGGACAAAGGCAAGGCCAAGGAGGTGCAGCCCGCGGCTCCCCCTCCTGCGTCCGTGAAGCCAGTTCTGGTTTTACTGAAGACAACGCGTGCCAAGGGTGTACACCCATCCCTTCGTAACACCACTACCAATGCGGCCTCAACGTCCAGCTCCACCACAGCCACTGGTGGTCCCATCACACCCACCACTATTCCAGCTGCGCCCCCAACGTTGTTGACTCCGAGCACCTCGCTGGTTACCACCACTGTGACACCCTTCGTACATTTATCCCCACCCGCAAATGCGCCCGCCGAGAGCCCAGAGGATGTCAAACTCCCGTACGACGATCTCCACGGTGCTGCTCCGCAAGCATAATCCAGTCGTCCGCCCTCATTGCGCCACTTGTTAGTGTCGCTGATCTATATTTGGACATCTTGAATTCGGACGGTTGAGCACTTGGGCTCCCACTTGCATGCTTCCTTATGGCGGCCGAACGTTGCACTGGAATCAGCCAACTTGTATTTCTCGAGTGAAGACCGTGACACGGTCTTGAGCAGGAGAGTGTTAGGGCCGTTGCCCTGACATAAGGTGATTAGTTAATGGACTCTAGAAGTTGGCCATAGTTGGCCTTGTTTGGATCAGTCGGTACTGATCCCTAGTATATAAAGTGTAATATTGTATGTAATCGAGGACGAATCCTCTTAACCTGTACTGTACACTACCGTGGTCAAATACATCCTACGGGACGTGCTGGCTTACTTGTGTGCACACAACTAAGAGATTTGTAAAGCGTTTGACGACGCTTAACAAGGAGGATGCGTGATGTAGGTGTAGACGGCGGGGAGTAGGATGTGCGTGTCATGGCAGTCTTTGTAGTCACCTTAGCATCTGGCAAGAAGGATGTCAGGGTACTTACTGGGTTGCAACGGTGCGTCTATAATTGGGTTAGAGTATGTCAAAGTAGTCCCAAAAGCACGTACAGGTGCAGTCGTCTGTTTCGGAAGAAAGCAGGAGGGCGGGACACAACGGCTTCTGTAGACTGGGCCCTGGAGAAAGAGAGATTAGAGGAGGGTATGCTGAACAACCTAGAGTATGCACTGCCAAGCCGATGTATTTAGCACAGCCACCAGCATTTGTGAGTGCTGTCGAGGTGGTGGTGACGCAGGCCGAGGAGCTGTTAGGGGTTGCGCAATGGGTGATGGCAGTGGTGCCTCTATGGAAGGCACGGGTTGCGCACAAGCAGACATGCATTGTATGTGAGCCTGAATACACTGTGAGGGTGCCAGGCACCCTATATGTGTCACGACGGACCAGCGGACATGCCAACGTCCCGATCGGGCTTCTTGCCTTCCTGAAATGGTCTCATGACAACCATCCAGCAGAGCCGTTCCCCATCCTCACCTATCCCCTGCAACCACAGCACTGCGTCCTCATGCGCTCCCCGACCGTCCAGCGCGACTTGACAAACCACTATGACGCCAAGTCCGATGGGGTGCGCTGCGGTAGTGCGCACAGACAGATCCGGCAGCATTCGGGCCTATTAGTCAGCAGTTTGCGCATGTTTAGAGCAGATCTGCACCTTGCTTTCATCCACGCACCGCGACATTGCTGGATTCCCTGGTGGCACCCGAGAGCGCATCCAGAGACACTACCCCATATGGTGATGAGAGTGGGCTTTGACAATACACCCCAAGGACTCAGCTTTTGACCACTGCACGCGCTCACCACTTTGACTTTCTGGCCGAATTTGGCCCCGACGAAAAAACGCGAAAAACGATGTCCGCGAAGAAACGAGCTATCGGCGATACAGAAGACGAGTTCCAGGCTGCTTTGGCTACTTACACCAAGGCGGGCAACAAGACAATCGCAATGCGGCGGCTATGGAATGCCGCGTACGAGATAGGACGAGCGGCTGCACCAGTGATATGGGTGGCCGACACAGCGACGGCGAGGGAGAGGGAGAGCGAACGAGTTGAGCAGGCAAGGCAGACAGCGTTTGAGGAAGGACGGCAGGCTGGTGAGAAGGACGCGCTGACCATGGACGGGTTTGAGGTCTCGTTTTCGGCGGGAAAGATGGATGGGATTGCGACGGGCGTGGAGCTGGGACGACAGGAGGAGACGCAATGATGGAAAGATAATGGGCATTTCGAGGACGGTACGTGTCGTGCAGTCGGCATCGTGGATTCCTCACCTCCACCCAACAATACCGCGGCCGTTTTATCGATGGCCCCTGGACTGAACTGGGCCAACGACGCTGAATCCTTACCCATCCATTCCTTCCCCGTCACTCCACTACAGCCTCGGGACTTTTCCGGCCTGCGCTCGGGCTCGACGAATCCATTCGACATGCTACAGCGACGGCAGGCACGCTATTACGGAGCGCAGACATGGGCTCGATGACCACGACGTCCGCGATTTCATTCTACCACAGCGACAACTCGACATGGACTACCCCATTCAGCGCGACCACCATCAAAGCCTTCGGTCGACGGGCGCTTCACAGTGTTGGGGCTTCTGGCATGGGTTTGGATGCTGGTGCATTGGCCTCTGCAGGGGCATAGGGCTTCGGGTTAGAGAGCACGGTAGGCAACGAGGACGTTGCCTTGAGGAGGGGGGCAGATGCGGTAGTGCGCACGGACAGATCCGGCGGCATTCGGGCCTATTAGTCAGCAGTTTGCGCATGTTTAGAGCAGATCTGCACCTTGCTTTCATCCACGCACCGCGACATTGCTGGATTCCCTGGTGGCACCCGAGAGCGCATCCAGAGACACTACCCCAGCGCCTCCTTGACCACTGTCCAGGATGACTGGTCCCCAGATATTCGTCCCTGCGCACATTTAGACCAGAAGAGGTCCTCAAATCCATGTCCAGGATGGCCCTCCTGGTTGCCTACGTCCTCACACCTTGTGGAATCACCATGAACTTGCTGAAAGGCAGTTCGTCCTGGAAAGCCATTCGCCAATTTGTCTTCCGTTACCTACCTGAAACCATTGGACCCTGTTTCAGCCCCTCCTTGTCACATAACGCATGACCCGAAGGAGGTAGAGGGAAAGGTATAAAAGGGAGAAGGGAACGGGCCCAGTAGCCAGTAGTTCGCGGGTCAACCCCTTGGACGTTGGATCCCCCCGCACTGTTCCACAGTGTACTCCTAGTCCATCACCAATAACAGTTGTCCTCCACTCACTTGCTTCACAGCATTTTACTTCTAACCCCCTTTTCAGCTTAAGTCTATAAGCTTGCGCCTCACGATCCTTTGTTTCTAGCTTCAGCCCATCGACAAACCGACTGTCCCAGCTGGACACACAGGCCCTCGACCGGTTTATTCACACACACACACTCCCTACGGCCACCGCCCCGACGAGACGGTCCACCCTCATTTTATCACCACCACCCAAAGGGCGACCCAATAAGCCTTGTAATCCCCTTAAAATCTCACTCAAAATCCCCTAGAGGACAAATACGCTGTTGCCAGTGTAAACCAAAATCACACACCAGCACCGCAGTCCCAATCACACCATACACTTTCCGAAGCTTCTGAGATCTTCCAAGATCGTCGGCTTCTTCTGACTTCTGAATTCTCGGAAATTGATCGGACGGGTTTTTACGCAATGAAGGATTTCTGCCATTTTAACCACTTTTACTCAGGTCGGCCTTCACCGCTCCGCACCTATGCCTTACAGCTTCGACCGTACTTGACTTCTTATTTCAGATATTGAAGTATGGCCGTACGTAATTATGACTTAGTATAAATAGTTCACAAGTTTGTATGGTACTTCAGTTTGATTATTGACGTTCTTGACTACTTGTCTTGCTTCTGAGTCCCTTCCGACTTCCTTTCTGACTTTCCGATATTCCGACCTCTCAGAAACTCTCACCAGTCCAAGTAGTATGCACACCCTTACATCCTGTGGTGTTTACTATTGATCCGACTCTTTCCGAATCTCCGAAACATCGGCCGACACCCGACCTCTTCGGATCATCTCGACTTCAACTCGGGATATAACAGCAGTGTACTCTTCTGTGTCACTTGTGAAATCATATTCAAATGAATTTGTTCCTTGTGGTACAGAGCAAGATTGTGGTAGACAATGCTGGCTGGGTCGCCTGCCAGAGGTGTGCCCTGCAAATGCAATAAGACAACTGCCAGGCTGGGTGTGTTGATTGTTGGCCATGAACTGCACAACACTTTGTGGCCACAGAATGTAAACCAATTCACACACCAGCACCGCAGTCCCAATCACACCGCATCCGATGCTGCCCGAGAACATGTGCATTGGAAATCTTCTTGCCCATGTACTCTTGGTGTCTTGAGCGAATGGGGATGGACTCTGAGGGCCCCAGGGGCGCCGAGTTTTATACACCGAGTGAAGGAATTCCGGTAAGGAAAGGACGACATATACTTTGGGCGCAGGCCCCAATGACGCAACCATCCTGGCCTCGTGCGGCAGGGACCTTGGAGGGTGTCTTCGCAGCGGGCGGAAGAAAACCAGGCCACATCAATGAGGCCACGGTGGGCGTACTTACACTGTCTTCGGGGCTTCTTCAGGAACAAATTGGTCAAGGACGTCAAGGAGAGTGCACATAGTGAGTGGATACATCTCTTGGGAAAGGTTGAGTGGCAGATGCTGGCAGCTACCTCTGAGCTGGAAAATTGACAAACTTCTACATCGCAACAACAATGAACGGCGGGGCGGTCTCCATCCATCGCCAGTGGGTGCTGTTCATAGATATTGCATAATCTGTGGCACAGTGTGAAATGAGTAGTGTGTGCGGTTATAAGCTAAATAAACTCACGCGTAACAAAAACTGACTTCAAAAGAGTCCCTTCTCTGGTGCTTCAGGGTTGCACAAGCCATCCACGTAAAAACACAAAGGGGATTTCTTGGCAGTCAGTGCCAGCGGTCCCAATGTCAGTTGGCCCTGCATCAGTGTCCATAAGGCTCTGTGATGAAAGGGACATTATTTGGTGAATGTATGCACGCTGGAACATACACAGCAGCATCAGGGGGCCAAACCTGCCACCAAAGGTGTGCTGAGCCCCTCTGCTTCAGCATTGTGCACCCTGGATCATCTGGAGTAGCTGCTCATGCATGAGTTGCTGAGCAACCACAACAGCCATTTGTGCCCCAACACAATCAAGTTTGATGTGCTCTGGGACCAATCTCCACCTGATGCTAGCTGAGCTTAATATCCTTGAGTGTCAGCTCGGCTATGCCAAGCAGCTGCAGTTGCAGATGGACAGCTACCGCCAGACCTGCAAAGTTGAGGAGATATTGTGGTACAGCACATGGTGCATAAAGAACATCAAGCACATGGGTAAGCAGTAAATGAGCCCTCTTCTCATAGCTGCACATGCTTTCTCACCCTACCTGCAGCAATGTGCTCCAGGACAATGCCATACCTATGCCATGGCTGCAATCATCACCACATCAAACACTTTGGTTATGAGGCCGTCAGCAGCTTCTATGCAGTGTGAAAGGTCACAAAAAAGCATATCAGGGGTGTTGAAGGGACAGAGCCTGAGTTGAGAGTCACTTCCTCCAGAACCTCACACCTGACTGCTGTCTGCAGTATCACACTTATTGCACAGTGGGACCTCTAGCCAGGGGAATGAGATAATACACTAATAAAATAATGGCTGCATATCATATGAAACATCTGAATCTGTCCCCTTTTCTTTGGCCACAGACCAACAGCACAGTGCACTATATGCCCAAAGACTACAACTCCCAGCCATTTGCCACTCTTGATGATCTCACAGATGTGTTTCTTATCATATTTTGTTACCTTGTGATCTGATCCTGGTTCAGGATAGGTATCTGCTGTGTTGTTTCACAACTCACAAAGGTGCAGAGGTCTAGTATAGCAAGCACTGGCTTCCTGAACTCAGAAAATCCCAATGCTTGCACAAAAACACTAAATATTTGGGAATAAGAATAATGAGTAAAAGGATTGAAATCAGTGCATAAGTGAAACCTCTTTCCAAAGGCTTCAACTAACTAAACCAATCTCTGAGACTTTATTGTGTGTTCGGGGGTTCACATTGCAGGGGACCACAAATGTGAATTTGGGATAGTAAATGCATTGTAAATGGTGTGTGGTGTGTGTTCTTGAAGCTTTCCATAGCCAATGTTCTTCATTCAATAAATCCAACTTCAACTTCAACAAAATATTCCCGTTCCGTAAGTCCGTGTTATATCCATGCAGCTTCTGAGCTATTCTGAGCTATTCTGAGCTTTTCCGATGCTCCGAGGTTTCCGGGATCTTCCGAGGTCTCCAGGATTTTCTGAGATTTTGGGCTTCCAGGTTTTTATGCAATGAAGGTTTACTGAGCGTTTCCCGTTTTAAACTTACTTTATTCTCATCGTACTTCTCGAGCGGTCTTCACCGCTCTGCACATCTCACTTGCGGCTTCTTCCGTTTCTGATTACCTAATTAGGAAATCGGACTTTATGGCTGTACATAATTATTACTTACACTGGTGGAAGATTTCAAGTTTTTGAGTGGAAAAATTGGTAAAAAATATTTTGAGTTTTGCAGAAGTTTTTTGCCAAAAATGTAGGTAAAAAACTTGAATCATTTTCAAAAGTTTTCCAACTTTAGGTGAAATTTTTGAAATAAAATGGAAAACTGCTGAAAAACTCTCAAGTTTTTCACCTACATTTTTGGCGAAAAACTTGTGTAAAACCCAAACTAATTTTCACCAATTTTTTCACTCAAAAACTCGAAATCTTCCACCAGTGTTAGTATAAATATTCCGTACACTTGTACTGTACACTATCTGTAAAATTATAATGTTGTTCCATGCTTCCACTCATGGACTGAGTCTCTCCTTCGTCTTCATCTTCGCCTCGACTCCGGATTTATATTTAGATCTCTGGACGTCCTTTCATATTTCAACTTCGCTTCTCTCCCTATGCCCTACGCCCTCTGACAATTCCGACTCGCAGCCGATCCAGGCCAATCATCCCTCCTCGGGATTTGCTATTTCGACATCACTGGCATTTGCCTCACCATTTCCCTTGGATTCCGATCTCCAAGCCGACTCGGACTATTTCCAGATTTCTTGGATCACTCGGACCTCAGCATTGGCCTCTTCCTCCTTTCAGAGTCCTCAGCCTCGGCCCATTCTTCCTCTTGGAGCCTTTGGTCATTTCGATGCCTTGGATTCTTGGATCACTCGGCATCAGTGAAACACTTTGCCTGACTCAAGGTGTGGGTGGAAGATCTAAATGCTAGACTGGCGCAAAGTGCAAGAATGAATCTAACACAAAACAACCAATATATCACAAATCCAACAACTACTCCTCCTCTTTATGAGTGGACAAGGTGTGTGTTTGTTCAGGGAAGTAGACCAAGTATTGGGTCACTGGACAACTCAAACTCTAAGACGAGTGGGATAGTTCGTTTGAACAATTTCAAGGCTTTGTGAAGCGCTGGGTTCTCTCGGGTCAATCAAATTACTCGATGGCGGTTGTATGAACAATGTTTTAGGTAACGGCTTCGAATAACCAGCGGGTTTATGTCAATTAAGACGAAGTTGACCTAATCGAGATTAGGCAGTTTGGGTCTCTGAATCACTCCACAGTTCAAGCACAAGTCAAACACGACTCTAAACACAGTTTCCAGGTTCTTTGCAGTCCCAATTCAATACAGTGTCCAATTTCAGTGTCTCAATCAAGCCGTTCACAGTGTCTTAATCACAACTTCAGATCCAATCCAATCCAATCCAATGGTATTTTATGCAGAATTCAAGAGTACAAATATAACTCTAGGACTCTGAGCAACTATAACTGCACTGAAACTCGTGTCCGCAGAGCCCCAGCACAATTCACTCCCGATTCTAGCTCTATGGCCCTCCCTTTATACTACTCTGAAAACTCCTTACATCACGGTTATTAGTCTACTCCTGGATAGCTTTCTGTCCCGTCGGGCTGATATTAGCCATTCCCTCTATGCTGATTGGCTGTCCCACAACCGCTGAGTCAGACTTGAGTCATACAACTCTGTGTTTGAGGTCATTTGAATATCCGAGTCAGAGACCCGTGCGCTTCGTAGTTCTTCGTCAATTGCCCATCCCGGGCTTCAGTATTCATCGTCTGTGTCGTAGCTCCCTGTAGACACCAGGATCGTGTCTGTAGCCTCCATGGTTGTCAAGATATTCCATGTTCTTTCTTCAGTTCAACAGCCATCACAATTTTGCACTGCCACCATTCATTGCCAACGGCTCTGCTCTTCCGGGCTGACCCACTAGCCTATCATGTGATCCAACAACACGCTGATCCAGATCATCAAATATGGGTAAACAGCCCTCAAATCTAGCCCGGTTTGGTGGACTGAGGTCGCCTGCAAGCGAATTTATAGTTCCTTCCCATCTCCTTGTTATTAGCCTGGCAGACACCTAATCTGTTATATCCTGAGCCGAAGAAGGATCAACAGGCCCCGATGAGGTCCGAAACCGGAAGGTTCCGAAAACCCGGGCAGGACCGGAATCTCCCAGGGTTGGCTTGTTCTCGCAAGCACCACACTCAGCAGGGTGTGCGACTGTCTGGCTGTCAAGCCGGGACGAGACGGAAGTGCGATGCGACACGGAAGGCTAGCCCGAAATGGTACTAGTCCGGAAATGGCAATAGGATTGATGCCATGTCATGCCCGAGGGCAATGACAGTCGCAAAGCGAAGAGGAATGCCAAAGGGCAATAAGGAAAGAATATGAATGAATAGGTAAAGGGCCGAAGGGCCGGAAGAAGATCTAAAAATAGATCAAGGATGAAATACGGAAGCCTTCGGAATAAAAGGACGACTGGAAGGAGAATGTGAAAGGTCAGGAAAGAATACCTAACGAAAGAGAAGCAAAGGAAAGGTTCTGAGGAATTCCCAGATGGGCCGATGGAATGACCCAAGAAGCGGAAAGTGCCGAAGGGCAAGGAGGTGGTGGCTGAAGACTCCGAAAGGAGGAAGAGGCCAAGGCCAAGGTCAGAGGCCCGAGGCTGACGCTCGAGTGATCCAAGAATCTGAGGCATCGAAATGACCAAAGGCTCCGAAAGGAAGAAGGGACCGAGGCTGAGGACTCCGAAAGGAGGAAGAGGCCAATGCCGAGGTCCGAGCAATCTGAGAAATCCGAAGATAGTCCGAGTTGGCTTGGAGATCGGAATCCAAGGGAAATGGTGAGGCGAATGCCGGTGATGTCGAAATAGCAAATCCCGAGGAGGGATGATTGGCCCGGATCGGCTGAGAGTCGGAATTGTCGGAGGGCATAGGGCATAGGGAGAGAAGCGAAGTCGAAATATGAAAGGACGTCCGGAGATCTAAATATAGATCTGGAGTCGAGGCGAAGATGAAGACGAAGGAGAGACTCAGTCCATGAGTGGAAGCATGGAACAACGATATAATTTTCCAGATAGTGTACAGTACAAGTGTACGGAATATTTATACTAAGTAATAATTATGTACGGCCGTAAAGTCCGATCTCCATATCAAGTAATCAGAAACGGAAGAAGCCGCAAGTGAGATGTGCAGAGTGGTGAAGACCGCTCAAGAAGTACGATGAGAATAAAGTAAGTTTAAAACGGGAAACACTCAGTAAGCCTTCATTGCGTAAAAACCCGGAAGCCTGAATCATCGGAAAATCCCGGAGACCTCGGAACTTTGGAAAAGCTCGGAATAGCTTAGGATAGCTTGGAAGCTGCACAGATATAACAGTCGGAATGAATATGGATGTTGGTTTTTTGAACCTCAATGGTTTCTGTGCGGGTGGTGATGGCGTCTGTCATGAGGCAGTTGGGGAAGGAGAGACATGAGATATTAGCATGCACATCCAGTGCCTGGGGCGTGGCAGAAGGATCAGTAGGAAAGTGGGTCTTTAGTGCTTTGTAGGGTGGGGCATGAGTTCGGGTAAAGCCTGCGGGTTTCCGGGTTGGGTTGGGTGGGTCCGGGTCATAGGTTGGAAAGATTTTAAACCTGTTCCGACCTAGACCCCACCAGTACAAGGGTATCTACGGGTTAATATTCCAGGAGGATTGGGAGGTAAAGTATTTTGCTGTGCAGTGCTACCAATTCCAGATTGATGGCATTCTTTGCCTGTTTCTCCAGCTACCAACATGCTGCCAAGGCTCAAACACAGTTTTCATTTATGGAGTGGATGAAATAAATGTGTCTTTGAGGTCCACAAATTAACCCTCAGCACACCTGATTTTTTAAGTTGATACTACAAGGGATACCACGGGTAAACCCATGTGGGTTATAGACCTGAGGGTGAACCTGTATGTACCCGTATGAAGTTGGGTATAGGTTTATACCCTTACCTGCATGGGGTACGGGTTCCCCGGATCATCTCGACTTCAACTCGGATATAACACTTACACTAAGTGAACAAAAGAAATGTCAGGTACTTGTAGTGACCATATCTCAATGTTTAGAGCATATTTTGGCCTGAACTAAGATGTACGATTGTGTAGGAGGAGCTTGCCAGTAGATCTAGTCGATTGATGGAATCAAATTTTACTGATGCACCAACCCCCAGACCGAATATGGAAAATCCCGAAACATTTCAATTTTCAGAGCACGCTACAATTTTTCTGGGAACAGTCCGAGCATGTCAAAATGAAGGTCGAGATATGAGGTTCTATACCACACTTTGAATGGCACAAAAATATACAGGGGATATCACTGGGGGCAACGTTCAATTTACAGGGCCGGTAAATTATAGGAAAATCTTAAGGTAATTTTATACAATCCGAGTAATTACTGGTTATTTACCAGACCGGTAAATCTCAAGAATATTTCATACATTCTTGTGATTTGCCCGAGATTTACCACAGTGGAAAATTGTGGGAAATTTTTAAATTTTCTTGGCAATCACCTGATATTTGCCAAGCTGGTAAATCTCAAATTTTCCGCCTCCATAAATTTCAATCAAAAGTCATGTCCAAATATGTTAGCCACAACCAAACTTTCTAAATATGGTAATGAATTATTACTTAAGTGGATGATGGTTAAAATCCATCAGCCCCATGATATGTAGGATCTCCTGGATTCATTGATCCCACATCACGATGTTCAATTCTGGAATCATGATCATTCTCAGGCAAGCTTTCTCATCTTACAAGCGTCTCAGACATTGTGATTGAGCTTAATCTTGTCCTTGCCCCAGCAACCTTCTCTCTATTCTGGTCGTGTCGGCAGCTGAGCCCAGCTATGTCTGAAGATCTACCTTATCTGCAATGCCAGTAGTGATTCGGTGGTACTGCATGCATGCTGCACTCTACCTTGTGGGTTTGATGTCGGCAATGAGCAGAGCAGCAATGCTCAGACCTTCTGCAAACTCAATTTCTTTGGGGGATACCTTACTCATGTGCAGAGGAATGTTGCCCCAACGCAGTAAGAACACCATTCTCTAATTTGAAATGTGTTGCATCATAGTAGCACACCTGAGAAACAGGCAAATCATGATGTGGGTTCCTCAGTTGTGTGTATTACATCCTGTGCTAACAGCCCTTTCATTCCTCAGGCACTTGCTTCACTCCAAATATGTACGTGTCATGGCCTGTTTCCTTTACCTTTTTTGAACATGCAGAGTTGTCTCGCTATTAATCTCAAAGGCATCATTCAAACAGCATACAAACTCGGACATCCCATTGAATTTGTACTCCAAATTCTCTGACTCCTAGTAATTGATCATATTTGCAGAGACTTGAGGGATTTACAGCTGTGGTGGCCCACAAGGCTCATCGCTGCCGCCGTTCTGGCTACAGGCAAAACTGTTAGTTTTGGCTTCAACTTCGGGCACTTGGAAACTTCTTGCTTCAGGTACGTTTTCAGGTGTATTTATTCTGATCCTTAAACTAATGGTTTCAGATACGTTTTGAGACAGGCCGAAGCCAATCTTTTTGCCATGTGATTACCACTGCAGCTTATTATGTCACATGAACACTCAATTATTTGAGTGTTCACGTGCTTTCTGTCTTGCGAGCTTTAGTTTGATTCTCCCTGTGTGCAATTCTTTTTTTGAACCCTCTTCAAGATGTTATTGAAGATAAATTGAAACTGGTTTGACCAACACACACTGGTTGAAGATTTCAAGTTTTTGAGTAAAAAAATTGGTGCCAAAAATTTATTGCAGTTTGCATAATAGTTGGGAAAACACGGATCAACAACAAAATTGGGCCCGTTTGACCTCCGATAGTATTTCATTTGTTTCTCGCTCAATACTGCACGGATTCCTTAGATACCATATGCAAAATTCACCGTTTATCAAGGCGCATTTTACTGTACCCTAATTATAGTCCCTTGTGAAGTTTCGAGAAACCCAGTTTTGGGGATCCACAAACGCGTGCGTGAATTTTCATGCCGAGTACTGGACACTTCGGGCTAATCTAAAAAGTAAGAAGGGTGGGCATTCTTTCTAGGCATACGCTCCCAAGGTTTGGGGGGAATCGGGCTTGAAATACGCCCACCGCGACACGACGAAGATGCCCAATCAATTTGGGTGACTCAGTGATGCGTCACGACTCTTTTCTTGTCCTTCCTCCATCTATGCCTCCTCGACGATGGTTAAAGGCAAGCTGATATCGGAGGACCTCCGCTGGTCCATCGTTCGAATGCACAGCCTGAGTGTCCCAGTCGGGAAAATTCATGCCTTCACAGGCGTTGGCACAGGACAAATTTACAGAATTATAAACCGGTTTCTAACAACGGGCAAAGTGCTGACGGCGACCCAACGAAGGAAGACTGGGCGTACTCGACACCTTAGCTCTCACGATGTAGCGGTAGGTTCTTCATTTCCCTTTATTCTTTACTGACTCTGACTCTGCGGCAGTATCTACAAGGCTGTTTAGATCAGAGTTGTGATAAGTACCTCGCGGAACTACAACTCGGGCTCCAAGAAACCTGTGGACGAGAAGTCTCTCAATCTACAGTCTGGCGGGCACTAAAACGGAGCGGGTATACAATGATGAAGGTAACAACACTAATGCTCATCCGATACAGTTGCTAACACACTTCACTTGTAGCTGACACGCGTCGCCATTGAACGAAGTGTTATGAAGCGTGCAAGATATAAACTCAAGATAGGCCTACAATACCTTCCCCACCAGCTCGTCTTTGTTGATGAAAGCTCGTGCGATCGTCATACATCATATCGAGGCCGGGCATGGGCCATCAGAGGGCAACGCACGGTGCGAAAGGCATTTTTCATTAGGGGGAAACGGTGCGCAAACATGTCTACTACTCTATATATATCCTAATCGCCCGTCCATAGATACTCTGTGCTTCCTGCCATCTCGCTGGACGGCATTCTCTATGTCAGCATCCTGGAAGAGTCGTTTATGACCAACACTTTCATAGACTTCATCGATGGACTGCTGGACAAGATGACTCCATTTCCGGGTCCCAATTTGGTGATTGTGATGGACAACTGTCGCATTCACAAGGCGGAAGAGATACGGGAAATGATTGAAGAGCGGTGCGTCCTTCTTGCTTACCATCTTTGATCTTGTTACTGATCTCCTGAACCCAGTGGTATGCACTGCATCTACCTACCACCATACTCGCCCGACTACAATCCCATGGAGCCCGGCTTCTCCAAGATCAAGGTGTATGTTCGCCGAGAAGGGCAGCAGTTTAGGGCGGCTACAGAGGCAGAGGATGACAAGGTGGCAGTTTTGACTCAACTGCACAATGCTGTCTTTTCCATCACCCCAGAGGATGCGGCAGGCTGGTTCCGTCATTCTGGATACTTTTAATACAACAAGTTATTATTAGTGTACAAGAGAATCTACAAGAATTACTTGGCTGCCCACTCGCGTGCTGCCTTTCGAATTTTTTTGCAGTCCGCAATGGCATATTTGATCAATAATCTCGATGCTCCAACCGACAAGCCTTCGCCAACCATCTCACGCAGCATAAAATCCCCGTCCTTTCCCGCATCGGCAATCTGATTGACGCGCATAAAGCCATTCGCACGAAAGGCATCTGTAAAGCGATGGAATTGATGGCCATCCGCTCCACGCTCGCTTGTGTCGAGGTCAAGGAGCCAATCGCCGATTGGTGTATACATGGTAGGAAGATCGTCGTCCTGGGAATCCAGGCTCTCCCCTTTACGCAATCTTGTTGAGGCTGGCGGCGGGGATTGCTGGGGTCGTGGGACAGCAGGATCGGGAACAGGAGCGGGAGTAGGTGGTGGCGGATAATGAAGCTCGCCGTATGGCCCAGGCGGCTGGCCGTATGGCCCGGGTTGAGGAGGATAGTATGTGTAAGGATACGAGTAGGGGTAGGGTCCGGGTCCAGGCGGAGGTTGTTGCTGGATGCAGCGTGCGGGGGGAGGTGCCTTCGTCCCTGTCTCCATAGGCAAGTTTAGTACAGGGGGCAGGTCTGAGATGGATTTATGGACATCTTGTGCCTAATAATACTTAGAATGATGCGCACGAATCGGAGAGTTACATACCAAAAGCATACTCCACAAACTGAGGTTTGCATTGGAAAGGGTGATGTGCTCCCCATTGGCCGCAACGATACAGAAGGATCCGTGCTTGTCGCACTTGTGCTTGGCCTCCAGTTCGCGCCTGTAGTCCGCGCTGGTTCTTTTCTTGACTCCGGCATTTATGTCATCGCTGTCACTTCCGCTATCATCCGCTTTTTTGCTTCTACCCTTCTGGGATGGATGAGGAGATGATGGAAAGACAGAGAAGTGTCACATACCTTTGCAGGCCCCTTCTTTCCTTTCTTGTCGGCCTTCTCTTTAGCTTCACTAAGGTCAACAATAATTACGTGCAATTTTTTCTTGGTTTTGCTCTTCTTTTTGTCGATTAGCTCTTCGCGTGCTTGGTTGAAAAGTTGGAGGATGTGGGCGTCGGTCTCAAGCTTCCGCGGGCGCTCCCGCTGAGGCCAACTGCTCAATTTGTATGCAATATCAAGATGCTTTACTGGAACGTCCATTTTTTCAGCAATCTTTTTGAAAAACTTTCTTTCGGAGATGGTGGAAGACAGGGAGGGGGAGTCCGAGGCGCCCCCGAGAGGCACAAGAAATTCAAGGGTTATTTCTGGAGTCGAAGATGAGAGCCGTAAAACTGGATAGACTGTAAACGCACCCAGAACTTCCTCTTCCTCTTCCTCCTCTTCCTCCAGGTCTTCTTCCTCCTCCTCCTCGCCGTCGTCATCGTCGTCTTCAAAGTCAGCTTCTCCAGAGCATTGGGAATTGGCTAGACCGAGTAATGCTTGGGTGGCAGCCTCAACGTCTTCATCAGACACATCATTGTCTGGTTCGGATAGGTCTTGGACAGAGGATTCAAGAGTAGTGTCGGGAAGGACTTCAGAGTCTGAGGAAGCGCTGGTGGACGTGGGTGTGGTAGTCGAAGTAGCAGGAGTATCACCCGAGAGGCGAGGGATTTTGAGAGTTATTTTCTTTTTGGGCAGCTCGGGCTCTGCATCTTGCAGGGTCGTCGTCTTGCGAGGTCGCCCTCTGCGTGGGGGGGGGGTTGGTCGGGGTGGTCGGTGCCCTTGCGCTTTGGCGGCATGGCGTGAAGAAAGAGCGCGAGTTGTGACCGTCGTCACTGAGTCACCCAAATTGATTGGGCATCTTCGTCGCGTCGCGGTGGGCGTATTTCAAGCCCGATTCCCCCCAAACCTTGGGAGCATATGCCTAGAAAGAATGCCCACCCTTCTTACTTTTTAGATTAGCCCGAAGTGTCCAGTACTCGGCATGAAAATTCACGCGCGCGTTTGTGGATCCCCAAAACTGGGTTTCTCGAAACTTCACAAGGGACTATAATTAGGGTACAGTAAAATGCGCCTTGATAAACGGTGAATTTTGCATATGGTATCTAAGGAATCCGTGCAGTATTGAGCGAGAAACAAATGAAATACTATCGGAGGTCAAACGGGCCCAATTTTGTTGTTGATCCGTGTTTTCCCAACTATTATGCAAACTGCAATAAGTAAAAAACTCAAATCATTTTCAAAAGTTTCTCAACTTTAGGTGAAATTTTCAAAATAAAATGGAAAACTGCTAAAAAACTCTTGAATTTTTCATCTACATTTTTGGCGAAAAACTTGTGTAAAATTCAAAACATTTTTCACCAGTTTTTTCAGTCAAAAATTTGAAAGCTTCAACCAGTGACATGTGAATGAAAGTGAATACAATACAATATTGAATGTCCGAAGAGAAAGGCCTCCATGCGAATTGAACCTGCACTCTTGCCTGATAAGGAACAAAGTCACTGTGATAATGAGTTGGTCGGATTAATAAGTGATTCGACCAACTCATTATCGCTGTTGACAGCTAGCTTATGTAAGTAATAATTTCTATAGGGTTTTGTTATCTTGATGCTGAACTTCTTTGTCTGTTGCATGGCTGAGGGGTTGTTGGTCTTCTTTTGACTGCTGCTTGTTTTGAAATGGCTCTGTGTTCAATCCCCAGTGGTCAAAAAATTTTCAAGTGTTAGAACAAAATAAGGTGACAATTACTTTGTCATCCAGCTGACTCATGACAGTTGCTTACTGTGAGATATGAGCTCACTCAGAGGAATCCACATGTTGATTTAATGGACGAGTTTCTCTGAATGAGCTAATGTAACTTATGTCATTGTCTATTATATAATAGAAACAAAATTTCAGCCACAGCGGGGATCAAACACAGAACCTGTTCAATACAAACATGATTTAAAAGAAAGCTAAGAGCCTGTTCGGCTGCCAGAATCTGTGCTTATGCATATGTGCATATTTCCTTATTGAGTATACATGGGAATGTACAGTACCATGTGATCTCCGCAAGCATGATATAGCGTGACAGTGAAAATTTGATGTGTTCTGCTTGGAAGAACAGGTGGCGATCTTCCTCTACACCTGTGTCACTGGTCTATCTATTTGCCACGTTGGTGAACGATTCCAAAGGTCTAATGAAACAATATCAAAGTAATTATCTTCTGCTACCACTCTCGAAATATGCTCACAATAATCCAGGTACTTTCGACGAGTTCTCATCGCTATTTCATCGCCCCCCTTCTACACGCCATATGTGTGCCTTCCATTGGCTGATGACCTGATCCCCGATTCCATCCTTTCGAACCCGAAATTCTTCCCATTTTTTCGGGATGCAATTGGCTCTATGGATGGCACGCACATTAATTCTGCTCCATCAGCAGCAGATCGACAGGCCTCACGCAATCGTAAAGGAGGTGTATCAATGAACTGTCTCGGATGCTGCTCACAGGACATGGTATTCTTGTATATGCTCAGCAGCTGGGAAGGCTCGATGGCAGATTCTGCCTTATTTTTGGATGCTCGCCTGAACGATCTCACAGTACCGGATGGCAAATACTATCTTGCTGATGCTGATTTTGGCAGCTGTGACGCGGCACTTGTTCCATATAGAGGAGTACAATATCATTTGGCTGAATGGGGCCAGGCCAATGTCAGGTATGTGTTCTCCGAGTTGGATTGCATGGACCAGACTTTAATTATTCGCAGACCTACAAATCACCAGGAGCTATTCAATCTGCGCCATGCTCAAGCACGGAATGTTGTTGAGCGCATTTTTGGCGTAGTCAAAAACAGATGGGCAATTCTCACCCGACCTCCTGAATACGACATGAATATCCAGGCCCGTGTTCCCCCGGCCATGGCCGCTCTACACAATTTTATTCTAAAGCACGACACTACTGAATGGGATGATATTCTCGAGATGGATGTCGATGACCCAAACCCGGGGACACGTGCTACGAACGACTTTGGTGTTCTGTGTTCTTGCACAAGGTGCAACTAGCCCGCATGAGAAGGAGAGATTGGAGGAATGCCGTGATGAGATTGCAAAGGAAATGTGGCAGAGCTACCAGCAATTGCTGCAGGAGAGAGGCGAGGACTTTGAGGAAACTTAAATATGGTATTCATCTATTTCCTACTACGAACAAGTCTAAATCAAAATTCAAGATCGAAAGACGAATACACAGGATGGAACACAAAGATTCCAATAGCCTTCAGCTCGTCAATAACCCACGGGATACGCATTTCATCTGTGAGCAGCGTATTGTACGTATCCGCCACCGTAATGTCGCGCAGGATCCGGACAAGAGTGACACGCTCATTCGGTTGAAGCCATATCTCCTCCTGTGCACGGTGGATCGCACTTGTGCGGCGCTGAGGGCTGATCTGAAAAGTCGGAGTTGCTGAGGTCGAGGTCGAGGCTGCCGGCATGGTTGTGGTAGCACTGGCAGCGTTAGAAGCTGCAAAGACGTCATGGAAGCTTGACATGATCTCGTTGAACTCGCCTGTCGATGCAGCGATATCGGTGATAGCCTGTGCACCCGTGGAGAGACAAGGCTTTTTGCGGTATACATGGGCTGACTGGGCAGCAGTACGCTTGCGAATGGTGGCAGATGGCATTGGAGAGGAAGACTATTGCTCATCAGATTGATTAAACAAGGAACACGGATACAGTGTGAGCCATCACATTGTGATAGCTCCCGACGTAACCTCAAAACACTGAACTCCGAGAACAACACCTTAAGCCATCAACGTAAAAATGATATCCGGACCCAACTAGTGGCTTGACGGAGAATCAAACTCCGAACCTTCCATCAACCGATATGCGAATGCTATAGGTACACGGAATGCATTACCATTACGCCAACAAGCCATTTGAGAATCGAACTCAAGACCACAAAGGACCGACTCCGAGTTAAAATGTTATCCGGACCCAATCCATGGCTTGACGGAGAATTGAACTCCGAACCTTCTATCAACCGATATGCAAATGTTAGGTACACGGAGCGCGTTACCATTACGCCACCAAGCCATGACCGGACTACCAAAAATGCCAATAAGACCGGGGAAAAGAATGGTTATCGTGATATGTGAACGTTACACTACGGAGCGCGTTACCACTACGCCAACAAGCCGTACGAATGGCCAAGACGATCGCTGCAAAAAGAACGGTTTCCGTCAAACGGCTTGACAGAGAATTGAACTCCGGACTTTCCGTCAATCAATATAAAAATGCGCATTATTATGGAGTGCGTTACCATTATGCCACCAAGCCATAGGAATCAAATGACCAGCCAAGACGATCACCGTAAAAAGAAGGGTTTCCATCGGAATGGCTCGACGGAGAATCGAACTTCGGACTTTCCGTCAATCGATATAAAAATGCATTAGATCATCACAGAGTGCGTTACCATTACGCCACCGAGCCGTAGTGGAAGCTCACCTCGATAATTAGAGGGGAGAACACTTCAGAGTCGAAAGTCAAACAGAGAGAACAATAAAACCGGGCTGTGGTTCCAAGAAGTCGAGAGTATGCGTACAAGATGATAGTAAAGTCCAAAAAGAGATCGTGACGTGTCACAATCATCATGCGTAAGTATATCCATCAGTCGTAAATCCGTTGGCGGGTTTACACCCCTCCCCTCCCTGAGAAAAGTCCGTGCCTTGTCAAGTCAACAGAGAGAGAAAGAAAAAGGTCGATAAGTAAGCCATAAAAAAATGTGTGCCCAGTGTGTATCGCGGTTTTAAGGCCGGGTCACGATGGACATACACACCGCCCATGGTGAGAAAGAAAGTTGTGCGCGCCGGCGTCCTACTTCCGTGCGAGCCACCAGTTGAGTGCTTCGGTGTGTGCTACTTCGCATCCGGGGAGCCAGCGATCGCCGTCAGGTCTGTAGCCTGTGAATCGGACCAGGTATTGCTTCCTGCGTCCGACGGGACGTTCGTCAATGATATCTTCGATAAACCACTCCTCGTCGCCGTCCTCGTTGATTATTGGGCCGGGTTCAGCGAGCTTTCTGTTTGGGAAAAGGTCCTTGTCGTTTTCTATATATGGTTCAATTTCAGAGGCGTGGAAGACCGGGAACACGTCGGGCTGGTTGGGGAGATCGAGGGTGTAAGTGGAGCACTCAGCGTGTTTCTTCAAGACCTCATATGGGCCATCGAAACGAGGCATGTACTTGGCCACTCGTTTGTCGCCCTTCTTCACGTAAGCGGCGCGTCGATGGGCCGTCGTCAGCTTGACGCGGCCGCCAACTTCGATGTTGTGGTCTTCTCCGCGCGTTTTGTTGGCCTGTTCAGCTTGGACGAGCTTGGCGGTGAGGAGGTTGTCCTGCGCTTCCACGACATCGAGCGCGAGTCGAGCGATAATGTCGGAGGCGAGTTTTTCTTCACTGGGCAGGTCGGCAGAGGGTTTCTGTACGAGCGGTGGTATGATGCGAGGCGAGCGTCCCATGCGGAGTTCAAAACCCGAGAAGCTGGTCGAGGCATTAACCGTGTTCATCATGTTGAACCGGACACGTGGCAGGGCGCGGACCCAGCCTCATTGGTTGCGAGCCACGTGGAAATGAATCGCCTGTTTTACAGTCTTGTTTGTCCGCTCGCTTGTGCCGTCGGTTTCCGGATGGTAAGCAGTGGACATTTTTAGTTTAACGCCCGTAAGTTTGTGCAGTGCCTTCCAGAAGGTGGACACGAACAGTTTGTCCCGGTCGGATATAATATCGAGCGGTAAACCGTTTTCGCAATACCAGTTGTCGAAGAACAGCAGTGCCAGGTCTGGCGCGCTGATATCTGTGCGGGTAGGTGCCAGACGGATGTCAGATCCTAATCGGTCTGTGAAGGTTACCAGGCAATTGAAACCCTGGTTGGGAGGTAATGGGCCGATAAAATCGATAGCGACTGAGTCGCCGCGGTTATCCGGGATCGGGAGAGGGTGTAGCGATCCAACGTGTTGCGTCGTACGTGACTTATTCCGCTGGCAGTCTGGGAATGCCGGTATGCAGGCCTCTTTGAGGTCACGGCGCATATTTGGCCAATAATAGGAATCGCGAAGAGACTTGTATGACTTGTCAAATCCAAAGTGCCCGAGCGCGTCGTGGGCCAAATGGTAAAGTGTTTCACGGAGATTTTTGACTCTGGGGATGATGAGGCGGTCCCCCACGTACCAGAGATTTTCCAGCTGGTGTAGTTCCAGTCCGGGCATTCCCTTGCTTGCGGACGCCAGTTTGGCGCACCACTTGTCGGTCGTGTAGCCTTCACAAATGGAATCAAGAAGTTTGGCATCGGCGGAGATGTTGAGCACGGAGGCAATTTTCATGGGAATCGGTTCGTCATGTGTGGGTTTGATCCGTGTGCGCACTAAGCATTGAGCGTTCAGGAACGGTGATACGGCTGGTTTTGAACCACCCGTGTAATCACGCTTTTTCGCGATTCTTAGCACAATTCTAAGAACCCTTGCTCGGTGGGATACAATTAGAGCCGGAGTGAGCTCCGAACTGCCGACTATGTATTAATGATGCTAGAGGAGCTGGCACGCACTGTGGAGACATAGAAGCACGGTTCTTACAAACATAGGGGATCCGCTTCATGATCCTAGAAGTGTTCGCGAACTCCATCAGACAGAGTTGTTTCTTGTGATCCGGGAAGCAGCTTGCCCTGCAGGCTAGATACCATACCCAGGAGATATAACAAAAGCCTTGACACCCTTCGTGGATTGTACTTAGGGTGTGACACGGGTATATACCGTGACCCTGGTGTTTCATACCGTACTCGTGACCCGTAACACCATACCCGTGATGTACCCTTACCCGCGGGTACGGTAAATAACTGCAGGTTGGCCAAAAACCCGCAGTTATTAATACTGCGGTATATTTGGTATGTTTTATGGGTTATCATGCTATGTAACACATTCCTAACAATGTATACGATTTTATACCCATTTATCTGGTATTATTCGGGCCCCAGATGCCCCAGTACGGTCAAGATCAGTGAGATCATTGCTTATTTGTCCTTGTTAGTTTCCGGGGAAAGGCACTACGCCCGCGTCCAAAATAGGAAATTTTCGAATTATCTTGCTTCTATGGGCTCATTTCAGGCAGGATATACATGGGATACTTCCTGTTACTATCATACAGCATTGCTCATAGTCTTTCACCACATTGACCCTCTTAAAACTCCTTTATTGCCACAACTCTATGAAATTGGGATCAACACTTGTAAGTTGGATATGAGTGGATAAGAAGGGTTCTAAAATCCCTTAATAATACTATTTCACTCACATATGTAATCCATAAGCCAACAACAACATGTAGATGAGAACTCGGGCATCTCACCCAATTTGGAAAACCCGCGGGTTTACTGCCCTGATCACGGTATTACGGGTTTTCTCGGCAAGCTATACCGTATCCGCACCCGTGACACCCGTACCCGTGACACCGCGGTAATGTGTAACACCATGTCACACACTAATTGTACTGCACTAGACAAGGGCAGGGAACAGTTCGCGAACACCACTTCCATACGGGAAGGCTTCAGAACGAGTTCGCGAACGAACATTAATATTCGCGAACCTCACTTTCAGTAGACTTATGACTGAAAGGGCAAAAGACCAAGTTCGCGAACGAACATCGATGTTCGCAAACCTCTGACTATTGGTACCTGGCACGGGTTGGTTCAAGCAGTAGTCAACCCTGGGTCAAGGGGACCACATGTGATGGTCGCGACGCGGTCGCGAAGACCAAACACTGCCAAAGCGGAAGCATATTGGCGATCGGAGTAGTCTTGAGCCGAAGCCGGAGGGCCTCGCGTTCGCGAACGGCCGGACAAGTGATTTACCGCTCTTACGAGGGCTGGGCAGACACACAGGGTGGATTATCAACCATGCCAGTGTGGGACGTGTATGCCAAGGCAGCAGGCCGGGTTGCGAAACCCTTCGGCCTGGGCTACAGTATTTCAAATATACCCAGAACGGTTCGCGAAGTCATTGCTGATGACTTTCCGATGCTGGGTACCTATCCAACCACCACTAGAGGGCCGCGTCACTATTCCTATTCCGTTCCGAATCACTCTGTTTACTCATTCTCTCTTATTTTCTCTTATTCATACTGCTCTGTCATGTATTTAGCGAAAACCTATAAAAGACCACGTAGAACCCGCCATACAGCAGTTCATCCTTGCCCCCTTGGTTGCGCTTAGACGGAAGTCGAAGCCACCTGTCAAAGGTGTTGGTGTCCTCTGTATCTGTGCGGAAATTTGTGATATAAAACATTTCTCTTGTGTAGATTCATTAATACAGAAGCTTTGATTTTGTTGGCTCTATAAGCTTTAAAGGATCATCTAAGCCAATCACTTCAACCTCGTCTCGTGGAGGGTCACGGCGAGTTCGCGAAAGTCCTCTGTTAAGTTGCACGAGGCAGGCTAGTGTTCTATTGGAATCGTCCACGCATAGTAGGCCGGTCGTAGTTCGTTAGTTGGGCTATTGGAATCGTTCCCACCTTAGTAGAACGGTCGTAGTCGTGTCCGCTATTGGAATCAGCCCCATTTAGTAGGCTGGTCATAGCTGTGCACAGTTCGCGAACCTACTGTGGTTCCCAGAGCAAGCTTTCATCTACCTAAACTCCGATACCTTGTGTCAGAGCTGTGCACTTTTAGTGGTTTTCAAACTACTGTAGGCTCCTAGAGGTTCTGATTGATCCTTTTTTGAGTTGATCCCGTCCCACGAAGTTCCATCTTACCTGTATACTGCAGGGTGACCCGAACTCAATTATCTCGCACTTCGTATTGGTTGTGTGTTGTGTGTGTAGTGTGCGTTAGTGATTTAGTGTGGTGCTGTTCGTTAGCATCTATCTGAGGACCTTACTGCATTTCAGCCTATACTTAGGTGCACCGTTTCAACGGGGTGGCGATGCACGGAATCAAAACGGAGGTGATAGCCAGTGCTCCGCTTTCATCTACTTCCCAAGGCTCGGTCGCAGCTTCTTCAGCAGCCGCGGGGTCGTCAAATTCGGTGCGCGACAGTGCGTCTGCGACTGTATTATCCTCACCTTTTACATATATGATTCTGTAATCATATTGGGACAAGAATTCCATCCACCGGGCCTGTCTGCGCGACAGGTCCTTTTGGGTGTCAAAGCTATCGAGCATACAATGATCTGTGTAGACCAAGAACTCGTTGCCCATCAGGTCTACACGCCAGCAGCGGAGCGCACGGATGATCGCAAGCAGTTCTTTTTCATGTATCGGGTAATTTAATTCCGCGCCTTTGAAACTCATGGAGTCGAAGGCTACAGGTCTGGCTGTTTCCCAGGTCTCCCCGTAGGAGAGTACTGCGCCTGAGCGTTTGTCGCTGGCATCGGCCGTCACAAAGATCTTATTGGCGCCGCAGTTGTCATGGTCTATTGTCGTAAGGCAGTCGCGGCTGACTACAATCCTCTTGATGTTCTGGAAGGCTTTTTCATGTTTTTTTGTCCAGGTAGGGAATTCTTTGTCACAGTCCTTTGTCGTCAAGGCCTCTAGCCCTGGGGTCCATTCAGCAAGGTTCGGAAGGAATTTTGCGAGGTATCTAACAAGCCCAAGGAAGGCCCTAACGTTCATGGAAGACTTCGGTTGGGGCCAGTTAACGATACGCTCAACTTTTTTGACATCTGCTTCGATACCCGACAACGAGATATGATGTCCAAGGAAGTCAAGTATTGGAATAGTTTCGTCTTCCTGGGATTGCAGTAAAGGTTCGCTTTCTTCAGTGCGTCGAAGACCATTCTGACATGTTTGTTGTGTTCCTTGACGTCGGCGGACCAGATGACGATGTCATCAAGGTAAACGTGGCAGATTTTGCCGATTAGCTCGCGTAAGGCGGCAGTTATGCGCCGTTGTTGGACAGACAGTGCGTTCTTTAGTCCCTGCGGCATCACCAGCCATTCATACAGTCCTAATGGAGTACTAACGGCTGTGTACTTAATAGAATCGGGGTGCATACGGGTTTGAAAAAAACTATCGGTGAAGTCAATCGTTGACCAAATTTTCTCTTTAGCGCAGTCGGCCAAGATGTTGTCGATGCGGGGTAGTGGGAATGCGTCTCAAATTGTAGTCACATTCAATGGCCGGAAATCATTGACCCAGCGCGGCAGGACAGTCTTGTCTGCCTTTGGAATCAAGAACGCGGGTGATGCGTGGGGGGAGGTGGAAGGACGGATACGTTCTGCGTCGAGGTGTGCTCGTATCAGGGTTTGCCACGCATCTTTATATTTCCGGGGACTTTGATATGAGCGCGACTTTGATATGAGCGCGTCTCAATATTGCGTTCGGCATCTTTTACTTTTATCTCACAATAGACATCTGAGGGTAGCATACTGGCCTGGGGCATCGGTTCAAATAATACAGGGTATTCTTCATGTATTTTGTCGCCGCGCTTGTTCAATTCGTCCCAGTGAGCGAGGGTTTCAATGCGCTCACGGACAGCGGCAATGACATCTACCTCCTTGATGTGTTCAAACAGGTTTTTGGATTCCATTTCTGATCGACGTTTCTCACAGACCGTAAATAGTTCGGTCGCGACGGCCTTACAGTTGTCCTTAATACGCTTGAGTTTTTCGCGCAGTTTCGTAATTTTTTTCTTAGGTGCTGGTGGGGGCGGTGGATTCAGGATGTCATAGCCATTTTTTTTATCAATGGCTGAGCGAGCGGCGTGGTCTATGACAATGGAGTTACGGGAGAGCCATGGTAGGCCTAATATTACGGGGGAACAGAGGTTCGACGCCACGAGCGCGCATATTGTAAGGGAAGACCAGGATTGGTCTCTGGAAAGTAAATGTAGTTTCACGTATTCGGTCAAGTGTGTGGTGGGTTCGGCGTCGGAAGCGATCACGAGCGAGATGGGTTCTGGTTTATGTAATTTGAAGCAGCGAAGATCAAGTTTGTCGACGAGGTCGGAGTCAATCCGGACTAAATGTGCGCCGTCGTCGATCAGTACGGTGATTGGTAGGGGGAGATTAGACATAGGACCCTCCACCAGACAGTCCCAGTGGAGGTGTGGGACGCGGTACGGGAAGGAATCGGAACTCACCGAGAGCTCATCATCGTCATCGCTGTCGTCAACGTCGTCAACGCCAGGCATCACAACAGCAACGGCCCTGCCCTTCAACGCGGTCTTCGTGCGATTGATATCGGCCTGTGTGAGCACTTGGTAGTTCGTTGGGTCGGGAAAGCCGTTGGGACAAGTCTTGGTTTGATGTCCAATGAAGAATTTACGGCACTTGTTGCACCCGTCATTCGCACGGAGGAGCTCGCGCTCCTCGGCGGTGAGCGGGGGGCAGTTGGTGGAGGAGGGCGCGGCAGTGGACAAGGACGACGTGCCAGTGTTACCCTTGCGGGAGTCTTCAAATGGCTTCTTCGGGGCATGATCAGCGTCGTCGACGCTCGAGCTCGGCGCCTTGTGTTTGCTGCTGTTGCCATTGCTACTCTCCTTCTCTGCCTTCTCGGCGAGCATGGTTACGATGCGGTCGTCCTTGTACAGCCGGATCTCGTCAATCTCGATGACAGCTTTAAGCCAATCATTGAACTTGTCGTCGGAGATCTTGGGGGCCGTGGCATGGCGAGTGTAACGGTGGCTGAGATCGGGCAGCATCCCGGCCTCGATAGTATGACGGAGGCGCTTGTCGTCGAGCGCCACGCCGGCGCCTGTGGAGACGTCGTCGGAGAGGAGGGCGGCAAGGGACTGTAAGCCGGTGGTCCATTCATCAAATGTCTCGGAGGGCTTCATGCGCGAGGAAAGAACCTCGGTGCGAGTGGCTTCTTGCCAGTTTGCCCTCAAGAATTTTTTGCGGAATTCTGTCATGAAATCGGGAAAGGAAAGAGCAAGGAGGCGTTTGCGCTGGGCAGCGGGACGAGTCCAGTTATTTATCTTCATGTCCTCGAAGCAGCCCAGGACAATGCCGACCTGCTTTTCGGGAGCAGTGTCTTTGTGTGCGAAGTAGTTGGCGCAGGCATCTTGGAATTCGGAACAGGTGAGCGCCGTGACTTCCCTGCGGTGGAAGGTAGGATGTTTGCCGGTCTGGCGCGTAACGGTGGCTGTCTTGGAGGAAGACACGAGGACTTTACGGCTCGGAGGGGATGGTGATGGAGACAAAGTGTAGTAAGAGGAGGAGTCTGAAGAGTACGTCCTCTTCTGTTGTGACGGCGGTGGGGACGGAGTGCTCGGACGAGGTGGTGAGGGTGTTTGATGCGCCGAATGCGATGGGGACAGAATGATGGCCTCGATTGGCGTCAGTGGCGACTCAGGTTCTGGAGATGATTCCTGGGCCCTCTTTGCGCTGCGCGTGGTGAGGGGTTTTGGGACGGACGGTGTTCGTCGAGACAGCTTGAGCGAGGGTTATCGGATGGCTATCTGATGTGGCTGTGCTTCTCGCTGGCAGCTGCAGATGGACGGTGAGTGAGTTGGATTGGCTCTAGAGATGCAGGAGCACCGCTGGGAGGTCAGTGGGGGATGGAGTTCGCCCATGTGGGAAACGCGGGGAATCGCCAAGTCTCTGCGATCAAGATGTGGAGATCTTGATACGCAGACGGTGGGTATTGTTCAAAAAGTGGAAGCTCACCTCGATAATTAGAGGGGAGAACACTTCAGAGTCGAAAGTCAAACAGAGAGAACAATAAAACCGGGCTGTGGTTCCAAGAAGTCGAGAGTACACATATAAGATGATAGTAAAGTCCAAGAAGAGATCGTGACGTGTCACAATTGTCACACATAGGTATATCCATCAGTCGTAAATCCGTTGGCGGGTTTACACATAGGAATCGAACAACCAGCCAAAACTATCGCCATGAAAAAGAAGGGTTTTCTTCATAATGGCTCAGCGGAGAATCGAACTCTGAACTCTCCGTAAAGCATACCGCAAACTACATAGGAATGCGGAGTGTGATACCATTACGCCACTGAACCGTTCAAAAACGCGCCCTATCTTCTTACTCGATGGACAAAAAGAATGTAAGGCCCGTCGGAGATTCGAACTCCGGTCCCTCCATTATTTCAGTTTCCCGCCAGCTATGCGAACAGAGTGTGTTACCACTATGCCACCGGACCATGCGAGTGATACAAAGGTCCGGTAAGAAGTGCACGAAAAAGGAATGGAAAAGAGGGATGACTCGACGGAGGATTGAACTCTGGACTTCCTGCAAAAGACGCGCTTATGCAAGAACCATAGCAGGATGCGTTACAGTTACGCCATCGAGCCGCAAATACCAAACAGCCCGAAAGGATGGAATGAGAACTCCAGGTAATCAAAAAGGTGGGTAGCATGGGAAAGGGCTCGATGGAGGATCGAACTCTGGACTTTCCGTAAGTAGTGTGTGACATGGTGTTATGCACTACCACGGTGTCACGGGTACGGGTGTCCCGGGTGCGGGTACGGTATCGGATGCTGGGGAAGCCCGCGATACCGTGAATATGCTCACAAACCCGCGGGTTTTCCAAATTTGGCAAAATCACTCATTCTACCTCTCCTGCTTCTTATCAGCTTTCCAATCATATCTGAAATTGATAATACTATTATTATACGATTTTACATCCATTTATATGCTCTTATATCAATTTATATCCCACTTATGCCAATTGTTTCAATTTTATAGAGTTGTGTCAATTAGCCAGTTTTTAGTGAGATGTTGGTGCTAGAAAATACTTAGGAATGCTCTATACTACTAACAGGAAGTATGCGATCCATATTCAGCTTGTAATGTGCCCAGGGAGGTAAGAGAAACCATCACCTTCCTATTTTGGATGAAAGCGTAGTGCCTTTCCCCAGAAACTAACATATACAAATAGGCCATGATGCAGTGATGTTGGCTCGTACTGGGGCATCTGGGCACTGAATAATACCGGAAAAATTCGTAGAAAATCATAGACATCGCTAGGAATACGTCCCAGAGCATTATAACCTGTCAAACATACTCAGTATACCACAGTATCAATAACTGCGGGTTTTTCGCGAACCCACGGTTATTTACTGTACCCGCAGGTACGGGTGGGTCATGGGTATGGTGTCACGGGTCACGGGTACGGTAAGGAGTGCTAGGGTCACGGTACACTATCGAGCCGTTGCAGGCGGAAGCCGGATAGGAGGAGAGTTAGCACCGGACATGGAGTGTCCGAGACTAGGGCCAACAAGTCCGGGTTGCGGAATCGGTGCCTGACTGAAGATGGTGCGGGTATGGGTTCACGGAGTTCGGGAATGAGTCACAAGTGAACTCCGGGGCGGAGGAGTGTGCGAGCGAGCAGATATGGGACACAAAGGAACAACTCCGGCACAGCCTTGGGCTGGGGTATAAATACTACAGCTAGTCTACCAAAATATCATCTCAGTTTCGGCCCACATCCTCACCTTCTAAGTCTTAGCCAGCTTAGGAGTAGCTAAATATCCGCCCCGAACATCACCTAGAGGTCACCCGGAGTCGAGTTACACAGTAAAGCGACCTCGGTACTCCCTCGCCGCCGTCAGACAGCGAACGGAGTTTATATTTCGGCATAAAAAGTTCAGCGCTGAAGAAATCGAACCGTCTATTCCTCCCCTACGTCAATAGGGCAGTGAAATCTCTCAAACAGCACAACGAGGTCTTCGGAGTTCGTGTGTAGCTGCTAGCTAAGGAAGTCGGCGGTGCAGAGCCTGCAGGAAGTCACCTTCAGCAAGCAAACGGGTGAGAAGTAGAGAGAGGAAACTCCGTAGAGGCACAAAGAGGGGTAAAGGGAGGAGGAATTGCAGGAATGTTATAGCGAACACATAATTCCCCCGGTCTTACGATCTACGACTCAAAGATACTTCGGACGACTGTGGTTCGTGGTCCAAGAAGCCCCTAAATCCATATTTCCCCTCGGACTTGACGAATTGGATCCCACATCGCCTTCCGAAGCTCCTCCTCCAAGGAAGTGTAGAACAGATTCAATCTCCGTTAATCTGAGAAGGCTAATTAGGCATCGGAGTTCGCTCGGTCCACCCTAGCTAGCAGGATTTGAATGGACTGTTCAATCCTTGTACGGATATCCCCACCAATATTATTTAAACCTCCCTACGTACTTGTCTACCGCGACAGAACAAATTCCCCCTAGAGGACGAGCAATTATACATAGCCCGGATCTCCCCACCATCTGGCAGTTTAAAGCACCGCAGTCCGCATCACAACGGGCATACTGCAATGTTTTCATCCCCATCCTCCGCGTCATTGGGACCAACACCTCCCTTTCCTCCTGTTTCCTCGTCGTCACTGGCACCAGGGCCAGTAGGTCCTTCAGGATCCTCATCGTCACCGTCTTCACCACCACTGCCCAACTGACTTAAATCCCAATTGGGGCTCGAGCTGCGCACTTCAGCGAGACGAAAGATGTGGCTTCCCTTCGCTTTCTTGGGCATGAGTGGTGCCATGAGGTCGTAGTACGGCCACCCCGCATTTGCGAATCATTTAGTGTCGGGAAACTTCGCGACGTAGGCGTCCCCAAGTCCCTTGCGTGGCCGGAGTTACATCGACACCCGTGGTATCATTCCAAGACCAGCCGGATATACCCTTGATTGTATCCACAAGGTTCCAGAGTTTCCTGAGCTATAGCCAGATAAAACATTAGGAATAAAGCGGAAGAAGGATTGGCAGTGACGCACCGTCATGTATTTTTGACCACATCTTCTCGCGTTTTTGGGCCCACCCCTAGTGCGGATGGCATTGAGCTTTTCTGTAAGGGCACGGAAGGTCTTTGCTTTGAAGTTCCCTCTGTCACTGGCCTCCGACACATGCTCGACAAGATACACGACCATGAATTTCTTGTCGGGGTTGGTCCAGGCAGCATTGCCACTATCGGGGAGAGCTGGGGGTGCCGGTTGAGTATCAGATGTGGGCTGACTGATGGCGCCAGTTGGGGCCATTGGAACGACGAGTCCACGACAAGCAAGATTAAAAAAAGATGTGTCGAGTCACACAAAGTCACATTCATCACATGGTACTGTACATTCCCACGTATACTCAATAAGGAAATATGCACATATGCATAAGCGCGGATTCTGGCAGCCGAACAGGCTCTAACAACCTCTTAGCCATGCAAGACATAAGAACATTCAGCATCAAAATCATAACCCATGTAAAAATTACTAAAGCTTCATGTCATGGACCACTTTATTTTATCCCTCTCTACCCTGTTTCTGAATTAAGGTTCCATAACCCAATCATCTGCTGAGGCTTCATTACCTTCTGGTTGAGAAATTGCCATTACCAGCCTGCCATTTCTGAACTTATATTGAAGAAAGGAAATGAATGCCTAGATAGCCACCTCAAAGTTGGTCATCATTTAGATAGAAAGGAGTGCATACCACCACGTGCTCGTGGGGTGTCTTTGTTGCCTCCTGGATTTGGCTGCCAGCACATTCATCCATGTAGTTTCCATTTATAGCAAGTTGTTATATCCGTATGTCCTGAACTCCCAACGAGCTCCGTCAATTCCGGGATGTTCCAGCATCCGGATCTATGGACGCCGCCCGAACTGGGTTTTCACGCAATGAAGGATTACTGAGCATTTCCCATTTTTAACTTCCTTATTTTATCGCACTCAACTCGAGCGGACTTCACCGCTCCGCAAACCTCACTTGCAGCTTCTTCCGTTTCTGATCACTATATATAGAAATGGACTTTACGGCCGTACGTAATTATGACTTAGTATAAATATTCCATATGCCTCTATGTAACTTCAGTTTGATTATTAACGTTCTTGACTATTCGTCTTGTCCTGAACCCTGCCTTAATCTTCTGTCCTCCGGAGTTCCGACTTTCATTGGAACGTCTCCTACTCTCGCCAGTCCAGGTAGTACGCACACCCTTACCCTCCTGTGGTGTTTGCAATTGATCCGAAACTTCCGCTCCACCGTCATACTCCGGCACCGGAACCTTCCGTCAACGGATCATTCCTCCGACTTCGACTTCAGGATTTAATACAAGTCCTCAATGTATTGTGATCTATTATTTGGCACTGAATCTGAGAAGTGTCAAAAATGAAATCCTAATGGTCAGATGACTAGGATTTCATGAAATTATTACCTTTTCAGGATGTTTGGCCATGACATTTGATTGAAATTTACGGAGGCGGAAAATTTGAGATTTACCGGCTTGGCAAATATCAGGTGATTGCCAAGAAATTTTAAAATTTTCCCACAATTTTCCACCATGGTAAATCTCAGGCAAATCACAAGAATGTATGAAATATTCTTGAGATTTACCGGTCTGGTAAATAACCAGTAATTACTCAGATTGTATAAAATTACCTTAAGATTTTCCCATAATTTACCGGCCCTGTAAATTGAACGTTGCCCCCAGTGTATGTAGATACAGTGCCCGCAAAATGGACACTTTTGTCCACTTTTGGCTGTTTTTGGCTGTTTTCGCCCATTTTTCGCCAGTTTTGCTCATTTTGTGGGTGCGATATCTCAATATTGCCTGTATATTTTTGGCTCATTAAAAATGTAGGATGAGTGGTTACACCCCAACCTTCAATTTGGATGAACCCACATCTCCAGAAAAAATCCTGAGACAAGTTATAAAAATTGACTTTCCAGTCTTTTCGGCATTTTGGCCCAACTGATGGCACATCATTATATATTGATCACACAAAGGCTTGGAACAAATGCCAGGTTCTCCTCAACTATTTCACAACTTGGTTGATCCAGAAATACTGACTGGATCTTGAGATATTCATGAAACAAGCACCTGACATTTCTTTTGTCCACTTAGTGTAACAAAGATTCAAACTTCAGATCCTCTGTAATAATGGGGCTCAGCTTCTACCCTATCAGAGTGCGTACCACTATGCCATTAGGCCATGGAGGTTACAGGAGGAATGGCTGGCCAAGTAGGGTGCTTCCTGGTATCGGAAGGTGACTTATGGGAGAAATGATGGAACCACTGATTCTTGGAAGTTCAACATCCCTGAGAATGCCAAGGCAAGGATGGGAACTTAAACAGAAGTACAAGGGGACCAAAGGACTAGAACAGACAGAAGATAGAAGAGAACTGAGCTTTTGCAGGCTCCTGTTAAATGCTGAGTTGCGTGGGCACTCGGGACTCCGAAGGGAGGAAGGATGGAGGTCTGAGGGGCTACAACAGTTGTCTCGCAGGCACTACAGAGAGTGTGCGCCTACCCGGCTTGCGGACCACAACACGAGGGAGATGAAGTGAAGTGAAGGGCCAGATGAGTGAGTTGACTTGAAGGGAAGACCCAGGTAGTGTTCAAGGAAAGAGTACTATAACAATTGATTTCCAAACTGAAGTACAAGATGGAAACTAGGCTGTCTATATACTACTACGACTGTAAGCAGTATTGGTCATAAGAATCGTGGTTTGTAATAGAGGTAGCAATTGTAACCAAGTTTGTCATGCAATAGACAGCGAACCATGCGGTGTTAAATCCCAAGTTGAAGTCGGAGGAATGATCCATTGATCGGAAGGTTCCAGTGCTGGAGATCGGAAGGCAGAGCGGAAGATGCGGATCAATAGCAAACACCACAGCAAGGTAAGGGTGTGCATACTACCTGGACTGGCAAGAGTAGAAGCCGTTCTGATGAAAGTCGGAACTTTGGAGGACAGAAGTCGAAGAAGGAATCGGGACAAGACGAGTAGTCAAGAACACTAATAATTGCATACGGAATATTTATACTAAGTCATAATTATGTACGGCTGTAAAATCCATTTCTATATTAAGTAATCAGAAACGGAAGAAGCCGCAAGTGAAGTATGCGGAGCAGTGAAGTCCGCTGGAGTTCAGTGCAATAAAATAAAGAAGTTAAAAATGGGAAACACTCAGTAAACCTTCATTGCATAAAAACCCAGTTCAGGCAGTGTCCGAGGTTTCGGATGCCGGAACCTCACAAAGGTACGGAACATCCCGGAGGTGATGGAACACATCGGGAGTTCTGAACATATGGATATAACAGCAGTTGAGTCAGTGAACCATGTGGAAGAGGAATCAAACCATAGGATCATGAAGTGGGGTCAGATAGGATTTTGAGGTGGGGTCAAATAAGACCATGAGGTGGGTCAAAACCATGTGGAAGATGAGTGAGACAATAGGATCACAAGGTGGGGTCTGATGATGGAATCCCCAGATGGAATGAGTCCAGACTCTGGTTCTGGGTTATGTCCAGAACGGATATAACAGCTCCCATAGAAGTATCAGAACCATGAAAAGGGCTAGGCATGCGACAGAATGGCTGTTTTTGGCAATATAGCAGTATCAGAGGTGAGAGGAGGGGAGAGCCTCATAAGAAGGAGCTAGTCAGAGGCATGAGGAGTCCATGGAATGGTTTCTGAGGTGCAAGGTATAAAGGTTAATGATGAATGCATCTCAGTTTGAGGCCCACACCAACCTAGGGAAGGCAGTGTGCCACCCCACATAGAACTCACAGGTCATCAGAGGGCTGGTTGCACGATGAACCACCACTATACCACAACAATGTCTTTGACACTGTCACAGTTTTTAGCCTGAGTAACCTTCTGCTCAGCGCCATTTTAAAGAATCCCTCTCTACGATTAAGTAGGGTAGTTTAAAAACCCTCAAGCAACACCACCGGCTACCAACAGAGGTCAAGTGTGTAGCCACTAGCTGTGTAATTGATTAAAGGCACCTTCAGCAAGCAACTTGGCACGGAAAGGAGGGTGAAAGGCTTTGTAGGGCATAAAGAAAAGAGGTAGAAAGGAAGGAGTTGCATGCCCAAGGAACTATGCTACTTCTGCCCTCTGAGATTTATGATTCACAAACCTCTGAGCTCACACCAGCGACTCAGAGGGGTACAAAAAGAGAAATACCCTGGCTGCCCAGGAGAAAGGAGTCCACATTATGTCAAAGAAGCCCTTCTTCTACTTCCAACTGTAGAGCAAGATGCCCCTGCTATAAAACCGGAAGGCTAACTACCGCCAACTTCCATCAACAGTAGTAGCGCCCTCTAATGGACCTTCTGCTAGAGTTACTTATCCTCCTTCTTAAATACATTTTGCTGCAACCGCTAGGAGACTTCCAGCAACAGAATTAATTTCTCTCTAGAGGACGAGCCATCTAAATTGCAGACTACCCAAGGCACCCAGCCCACTTGGTGTCTCCAAGAACTGCAGTCCACATCACAGTGGGCACTGTATACCCTCGACCACCATGTCCTCAAATCTGGCATTGCCCGATTATGCAGATGTCTGTCATGAATGCTGAGTAAATTCACTTGGTGATTTCCTGAACTTCAAGTACATATATATGCTAAGTGCTCTAATTGAGAACAAACACACTGTTGTTCCTCTGCGTAGCCTACTCTCTCTACCCTAAAAATTCTATATGAGCAGGTCAAACCTTTGCAAGAGCTGTCTAAAGAATTGAAGTAATTTCATCCTGATTCTGTGCAAGGGAAACAGGTTGAACATGTAAACAGGAAAAGGAGGAGGCTTGTTTCGACGATAAAAAAATTACATAGCAGACAAGGCAGTGGGCCGTCCCGCTTGTCGGCCTTACCTACTTTATTCCTGGTTCCGGCTTTAGGAACCAGGTCTGAAAACCAACTTTGTCTGTCCCCACTTCTAGTGACTGCATAATCACCCAAGTTCACGTGTTCAACTCCCAAAGGTAGCACTTCTTTATAACTTCAAGACAGGCTCCATCTAGCGACTGAATACAGCCCAGCTGCAGTAATTTGAGTAAATACCAGTTTCCACAGGCCATGAGGAGCGAGGTTGGCAATGAGTGGCACATAATCTTGAGGCTCTTCTGTTTATTTTAACATTTTGCTGTTTCCAGTGTCCAACTGCCACGAGGAGTGACTGAAAGTCGGTGAGCGGCGCTCATTCTCAACATGAGTGCAATACTCAGTGACTCAGCTCTGGAGGATGCCCGGAGGGCAATTATTATACTTATAAGGTCATGCCATCTATAATGGCCCAATGGTCTAGACGTATGATACACGCTTCGGGTTTCCCCGGTTACTTCCGTAACTCTTATGTGTGTGGTCCCGGGTTCAATTCCCGGTTGGGCCCCTTTTTAGCTCTTTTTTCGCTTTGCCAAGATATGTGAACTCTTTATCACCTTTCCTCCGTGACTGTGAATATTTTTGGGATTTTAGGTGCAGTCGTTCCTGCAGGAGAGTCGCCGGAGCATTGCGCAACCTTCCATGATTGTTTCGCGGGGGTACTCTACACACTCGAAATAATATTATTCAGATCTACTACAACTCGTCAATCCCACTCCTCGTCGTCCTCCTCGTCGTCGCTATCTCCAAGCTTCTTGTTGCGCAGCATGAGCGCCTCGGCGAGCGCGGTCGTCAAATCGCCGCCGCCGCCGCCACTGGTCGGGGAGGTGGGTTCTTCGGGGGCCGCAGGCGTGGAGCGCGCGGGCGAGGCCGAGGGGTCGGTCTTGCGGAGGGAGTGCACGCCCTTGCCCTGGATGGATTCGAGGAGCGCGTTGCGGCCGGGCTGCGGGGGTGGGAGGCCCGCGATGGGGCTGCCGGGGCCTGAGGGCGGCGGTGGCGGCGGGGGCGGGGGTGCGCCTCCACCTGCTGGCGGGGGCGGCGGCGGCGGAGGTGGCGGCGGCGGGGGCGGAGCAGCACCGCCGACGGGAGGGCGGGGCGGGGGCGGGGGGCCCGGGGGCGGAGTGCTTGTCGGGCGTGGCGGGGGTTGCGGGACGCTGGTGGTGCGCGCTGCGGGGCGCGCAGGAGGAGGCGGCGGACGCGGAGCTGCGGCTGCGGCGGGACGGGCAGGCGGGGGCGGAGCCTGTGATGTACGGCTGCGGGGTGGAGGAGGCGGAGGTGGGGCGGGGGCGGCGGCGGCAACAGAGGACGTGCTATCCGTTGGGGCGTGGGTACGCCGCGATGGCGGAGGGGGTGGTTTGGGCTTCTTGGGCTCCTTCTGTGCCTGCGCCTGCTGTGGGTGTTGGCGGACATAGTCCTTGATAAAGTCCATCTCCTGGGCGATGATCTTCTTGTCAATGCCCGAGTTTTCAAGCTGGCCGAGGAACGCGGTCCACGATGGGTCGACGCCCGTGGACGTGAAGCCCTGGTCCTCGTCGTAGCCCATGTGCGCAACGTGCACGAAGGAGCCAGCGGTCGGGCCCGAGATCATGGATATATCGATTTTGCCACCCTTGCTGGCCTTTTTCTTCTTCTCCGAGGCCGGTTTGGCTGGGCCACACTGTGAGCAGGGCGATGCGCGGCAGAATGCAGGTCGGACTCACAGCTCTTGGAATCCTTCTTTGCAATGACCTTTTTCCAAAACGTCCTGGCCTCGCGCTCGTCGGCAAAGACGAAGCCCACCATGCATTCCTGCAAGACAATGATGAACAACAAGATAAGAAACGTCGGGTGGGCGGACTTGCATCTGCGGCAAAGGAATGGAAGAAGGCTCTGTCTGGGAAATACTCCAGGCCGTCGTAGAGTTCGTACTCCCAGATGACGCCGCGGGTGCCGGTGAGGTCGACGAGACGGAAGGCATAGGCATTCTTTGCGTTGTCCTTGACAAAGGCCAAGGCGCCCTGCAAGCCCGCATAGGACCATTCGTCGGGCTGGGGGTAGGCATAGTAGATGCGGGCGAGGGCAGCATATAGGATTTTATTGCTGGCTGTGGGGATTGCGGCCTTGACCTTGTTCTTCTCGTCTGTGTTGAGGGTTGACTGGGAGGGCATGAGGGCGAGAGGCAAGGAGGAATGCGCAGTGCACTGCCTCCTACCTGCTTGCACCATGACCACGCTCAGCCCGTCCCAGCAGGCTGCGCTGGGCCAGCTGCGCGATCTCACCAACGGCGGCGACGACGACGTGGCCGTCGCAATGCTCTCCTCTGTCGACTGGGACGTCCAGCGCGCTGCCGAGCTCATCTTTGGCGCTGCCCCGCCCCCACCTCCGCCGCCGCCGCCGCCGCCAGTCCCAGTCGCCCAGTTCGACATCGACGACAGCGACCAGTACCAGCCCGTCGTCCCCCGCAACACCTCCTCCTGGTCCTTCTCGTTCCTCGCTCTCCCGTTCCACTTGCTGTCCACCCTCTTCCGATTTGTGTTTGGCGTCCTACGCATCCCGCTTCCTCGCCCGTTTGCCTTCAACCTCGCCTTCTTCCGCCCACGGCGCACTTCCCCACGCGGCGACGGTGGTGCTGACCGCTGGGTGCGCGAGCTCGAGGAGGAGACCGGCGCGCAGTGCATTAGCGCGTCGGGCGTCAACGCACCGGGAACAGGCGCCGGGCCCTCAACCCTCACCCACCGCGGCACCAGCGACCGCAAGGTGCTGCCAGACTTTATGCTGAGCACATACGAGGAAGCTCTGCGCGTGTGCCAGCGCGACTTCCGCATCGGCTGCATCGTCCTCGTCAGCGAGGAACACGACGACGTCCCCGAATTCAAACGGTCAGTGTGCCCTTGTTCACGCAGTACTGCTTGTATTAATACTTTCACAGAACGACGCTCACAGATCCGGCGCTTGTGCGTCTCCTGCACACCAACGACATCGTCGTCTGGGGCGGCGACGTCCGCGACCGCGAGGCGTACAGCGCTTCCCTCAAGCTCCAGGCAACCACGTACCCATTCGTCGCGTTCCTCGCCCTCCAGCCCCGCCGCACGCCCCGGTCCAGCTCGTCCTCGTCCAGCACATCCACCCCGCCCACCCTCACCGTCTTGTCCCGCCACCAGGGCCCCCCGAGCAGCGCCACCTCCCCCGCGACGCTCGCCGCCCATCTGGAGAACCAGCTCCTCCCGCGCGTGAACCCCTTCCTCGCGCGCCTCCGCGCAGCCCAGCACACGGCCGCCGCCGACCGCGCCCTGCGCGCCGAGCAGGACCGCGCCTTCCGCGAGACCGCCGACCGCGACGTCGCGCGCATCGAGGCCCTCATGCAAGCCGAGGCACGTGCCGCCCGCGAGGCCGAGGCCGTGCGCGCTGCGCAGGAGGCCGAGGCGGCGCGCCTTGCGCTCAAGGCGGCGGAGCGGCAGAAGCTGGCGGCAGAGCGCGCGGGGTGGCGGCACTGGACGCGACGAGCGCTCGCGGGTGAGGCCGAGGACACGCAAGGCGTGCGGCTCGCGATCCGCCTGCCGGACGGAGGGCGTGTCGTGCGGCGCTTTGCCGACAAGCGCACGCTGACGGCGCTGTACGCGTTTGTCGATGCCCAGCTCGCGGGCGCTGATGGCGAGGAGGCTCCCGAGGTGTCCCCCGCGGGCCACCGGGCGGCGGACGTTGAGCGCGCGATGGAGGAACAGATCGATGTTGCGGGAAATGCGGACGCGTGGTGGGGCTTCCAGCTGGTGCTTGCCTATCCGCGACGCGAGATCCCGTGGGCGCGTGGGACGGTTGACCAAGTCGATTGCCTGAAGGGTGGCGGGCAGCTCGTTGTGCAGATGCTCACGACTACAAACGAGGCACCAAGGGACGGCGAGGAGGACGACGATGGATACGTCTCGGAGGAATAGAGTAGAGGCTTTCAAGAAAATTAGTAGTCCGGTCGTAATATTACAGTCTCTGGTACAAGATGGAGCTACTGGCTAAGAATCGTTCTGACGAACGACTCGTAGTTGACGTTGCCGTCCCTGCAGCAAGTGAGCACAGGCCGAGAGGAGGACAAAAGCGGACGCACGCGCCGATCTGCACGCCCTTGAGCAGCTCGTCGACCTCCTGGTCGGTCATCTTCTCGCCCAACTGCGTGAGCACGTACCGCAGCTCGCCCGCGCCAATGAACCCGTTCCCTTCCTTGTCGAACACCTGGAACCCACGGATGAACTCCTCTGCAAACACAAACTCGTTAGCCACCACCATCCGAGTCCACGACGCAGCAGCAGCGCGCACCAGGCGTCCCCGCGGGCTTGAACCCGTCCGGGCGGTTCAGGATCGCGAGGAAGGTCTTGTAGTCGACTGCCAGGAAATCGTAAATAATGCGCACACGGAAAACAGGGGACGGGGACCCGCACCGTCGCGCGGGGCGGCGGCGACGATCTCGGCGACCTCTGACTGCGTGGGGTTCTGCCCCAGCGCGCGCAGCAGGTCGCCGAGCGTCTCGCGCGGGACGGCGCCGGTGCCGCGCTTGTCGAACAGGGCGAATGCCTCTTTATACTCTGCGGCTCGTCAACAACGCTGCGGCAAGGAAATCGGGGAGCGCAGCGGAATACCTGCGTTGTCGCTCTGGTGCCCGTCAGCGCAGCACGGGCAGGGTTCGAGAGATGAGACTGACCATTGTGATCGTGGATGGTGCAAAGGACGTAGCAAACTTTATTTGGCGTCATTTACTGCTTGCGAAATTCAAGTTTCCCGGAAAAAAATAGCAACAGTATATTCGACTAGATAGATACGATACAGAGGAAAAAACGAAAGCGAAAAGATCACACAGGAGTATGCCGTCTGTACTGGGCTGAAAAGAACGGTCAGCGGTGAGTTGGCCAGCCACGAAGATGAAAACTGACCAGAAACCATCGCGTGGTCTCGCTCGTACGGCTCCAGGGTGACCTGCTCCAGCGGCTTGAACCGGGCTTCTTTTAATTTTTGCAGCTCCGCGGCGAAAATCACGTCGGGAGGTGAGGTCGAGTCAATGCAGCTGGCTTTTATCGAAATCACGACGTGGCCCTGGTCCTTGAGGAAGCTTTGCGCGTTCAGGATCACAATGCGGGCTTGGTCGGGCTGCGCAACGTCCGCGAAAATCACATCTACTGTTGAGATGAGCATGCGGTATTTGTTGGGCAGCCGGGCGTCTTCGACGATGGCTGGAGCGTTTTGTTAGCGCTGGAGAATAGAGAGAAGCAATACATCTGCATACGGATAACGTTTGTCCGTTTCTTGGCCATGTTGATCAGGTCACGACCTGACCGGGGGGAGAATTCAACGGCATACACGACGCCTTCCTGCCAAAAAATAAATACACAAGAAGATTCAGAGTGAAAAAAAGACGTACAGGGCCGACAATGTCAGCGACATGGCTGACACTCGTCCCGCTCGCAGCGCCGAGGTACAGAACCTTTTTGCCAGGGTGGATGTAGATGTTGTCGAGACCGCCGAGCACACCAGCAGCGAGCTTGCTCCGGAAGGGATTCCAGACGCGGTACTCGATCTTGGTGCCCTCGACGCCGCCCTCGATGGAGATGCGCTTCTCGCCGTAGACAGACTCGCCGGGAACGAGGTTCTTGGTGACCAACATGTGTTCTTTGCCTTTTGCAATGAACACACCAGGATGTCTGTGCGGCTCGAGCACGGTGTTCGACCCGCCTTTTGCGCCGCCGCGGCCCCCGCGTCCGCCCCCACGAGCCCCCCGCCCGCGGTCACCGCCCCGCCCTCCCCCGCGGCCGCCCCGCGACGTTACGCCTCCCCCGCGCACTCCTCCGCCTGAAAAACGACGGTTAGGAAAGCTCGCAGTAAAAAAAAGTACGCACCTCGTCCGCCGCCTCTGAAACCACCGCGGTCCCCACCGCCTCGTCCACCGCGGAATCCTCCACGGTCGCCGCCGCCAAATCCTCCACGATCGCCGCCTCTACCGCCGCGTCCGCCGCCCCGTCCTCCGAATCCACCGCGTCCACCAGAGTCTCCTGCACGCAGGGAATATCAGCAATGCCCTCCACCAGAAATGGCGACTAACCAAATGCCATTTGCTGTGGGATGAAATGGAGGGATTCAAGAAATTTTTTGCGTTGCCTCAGCCTAACAAGGGTATACAGATCGTGATCGGCTAGAGATCAGTGCGTAATAGCCCACCACTGCTGCGAGCGAGGCTGCGCTCTTTCCCTTCCCGCACTCATCCATTCCCTAGGACTCCATTGTCCTTGCCCCCTCCGCCATGTCTCAATCACCCATGATCTCCATTCCCAAGAAGACGACAGACGAGGTCGACTGGACCACCCCAATACGCACCTTGATCGCACAATCCTACGGCGAGAACCCAGACAACTACTCGGCCGAGTGCGCGTCTCTCCAGCGTTGTCGCCAGGACGCCGTGCGCGGTGCCGGGAGCGACATGACCGCCCGCGATCTGCTCTACAAGTACTTCGGCCAGCTCGAGCTGCTCGAGCTCCGTTTCTCCGAGATTCGCGTCACTTTTCCCTGGCACGACGCGTTCACCCACAAACTCACCACCCAGACCTCCATCGCCTATGAGAAGGCCTCCATACTCTTCCAGATCGCCTCCACACACTCGGCCATTGCGTCTTCCCAGAATCGCTCGTCGCCAGAGGGCCTCAAGCGCTCCTTCTATTACTTCCGCACCTGCGCGGGAATGCTTACTTACATCAACGAGAACTTCCTCCACGCCCCGTCCAAGGACTTGAGCAAAGAGGTCGTCAAGTTCCTCGTCGGCCTCATCCTCGCCCAGGCCACAGAAGTCTTTTGGGAAAAGTGCGTCGAAGAGAAGAAGGGCAGCGCGCTTGTATCAAAGATGGCCTGGCAGGCTGCGACTATGTACACGACGCTGTGCGAGGAGGTCAAAGAGTTTCAAGGGCAGAACATCCTCGACAGACACTGGGTCACCCTCGTACAGGTGAGATTCAACCCTAATCATGCCTGTCGCAACTAACATCCACGCGCCCAGATCAAGTCCAAGTATCTCACCTCGCAAGCCCACTTCCACCGCTCAATCGCCGACACCGACGCAGGGACTTACGGCGATGCCCTCGCGCGCCTCAACCTTGCCGAAACCCTGGCGAAAGAGGCATTACGGCTATGCTCCTCGTTCACCCCAACCTTCACCCCGGCAACCTCCACCGCCCCCTCCTCCTCGACCCTCCCCGCAGACGCGGCGTCGTCCATGCTCGCGCTCGCCAAATCCCATCTGGCGCTCGTCAGCGACCGCCGCACGACCGCCAACCGCGAAAACGACCTCATCTACAATGCGATCCTCCCCTCGCAGGACACCCTCCCACCCATCGAGACCAAGGCGACCCTGACCGTCGCGACCCCGATCCCGATCCAAGAGGTCTACGGCGCGCCCGACGTGCAGAAGACGATCGGTGCAGACTTTTTCGGCCGCCTCGTCCCGCTGAGCGTGCACGAGAGTGCGTCCGTGTACTCGGAGGAAAAGGCAAAGCTCGTCCGCGGGGAGGTCGAGCGTGCAGACACTGCAGAAGGCGAGGCGAAGAGCTTCCTCGACGGGCTGCACGTCGTTCAGGGCCTCGAGCGGTTCCGCGGCATGCTGCAGGACTCGGGCTCCGCTGGCGTCCCGCCAGAAGTGTCGCGATGGGCCGCCGACATCGCGTCGATCGAGGGGCGCGAGAGCGTCGCCTCGCTGTTTTCTCAGCTCGAGAAACTCAAGGGCGCACTGCGGAACGAGCTCGATCCGGGCGACGGCATCGCACGCGAGCTGGATACAGAGAGCAGGGATTGCGAGATGATGCGTGTGCGGTACGAGCACTTGTGGACGCAGGCACCCAGTGCGGGGTTGACCAAGTCCATACGGCAGGATTTGAAGGCGCATGTAGTCGCGATGGAGGAAGCTGCACGGAGTGACGCGCAGGTGCAGACGCTGTGGGAAGGCGTGCGGCCCGACGTCGAAGTGCTCGTCAAGGGCAGGGTCGACGATTTCTTTGCCAATAATGCGGCAGAGGAGAAAGGAAGCCTCTTGGACTTTGGCGAAGAGAACGACAGGGCAGAGCGAGAGGAAAAGGAAAAGATAGCCGGTCTCGTTCGCGAAATTGAAGAGCGGCTTGCGACCCTCAAGAAGATCGAGAAGGAGCGGAACGAAGTTTTAAAGGATTTGAAGGAAAAGGTCAGTGCCTTCTGATCCAATACGTTGCGATGCTACAACATTTCCAGATTCAAACCGACGATGTTTCGCATTTACTCCTCCTGAACCGTCGTAATACCGGGGTCGAGCCGACCCTTTTTGCTGCCGAGCTGGAAAAGTTTCGACCATACCAACAGCGCCTCGCGGCTACTATCCACCATCAAGAAGTCGCTCTGCAAGACGTTGCGGCCCGGTGGAAAACACTTAAAGATTTCACCGACTACAAAAGCCCGGCACGAAAGTGGGACGAGAAGCAGAAGAGGCGCCAGGAAGGTGTGCGGAGGTTCGGACGGGCGCGTGAGGGGTACGAGGAAGTCCGTGATGGCTTGGCGTGAGTGTCATGATTTCCTCGGGCCAATGCATGCATCTCACCTGTGTCACAGGAAAGGCCTGCAATTCTACACCGAATTGACAGAGCTGACGGTCAAGTTACGACGAACCGTCAAAGCATTTGTTGTTGGTCGCGTCGAGGAGCGTGAACGCCTCGCAGCGAAGCTCGAAAGCGAGAAACGTCTCTCCTCGGCTGGTCCTCCTCCTCTGGCTGCCAAACCCCCACAGTCCAGCGGTGGCCTGGAATCGAGTTTCGCTGGAATGAACTTGCGAGGTTCTCCAGCCCCACCTCAGTGGCAATCGTCTGCCCCTCAATCTCCCCACCAACAATACCCGCCGCCCCCACCATCTCAGTATCCTTCACCGCCGCAATCCTATCCTTCCGCTCCTCCTCCTCCACCGGGCCAATATACCTCGCCTCCCCCGCCGCCTTCCCATCAGCAATATTATTCGCAACAACAGCCGCAGCCCCCTCCCCGCCAGCAATCCTTCCCGCCTCCGCCTCCTCCGCAGCCCGCCCAATACTCCCAGCCCTCCCAGTCTTATGCAGCCTCGCCACCCCCAGCGCCTGCGAATGACCCTTACGCCCACCTCGGCATGTTTGCCGCGTCTTCATACTCCACCCAAACACCTTCCCCCGGCTCGACGCCTGGTGTTTCTTCGCCTCCGCCGCCTCCTCCTCCACCGCATAGCTCATACACTCCTTCATACGCCCCGCCGCCACCGCAGGGACAGTACGGCGCATACCAGTACCAGCAGCCCCAACAACAACAGCAACAACAACCCGCGCAGGGGTTCGGCGGCTTTCCCCCTCCTCCCCCGCCGGTCTCATATCAGTACGGCGCGCCTCCCCCAGCTGCTCCACCGCAGCACCAATACCAGCCACAAGGACATCAGGGTTCATATCAAGGATATTCACAAGGCTAGAGATCGAGTCTTCTTACAGCGCTGTTGTACTTGAGATAAATTATAAACTTGTACAATCACATTAGGGGCAGTCAAAGCAGAGGATTAAACAAGGATCGAGGGATTATGGGAACGATTGCGACGTGCGCAAAGAAAGAAAGAAAACACTGCGTGTTCCAGATGTGAACGCTCCCGTGCGCTTGGTGGGCTTCCCCGTTGAGAGTCGACTCGAGGGACGCGAGCAGGATATGCAGATTCGGGCGTTTCCAGACGGTTGCTGCTGAGGGGGTTACGGTGGGTACTTTCAGAGACCAAAGTAAAAGACGTCTATTATTTTATACAGTACCGTTTACTTTTCCGCGAGCATCATACCTCGCGGAACAGCATGTCGTGCACCGCTGTCTCCTGGCCTCGGGAACTGTGCTGCTGGTGCGTCTACGGCCGCGGGGGCCGTCGGGGGGCGCGTTAATGAAGTTTGGGCTCACGCGCACGGAGGCCTGTGATCCACGTTATACGCGCCTCGGCAACGAGCGCGCGCGCGGCTTCCTCGGTCGGGAACGCGCGCTGGACCTGCGTGAGGGCAAGGAAGGGATAGAACGCACGCGAGCCACTGAGACGCGTCTTACGTACATGTACTTACCTCATCCGGACTTAGACTCAGGGGCTTACCTCCAACATGCCGTCGGCAGGTTAGTACGGGCGAATACGCTCTTTGTCTGTCACCCATGGATGCACCTTCCATAGCCCGCGACAACACAGAATGCACGACCTTAACCGCCAAAACGAACGTCCCCGGCGGGCCGCTCAAAGATATCCTGTAAGTTGCAAATGAACTGACAAAGAGTGGTGCTGAGTGCTCCCATAGTTCCGACATTCACTCTTTTCTGAGCAACCCCAAGCAAGCCTTTCACAGAATGAGTCCCTTCCCTGCTGACAATTTTCCTTTTAGCCCGTGTTCGATGTTCACTCTTGCCATCAAGTGGGACACATTCCTCGAAGTCGAGCCCCTGCTGGACGATATCCCGGGTCGGCGTAATTCAAGGTGAGCTCTTTCTTCAATTTGTAATACTCCTGTGTCACCTATCTTTCCTAGAATTTCGTATTTTGACAAAGAGATGGTGGTGCAATACATCCCCACCCGGGCCCACGAGAGCGCACACCAAGAGATTCAAATGGCCATTCGCGTGACCCTGCAGAGCCTCAATGCCACAGGGGAAGACTTCCTTGTAAGTCTTGGGACGTCCAGTGAGAAATCTTTTCCTTGGTTCCATTCCTCCAATTGAGTCACGGTTTAAATGACTGCAGGAGAGACCAACAGCGCCAACGGAGTGTCGTTAGAGGGTGATACTGCACTAGCACCTGAGCCGGTTTCCCCCAACACAGGCCTGCAGCCAACACTCGTCATTGAGTGTGGAGATTTACAAAGTTATCCGTCTCTCCTCCGGAAGGCCGACGCGTGGCTTTTGAATTTTCCAGTGCGTTATTTTCTCTAAGAAAAAACATGCCAGTGACAATCGGACTAGTCAGTTCTGGCTGTCATTGTCATAAATGTTCACCAGGACATTTCTCAGACGGTCGAGATGGAGGTTTGGGAGCGTGCCTTGGCCCCACCCGGTCGTGCATTGTACGGAGCAAGGGTTTCCTTCCAGCGTAACAGTATCCTTGCTCCTCTGACAATTCCTTTCCGTTTCATATATCCAGGGCCGGGCGCTCCCGCTTGGGCTCCTCCTGGTGCAACAACATTCACTATCCCTGCACAGAGGATGCAGGCATGGTCCCGCAAACTGTCCTATTCTTTATAGTCGTTATATTCTTAGAGTAGTAGTGTACGAGTTACAAACTGTTTTACTTCTGCGAGCATCATACCTCGCGGTACAGCATGTCGTGGACCGCCGGGTCATCTCCTGGCCTCGGGGACTTTGCTGCCGGTGCGTCTGCGGCTGCGGGGGCCGTCGGGGGCGCGTTAATGCGATTCACGACGCCGACGAGCTCGCAGAATTTAACCGTTTGCGGGTTGGTGTACCATGGTGCTAGGGAGGCGTTCGTAAGGAGAGAAGGGGAGCGAAAAAATACACGTACGCTGCGCCCTCCGCCCCCCCATCTCGTCCTCGCGCCCCGGACCCGGCGCGGTCATCACGAACTCCTGTACCTGCGTGACTTCGAGGTCCTCTGCATCGAGGCTGGGCTCCCGTGCGCGAAGGTCATCTGTGATCCACGTACGCGCATCGGCGACGAGCGCACGCGCGGCTTCCTCGGTCGGGAACGCGCGCTGGAACTGCGTGAGGGCAAGGAAGGGATGGAACGCGCGCGAGATGGCGAGCCACTCGAGGTCGTACGTGAGGCGCGGGACGGTCGACGCCTTGCCCTTGCCTTTATCATTTGTGGGTGCAGGACTGTCGGCGGGAGAGGAGCTAGGGATGGGGATGTCGACGACCTGGGCGTAATTTAGTGGGCGTACAGGAGGCGGAAACGTACATACCTCGATGTATTGACGCTTGGGCCCGCACTTGTCGAGCGCGAGGAAGTTGGTCGTGCGTTGACCAGGGCGGGCGACGGGACGCGTCCATTTTTGCGGCTGACGGCGTGGTGGGGCTGGTTCCGCGGCTGGTGGTGGGGGCGGCGGCGCGACGACCTCGTCTTCTAGATCAGAAAGCGTGATTTCGTCGGGGTTGAGAGGAGCACGAGATGCGGAAGCGGACGCCTCGGGGGCAGATGCGGGCGCAGCGTCGAACTCTTCGTCGTCAATGACGATTTCGTTGGGGTCACTCTTCACTTCCTCGCTGGCGTCAACGACGATCTCGTCCGAGACCGTATCGTTGTCAATGGGCTCCCCGTGGACAACGCAGGCCTCAAATCGGGTATGCAAGTGCGCGGCAAACCACCAGTCGGGCTGGAGAGCCCTGAGGAGGGCGAGGAGCGGCGGGGACCCGAGCTGGCCAGACATGATGTCGCTACGCAGAAAGGTCTTCCGCTGGAGGAGAGTCGGTAGATCGCCGTGGTCGGTGATGGACTGGGGCCAGTCATGGGAGAGAAATACTTGAAGGCGCGACGAGAGCTGGGATAGTTAGCAGATGCAGATGGATAGAATGAGACGCACATACTAGAGAGAGCTTCCGCACTGCATATTCGCGTATGTGATAGATACTGCGGACCATACTACGATCATACGGCATCTTTTCAAAGTGGCCTGTAGAGGTTAAGACGCGCGAGAGATGGACGCGACGACGACGTACCGCGCGTAAAGTCGTGAGACTTGAATATTCCCGACGCGCCGGCGATGCGGATGCCATTGACACGCACACAGCCCGCCTCCCCGAGGTAGTAGATATTGGGGGCCAGCCAGCCGCCGTGGTAGAGCTCCCACATGTAGTTTGAGGCTTCATGGTTGCCGCCAATGACAACCGTGAGCACGGGGGCCTTCTTCTCGCCGGTGTAGTACTTGTAGAACCCGCCGAGCTGCTTGTACTTGTCGGGGACGGCCATGCACTGGAGATCTTGGTGGTTGCGGATCGCCTGGAAGTCGCCGCAGATGAGGAGGAGATCAACCTTGTATTTGTTGCGGTTCTCGAGGGCCTGAATCTGGGAATATATTGTGTCGAGCTCGCCGTGGCAGCACCCCTCGACGGCGACCTTCATTGTGCGTGGGCGTCGTGCAAGACGGCGAGAAAAGCCGCGCGCAAGATGCCTGAGCATCAAGAGGCTGCCGAGCAACAGGACCAAATACATGGAACGGGTTGCTCTCGACGACGACAAGAAGCCGTTCGACATCGATGCTGCCGCCGAGGAAGATGCTCAGCCCGACCCCGATGAGCAGCTCATGCTTGACCAGGGTCATGGAAAGGTTTGGCTCGTCAAGGTCCTTGCTGCCAGCTGTGCCAGCCGCTTGCCACTGACGTCCCCCAGATTCCCAAATTTCTCCTTGAGCGCTGGACCGCCATAAACGCGGAAGACGTCCATCTTGCCACAGTCCGTGTCTACCCAAACAGCAAGCCCGGCGGTCGCACCAGAATGTTCCTCTTCTTGCCCCCAAACGCAGACCCGACCAAAAAACAGACTCCGCTGCCGCCGCAGAACCCCTCCCGGCCGCAATTTGCTCATGCGACGACCTACTCCGTGGATGGAACCGCTGAACCCGACTGCTATGAGCTCGACATGGTCAACGACAACGTCGAGAACCAGGTCGTCATCGCTGAACGGCCCAAGGACCCGAGTCTCAGCGTGTCGACCTCTGCCGCTGCTGCGACACCCAACACCCGTGCACGCACCACCATTCTCACTGGGCGCATCAAACACGACTGCAACCTGCGCCCTGCGCTCACGGCCAGCTACCGCCGCCAGATGCGTGAACGCCATCTCAAGGCCAACACCCCCACCCGCTCCATAATGCGCATCGAGGATGCGGGCATCGCCGGCGGTCGTGGTGGCGTCAACCGTCTCACAAGCGGCGTTGGCGTCGGTGCAGGTGGTGCCTTCAATGAACTCGTCGTACGTGACCTCCTTTTGAGTGAAAATTTCGCTTATTCGGGCGCAGAAAACCAAACCCAAGGCTGCAAAGGGCCAGTTCGAACGCATGGCGCGCATCCCGCGAAACCAGCTACTCGACCTCATCTTCCAGCTCTTCCGCGACACGCCGCGCTGGGGCATCAAGCCACTGCGCGAGCGCACTCAGCAGCCCGAGGTGTACCTCAAGGAGGTTCTATCGGAGGTGGCGTTTCTCAACAAGACCGGCGAGTTCGCCTCGCTCTGGGAGCTCAAGGACACGTTCAAGGACGAGGGGGTGGGTCGATGTTCCACTATTCCCCGCTCGAACTTACGGTTCCCTAGGCACGCAGCGACAACGTCGCCGGTCTGTCTGGCGAACTCATCAGCTTTGGCGACGCGGACGTCAAGATGGAGGGCGCCGACGATGAAGACGAGGACGACGACATGGAGGAGGTATCGTGAACGACACATGTCGGATGTAGCATATTGTAGGCTTCTGTATTATTTCAGTGCTAATTCACCCCGATTCGAGTAAGTTCAGAATACAGAGAAGTCGAGAGAAAGAGACAAAACTTTGCACGAAGGCTTCTGATCAAACTCGAGCGCGACTCCACTCCACTCTAAAGCATACACCGACGGAACTGGGGGGTGGAGGGCTTCAAGCTTGGCTGTGGTTAGGCTCGTTTCTTCGCATGCAATCTGAAGATATTAGAGGCCGTACGCTTGTCGCGTATATGTTCTTTGACACGTCGTCCGGATCTATCGCAAAATTGCACTCAAAGTCCGTCCTTCCTTTGCACTCTTTCTTTCCTTAATCACCGCGGTGCGTGTACAGCTCTTGTTCCTCCGCGTCTTTCTCACCGTCCTGCAGCGCGCCTCTTCCCCGACGAATGTTCTTACACCAGAGTCATGATCAAAAGGCGCTACGGCGTCCTACTCACCCAGCTGTACGCAAAGCCGATATGAGGCGCGCCGATGATACTAGAGGATCCAAATGCTGCGGTATGCTCAATATCGATCTGTCGAGCACCTCATGAGACTGAAAATTTGCCGGAGACTAGAATCCAATTTTTCTTGCTAATAGATGCTCGCAACAAAACATTCAAGTCCCTTTATCTGACTCCTGGGTTGCGAAAGTTGACCAATCGATGGCTGCCTCTGGGAGACTCATCGGCCCTGCACAAAGCCCATTTCCGCCGCCTCTACAACTTCCTTTCCAATTCGCAACAGTCCGGCCGACCGGCACAAGCACCAGTACTGTCTCGCTACGCGCACCGCCTGCGCCGATCCGGCAAGGCATGAAGCTTCCACTGCGTTGGGGATGTGCACAACTTCCATCTGACTGTGACCAAAACAACCCACGCCCCGCGATGATTCTAGCCTACTACGGACAGCTCACCAAGTTCTCCCTGTTGCTGTATGAGCACTACGCCGCCGCCCGTTCTACCTCACAAAGTACGACACTGCGCGGCACGTCCTCTTCAGCGCGCTCACACCGTCCGTGGGAGCCTGACCGATCCCAGGGGCCACCCCGAACTCCTCAACCTTCCCTGGCACTCCTGGCCGTTGTCTTCGCGTCTGCACAGGCTCAGCACATTATTTGACCTGCTCACCCTAGCGTACTGGTTCCTGCGGCGGCGGCGCAAGAGCACGGGTGCGCGAGTCCCCACGTCGACGCGGCCGTACGAATACACCGCGACGCTGGGCGGGCCGGCAGTGGGGCTGAGTCGGCGCGGCCGGCGCGCTGCACGGCGAGGCGGGGTTGACGGCCGCGTTCGCGCCGCTCACCTTCGGCGGCGGGTACAAGGACGAGCCGCAGCACGCGCAGGACGCGTCGTGAGACTACGACGCGCCGGCGATGGGGCGCTATCAGGAAAATGCGTCCGCGCGGGCGAGCGCGACCGGGATGAGTGGACACTACGACCCGTACAACGCGGAGGCGATGCGCACGACGTAGGCGAGGGCGCTACGATGAGCACGAGCAGGCGGGTGGGCTCACGATATTTTCTTTTCCTTCTTCCTTGCCTCGCCTTTCTTCACGACCACGACTACGTCCACAGACCTCGATGTATCTAAACGGACGATAGCCAGCCTTACACTACTTACCTGCCTCCGCGTAGTAGATTTATTATTGCAGCCAACAAAACTTAAACTCAAGCATTCCGCGGGTACCGCAAACCGCGAGCACGTGTGCAAATTCAACTTGACCAGAAACCACCACCGCGCCGCACTCGCCTTCATTCATTCGCCAGGATCCACGCCTTTTCCGTGCCCATCGTCGCAGCCGCCGCCCGCCTTCTCCTCCGTTCCTCCCGCCCCTCTGCTCCGTTCGATCGAGTCCCCGCCCTTCAACTCCGCAACCGCAATCTTCAAGTTCTTCGTAATGAATGTGTATCAAGAAGCCATCCTTGCCCAAATCTGTCTCGCCGCCGAAGCCGCCCTACTGGCGCGCGACAACAGAATGTATCCTGCGAAACAGGTCAATTACGTGCAGAAGCAGCAGGCTCAAGCTGACGAAGGAGCACTGGACGAGCTGCGAGGCGTAGGGTTGGCCGGCCTTCGCGATGTTCTGTGTGGAAAGCTGTACGGCTTCCTCCCACCAAGGATCAATACTGCCGCCATGCAAGAGGCCATCGTCGACCATCTTTCCCGGCTACTCGACCAAGGAGCAGGCTTTCCTCACTGTTCCTTCCCTCAGTCGCTCTTCACCGCGGTAGCAGGGACGTTGATCCGAGACAAACATAATGCTCTGAACGCCTTTACGGTGTGGTTCGACGAGCAACTGGGCGACGTTCTCCAGGTCTTTGAGACGACCGCCGCGGGGATGTGAGTCTGTTTCTCCAGATGCGGCAAAACCTCTTCTCATTCTATGAATCCAGTGTGTCCGACGAAGGAGCAGTGGTGGGCGCTGGAGGATATGTAGACACACTAACCAGCTTTAAGCGCTGGCAATTCCGTCTGCATAGTAAGCTCTCCTAAACTTGTGCCCTTGCCATACTCATGTCCGGTTCAATTAGACGTGAGCGAGCATCCTGTCCAAGGTGATGAACTGGATGATTTCGACTCCATGGTGAGGATCAAATTGACACATCTATTCAGCTTTCTAATGCTCCCATGCTAGTCCATAACGCCCAGTGCGTCCGAATCGAAGCGCAGCCACGAGCGCACGGCCGACCCGTCCCGCAAAAAGCAGAGACTGCTGGTCTCATCGTAGTTGGGTTGTGTTTTGTTTTGTGAATCTGCCCATGTAGTACCGAGACTGTATGTAATAAGAGCCCGTCGAAGCTTGGACATCGCCGGCCTTGGTGCCGCCATCTACGCGCCACGCCTCTATCTTGCCCCAGCGCACCCCTTGTGACTGGGCGGTCGGCATGGCCTGTGTCAGGAGGACCTTCCCATACTTGAGTTTACACGTCGAGAGGACTTCATGAACTACGGGTGACGTATGGCGAGAGTTGTCAATTGCGGTTAAAAGGGGGGTCGCGAATGAATGTACCGCGATTTCACAGCTGTACAGTAGCGGGGCATATAAGTTAGCCCCAAACTAGAGTGGGAAATATATTAGTTGACGTCCCTGGTGAAGTTCTTCATCCGAACTGCGTCTGAGGCACATGACAGTACCCCTCTGCTTCGAGTATCTGATAGTACACTGCGCAAGACCAAACACACTAGGCTTGAAGCAGTAGAACGACGGAGCAAGCCACTTTGAACATCCGAAGATTTTAAAAAAGGAAAAATTCACGTCGCTCCAGAGGTCCGATCGGCCTGCGGCAATCGCATTTAAGCTGACAAGAATGGGTTGCCCCTTGCCCTGTGGCGAGTGAGAGGGTTAACCGCTCGGCCATAGCACCCTGGAAAGGCTATCCCAATTCAACCTTTTGACCCAGACGCACTCCTGCCTCGGCGTATGCTTCAACATGCAATCAGCATTGCAACGTCACTGACCAAGCCACTGCGAGCTTCCGCAGTAACAAGTTCGACATTCAACTGAATCAACTTCTCGTGAAGCAGCCGTTGTGATGCCATTTCCAGTACTAGTAGCCACTGCGAATGCAGGAATTCCGCTTCCTCTGAAGATGGATGCGTCGACAAAGACAAGTTTGCCCGGAAAAGCGAAGCCAACGTGAGCACACAGGAGGAGGACGTGTTAGCTGCGTTCAAGAGTCGATTGATGCCACGCGTTGCCACGGTGATGGCTTGTTCCTGATCACGACACCGCGTTATCCTTGAAATTTCCACATCGCAAATTTCCACTGCTTCAAGGTCACTTCAAATGGCGCATTCGGCGATAAATCGGCGCCTTCAACTCACTGGCGGTTATCATCCTTGGGCCCGCTCAATCTCGCTATTAGCAAACCTTTCCGTTTTTGCACCACAGACTCTCTCCAATTAAGGCTTCTGAGCATTAAAAAGCGTGCTCCAAGGTCTGCAGATTCTATGGTAGCAATTCTACTTTAGCCACCCTTTCCGGCAAGGATGAAATTAGCTCTCAGGCTCCCCAGGACTTCCGCAAATCACATTCGAATTAAATTCTGACTCTCGACTCTCGAGGTATCCTCCGCATCCTTTTCTTCGGAACTCGACTCACTCGATGTTCCAGCATTTCACCTTCCCATCGCACGTACTGGGGCGATGAGTATTAGAACCTGCATGTGCCCCATTTTCCTCTTGCGCTCGAGCTGAGTTCGGTGGGTGTGCGCGCGCGGGGTTTTGACGACCATGTACTGCGATTGTTTGCTGTATTCGTTGCGCTAACCCCTTGTTTCAGTCCACTGTCCGTTTGCGGCATGATTTCTCGACGCACGCTGGAATTTCGAGATGCGATGCCGGGGACTGTCTGCGGAACATGCGGTCAGACGTACGTACGCAGTGTTTGCTTCTACATGGCCACTGCTCTCAGCGCTAACAGCTCGTCACACTGGTCCCGCTCGTTGCCTCCATTGACTCGGATGCGGTATCATCGGCCACCGTCTGGCGTTCGGCAGGGGGTTGTTGTAGTCCGCTGGTGGCACATCTGTCGCGTCCATTAACTTGGACGCGACATCATGGGCGCGCCGTGGCCCTCCTTGGTATCGGCTCCAAGTCTCGCGCCGTCGCTATCGAAAACGACGCGCTTATCGCGCATGTCGGCGTGGCATGTCATCCGGCTCGCGACATTCTAATTGGTCTCCCTCTCTGCTGATTCCGAGGAACGTACGTTAACAAGCGTGTCGTAGAGCTGCTCACGCATATTCATGGCTTATGAATAAATAGTGTGTATCTATAGGGTGTATGTATGTTTCATATGTAAATTGTCCTTTTTTTTTGTACAAAACAAGAGAAAAATCCGCCTACTAGTAATACTCCGCACCGCTCTTCAAGTCTGCACAAACTTTGGCGAGCCGCTGCAGGCCGGAGAGGTGTCTATTGACGGCTGGGATGCGCGTTGCTGGTAAGCGGCGCGTCGGCCTGGCGGACACAACCTTCGCCAACCGTACCGAGAGGCTGTGATGAATTGAGAGGCAGATGTTGCAGTTGAACACGACTACTTACATGTGCTGGACACCCACCTCCAATAAAGGGTACACCCAGCTGGACATCCAATTGCGCAGCGCGCGATTATGGAGAGGGTGGCGCCGGAAAGCAATCTCCAGAATGGCCCAAAAGACAGAAACATCGCAGGCCGCGTTATCCTTGTCGAGCGGATGGTCGGTGGGCCGGGGATGGGGGCGCTGGGACGAAGATAAAAGGGCGAAGACTACATCGTCCGACGCCATGACGTCTGATAACATCTACAGTGTAGTATGAGTAAATGTCGACGAAATGTCGACGAAAGACGACGAAGTAGTTTACGATCATGTCGAGCGCCGAACACGCCGTACCCCTGCAGACTTGCTGGAGGAAAGCCTGGAGTGCTTGTTGGTACATAAACCGACCGTGAGTGCTCCCAGGGAGTTCCGCATGGGTTTCGGCGACGCGTTCTAGAGTCTCCCACCCTCGTCCGAAACATGCGGCATAGTGAACTGTTCGGACTCATTGGGCCCATGGCTCGCCCGTTCGAGGGATCGGACGATGGTCGATACTGTCGCGGCGTGCAGCTGAGTTGGGCAGCTTGGGGCGGGCATTCTGCAACTCGAAGGTGAAATGAGCGAGATATTTACTGGGGCTGAACAGTGAAGATGAGCGTACGGGGGACAGTGCGAAAGAATGACGGGGGCTACACGGCGAGATGAGCGAGATGTGACCAGGGCGGGAGAAGTTTTTAAAGTGGATGTACTAGATGTTTGGGGGAGAATGCAACGGCGAGGTGAGCAAGGTGAGTGAGGCGAGAACCGGAAGAGGAACTTACCTGGTCGAGCAGAGCGATGGGTGTGTATGCGTAGTCTAGGCGAGGTTAGCGAGATGATTGAACGACTGGGGCGGATGACGAACGTGGTGGCGCGAGGGGGCGGTATCCACGCGACAACTGGGCGAGATGAGCGAGATGGACTGGGGAGAGGACTGAGGCGGAAGGGAACTTATAGGAGGGGGAGAGGGAAGAGGGTAAGGATGATGCGGAATGAACGACTTGAATTTATAGTCAGTCTCCGGCACGGTGCTTATATTTCAATGATTTCATCGTGACTTGAACGCCGCGTCATCCGCTGAATGCTAGCAAGTTTTGTGTCCCGCCGTCGACTAGTTGCAAAGTCCGAGTCACCTCGAGCAGCGAAAGCAGGCGAAAAACGCTTGGAGACAGGAAAACTGCGATCGCGAGTGCGCGGTTCAAATCGTTCCTCAATGCCTGAATTGGCCCTTGAAGTTGCACCGCGCGCCTCATCATCCCGACTTCGAGTCCTGTTGAAAGCATCCAGCTTGAAGCGCGACGACGGCCGACTGATTCGCTTCAAGTTGCAGAACATGTGATCGCGAGCGCGCAGTTCCCAATGCCTTGAAGTTGCGACTGACCGCTCGCCGTGGTTTTGCTTTCGTGCAAGTATGTATGTTGGTGCCAGAGTCGGCGCTTTCAAGTTCGTGAGGCGCCTAGACCCATCAGAGTTAGTGATCTTATCATCGACTTGTCTCACACCGAGGATTGCCAAATTGAGGATGGATCGGGATGGATGCAGTTTCGTCGCCTTTATAATTTACCAAAGGGCCGAGAGACCTTCTTGAAGCCATCATTCACACCATGGTCGGTCGGTAGCGTGCTCTTTGCCATTCCTCTCGCTCACTTTGTGCATTTAGGATATTTAGATCTGTTCAAGAAGGGCTGGCAGCACTGCAACGTCGCCAGTGATAATATTCTGCTGGTCCCGTCCTTCGACATAGCCAACAATGTTGTCTTCACGCCTATGCTCGGAGATTTTGCGTTGACCCGTTCTCCAGGCATTGTTTCAAGCTGCAGAACTGCCGCGGGATCCTCATCGGCGGTGATCAGGTTGAAGGAGAACCCAGAAAGAAAGCCCCATTGCTTGGTGAGCCAGCTCCCCGAACTCAGCACAAACCATGCTGATTCTCTGTAAGGGCTCTCTGACGTCCATCTCAACGCATGCTCCGAAACTGGCCTTCTAGACCGGACTGGATGACTTTGAGTCGTTTACCTGGATACTCATCTGGGAAACTCTGCTCCAGGACGAATCTCTGCCTCTCTCTCTGGTCCTGATGTGACGTTTCTTGGAGCTTTGAGGAATAATTCCCCCTCTGTCTCACGGATTCCAAGGGTTCCTTCAAGAGCGCGTGCAAAGGCCAAGATATGAGGTCCTGGAGGACTCTTTCCGGCGGAGTTGCCGGAAATACTTTCTCAGTGGTTCGTTATCAGCAGTGAAGCCGCCCAAATCATGGACCGTCTGGTTATGCGGAGGCAGAATCACACAGCGGTGGATCTAAAGAAGATTGAAGACTTGTGCCTCGAGACGGGCCGCAAATATACAAATATATCCAGACGGGGCCTCGAGCACTTGCCCAAGCTCAACGAATTCTGGCCGCCCGAGCAGTCAACGTGATATTTGAGCAATATTTGAGGAGCGTTTTCATTGAACCTCCCGCACGTCTCCAGGACCGCGAACACGGTGCAGCTTGCAGCCACGCCAGCCCAACCGTATGGAGGTTCGCCGCGCGTGTGCTCAGGCGCCTGAAAAACGCGTAGAACCAGCTGCTCGCGATGGAGGAGAAGAAGAGACAGCGCCGCGGCAATTGCTAAATGGGGCGCGCTTCCGCAAGTACGAACATCATGCGCGACCGCCACAGTGGCAAGGAGTGTATCGCAGAGTTCGGGAGCTGGCTCCCACTTTCCCTTCATTTCTCGATCCACTTTCAGACTGCAACGGCAGCAAAAGCATGAGCCAGGCTGCCGCCAATTTTTGCTCACAGTTGGCCCACGGCGCGGAAAGGAATTGTTCCGCGCAGCCGGGCCGGACTCCGGTCCCCTAACATTTCCCCGCACCAAGTTTAGCTTCAAAGTTCTTTGCTCTGTACCACCATGTCCGCGCTCTCAATTCTCCTCATCAATGGCCCAAACCTGAATCTGCTTGGGACCCGCGAGCCCGAGGTGTATGGCTCCGCGACTCTCAACGATGTGGTCGACAACTCTACTGCTATTGCCGCGAGCGCGGGTGCGACCCTCGTCGCCTTCCAGAGCAACCATGAAGGCGCAATAGTCGACCGCATACAGCAAGCGAGACTCGATGGGGTGGATGCGATTGTCATAAATCCCGGTGCGTTTTCATTGTGTATTACTGGGCGACTAGGTCGATTTATACTGTGTAGGCGCTTACACGCACACGTCTGTCGCCATCCGAGATGCGTTCCTCGGCGTCGGCATCCCGTACATCGAAGTCCACGTCTCGAATGTGCATGCCCGAGAGGCGTTCAGACACCATTCGTATCTTTCGGACAAAGCGGTTGCCGTTATCGCTGGCCTGGGCGTCAAGGGATACGGTGAGGGCGTTTCTGTCTTGCGTCGACATTTTACCCATTTTTTGCAGAGTATGCCGTGCAGCATGTCGCGACGACGTTTAAAAAGAGAGCATGACCGTGAATAATAAATAATGTTATTTACATGTATTTTATCTACCTTCTCTCGTCCTGTCCTCGATGGCTGGAGTGGTTCACCGCCTGTGCGCGGCGTCGAGGGTCTCAGGCCGCAGCCTGCTAGCGTCCACCACACGCGTTCATGCGGCCAGAACCGCGTTGACTTGCTTTTCCCGCCCCGCGTCCTCGACGACCGCGCCCGTTTCACCCACCTCCGACCTCAAGGTCGCGACCGAGACTCCTCCGTCCGCACTCCCCGACCTCACGCTCGACGACTCCGCGACAGACTGGTCCAAGAGCTACTCCGGCCTCTCCCAGCAAGCCTTCTCCAAGGAAATCGCCGACGTGCTGCTCGCCCCGCTCGACCCCATGGACATTGAGATTAAACCCGGTTCGTCTACGTGTCGCTGCACCCACCGCGCGCGTATTGACTTTTTTTTTCTTGGGCAGATGGCCTGCTGTACCTCCCCGAGATCAAGTATCGCCGCGTGCTCAACCGCGCGTTTGGCCCCGGCGCGTGGGGCCTCGCGCCGCGCAGCGAGACGAACGTCGGCCCCAAGATCGTCAGCCGCGAGTACGCACTTGTCTGCCACGGGCGGTATGTCGCGCATCTTTTTTTTTTGTGGCGAGCGCCTCTTAGTTTTCACCGCAGACTCGTTGCAATCGCCCGCGGCGAGCAGGAGTACTTTGACCCGTCGGGGATCCCCACCGCCACCGAGGCGTGCAAGAGCAACGCCCTCATGCGGTGCTCCAAGGACCTGGGCATCGCGAGCGAGCTCTGGTACGTCTCCGTCCTCCCTCATTTCGCGTTCCCCGGCTTATCTCCTGTTCGATTCGCCCCAGGGATCCGCGGTTCATCCGCGAGTTCAAGGCAAAGTACTGTGTCGAGCTCTTCGCGGAGCACATCCCGACCAAGAAAAAGTGAGTGGTGTCGTTCATATCGTGTTTTCTTCCCGCATGCTGATGCTCCGCGTTGTGCGTTAGGAAGAAGATGTGGCGCCGCAAGGACCAGCCGAAGCTCAGCTATCCGTACCAAGAGTAAATGTGCTGTGGTCGGCCCACCTGTATTTACACCGTACACTATTGACCCCTACACTATTGAAAATCTTTTTTTTTTTTGGCCTGCATTGATTGAGGGGTTAAAAATTCACGCCCGCCAGAATCGCGAGGCATAATCTCTTGTTAATCCTTGACTCTGTCTCTTCCTCAACTTTCTGTGAGTTTTGCCGGCGAGAACACGTCGCGATGCGAGTACAAAATAAATGTCCATTTGAATATAGATGGAATGCAGTGGCTACAATACAGATGATGGAATAACTTAGCGGCATGAAACAGCGTTACTTCGTGGCAAAACAACTGGGAGCCTGTAGGACGGTCAGCAAACTCTTGACCAACAACTTCGGACAAAACCTTACTACAGGTACGAATGGATAGCGCGCTTCATCTTCTACCCTTGTTCGTTTGGTTGAGCTGGTTGGTCAATTCTTCTATGCGACTCTCGCGGCGGGCCGCCGGCCGTGGAGAATTGGTGGAGTTCGGTTTGGACTCGAGCTCTTTAATCCGCGCCTGGAGCTCCAAGACTCGCGTCTCCAGATTCGCCTAGTTTGCAACAGGTTAGAAGGTCTACATAACCCGACAGAAGACAGATCACTCACATTCAACCGATCCAACTCGGAGTTGTCAACGCGAACCTTGCCAAGTTCAACTTGACATTCATTAGCGTACGCTTCCGCCTTCCGCATGCGGTCCAGTGAGTTGGAGGTGCGGTATTCCTGCTCCTCCAGGGATCGCTCGAGGTCAAGCTGCTTCAGCTGCAGATTATGAAGCTCGCGGTCGCTCGGAACTTGGTTGGTGTCGACATGGTCGTGTCTGATTGTCTCCAATTCAGACTGCAAAGCGCGACGAGCCTTTTGAAGCAAACTCCTGTCCGCTTCAGCATCGTCCAAGACACCGCGCAGATCTCGGACTTGAGAATGAAGAGAAGCGATCTGAGAACGCTGTTCGGCTTGGGCAGCAGTGGAGGCTTCATATCCCTTGGTGAGGTTCGCTATCTTGACCTCCAAACGCTCCTTCTCTTTTCTCCAATCGCTGGGGCTATAGCTGTCGCGGGGCTGCTGAACTCGACTGGATTTGGCTTCTATAAGTTGTCCCTCGAGCTGAGCAATACGCCTTGCCATCGAAACGGGGGCTTCTCCTGTGTCATCCGCAAGTCGGTCGAGGTCATTCTCGAGCTGATCCTTCGAACGCTGGGCGAAGGAGAGCTGTTGGGTAAGTTCTTCGACCTGGCGCTGACTGCTTTGAAGTTCGATCTGAAGCCGACGAGTTTGCAATTCGGCAACGTCTTTATCCTTGCGCTCCCGCTCGGCATCCAACAGAGCTCTGGCCATCTTGTCCTCCTGAGACTTCGCCGCTTTTTCCCTTGTCCGCAGCTCGAGACGTTCTCGCTCCGTCTCGCGAACCAAGTCCTCAGCCTCACCCGCGAGACGGAGTTTGGCTTTCTCCAACGATCGAATGTAGGCGACATTTTTCTGCAACTCTTCCTGAGCATCCGCGAGTTGTCGGTCCGTAACCCGCTTAGCCTCTTCGAGGACGTGAACGTGCTCGACGATAGTCGTGTGCTGTTTCGATTCGAACTGCTTAGCCTCCCATTCCCGGGCTTTTAGGTCTGTCAACGCTTTATTTAGCTCAGCGTCAAGTTGCGTGTTGCGCTCTTTGAATTTCGCAAGTTCTGCCTTCTGACTGGAAAGCTTTTTTTCCAACTGTGCGCGTTTCGCAGATTCGCCCTCGAGCTGTTTTCGCATAGCTTCAAGTTGACGGTCCTGGGTGCCCTTGTCCCTTTCCATCTGAAGCATTAGGTCTTCGATCTCATGGTATTTCCCTTGAGCCACGACCACCTGGCGTTCCAAAGCCTGAGGAAATTGGTCAGCTTTTGCAAAATATCTGCATACGAAACATACCTCTTTCGCCTTTCTAGCATCAGCGAGGTGATCCTCCGAGTCGTGCTGGCGTGTTTGCAAAGACTGGAGCTCAGATTCCATAGAACGCTTAGTCCTCTCCAATTCCGCCAGTGCTGCTTGAGTCCTTGACAAGTCTGCCTGAACAGCACGTTCGCGCTCTGAAAGGGATTTATGGCTCTCTTGCAGGGAGGCGTGCTCCCGAACCGAAGTATCCAGCTCCAACTTGAGTTGCTTCTGCGTGGCCAATAGCTGACGACGGCCCTCGGTAAGATCGTGCTGCAATCTTTGGGTCTGTTGGCGCAGATCTGCAAGCTCCTGCTCCTTGCTTTTCTCCACTTCGTCACGACGAGTTGCCTCGCTCGTCTTCGCTTCCATAAGCGTCCGTAGCTCGTCCAACTCAGCCTGAAGCTTCGTGCGCGTTGCTGTCTCATTATCCCGGTCTCCCCGCTCGGCTTCGAGTTGAGTTTCAAGGGTGTTTATGTCGTTCTGAAGCGCGAGGATCTCCGATAATGCTTCCCCGTGAAGTTTCTTCATAGAAGACACTTGTTCAGAAAGAGTAGCAATGCGGGCGTCCTTCTGTTGGATCGCGTCGGAAGATTCTTTCGTTGTGCGGGCCATTTCCGCAAGCTGCTGATGGGTCTGCCGGCCATTCTCTTCCACGTCTTCTAGCTTGCGCTTTACAAGCTCCCTGCAGGAAGTCAATAATTGACGGTTAGTCGATGTGCGAAAACCCACGTGTTTCGAAATTCGGCCTCGAGCCTCCCCTCGAGTTCCTTCACGGCGCTATCAGCCCGCTCCTTTGCCCTGGCCAAGTCTTCCTCTCGCTGTAAGGCGAGATTCTTCAATTCTTCGCTGACTTTGTGAAGTTCGTCAAGGTTGGTGCGCATGGTATCCGATGCCTGCTGCGCCTCCGCCAGTTGAGTACTCAGGTCCACCTCTCTCTCCGCCCACTCTTTCTGCTCGGTTTCCAGGCGAACCAGGTGCTCGGCGGCTTGATCGAACATCTGGCGAAGGTTTTCATGCTTCTCTTCGCTTTCCTTCTGGATCTTCAGCACACGGTCAAGCTGAGAGTCAAGGAGGTCCAGGTCGGCCTGCAAGGCGGCGACCTCGTCTTCCAGCTCGCTCTCTCGTTTCTTGCTCCGCTCAAGGAGCGCGTCCTTGTCCAGCGCGAGATCGCGTTCAGCCTCCAACTCCTCCTCGACTTTTCTCTTCTCAGCCTCCAACGTCATTTTCAAATTCTCCAATGCTTCCCGCTCCTGCTTATCGCGCTCTGCACGCTCCTTGATCAGCATCAACTCGGCATCTTTCTTCCGGAGCTCGTCGTCATTCCGCGTCGCGGCCAGTAAAGGACGGACCTGTCCGCAAAATGGATGAGAACACGAAGAAAATCAAAACCGCAGATGCACCCACCTTCGTGTATAGTTGCCACCACGGCCATTCCCTCAACTCTCCGTACACCCTTGCATTCCGCTGGATAGTCCGAATGGCCACCGCTCGGTTCAAAACTTTTTTCATCTGTCTCCTCGCTGTCCACATTCGGGCAACAGCCTGGAGGCGCGAGAAGATTTCGAACAGCAGCATGTCTCGTCGCTCTTCCAACTCCGCCAATACTCCGGCCTTGAAGAAGATCTTGGATGTTCCTATCTTGAAGATGGCTTCGTCCAATTCAAGCGACTTGACCATGCGCCGGCACGCTTCCCTGCCATCCATGTAGCCCCGCGGTATGATCCCTGGTGTGAGGACCTCATAGCGTTGACGAAACTCGACGAAGGGTAACCGGTTGGGATATCCAAGACGCGCAATGCGAATACCTTCAAGCACACCGTTACACCGAAGCTGGTCCAGAACGAGCGGGATATCGACGCGCCCCGGCTTCTTGTTGGAATTGGGAACGATGCATCGGACGAAATGAGGCTGTGTGGCTTGGAGCTGGGACATGAGGCTGGAAAGCTGCTCCTTGTGCCGTTGACCGACAGTCCTGAACGCGCCCTTTTTCATGGCACGTTTCTTCCCGGCTGCAAACATGTTTCCAGCTCCTCCGGGTCCTGCTGGTGTTGCAGGAGCGTCGCCGTACTCTGCGAAGAGAGAGGCGACGTATCGGTCGGAGGAGGCCGCGAGCACACGGGTAAGATTGTCATTCAAAGGATCCTTGTTTTTCTCCAGCCATCCATCAGTGCGGTATTCGACCTTGGCGGCATAGTGCTGGATGATGAATCCCTGGTCAAATCTCGTAGGCTCGTATTTATCCCGTCCAGGATGCCGAAGATCGTTGTCTTGGCCTACAGCCCACATGCCGTGGAGTTTGTTCGTGAAGGTCAAGTCTGTAGCACGAGGCATGATGCACTCTTCATCCAAACAGCTCAAGATGCCGATGACGCTTCCACTGGCCTCGATGAGATCGATCGTGGGTTGGAGATCGAGCCCAAAATTCACGTATTCCCACTTGATACCCTCGCGTGCATATTCCTCCTGCTCCAACACGAACATATGGTGGTTGAAAAATTGTTGAAGTTTCTCGTTGGTGTAATTGATGAGCAGCTGTTCGTACGCGTTTATCTCGAATATCTCGAACCCGGCGATATCGAGAACACCAATGAAGGTTGATTTGGAAGATGGGCGGTCGAGCGCGAGGTTAATTTTGTCGACGAGGGCTCCAAACGATTTCTCGTAAAGGGTCTTGCAAAGAGCTCCGAGCTCCTCCAGGGCCTGCTGCCTTGTACGAGCCTGTGAGACCCATTCCCGACCGGCAAGTGTACGTGGGCGGAGGACACCTCGTGTGAATTCAGCGACAGGGATCCCCAGTAGGTGACAAACTCGTTCGGCCTGGGAAGGGTCAGGCATGACAGCGTCGTCGGCCCTTGTAGATGTGATGGCGATGTTACCGATGTGTAAAATTGCGGCAACAATTCGGAAAAGATCGAATTGTTCGGCGGGTGTAAAACCGACGGTATCAAGTGCGCTCTTTTTGGTACAGTTTGAGTTCATGGTGCAATTTAAGTAATTGAATGGAACACACCTTCAAGGCCGACCACTCTTCTTTATCATCCACACCGTCTACCTCTCGTCTGCTCTTGTTTAAGTATTCGTAATCTTCTATCCCGCCTCCGAGCAGGAGATTGTCTGGGCAGTAATCAATAACCGCAGCTTCAGCATACGAAGATGAGCTCACCCTTTAATGGTCCACCACCCGCCATCAACTGGTAGAAAACATGGAAACTCCGCTCCGCCTCGCTTCGGACGACAACCCGACTCTTCTCGAGCAGATACCAATCTATATTAGCGCCGGCGATGCTGCCATCAGGGGCGAATGTAATTCGGACAAATTTTCCGAATCGACTAGAGTTGTTGTTGCGCTGCGTTTGCGCGTTCCCGAATGCCTCCAAGATCGGATTCGCTTGGAGTATTTGGCGCTCTAGAAGGCCTAGACGACCTCTGGCCGTCAAATGGCTGCCACCGCCACTGGACACTGACGGCGATATGGTATGGCCCCGGCGGAACGAATCGCTGCGAGGAAGCCCAGCAGTAGGCATCGTGGTCGAAGACCCGATGGTGGGCGAGCGAGAATGCGATGGGTGAACATCTGTGGCGATGGCTGCGAGGTACTGGATGACCTTCTTGGTGCTTTCCGTCTTTCCAGCGCCGGATTCACCTCTGGGAAGAGTTTCAGCAACAAAAATATGAAGTAGGGATATATGACGGACGTTATTAGTATACTCTGGTTTTCCCTTTCCTCGCCCATGTTGACCCATGCTCTTTCGGCAACTGCAAATATATGAGGGGGGTTCTCGTCCCTTCGTTTATTTCGGTACTGCTGGACGATAGCATCGGAGTATAATGGTAGACTCTGGTACGGATTGATGGCGACTAGGAAGAGGCCCGAGTAAGTCTACGTGCGTGGTATCAGTACGCGTTGAAAAAGACCGCAGGGGACTTGCATATATGGCGCCTGAGCCAAAGCGCAAACGAAGATTGTTTACGACGCTGGCTTCGTTGAGGAATGTAAGATCGGCGATGTCCTCGACGCGGTCAAACTTGGGCGGGTTCATTTTGGACAGAGCATAGAGAGGAACCGTTCGGAACTGAGCAACGAGAGTGAGGATGGCTTTATCTTGGAAAGAAACGCGACGTACGTCTCCACCGGCAGCCATAATGACCTCCCCAAAGTCGCCCTCCTCCTTGTTCACCCAACCGGCAAGGTAGCCGTCCTTGTCGTCCGGCACCCATACCCACTTCTTCTCGTTGAATTCAGCTTGCTGCGCAGCCGCACGAGCTGCCTCAGCGCTCTCTGACGGACGGGGAGCAGGCATATTGAATGAAAGGTAACCCTATGTTGCGGGGATGGACGACTTGCAGATGCAATATACACGAGTGGCCGCCGTGGCTAGTGGCAATGGGAGGCAAAGCGGTAGATAGGAAGGAGTGAGCTAGGAGGATGCTCGAACGCGAGTGTCGAGAGCGGCCCTCCAAGTTGGACGTTTGGAACGACGTCGCGTTGTTGTAGCGCCTCCATCTCAAACATTTCCTAATTGAGCTTTGATCGAGCCAGTCAACCTCTTGGACGTCGACCACCACTTTCATTGCTGAAAATGCGTGGATTTTATCGGCGCGCATATCTGGCGACCCGGACATCTGTTCCCGGAAAGCGGGGAAGCGGGAGTCTCAGACTCGACAGGGAGCCATATTCAGATCCGTGATCACTGTATGAATCGCAGTTTTTCGTTGACATGGAGCCAATTGACCCGTGTACGCGACCTAACCAGATATGAACCGTCCACTTTTAATTCGCGGTGCACGCTATTTAATTTTTGACGACCAGTGGGCATTCTGTTCCAGCTAATAGAAATTGTCAAAATACGAAAATATACTTATTCAACATTTTCAGCTCAGTAACCTATTGCAGCCTGGATATTCCTACCCTTGCGCTCATTTCAATCCCACGCTTAGCCACCGTGCTTCGAATTAAGCTTCGCCGCGTCTATAGAAGTATCCATCGTGATCGAGGTTTACTGTAAAACCCGTGTCGAGGTCGAAACGAACCTATCACCGCCATTCTGACAGATCGCTGACTTTAGAACTGGAAAATACATACGAGCCACATTTGATCATGATCTCCTCATGGTCTTCTGTGGAGCGTCTATGAACACAACTGCTGTGAAACAATGCCTCGTCTCTGCAGTTCTCTCTCCTTCAGCTATATGTCTTGCCGTCGAACTCCTGAAGTTTCCCAAATTTTCAGCGCGCCTCCTTGAACCCTCTCAATGTGGCAATAAGCTTGAAACCTGAAACCAGAGACCCCGGGTCACTGACCCGCCGCCACATGGTGTTCAATAACAAAGCAACATCTCTTCTACATCATTCCCAAACTGAATGTCAGTTACTTCCGCTTGAGGTACGAGGTTCACAGACATGCTGTAACGCGGCCATAGCCATGCTCTGATGACCTTCTTCGGTTAGGCGCCATCTCAAGTATAAAGTAACACCGTCATGATTATTTCCGTGTGCGCAGTTGTGAACGCCCCGACTTGAATCCGATGGCAATCGATATTCAAGCCGCCACCATTGTTTCTCTCTTTGTTGAATCGATTCTTTATGGTCTGTGCTCTTGCTCATACTCCTGAGCGTTTTCCGATGACGTTCTAGGCCTATTTATCCTTCTATTCGCGCTCTCTAATTCAATTCTCCTCGGAAAGAAAAAGCGAGCCGCTGGAATAAATAAGCCCATGGTCATCGCGTCGATAACGATGTTTATTCTGGCAACCATTGTCAGTCATTTGACTGCTCATGGGAATTGCTCTGACGTAAACACTCAGCACATTGGTGTCGATTTACGTCGAACCATGGATGCATTTTTGCACGGCAAATCCTTGGCGGCAGTCAACACCATCAGTTATGTGCTTAAAAGTACTGCGTATTGCATGCAAACACTGGTCGGAGACGGATTCATGGTGTGTGATTCTGCAAATTTGATCCTGTATGTTGCTAATTAACCTCCCCTCACAGCTCTTCCGAGTCTATCTAGTCTGGAACGCAGACAAACGTGTATGTCTTCCGATTCTGGTGTGTTTCATTGCAAGTATAGGTGAAGAAGCACCGTCCTCCGTACTTAGACTATACCAGGCTGACTTTTGCTATTCAGGCACCGGTATTGGCGCCCTCCAAGGCTTTACACGAGTTTCGTCCTCCGACCCTGTGTTTGTGTCTCAGCTACAACACTGGATCGTATCGTTCTTCTCACTGACCCTATTTACAAACTTTACCTGCACTTGTGAGCCAGTACTACGTCTGTGTTTACCATGCTCAAGTACGTACGCGCAGCTCTCATTGCGGGACGCATCTGGTGGGTCAATCGCCGGGCAGCCAGTGTCGCCGAGATTTCCGGTCGCACCCTCGGTCCAGCGATAATCATCATCGTAGAGTCTGGGGCAATCTACTCTGCATGTCTCATTCTCCTTCTGTCTCTTTACCTCACCGGCAGCTACGCGCAGTACGTTCTTTTGGATGGGGTGAGTGTCCTTGTTATGTCAAGCTATATTTGCTTATTTTCGTAGGTTGTTCAGGTTGTGGTGCGTTCATCGCTATGCTGAGGTCTCCACATAATATTCATACCGCCGCAGGGCGTCGTTTTTTCTCTCGTCATCGTGCGCGTCGGCCTCGGCCTTTCAAGCGAAGCGACCACCCGCACCAAGGTCACAGCAAGGCACTTCAAAGCGGCTACCGCCCCAAGCGCTATGGGCGCAGTGTCCACTGCTGGAAATATGGAGCTCGGGCCTTTGGGGATCATCAATATATCCACCACCACTGAAACCCAGCGGGACAATATGGATCTCTATTCGTACAAGGATACGGGCCATGGCACGGTCACTTGGGCCGAGTCGAAGGTTTAAATAATTGCCCGTAGCTGAAGCACCATATGTATCGACTAGCATTGTATGTACAAGATAACTTATGTATTGACTTGCCGGCTGGTCGCTGAATTCATACATCGTCCAAGAAAGCAAGGGTTGGTTGGTATGTACATTTTGATAGTTACAGATTATGCATTAGTCCTAGTATCGTAACATATGTACGTCCGCGATCGTGCTGACCAATTGCTTTCGTTTCGTCCACCGTCATCATTGTCTATGTGCAGGCATTGAAGCTATGAAGCCTTGCGAGGAAGTCGCCCAAGCTCAATGAATTGTCGGTGTCCACCTTGTGCAAATTGTTCGTGTGAATCATCAGACGCCTCAGAGACATCGGCTTCGTGGCGTAACCGTGCGTGCTCTGATGACCGCCTCAGGCTGAGAATCATGCGGCATGTTGTCGTCGTGGCGAAACACCACATTAAACTGCTCGAACATTAGCTTCGCCCTACAGTCGCCATCTAAGAAATACGCACAAGAGCATGGAGAATATCAGGGTCATCTTTGGCGAAAGACAACGAATAAGCATGGGCAGGATTTTGGGATGTCAGAAATAGGCGCGCACCCGAGCGAATAAGAAGACACTCATGTTCGCCAGGCTGAGCGCTGATAATGGTCTGGGTTTAGCATGAGCGCCTCTCCATCGGGATGAGCACTTGCCGAACAAAAACTGCACTCATTGGTTAGTGACGTAGGAATGCAAGACCGGGTCTACGCACAATGAAATATCCAAAACTGTCCTGCTGGAGAGTTTTCAACGTTTGCGGGCGCGTGCGGACCTTGCATGCCATCGCCACCAATGTCACGAACTCAAACAATACCTGGAGTACATTCAGTCCTTGTCCCGATGCACCGGGACGGATATTATACCCCTGGAATCCAAACAACTCCAAGCTTGGATGGGGCATTGAATCCACATAACTTGACAAAAGGGGCAAAGAATACAGTTGCTGCAGTTCGGGCTTCAGCGCTAACAAGAGGATAAAACAAACCACAGAGACGGACGTATCATGCGGGCGACACCGATCCACGCTAAGACTAGAGTCGCAGCGTGTGCAGAGAGGAAAAGCAAGAGGGTGCAGACGATAAATATGCGGTCGCGGTCTTGGTAGAGTTAAGCTAGTTGGAGTAGATGAAGTGACGGTAGCTCACCCCACAGGACCCACAGACGCAAGAGGACGAGCCCTAACAGGTGTCAGAGATGCGTGGGCGATATATGATGATGTATCGTACAGTTGTTGATTGCAATGGTAAGCCAGCCCACGAGTATCTGTGGGTATCCTTTAATTCTCGGTCAGAGGAAAAAGGAAGAGTCGTACGCTGAGGGTCACCCAGACTTTACAGAATTTGTCGGATAGCGAAATATTGGATAAACCTGCGAGCTCTGCACGGAGGGGTATAAGCTCAATATACCGCGAGCGCTGATACATACGTACGAACGGTCTCGGTGATCATCATGCCTGGTACGAGGTATCGCATGGCAAGAAAAAGAACTTTGCTCGACGTGTATTCAGCGGACCAAATGAGGCGGACCTCATCCGCAAAAGAAAGCAAATGATCATAAATGAGAATCTATGCGAGGATGAGAGGAAGAACGAAGACCACGCGTAGGGCCAGCAAGCGTACCGTTAGCCCTGCGGCTATGACAGTATGGGAAGTTAGGCTTGGAAGAAAGTCGGCAAACAAACGACAGACCACTGAGGTACCGGGTTAGGATAACGTCGTGGAAGGCCTCCTCAATGAGGGACAGCTCGTCCATCCCAGACATGGAGGCAGTCTGGCGGCCACTGGGGTTTTCAAGAAGTCCCGGAGATAGTGGTCATGTACATCTGTCGGATGATTCCGCTCCACAGACTCAGCTCTAGCCGGTTGGCAGTTGCATAATTCGCGGAACAACGGACGCAGGGTTGCAGTTCCACGTCCTTCCACGCCGCCGCCGTCCCGGGCAGTAATGTCAAAATGGCACTGACCTGTCAATGCACTGACACCCTCAATGACCAGTCATAAACGGGTCCATCAAAAGACTCTTGAGTGCACTGACCTCCCAGGACCCTGAGCCAAAAGGCTAGCCCCAGGTTTGGTCAGATTGGGCGATTTTTTTTTCCTATTTTTATCCGGACAAAAACACTTTCCCATGCTTTTCTGAGCCTGCCAAAAACGGTTTTCTCGCGACGGCGACCACTTTCAGTGTTTTTGCTCAAAGTTTTTTTTTTACAAAAATTTGTCCGGTACTGGGTGGCTATTCGCAGGGTCCTTGACCCGTCCCTTTTTAATTTGTCAAACAATTTTGTCAGGGCAGCAGAGGCAAGTGAGAGGTCAATCAAAAAGGGCCAATGGAGGCCTAGGAGGTGTATTACCCAATAAGGAACAAGCAGGCACTGTACCTACGTACATTGCGTCCATAATGTACACCAAGTTAGATCGCTATGGTAACCTAGCTATATCCGGTGATAGTAGCTCACAAAAAAAAACTTGGCCGACGGGCGGAGAACTAACCCTGAAGACGTAATAACAGGGGAAGTAACAGGGGAACCCTTGGAACAGGATCAACCAGGTAACTACTTTCCTTGAGCCTGCCCAGCAATTACGTGGAAGCAAGCAACAGCTCTTACTAGCAACGGCCAGAATGGACGTTGTGTTGGGAGCAAGGAGTTTCATTAACAAGATTGTTTTGATTCAACTGCAACAATGAAGAGCTTTCCCCTGAGAGTACTCACTAGTCAAGGCCAACAGCCAAAACACCTTATTCCCCAATCTCACAAATTTCGAACACGCTTCCCTGGTCACAGTTTACCAACCACCAGGATGGCGGCCCTTAGAGAACTACCAACAACTGGCCAAAGTAACAAAGACAACAGCACAATCGTGGTAGATTCCCAAGTGGTTAAATGCATCAGGTTTAGCCATCGGCAAGTAATCTGCATCAACTTCAAACAATGCAGACACCAGTAACAACATCTGACTAGGTGGGCAAGAACAGGCATGGAGGAGCAATTCAAAAAGCCCAGCTCAAACACATCCCAAGCCAATATGTTCTGATAGACAGGCGTATCAATGACTCGGTCCAGAGTCAAGATGTCAAAGACGTACTTTGCTGTGGCAAGCACCTGGATTGCTTTTCTCAAAGATACCAGCTTCAGCAAAGGCTCATAGCTTGACAGCCGCAAACGTGCTGCACGCAACTGAGGATCACAAACTGAAAGTGTCGTCCACGAAGCGCAATCTGAGCTCTTCGAGATGTGGAATTTTGGCAGTGTAGTCAAACAATGCGTGCACTTCATCTTCGACAGGCCCTCGACATAGTCGGCACAACCTGTAAGCACGCAGACAGCCCTACTGTATCGCGCGAAGGGTAACGGAGATGCTCAATACTCAGGTTATGATCCCTGAGGTATAGACTGATGATGGCTTTGCGGTGAGCGGGGACAGCGACCAGTCAGATAGTGGCATAGGCGGCGGGTGATGAACTGTAAAGAACACTCCTCTTGACCCATCTCCAAGTGATTGCAAAGCAGGTGTCTTGACTACGTGGTCAATGTCGAACTGTAGATCAGCGTCGACGGAAAAAACATCCTCGTGGCAAGATTGCTGACAAAGTCGCTGTTGAGAAGATCGTCGGGAGAAACCTCGACCGGAGTTGGGAGTCGTCGGAGCATAATTACCAGATCCGAAGCCCAACCCGGTTTGTTCTCTCGCAGCATTGTGATAGAGTCGAGCAGTGCGTCCTGAACAGCAGTCCCGGCTTGACGGCGAGCATATATGAGCCGCTTGAGTGCTATCAGAATCCGTCGAATGCGCAAAGGCATCTGCTCAGTTTCCGTGAACCGGACAGCAAGCATGGAGTGAGGATTCAAACCGAGCAAGCGACGCAAGAAGGTATGCCGGACATCCACCAGCTCCCTAATAAATGAATCGTCGCTGTCGAGAGCTCACTCACAGCCAGAGATGAGATAACAGTCAACGCGCGCCGTGTGCACGCTTTAACAAGAGTAATATTTAACGAAGACATTCGAGTGGGTGGACGTGTACCAAGTGCAGACGTATTTGAACTCGGATACCAGCTCGACGACATGGTTTCTGATGCGCAGGACCGGTAGAATGGGTGGGAGTGGACCAAATACTAATCATCCACCGAGTGGTATGGATTTGATCTTAGCGTACAAGACGTCGTCGATCCCGTTGGCACTCCGAAAGGATTTCTTGTACAGTTTCTTGCTTGATGCGCTCGATATCTTTAACCGTAATACGTCGTCAGAAGAAACCCTGAGGAGTGCGGTCCTTCGTATGCTTCGGAATAGTCGCATTGAGATCTTGGATGGTCTTGTGAATATCAGCGTCGAAGTGGGCTGGCAGGAATCTCGTCTGGGGGTTATTTGAAAGAGTCGCAAAGCTGGTCGACATTGCGGTCAGATTCGACGACGTCCGCACCCGTATTGAGGTCCTCTAGCGGTGCCATAACCTGAGGTTTTGTGGACTTATTGTCCGTCCAGCTGCGTACGAGTTTCCAGAAGTCCTTGTATTAGCTGGCAGCGCGATCGAGGATTGAGCTTTGGATTGAATTGAATTCATGATTGCGAGGCTCCTCGTTGTTGTACAGAACATGTCAATTCGATACTCTCTCCATACTAGATGGGGCTTTTTTTTAGAGTGTAGGTCGCCGTTAGGGCTTCTATGGATTTTTTTTCACCAACGGGAAAGTTCGAGAAGGATCCATCATAGAAAGACCATATTAGGAGCGGTGTCAAAAGTTTTTTGCGTACAGCCTCGCGTTCACCTCGCTTAGACTCCCTTCCTCCCCCATACTTTCCCTCTAATGGCCGTCGTCGGTATCGATTTCGGATCGCTACACAGCAAAGTATGCCTTGTCAACCGTCCCTCTTGTCGTACTAACGGTTTTTTTCCTACTAGATCGGTGTCGCAAGACATCGAGGTATCGATATCATCACCAATGAAGTCTCCAATCGCGCTACACCGTGCGTTTCGCTGCCCGTGTCCCACTTGTCTTTGTCTTATATCCGCCCCGTAGGTCCTTGGTCGCCTTTGGCCCGAAACAACGGTCGATTGGCGAGGCTGCGAAGACCCAAGAGACATCCAACTTCAAGAACACCATCGGGTCTTTGAAGCGGCTAATCGGTCGGTCTCTTGGCGACCCAGAAGTCCAGGAGGTCGAAAAGAAGTTCATAAACGCAACTCTTGTCGATGTCCAGGGAACTGTCGGTGTCGAGGTCCGTCGCAGTCGCTTCTTTTTTTTGAATTTTTGCTCATTCCCACCCAGGTCAGCTATGTCGGCGAGAGGCAAACCTTTTCTGCGACCCAGCTCACGGCCATGTACCTTGGCAAATTACGCGACATCGCTGCCAATGAGCTCAAGACCGGCGTCACAGATGTTGTGATCGCGGTGCCCGGCTGGTTCACTGACGGCCAGCGGCGGGCCCTCCTCGATGCTGCCGCAATTGCTGGGCTCAACCCTCTGCGGCTCATCAACGACACCACCGCCGTCGCTCTCGGCTACGGCATCACCAAATCTGATTTGCCAGAACCAGAAAACCCCAAACACGTCGTATTCGTCGATGTCGGCCATTCTAGCTTGTCTGCTGCCGTTATCGCCTACTCCAAAGGCCAGCTTATTGTTAAAAGCGCGGCCTACGACCGGAATGTCGGCGGGCGCGACATTGATTACGCCCTCGTCAAGCACTTCTCCGAGGAGTTTAAAGCAAAATACAAGATAGACGTCATGTCCAACCCCAAAGCCACCTTCCGCCTTGCAGCGGGATGCGAGAAGTTGAAAAAGGTGCTCTCGGCCAACGCCGAGTCTCCTTTAAATGTCGAGTCCATCATGAACGATGTCGACGCGTCCTCCAAGCTCTCGCGGGACGATCTCGAAGGGCTCATTTCCGGCGTCCTCGACCGCATTACGGCCCCCCTGCAGCGCGCACTCGCGGACTCGGGCCTCACCCTCGACGAAATCGATGCGGTTGAGCTCATCGGCGGCTCAACCCGTGTCCCTGCCGTCCGCGCACGCATCCAGGAGGTGTTCCCTGGCAAGGTCCTCTCGACGACCCTGAACCAGGACGAGGCCATCGCGCGTGGGGCGACCTTCTGCTGCGCCATGCTCTCGCCCGTCTTCCGTGTGCGCGACTTCCACATGCACGACATCACGCACTACCCGATCAAAGTCCAGTGGGCGGCGACGGCGACCGACCCCGACGACGACACAGAGCTCACCGTGTTCCAGCAGGGCGACAAGCTTCCGTCGACCAAGGTGCTCTCGTTCTACCGCCGCGAGGCGTTCGATCTCGAGTCGCGGTACGCCGACCCTGCGGGTTTGCCTGGCGGGATTAACCCGTGGATCGGGCGCTTCACGGTGAAGGAGGTGCCCGCGGATCCCAAGGGTGACTCGACCTGTGTGCGGGTGAAGACACGGCTCAACGCACACGGCATCATGTCGTTCGAGGCGGCGTACGTCGAGGAAGTCGAGGAGAAGGACGAGCCTGCACCAATGGACGTGGACCCCGCCGCAGAAGGCGCACCGCCCCCAGCGCCGAAGAAGAAGCGCGTCAAGAAGAAGGACGTGCCCTTCATTGCGTCGACGTCCTCCATGGACAAGTCTCTCCTCGAGACTTTGCGGGAGCAGGAAAATGCTATGCACGCGGCCGACAAGCTCGTTATGGACACGGAAGTACGTCTTTCACCCACCATTTATTGTCTCGATGAATACTTATGCTCTCACAGGACCGCAAAAATGCGCTGGAGGAGTACGTTTACGACATGCGCGGCAAGCTCGACGAGCGCTATGCCCCGTTCGTCAAGGCAGAGGAGAAGGCGAAGCTCCTCGTTGCGCTGCAGGAGGCTGAAGACTGGCTGTACACCGAGGAGGGCGAGGATGCAACCAAGTCTGCATACGTCGCGCGCCTCGACGCGCTCAAGGTCCTCGGCGACCCGATCACCTTCCGCTACCGCGAATCCGAGCTGCGCCAGGGCGCGATCGCGCAGCTCCGCGAGACGCTCAACTCGTACATGGCGCAGGCGACCTCCGGGGACGAAAAGTACGCGCACATCGACGAGAAGGACAAGCAGAGCGTCGTCGAGAAGGTCGCGACCGTGCAAAAGTGGCTCGAAGACCAGATTGTGCGGCAGGCCGAGAGCCCCAAGAACGTCGAGCCCGTGCTGAAGAGTGCGGAGATTGGCAAGAAGCGGGACGAGGTGATCTACTTTGCAACGCCTATCCTGACGAAGCCCAAGCCCAAGCCGCCTGTCATCCCCGGCGGCACACCGGGCACGCAGACGCCCAAGAGCGGCAAGGACACCCCGGAGCCTGCGGCTGATGGAAACGCAAAGGCGGAGACGGAGGCGCCTGGACCGTCTGAGATGGATATAGATTAGAGACGTTATAGGACCACATCGACAATATCTGGTCTTCTCATGTAGTTGAATAAATTGAAATAATTCAGTGTTCTGATTGTATTTTTTCCTTCTTTTCGTTTGCCTTCTCACATTGAGACGATAATCATTCAAAGTATCTATCGCTGCGATCCACGTCGCCATTCCGACTCTGTACGGCCCCCAACGCCCGCCGAATCCCTTCGCGAAGGATCCCGGCCTAATGGTGCAGTCCTCTGGTCTGCAACCACGGTTTGCAATGGGGACCCACTCCGCTGGCGTCGCGGCGTCGCGGGTGGCGTCCCAGGCGGCGTCACTCCTCGTTCCTTTTCCTTTTGACGCGCGGATATCGGGGGCGTCCGACTCCGCATGCCGTCCGCCGCCAGACGACCCGTCCCAGACGTGGGAACGCCTGCGGACGATGCATCCCGGCGCCACCAGTCCCACCTCCAATTAGTTATTCGCCCAAGCCAACCCTGCCCACGGATCAGTTGTTGCTGCTGCGCGCGCTTGCGCTCAAAGTTGGCGCGGTATCGTTCGTAGCCGTCGCGAAAGACGCGGTCTACGCGGGACGAGAAGCGGAGTTCCCCGCGGGGGTTCGTTGTGGGAGGGATTGGCGGTATTGGGACGGATGTGCTGCTCGACCCGATGGCAGGCTGCGTTCGTGAGCGGGAAGAGGAGCGGGACTTTGCGGGCGACGGTGGCGGCGCTTCTGGTGGACGCGGGAAGAGGAAGGACAGCGGATTGAAAAATATCTTCGAACGCAATGGCGGCTTGCGCACGTTGAGGTACATGTTGAATGAGCGCAGCGCGCGGTTCGCATGCGGAACATACCTGCGATTCCAGGCTGTCAAGGGGACATCGGGGAAACGGAAGCGGAGAGGAACTTACTTGTTCGCGTACGAGATTTTGTCAGCGTAGGTCCCGCTTGCGAAGAAGAGTGCAAGGGTGGTGACACTGACGAACAACAGTCCGCTTGAGAAATAAGGGTGTATATGTACCTCTGTATCCTCCTTGTAGATGTCTGGTAGCACGCGCCGTAGAGCCAGCTTCCATGGAATGGCGAGCAGGGAGATGTCGGGGGGTAGCAGCACCTCTGCCAGTAGAAAGGCAATTACCAGAAGGAGTTGAAACAGGAACACTGGACAGATAGCGGTCAGAAGCTGGAGAGAGAACCAAGGAGCAGGACGGTACGTTGGTAACGCGATTTCCTGCGCTGGAGGCTTGCTGCGGTTGTTTTGAGGCGCTCTTCAAAGAGAAGAAGATCGCGGTAGGTGGCTACATCGTTCTGGGGGTATCCGCCCTTTGGAGAAGCAGTAAGAGACCGAGGGGGCATGAAGGTGAGTGGTTGTCGTCCGCTCGGGAATAAGCACCGTAAGCAGTTGATGCGGCCCCAATCTAATCTCCTTTGTTGTCCTGTGGCCTTGTAAACAAACTTGCAGATTCTCTTCTTAAATTTCTCAAGTCGAGTCTGAACTCGCCCTCCAACGCGTCTCTTTGAAACTAGTGTGGTCAAGAGAACTGGGATCCAACCTCTCTGTCTCTGCTTACAAAAAGCAGGCTGCTTACAATTGGAGTTCCTCTCTGAAAAAAAGCCGCTTTGACCGGCAAGCATGGTTCGTACATCGCCTCGCCCTCTGCATATTGCCTTACCCATTTCCGCGTAGAAAATCAAGGTACTGCAGCATGATCCTGCAGTGCACCTCCCCCAGCGCCCCGGCGATCCCACCCCCACATCGCGAAACCTCAATCCCTTAATGCACCCTTTTGCCCGTGCACGCGAGCGCACGCGTGCCCTGAACGCCGCCAAGATGGACCGCATGTTTGCAAAGCCCTTCATCGACAGTCTGGAAGGCCATGTCGATGCGGTGGAAGTCATGGCCAAGCAGCCTGGTTCCCTCACCACTGTCGCAAGCGGAAGCTGGGATGGAGGTGTTATTGTGCACCACCTGGCACGACGCAACCAGTTGCTGCATGTTCCGCAAGCACACAAGGGCAAGGTCTCCGGTGTCTGCTTCTCGCGGGAAGGGCGACTGTTTAGCTGCGGCGTCGACCGCAATGTCAAGCTATGGAGCCTCGAGAGCTCGCATACCGAGAGTCCACAGCCTGTCGCAGTATTTACAGGCAAATCCGCATTCAAGTACGCTCGCTTCTCGTTTGCTCGCTCCAATACTTATTACTTGCCGCCGCAGCTCCATCGACCACCACAACTCCGACCCGCTATTCGCCACCGCCTCTAATCTCGTCCAGATATGGGACGAAACAAAGTACGCGGTCTTCTAATGCCCATACTGTCTTTCCCTCACACCTATTTGTTAAGAAACCTCCCAGTGTCTAACCTGACCTTCCCCACCTCCACCGAAACAATCACCTCCGTTCGCTTCAACCTCAGCGAAACATCCGTGCTCGCAAGCATCGGCTCCGACCGCACCTTCACCCTCTACGACATCCGGACAGGCAAAGCCGAGCGGCGCGTCGTCATGCAGGTGCGATTCTCCCTCTTTCTCTCTTCCGGTACTGACCGCCTGCAGATGAGCAACAACGCGCTCTCGTGGTCGCCCACGTTCCCCACGACGGTGCTGCTCGCTTCAGAGGACCACAACCTCTACACGTTCGACATCCGGCACCTCGCCGCGCCGAGCCAGATCTACAAGGGGCACGTCGCGGCGGTGATGGCGTGCGACTGGGCGCCGACCGGGCTCGAGTTCGTCAGCGGCGGGTGGGACCGCACCGTGCGGATCTGGACGGAGGGCCGCGGCCACAGCCCCGAGGTGTACCACACCAAGCGCATGCAGCGCGTCTCGTCCGCGCTCTTCACGTCCGACGCGCGCTTCGTGCTGTCCGGCTCGGACGACGGGAACGTGCGGATATGGAAGGCCAAGGCGGCGGAGCGCCTGGGGATCGTCACGGCGCGCGAGCGCGCGGCGATCGAGTACCGCGCGAGCCTCAAGGACCGGTGGAAGATGGACGCGGAGGTCGGGCGCGTCGTGCGGAGCCGGCACATCCCCAAGCCGGTGTACCAGGCGTCGAAGCTCAAGCTAACGATGCTGGAGGCGCAGCGCGTCAAGGAGGAGCGGCGGCGGAAGCACACGCGCGCGGGGGAGGACAAGCCCAAGGCCGCGCGCAAGAAGCTCGTCGTCGCAGAGCAGGCGTAGACGCTTGTTTTTTCGCTTTCGTTTTCGTGGAGGCGGGGATTACTACCAGAATTATACTTGAGGTACTGTAATGCTACGGCTACTCCGCCTTGAGCTTCGCGACGTCGCCGAGCCTCTCGCCGACCTTGACCTTCTGCCCCGCCTGGACCGCAAACTCAAAGTCGGTCGGCGCCTCGAACACGAGCACGATCGTGCTCCCCAGGCAGAAGCCGCCCATCTCCTGCGCGGCGGTGAGGGGCTGCCCGTTGAGCAGCGGCGAGGCCGCCGAGTAGACAGCCTCGGAGTACGTGCCGGGCGGGGGCGGGCGCCCGCGGACGTTCGTGCGCAGCGTCTGCCAGCGTCATGAGAAAGAGCAGCATAAATGAAAACACCGCTTACCTGGTCGAAATTGACCTTGATGCTCCCCACATTCGTCGCGCCGACGGGGACCATCCCAAAGAAGCCGTGCTTCCACCGGCCGAGCAGCGCGACGCGCTCGTTGAGCACAAACAGGTTCTCGAGCCGCTTCGCGACGTACGGCGACACGGAGAAGAGCTCGCCGACAAAGTGCCGCCGCTTCTCGACGACCCAGGCCGTGGGGCTGTGGAAGCGGTGGTAGTCGCCCGGCGCGAGGTAGATGACGGTGAAGAAGAGCGCGTTGCCCGGCTTTACGCTCGTCCCGCTCGTGCTGCGCATGCGCTGCATCGCGGGGCGCACGCCGAGCTCCGCGGCGACGGACGCGTCGTGCCGCAGCGTCTCCGCTAAATCGCGCTCGGGCGCCACGACCGACGCGTCGATCTGCTTACCGAATTTTGTCGGCGCGGCATCGGGATTCGGCGGCGGCGGCGGGTCCTCGGACGTCGGCGTGCGCGTACCGGGTGTCGAGGGTGATGATGCCCCGAGCAGCTGGTCGAGGGTGTACTCGATGCCGTTGACGTTGGCGAACTCGCGGTCGTCCACGACGGGCATGCTCGCGCTGGGCATGTGCGCAGAGATAGGCGGCGGCGTCCCGGGGCGCTCGACGCCGAGCAGCGCGTCCAGCGAGTACGTGATGCCCTTGACCTGCTCCACCCTCAGGTCGTGGATGACGCCAAAGTGCAGGACCGTGCCGTCCGCGGGGGAGACGAGCGCGGCGGGGGCGACGGGGCGCGCGCCGGGCTTGAGCGCGCGGTAGAAGAACGCGCCGAGGCTCGGGTACGCGGTGAGGTCCGCGGGCTCGATCTCGTCGAGGTTGCAGCCAAAGGCGACGGCGTAGAGGCGGAAGCCGTATGGCCTGAACCAGACGGGGAGCTCGAGCGAGTTGACGTACCCCCATAATCGGGACATGTTGCGCAGCGGGAGCGCGCCGAGGACATGCACCTAGCGGGGCGGTGAGCAGGGGAGCAGGGAGTGAGACATACGGGCATATAATACCTGCCAAGGGCCCTTGAGCCTGATTATCTCGTTACCGTCGTCGTCGACGTGGACCTCCTTGCGGGCCTTTTTTCGATACTGGATGGCGACCAGAACCAGGGCACCGACGGCGATGGGTATTGGATACCATACTATGGGGGTCTCCGTCCAGGCGTTTATTATTTTGCCTGGGAACAGTGAGAATGGTGATGTCAGTCGTACACTTCTTGGGACGCACGATAGAGCGGCAGCGCGGCGGCGACGTCAAAGTCGCTGTTTGGGTCGGGGCCCTTGGTCGAGTAGACCCTGCGGAAGCCCTGGTTCCTGACGGTCCTGAAGAGGGCGGAGGTCTTGTTCGTGCTGTGGACCCAGCATCTGGCAAAGGCGGACGAGGCGGTGGCGGAGGAAGCGTTGAGGACGCGGGTTGCGGCGTGGAGGGGCTTGCGGCCCTTTGTGAGAAGGCCCTTCTTGGAGAAGAGCTGCATTGGTGCTGGGCGGACGACACCGAGTCTTACAAGCGATCCCTGGCTGATCGCCCGCCTCATGCTATCCATTCTCGGCTTGCTGCGGAATTGTAGTAGGGTATATTCTGCTGCTACGCTACAGCCTGTCGACTCTATGTTAATGCTATGAATCAACAGCAACGTTGTCCAGCGTACGAAAGAGTCACTCGACAGTACAGCGCGCGGGGGTGATAATCACAGCCAAACCAACAGCTACCGTCGGCCCGCTGAGGTCATGAAAGTCACAAATGATGTTCATTGCATGTTCCAACCGTTCACTGGGTACGGCAGGCGCGGTGTTTACAGGTCGAATAGCCTCACAGATGTACGTCAACTTTAATTACTACAAGACATTTATTCGATTTGGTAGTGGAACAATCTGAATCTTTTTCAGTGGATCTAAACAGTCAACGAGGTCTAGTCTCTCCTAGATAGACGCTTCAACATAAAGATGCTCGATAAAAGAAATCCTCCAATAGTAAGAATTCGGATGGGTTAGAGGCTTTGGTATGTTTCTCTAGTCGCTGTCCTTTCATCAGCTCCTAGAATCCACGCGAGCGCCGTTAGAAAGCGGTTCAGAACAGCCAGGCTAGTTTTACGTTGGTCCAGGCATGAATCTTGTGAATCGTGATCCGTATCCTGACAACGCAGACATAGATGGGTCACCAAGTCACCACCGGTAGCCTGTTGCCCAAGACAAGCGCAGCATTGGCCACGGATTATGAGCACGTCGACTAAGCCGGAGGTGGACGCGCGCGCCTCTAATCACGCGATTCTGTTGTAATTGACTTCATGTGACCGGCTCACCAATCGCCCAAATAAAAAGCGCGTCTTCTCTCCTTCCACCACCATCCCAAGTCCTCAGTCTCGCCCGATCCTCCCCATCCACCCAATCCACCCTCCACACCGTCCAACATGCCCGTCACATCCATCGCAAACTGGGACGAGTTCACCAAAGTGGTGCGTCGCGTCTCGTCCACCTAGAAGGATAGCACGCCAACTCGCGATCGCGCAGATCAACAGCGAAACGCCCGTCATCATCGACTTCTGGGCGCCGTGGTGCGGGCCCTGCAAGATCATCACGCCCATCTTCGAAAAGTTCTCCGACAAGCCGGAGAACGCCGCCCTCAAGTTCTACAAGATCGACACGGAGGAGAACGAGCGCGCCATGGTCGAGGCCGGCGTCCGTGTCGTGCGTATCCCCACTCCACCCACACCTGGCTGTCGGCTGACGCAGATGGATGGGACTTAGATGCCGTCGTTCATGGTGTTCCAGGGCGGGAACAAGCTCGGCGAGAGCGCCGGTGCGCTACCCACGCCGCTAGCCGTACGTCCATGCGCTGCCATTTGTCCCTGCGCTTTATTCATATCCCTCTGCAGGCCCTGATCAAGACCCACGCTGAGTCGGCCGCTGCCCCTGCGCCCGCCGAGCCCGCTCCCACTCCTGCCGCGCCTGCCCCCGAGCCCGAGGCCCCCGCCGAGAAGCTCTAATGCTCCCGCGCTTACCTCCACATGCGACGACGTTCCATACATGATTTCGTTGGACAGCTACGGCCTCCCATGAATTTACGCTGGCCCTGGGCATAGATACTTATTCATCTAATTATGGCATGCTCATTGAATACATCTGTATGTACCACCATATCCCATAGCAACTCGGATGCTGCTCAGGTCGATTCTGCAAGACTCAGATAACGCGATTATCTAGATCTCTAATCTTATCGATTCCCGACGCGAGCACGTGCCGCAATGGAATCCTCATTTAAGCGCGTAACGAGATTCCTTCAAGCGCTGCTCTTAGTGCACTGGACATTTCACGCGATCTTATTTTCCGCAACTATTTTTCTCTGTTTTCTAGGAAGTCTAAGGCTCGCACCCATCTCTCACTGGGTACCCAATTTGGTCGCGGTTGCGGGCCAGCCCGCGGTCCTATAAAACGCGTCTTCTCGTCTTCCCGTCTCGCGCCGCCCTCCCCACAATCCATCCACTCCCCAAGATCGCCCCCGCAATGCCCGTCACGCTCATCAAAGACTTTGACGAATTCAAGCAAGTCGTGCGTCGCGTCCCCGTCTCCTAGCAGTAGCAGCCCTCCAACGAGATCGCGGCACGCGTTGCAGATCGCCAGCCCCACGCCCGTGATCATCGACTTCTGGGCCGAGTGGTGCGGCCCGTGCAAGACCATGTCGCCCATCTTCGCGCGCTTCTCCGACGAGCCCGACAACGCGCCGCCCGCGCTCGCGTTCTACAAGATCGAGGCGCCGGGGAACGACGCCGCGTTTGTCGAGGCGGGGATTCGGGCTGTGCGTCTCTCCCTTCCCTCCCTCCCTCCACATGTTTATCTGAAATATCTGACGCCTTTGTAGCTGCCGGCGTTCATGGTCTACCAGAACGGCACCAAGCTCGGCGAGGTCGACGGCGTGAAGCCTGCGTCGCTCCTCGTGCGTCCTGCGCCCACTGCGTATCATAGCCACCCGGCTTACATTCCCTGCAGACTCTGATCGAGACGCACCGCGCTGCGAAGGCAGATTGAACCGCTCACTTGATGCCACATGCGCTTTGGCTCCCACAAAGCTGTGGATATGCTGTATGTTGATGGCGTGAATCTTGAATAAGTATGTATGTACCATACCGCTCCGGATTCAGGTCGATTGGGCAGACAATCTCGTGAGCCGACTTCGTTCAACCCTTCGAGCGCCGGGACTGAAATATCTCTATTTCGTTTCGGCGGCGAAACTCTAAAAAGCACGCTCGCGTACTCATTCCGGCCAGGACTCGGCGAGCTTGGACAGGTAGTCGAAGCCCGCGCGGACATATTTGCGACCGGTGCCGAGACACAAGACTTCCATCATGTTCAAGTCCTGCGCTACACCGTCGACATCAGCTGCGGAGCGAGTGCGCCTCCGTTTCACCAAGATGTTCATCTACACTCTAGCATGCACCTCAATCGTAAACCACTGTATGACGCCACTGGGCCAATGTTTCCGCGAAGGGCCCGAGGAAAAGCTCGCGCTCGATGCCGAAGGCCTCACATTTGCACGTGTACACGAGGTTTCTTGAAAACCGCGAGAGCCTGAGCGTCAGGATAGGTACATTTGATTTAAATTTGTGCAAGATAGCGCCTGTCCTCCTCCTGAGAAAGTGATTTGAGTGATGCGCCCTTGTAGAGAGCTTCCCAGACGCGGACCCACGCAAACAACTCCAAGTGGTCCAGCGCAGTATGGGAAATCTTCAAAGTCGTCCCAGCTGTGGAGAATGGCTCGGGAGAGGAAAGGCAGGCTTAGCGAAGAAGTTCTCCGGGTCCTTTGGCATATCGCAAAAGGCGCCTTCCATAGTTGTTATCAAGCGCATTTGAATAAATTCCTGAGTCTGAAGACCCTCTTCATCTTTGACCACCGCGACATCCAAAAGTTCATCGAGGTTGTGCCAGTGACGGCGGAAGCAACCAGTAATCTTATCTTATCAGGTGGTCTTAATCGGAAAATTTGGCGTCACGGCAGTCACACAGCCGTTCCTCGCGTTCTCCATCGCAAAATGCACTTGATGTACACGACAGACGAGGCGGGCAACAGAATATACACTCTCAAAGTTCGTCCTTCTATCCTTTTCCCTCTTTCCCTCTGACAATCTCCCGCAGAAACTGACCGAATCGGGCCGCATAACCAAGTCGGCGCACCCCGGTGCGTGCACACCTCTCGTCCCTCCCTCATCGCGTCTCTCACCGCCCCGCAGCACGCTTCTCGCCCGACGACAAGTTCTCGCGCCACCGCGTAACGATCAAAAAACGCTTCGGCGTCCTGCTCACGCAGCTGCCCGCAAAACCGATGTGAGGCTCGCGCCGACGATGATACGGTAGTTTTAGGGCGGTGTACGGTACAGGGCGGGCGTTGAGTCAATTTTGCATAATACAACATTTTCTTACCTTGAAGGTCGCCGTGGAGTGACTGAACATGCGGCGCGCACAACCATCGACTTGAAATGCGACGGTTCTCGTCGATGACTCGGTGTTGCTTTCATCTCTTTTGTGACGCAGATTTTGCCGAGCAATTTATCCATTCAGAGGTTCAAACGTTCAAGCCTGGTTCAAACTCTCCAGTTCCTGCTACGCGAAGCTTCAAGCGTACAATCTTCAACCTTTCGGTTTCTCTTATGAATCCTGACTAGAAGCGAGGAAGGCTGCCATCCATTCCAAACTAGGCATTGGTTCTCGCTGCCGTGGTGCAAGGAACCTGCATGCTCAAAGTTTCCTGCACTCCGACGCTGCACTCATTGAGCTAAAGTAGATCTTATTTTCGGGACAAGTATGACGAATACTGTTTTCCAGGGCGCCAGTTTCATTTGGGAAGATGGGATGTCATACTGTCGGTTCCAGCGGAGAGCAAAGAAATCTACCTCCCTCGGGAATGCGGGCACCCCCTGCGCTTCAGCGGACGAAACCATTCTCACACCGAGAACGCGCACATGAAGCTGAAGCAACGCCCGCTCAGCCCACTCGTCGATCTCTCGAGTCCGCGGGGTGTCTTCTGCCCAGGGCCCAAAGGTGCTACAATCTAACTCGCCAACCCAACCCTCGCGTCAATGCAAATGTTTTCAGTATCCTCGCGATACGTTGCTTACTCGAAAATAAAAATGTTCGTCCGACCTGGTCAAGCCCGGGTCGCCCAGTGCACGACGAATCCAACCGCCGTACAAGCCAGAAGCGCGCCTGCCAGGTTTCGTAATCCACGGCCCATGCTCTTTTTTCCCAGTACTTCCATCTTCGACTTGAGAGCCGCTGCCTCATTGACTCGAGGGAACGGCACATTCGGAATGTCTTTGCCGAGAAATTGACACAGCGGCTCCCATCCACTTTCCAGCTTGAACTCCAGCAGCCTCTCCTTCGGCGTCACCCTCCTCACCTCCGCATAGTGCTCCTGGTACACCTTGCGGGCATTCTGCTGGCCCTTTTCGAGAGTCGTCGCGCCAAACTGCCCCTCGATCCACATCTTCGTCATCCGATACAGCTTGCCCATCCAGAAGAGGTCCAAAAACGCGGCGACGCGGAAATCCGGCCGATAGATGGGCTCCAGTATATTCTGGAAAGATGTGTACCAGGCCTCGAGGTCGCGTTCGACCAGAACCACCTTTGCCTCGGGGTAGGCGTCGATGAGCTCCGGCGCAAAGGCGTTGCAGGGCGCGTCCGTTACGCCATGCAGTGGCCCAGCAACTTGTCAAACTCCGCCCGGCCAAACTTGCCTTTCCCTTGGTACTTTGCAGCCAGCGCTTCCATCCACATGTCGCAGTCCCCGACATTGGTGTAGATGTTGAAAAAGTGGTAGCAGTCGTGATACCCCAGAATCTGCAGCGCAGCTTTCATCGCTGCGAAGCATGAGTAACAAGGCGATTAAATGAAGAAAGGCATGCGCGACGCAGGTGCTGCATCCGAAAGCCAATTCAAGGGCTACTTACAAGCAGTTCCGGTTCTTGACATTCCCAGCGAAAGGACCTCCATGGGCACGACGCGACGACATGTGTGGCGGTCAATGTTGGCGTCTGGTACGTACATCTCGGGATGCATCGCTTGAATCGTTTTTGGATCCATGATTGCGAAACTCGGGCCGCTAGTTGAGTTCCAGAGAAGAACGAGGGGACGGGGAAGAATGGGCTTCGGTATGAAAGTGTTGTCTCGAGCAGCCGTACATTTCCAATAGTTTGCTCCACGAAGCAACGGAGACGAGAGGCCGCAGCCCCATCCGGGATTCAGTAAATAGCAACAAGCCGATCACTTGAACAAGCAACCAGTTATCTTATCTTGAACTCTTCCACGACTCCGGTTGCAATTCTAACTGGATTTGCCGTGCGATGGTATTCTAAGTAGTACCACTACACCCTTACACGGCAGAGAATACAAATGCAAAGAGCATCCCGGGCTTGACCTCCTCCAGTTTCCACCCAGTTGCCTCCCCGAGCGCCCTGAACTCGTCAACCGTCCGTTCTTTCCCGTTGAAAACCGTCATCATCTGTCCCCGCAATGTTATCAGTGTCTTCAGTCTCAGCAATGAGCGAATAGCAGCGCACCTCGATGTCGAGCGCCGTGACAAAGCCTGCGCCGGCGACACCCAAGTTCGGGAGCAGCGGGAAAGGGACGGGAGGCGCGCCGGGTGCCTCGCACGCGTACGGCATGACGAGGTCGAACAGCACGAGCTTTGACCCGGCGCCCGCCGCCTTGCGCGTGTTGGCCATGATCTCCTTCGCGGTGACGTCTGGCCAGTCGTGGATGACCACGCGCATGAAGTACACCGCGGCGTCCTTGACGGGCTGGGGCTCAAAGAAGTTGTGCACTTGTAGCTGCACGCGCCCGCTCGAGACGAGTTCCGGTGCAGACGTCGCCCAGAACTGCACGGATGTCAATTAAATTAAATTAATTGAGGTGGGAACATGTACGCACCTTCTCACCCTCGGAGATCTCCTTTTGCAGGTCCTGCACAATATACCGCAGGTGGGGGAAAGCCTTGGCGAGTGTGAGCGTTACAGAGCCTACACTCCCACCGACATCGACTACAACGGCGTCTGCCGGGAGCTTATCGCCTGCAACACCTGGATATGATCGTTAGCCGCGATCCGAAAAAAAGCAGGCGACTTACCCTCAGTGAAAATGCTCGGGGGGAACATGTCGCCTCCGCCCTTCATGCCGACGGCGAAGCGCCGCGCACGCCACACGTTGTGCGGCTCCTCGCGCCACTCCCACATCGTCGCAGGCGTCTTGAACGCGGTGTTGAAGGCGGAGACGTCGCTACCGGGATTGCGCAGGAATTCGGAGAGGAATCCGCTCGCCTTGAGGGACTCGTCGCCGCTGGAAAGATGTTAGGATTGATATTTTTTGGCGAGTCGAGGAATGACTTGCGTGCTGGCGGCAATTGCGGCAACCGGGGCACCGTCGTATTTGGCTTCGGGGCTATTCAATCGCGTCAGCTATGCCAGTCCAAATCGCGGCCCCAATAAGACTAACTCGGCCTTGATCTCCTCGAGAGATTTGGTCTTGACGAGGAGCGACGAAACGCGATTGTTCGCGAAGGTGTTCGGTGCGACCTCTGTGAATACATGGCGCGTCGCAAGGAAGCGCAGAACGCGGGCTGGACCAAGACAACATTAACCGACAGAGCAGATATCTAGCTCAACATAATGCATGCCTTGATTATCAGCGTCAATCCCGTTCGCCGCGGCAATGTCCTTGACGTGCATGCCCTGCACCAAGATGGTTATTTAGCGAAGCGAGACAAGAGACAAGATGGAGACCTTGGGTCCTGCATCTTTCAGGACGTCAGGGATGTCTGCATCAACGACAAATCCGAGCGTCGACGTGACGTGCATGCTTGCCGCATACGACTGGATTGTCTCCATCGGGGAGCGCACCGTCGCGATGAGCTGGGATGCCGCCGCGACGATCAAATGGGCGGTCTGGAACAGCGCTGGGTCAAAGTCGAGGGGCGTGGGCTGGAAGGGCGCATCGAGGGAGGGGTACGGGATGCCCTGCTTAGCATAGGCATCTTCCAGAGTCTGCACGCCGGCAGAAATTAATTGGGCGAGAGCTGCGAGTGGGCTGGCGGCCATGTGTGGAGTTGGAGGGAAAAGAGCTCGGGTGTCTGCCTCGTTATAAGAGAATCTGCATCACTGATGTTTCAAGTCGCATTGGAAATACGCATGCCAATTGCAATGTAGCGCGTTGAACGAAGATGATCATCGCTATAGATCGCCATCCTATCACTGATCCTTGACACGAGGAGCAGGAATATTGAGCGGGGTTAGTTTTGGGACCCTTGAGGGAGGAGGAGGAACACGTTTGTGGCTGTTTACTTCAGACGTGATCGTCCATGTCCGAAACGGCCACCTCCGAAGGTACCGCGCGCCCGCTCCCGTCCTGGGCGACACCAGAGGCCCCCGAGGTCAACGAAGAGGCACTCAAGGCCCTCGAAACGTACAAGAAGCGCGATCCCTCCAAAGGTCCGCACACTCCAAATCTTGCTCTGTCCTGCAGGCTCAAATCGCCGCAGTCGTCGTGCGGTTCAAAGCAGTGGGGAATGCCCCCATAATGAAGCAGAACTTTTACAAAATCACCGCTTCGAACCGGTTCCAGGCCGTGATACAGTTTCTGAGGAAAGAGCTGGGATGGAAGGCCGGGGATCCACTGGTAAGTCTACGCTCTAAGGCCATCTTAATCCGACATCGATCCGTCTACACAGTTCACGTACATTAACCTGGCGTTCTCGCCAGCTCCTGACGACACTGTCTCAAATCTATTCAAAGTACGCGACCTGCACGCGATTCCTCGTCGATTCTCTGATCTCGCGCTTCAGTCCTTCTGTACGGACGGCCACTTAATAGTCAACTACAGGTATTGCCGATTTCTCTACCGTTTGAATACGGCTGATTTTTCCTCAGTACGACAGCGGCTTGGGGCTAACCAAGGCAGTCAAGATGTATCCTTCATTATCTCGCAATGTTCTTCATGTATCTATCTTGCATCGAACTCACTTTATACCCGCGATCGCTCTCTACGCGCGTTGTCTGTACCGACGGTGGAATCGCTGGTCACCAACCTCGCTCCCTCGCATCATTACACCGATCCCCTCCTTCCGAATTTGCACTGTATAATCTGCGCACGACGACTTGCTGTGAACCTTGCGAGATAGCCCTGAGTTTTATGGGGTGTTCGATGTACAGTCGCTTGAGCACACGCTCCGAAATAAGTCTTCAAGTATTATTGTCGGAACAACATCCGAATGACCGAATCTGTCCTGATCTGCACTATCACGATGACTGCATAGCACAGCCGTGCTTGCTGTACCCTCTGAGTGCATATATACAGCATTTATCGCCCACTTCGCTCCTCCCCAATGCCCGAAGATCCCCCTCCCTCATACGACAACGCATTTCTCGACGTCAAGAATGATTCTGGCTCCGCGTCCATCCACGAGAAGAACGTTAACGGCGCTTCAGGCTCCGGCTCGAGCTCTCTACCAGTGGCCTCCACGTCCAACTCTCTGGCCCTTCTTCAGAACAATCAGAATGATCATGGTTCAAGATCGAGGATCTCTGCGGTACTAGATATCTTTCGGAAGCGTCGCCACTCGGACCTTCCTCCCACGCCCGGCTCCGTGGAAACCTCCGTCAAGGAGGACGTAGTACGCGCGCTCGTGCAGCCAAGCACCCCCGACTCTCTCGCCGACTGCGTGTCCCTGCTGGATGCCTGTGCCCAGCTCTGCACGCGATATAGAATCAACTTCTCCCTCCTCTTGCAGGAAAAATCGATCCAGGACCACACGGCGCTCTATTGGGCGATCGTGAACAGCCCGTGGCCGCCTCGCGCGCCGTTCGAGCTTGTCACCGCTGTCCTCGCCCATTCTGCTCCCTTGACACCAGACACTATCCTGGAAGCGCGCCGGGCCTGCGTTTCCCTCCGAAATCAGGAAATATTCCAGTTTTTGCGCATGTGCCCCGAATTTGGTGCACTACCCCCCGATGATCGATTCATTCTCGGGGCCGTCGTCCCGCCAGAGGAAATCGTCGTGGAAACTATGGCAGGTCCGACGCAACCCTTCAGCGTCAAGTTCAAGATCCCTCTCTATCAGAAGCGCATGTTACTTTCTCGCGAGATCAAGCTTGAGTTCATTGCGCGAGGTCCGGTTCTTCTTAGCTTATTTCCTTGATTGATACGAATCCTCTAGGCCGTCTGTGGCAACTGACATTCTTCACAGCAGTCAACCCGAGGCAGAAGTGGCTGAAGGACGGCCAATGGAGCGGGTCGCTTCGGCTGGGTGAAAACAGCGTAAGCACACATGTCGAGTTTGGGCTGGTGTTCCTGGACGCGCGTCCTGCACCGCCGACGCCCACACACGCCTGGGCGCAGGGCTCGAGCGACAGACCTCTGCGTGCGCCATACGGTCCAACAAGCAGTGGGGTAACCGCGTGGTCCTGGCCAATGTTCGGGGAGTAAGTCGGCTGCCTTTGCTCAGCCTTTCTGCAGCTGATTAATATTCGCCTCCTCAGCGACAGCGTCTGCATTGCGGCAGATGGGTCGATCACGGGCGTGCTCGGTGTGAAGCTTGGGGCAGCGAAGGCATCGACACCGCGGACCAGCTGGCCCGAGACGATCCCTACGAGTCCTAACGCCGAATGTGTTGTTTGTTAACGGAATGGATTGGGAATGGAACACCAAAACATATTTGATCAATTGCATGTGTTCCCATGTCGGTAGGATATGGAACGAACCCTGGACTAGCCTGGACTAATATCGTAAACTAAAAGCAAGATTTGCGTTTGGACTCCGAGTCCAATTTGGAGTTGTGCTATTTAAGGCAACGTGACGTCAAATGCCTCGTGAGGATTAGCGGCTGTTGTCTGTTTTCGTCGTCCTCCTGTTTTCTCCCATGTTGCTCCCCATTTCTCTGCTGGCCCTGTGCCTCGCACTTCTCCTCGATCCGCACCAAGCTCGAGCCTCTTCGCTCGCTGGCACCTTTGCCGATGGCGGCAACACAAAAATCAGCGCGATGATGGTCCGTGGAGACCTCGTTGCCCTCCTCTTTACTCATCCATGGCCGTTGCAGATGTTCGTGGGCAACTCCAAAAAAGTTTACATACTCGACAAGGCCGAGGGGAACGCGGCCACTGTGAACGGTCATCCCGCATGGGGCGCCGTGTGGTAGGTATTGCGGTCGTATGCAAGTGCCCGCATCTCACTCCGCGCGACAGGGACATGGATACCCACGCAGTTCAGGTTATGGACGTGGCCACAAATGTTTTCTGCGCCTCGGGAATGCATTTGCCCAATGGGTCAGTTCCCTTGCCACTGATTTCGAGTTCAATAACTCACAAAAAAAAAGCTCTTTCGTAACCTTTGGCGGCAATGGAGCTGTCGGTCCTGGCGGAAACATCGGCTCTGTCAAGAATCCATCCGGCGCATCAGGTTCATGGGATGCGACCTACCAGGACTTCGACGGATCCAAGGCCATCCGCATCCTCAACCCTTGCACCGACGACAGTCAATTTTCCGATGCCAGCTGCCAGTGGTTTGACCAGCCCGACGTCCTCGCCATGCAGAAGCAACGCTGGTACTCCGCAACCGAAGCCCTCGGCGACGGAACTATAGTCATCATCGGCGGCTTTGTCAACGGAGGATACATCAACCGAAATTACCCCAACACTGACCCAACCTCCTCGGGCGGTGCAGCTGAGCCGACATACGAGTTTTATCCGTCCAACGGCCAGGAGCCCCAAATCATGAACTTCATGGTCAAGACCTCGGGGCTCAATGCGTATGCCCATACCTTCCTGCTCGCCTCGGGCAGCCTCTTCGTGCAGGCCAACTACTCCACCAGTATGCCGTAACTCTTCCATCTTCGCCGTTGTAACCCGTCCCTAGTGATCTGGAACTCCGAGACTAACATCGAGACCGACCTCCCGGACATGCCCGGTCAGGTCGTCCGTGTGTATCCCGCCAGCGGTGGCGTCGCGATGCTGCCGCTCACGGTGGCGAACAATTACAGCCAGACCATCCTGTTCTGTGGCGGGTCTAACATGCCGGACGAGGCATGGGGCAACTACGCCCACCCTGCGATAAACACGTGGGACTACCCCGCGAGCGCGGACTGCCAACGGATCACACCCGAGCCTGCTGACGGTTCCGCGGCGGCGTACGTCCAAGACGACGACATGCTCGAGGGGCGCACGATGGGGCAGTTCATCATCCTCCCGACGGGCAAGTTGCTCATGGTCAACGGCGGGCTCAACGGCACGGCGGGATACGCTGATGCCACCGGAGAGACCAGCAACTTTGCCGACATGCCGTTCGACATGTCGCTCGCATCTGGACCCGTGGGCACGCCCGCAATATACGACCCCACTGCGGCCGCGGGTTCCCGGTGGTCGAATAGCGGGCTGCAGAGCTCGAACATTGCGCGGCTGTACCACTCCTCCGCGATCCTGCTCCCCGATGCGTCGGTGCTTGTCGCGGGCTCGAACCCGAATGTGGACGTGAACACGACGGCGGTGTACCCAACGCAGTACCAGGCGGAGATCTTCTACCCGCCGTACTTTTCGGCGACGACGCGCCCCGTTCCCAGCGGCATTCCCTCGACGATTTCTTATGGTGGAAGCTCCTTCGACGTGACGATCCCCGCGTCCTCGTACTCTGGGCCGGCGAATGATGCTGCGACGAACACGACCGTTGCGCTGCTGCGGCCTGGGTGGACGACGCACGCGATGAACATGGGCCAGCGTTACCTTCAACTGAACAACACCTTCACCGTCAACAACGACTCGAGCATCACGCTCCACGTCGCACAGGCGCCGCCCAACCCCAATCTCTTCCAGCCTGGCCCCGCGTTTGTATATGTGGTCATCAACGGCGTACCGAGTAATGGGACGGCGGTGATCGTGGGGAGTGGGTCCGTCGGGACGCAGCCGATGTCGGCGGCCGCGGTGCTCCCGAACAACGTGCAGCTGGCGTCCGCCTCGGGTTCGGCAGACGGCGCCTCGACGAGCGCCAGCGGCACCGCCAGCGCGAGCACCAGCACCTCTACCACAGCTTCGCACAAGAGCGCGATCATCGGCGGGGCGGTGGGTGCGCTCGTGATTGTTGCCCTCATCGGTGCGGGCGCGGCGTACTGGTTCCTGCGGCGGCGCAAGAGCCCGGCTGGGCGGGTGCCCACGCCGACGCGGCCGTACGAGTACACCGCGACGCTGGGCGGGCCGGCAGTGGGGCTCGGCGCGGCGGGCGCGCTGCACGGCGAGGCGGGGTCGACGGCCGCGTTTGCGCCGCTCGCGCGCGGCGGGTACACGGACGAGCCGCAGCACGCGCAAGACGCGCCGTGGGACTACAACGCGCCGGCGATGGGGCGGTATCAGGACAATGCGTCCGCGCGGGCGAGCGCGACCGGGATGAGCGGACACTATGACCCGTACAGCGCGGAGGCGATGCGCACAACGTAGGCGAGGGGAGCACGAGCAGGCGGGTGGGCTCACGATATTTTCTTTTCCTTCTTCCTTGCCTTGCCTTTCTTCACGACCACGACTACGCCCCCGGACTTCGATGTATTTAAACGGACGATAGCCAGCCCTACACTACTTATCTGACTCCACGTAGTAGATTTATTATTGCACACATTCAACAGTAATAGGAGTCCCATCCTGCTTCATAAACTCAGCCATTCACCGGCGGGTGTATAAATACCGCAAACCGCGAGCACGTGTGCAGGTTCAACTTGACTTTGCACCGCGACCTCGCGCAACCTCTCCCTTGTACTCGCCAGGCTCATCGCCTTTTCGCGTTCTTCCTCGCCTCCTTTTCGTCATGCTCAACCCCAAGGCCAAGGACTCCTCCTCTCCATCCATTGGATCGCTCCCTAGAATCGCCGATTTCAATCCAAAACAAGTCCTCGCCGAACTGGTTTCCGCTGCAGAAAGAGCCCTCCAGGCGAGGCGCAATCGCACCTACCCCCCAAAACCACATTATTACGTCTTAGAACTGTACGCAGCCAATGAAGACGAAGAGATTGAATCTCTCTGCAACCAGGGCAAAGAAGGCCTACAGACATCCCTACTCCTCAACTTCGCGAAAATCCTTCCACCAAAACTCCTTACTTCGACAATACAAGCTGGACTCCTTGGTTCTATCATCAACTCCCTCAACGCCGGCGTTGGGTTTCCTACCTTTCCCGACCACCCGGAACAAACGATCGCTGCTGTCGCCGCGGTCCTGCTTCGCGACAAGCACGAAGGATTAGCCGGGCTCGGGAGATGGATCGACGCGCAGTTAGGTGACGTTCTCGACGAGATCGAAAAAACAGCCGTCAACATGTGCGTCGGTTCCTCTGCAGACTGAAGATTTTTTGCTGATTTTATCATTCCAGCGCCGCCGATCTCGAAGGCGAGCGCGGCGAGATCGGCATGCCTGGTGTCGCATCCCTCACGAGCTATCAACGCTCGCAAGACGGCCTCATCCGTGAGCTCTCTCCGAGTTATCCTTTACATCCATGTTGACGGTTGATTAGACGCGTCCGACCAGCCTGTCAAGGACGATGTGGTGGTCAGTTTCACCAAATTGGTGAGGATTAAATCTCTCCCTCTCTCCCTCTTTCTCACCCTCCCATGCAAGTCCGTGGGCTCCGCCGGCCCCGCAAGCCCAACCACCGTCGGCAGAAAACGGAAGCCGCCTCAGCTCCCAGGCACGAGGTTACGCCGCATGGTCAGAAGAAGAGTCGGAACTGGACCGGCGGAGTAGGGGCGTTCTTGATGAATTTATGGGTTATTACTTTGAGCAATTGTTTCGTTTATTAAATCATGTATTTCATTCATGTATTTGGGTCAAAGGATGTGCGTGCAAAGGGGGCGAGACGCAAACCAGGGCGGCGTACAGCAGACATTGTCACATTGAGCACCCACTCGCGGACCAGTCGCCGCCACCTTCCCAGCGCTGAGAGATCTTCGCTTGGGGACCTTGTCGTGCGTAGTCGCACCGTCTCACGAAGGTGTTGCGAGTTAAGTCCCGGGGGCGCAGTGGCTTGGTATTGCTGTGAAGGACCGCCTTGGATGGTCAGTGCGGTCGCGCGATTTTTCGAAGCATATTCCTGGCTAGCTTGGACTGAACAGGGACAAGGCCAATACGTGAGTAACATGCCGTTTGCGGAGGCAGCTCCGGGAGTACGAATGATAATCCACGGCCACAAAGGGTACAATGGCAGGTAAGGTTTATCGGCAGTGTGGCGAATTGGCCGTGGCGCCAGAGCTCTTGGAAACTTTAGCACGCTCGCTTGCCGACGTTGAAGGATTTTGACACCGCCCACATCATGGTACATATGAGCGTTCTTGAGAAGATCAAGGTAGAGAGAGTGCCAACAACTCAGCCAAACAAAAAAAGGGAAAAATACACACCTCCAGAGGCTCGATCCACCGCCGACATTTCAGCGCTATAAACAGAGCTTGGGTTTGGAATAGCGCTTTTCAGTGCCCCCTTGCCCTGGAGGAATGACAGGGTAGACCGTTATGCCAAGGCACCCTTGATGGTCATTCCAGTTTTAGCCCCTCAACCCATTCGAATTTTCAACGTCTGCACACGGCGAGGTCGTATGTCTACAAGTATCCCATGTCGATCTCCTCCCAGGCTTAGCGATGCTATTGAAAGCAAGATTTCCGAGGCGTGCGAGAGAGACGAGCAGGCTCCGCAGCCGGGACTGGGAACTCATGAACCAGGATTTTCGACAGTGGCAGTAAGTTTGGCACTGGCAGGTTACATTTGCGGAGGAGTTAAGTAGATACGAGACCTGATACGAGAACTGAAAGCTGATATGAAAGAGGATTGACAAGAATTGTGGCAAGAGACTTGAAGGTTGACGAGGAGAGAGTAAAGACTTGTCGATGGATCACTAAAATCTGATGGGCGACGGACGGTCTAGGCGCCTCACGAGAGCGCCGACTATACTGTCACCAACATTCATGTACTACTACTTGCTCGAACCCGCGGTCAACTGCAACTTCAAGCGGTACTTCAAGACACTGGGAACCGCGCTATCGCGATCACATGTTCTCCTGGCAATCCAGTCGGCGTCCGAGTCGTCGCGCTTCAAGTTGGATGTTTTCAGCACGACTCGAGGTCGGGATGATGAGGCGCGCGGTGCAACTTCAAGACATTGGGTCAGGGAAGCGGTTTGGACCGCGCACTCGCGATCGCAGTTTTCCAAACCACTTGTCTCGAGCGTCTTTCGCGGCGTCGCCAGCTTTCGTTGCTCGAGGCGACTCGGACTTTGCAAGTAGTCGACGGCGGGACACACAATTTGCTGGCATTCAGCGGATGACGCGGGATCAAAGTCACGATGAAATCATTGAAATGTAAGCACCGTGCCGGAGACTGACTATAAATTCAAGTTGTTCATTCGGCATCGTCCTTACCTTCTCTGCCCCAGCTGCCATGTAAGTGCTCCTCCGCCCAGTCCTCTCCCCAATCCAAACTCGCTCATCTCGCCCTGTAGACACCGTCATCTCGCCCTGTAGACACCGTATACCCTTCCCGCCCAAGTAAGTTCCTCTCCGCCCCAGTCCTCTCCCCAGTCCAGACTCTCGCTCATTTCGCCCAGCCACTAGCGTCGTTCGTTCTTCGCGCACGCCCACGCTCCCCAGCATCCTCAACCTACGTTCGTCGTCCACCTCAGTCGTCGAATCATTTTCCTAATCTCGCCCTGCAGCCGACGCCCGTCCCGCTTCATGCAAGTTCGTCCTTCTGTCCCTGTTGTCATCTCGCTCATCTCGCTTTGTAACCTATAGAATGCCCGCCGATAGAACAACAGGTTTCGCCACCCTCGTGACCGACATCGTGCGCTTTGTCGATAGCGATGTGGGTGTCCGCGGCCCGAATGCTGCACCGGCCTTCGCCATTCCCCAACTGCCGGGCGTGGCCTTGGCGACACTATACCGCGAGGCCACCATACTCGGGGAGCTGCCGGGCGTCACGCTGGGCCGCCAGATTTACCGCCACTGTCTTCAGATTTCCCTCTTTCGTGTCGGTGGGCGAGCGGGGTGCTCCGCAGCACAGATGGCGGTGAGTGTACAACACAGCTCTTCTTTCTAGCATTTACCGGATGAATTTCAGCTCATTACGGACCTGCTGTCTGCCGAGAACGTCGTTTTTGCGCTGCTTCGTTCAGCGGAGCGCACCCACAACTCTTCCAATCCCCATCCGCTGCACCCTGCAACACAGGCGACCCAGGTCCAACACTTCTGGGCAGTCCTGGCCCTTGCCTTCCGCCTTCACCCCGACGGGGCTCGTGCTGCGGAGCGGTGGATTGCAGGGTGGGTGTACCCAATCGTTGAGCTCACCGCACAGAAGCTGTGAGTACCTGGTTTTACTTGCCATGGCTGCATCTCAATTTCAACACAGCGGCCCGCCCAAGCCCACTCCCCGGCTGCCGAGGCGCTCTCGACGAACGGGATACCCTGAAGAGAATCTATACCTACTGGCTGGAGTGTGTTCGGCGCTGGCATCGTAGAATTTTTGTAACTTTATCACATATTTCCGTTTTGTATTTTTTTTTTTCATTACCCTCGTAAATTATAGACTCTCTGTCTCCTCCGTTCCCATGTCCAGCATCATCTATTCGCCACACCAATCACCTACCTGTTATTAGCGCTGGTTCGCAACGGCGAACCCTTCGACACCCACACACTCGACACACTTCCGGACTTGTCGCTCGACGCCCGCCGTGTCCAAGCCCTGAATCTCTCTCCGACGTCCCTCCCGACCCTAGCACAGCTCGTTTTTCGAGGTGCCGAAGGCCGCCTTTGTGCGTGGGCACCATGGACCCGTACATCTTCCGAATTATGTATTCAGACTGCTGCATCCGCGGTGGGGCGACTGAACCTTGTCTACCTGCTGTCGACCCCCCGTCTATCCTCGCTCTGGAAGGTCGCCAGTCCGAGCAGACGCGTACTCGCATGCGGCTGAGGATGGATCGCCTTTGCGAGCCTCCAAAAGGCCCAGAGACCTTCTTGAAGCCATCCTTCACGCCATGATCGGTGGTAGCGTACTCTTTGCCATTCCTCTCGCTCACTTTGTGCATTTAGGATATTTAGATCTGTTCAAGAAAGGCTGGCAGCACTGCAACGTCGCCAGCGAAAATATTCTGCTGGTCCCCTCCTTCGACATAGCCGACAACGTTGTCTTCACGCCTATGCTCGGAGATTTTGCGTTGACCCGTTCTCTAGGCATCGGTTCAGACTGCAGAACTGCCGCGGGATCCTCATCGGCGGCGATCAGGTTGACGGAGAATCCAGAAAGAGAGCCTCATCGCTCGGTAAGCCAGTCCCCAAGCTCAGCACAAAACATGCTGATCCTCTGTAAGGGCTCTCCGACGTTCATGTCTCAACGCATGCTCCGAAACTGGCCTTCTAGACCGGACTGGATGACATTGAGTGAATCGTTTACATGGATACTCATCTGGGAAACTCTTCTCTGGGGCAAATCTCTGCACTCTCTCTGGTCCTGATGTGACGCTTCAAGTTCTTGGAGCTTTGAGGAATAATTCCCCGCGGATGCCAAAGAGTCCTTCAAGAGCGCGTGCAGAGACCAAGATATCGAAGTCCTGGAGGACTCCTTCCTGGCGAAGTTGTAGGAAATACTTTCTCATCGGCAGTGAAGCCACCCAAATCATGAGCCGTCTGGTTATGCGGAGGCAGAATCACACAGCCGATGCGCACTCGGCGGCGGAGGAGTTAAAGAAGATCGAAGACTTGTGCCTCGAGACAGGCCGCAAATACATCCAGGCGGGCCTCGAGCACTTGCACTTGCCGAAGCTCGAGTAATTCTGGCCGCGCGAAAACTCGACGTGACATTTGAAGGGCTTTTCACTGAACCTCCCCCACGTCTCCAGGACGGCGAACACGGTGCAGCTCGCAGCCACGCGCAAGCCGGGGCAGCCCGACCCTCTAGAGGTTCGCCGCGCGCGTGCTCGGGCGCCTGAACCAGCTGCTCGCGATATGCACGACGCCGGTGGACCGGACTCGCTACTATGCTACTATGCGAGGCGCGCTACGATGACAGCGTAAGCGTGGATGAGCACGAGCGCAGGCGGGTGGGGCTCACGATGTTTTCTTCTCTTTTTGCCATGTCCTTGCCTTTCTTCACGACCATGATTACGCCCACGGACCTCGATGTATTTAAACGGACGATAGCCAGCCCCACATTACTTATCTGCCTCACGTACTAGATTTATTGTTGCACACATTCAACCAATAGGAGTCCCGTCCTGCTCTATAAACTCGCGTTTCTTCTTTCTGTTCCGGGGGTTCGTACGACGTGTGGAGGGGGGTGGTGGGATTACGAATGACCGAGCGTGCTGTATTGTGAGTTTGAGGCGCAAATATTGGCCGTATAAATTTGAACGCACATATCGCGAACTGCGGCTTCCAACACCGGTTGCGCCCATCCGGCAATCCAACCTTGAGCTGCGAGCTCCTTGTGGGGGTGGCGGGTGAACACAAAGGATAGGATCGCCCAGAAGGTCGCAACATGGTTGCCAGCTTGCCCGACTGGAGCTGTGGTTCGAGATTTGCCAGTGGGCGTTGGGCGGCTCGAACGAGTCTGCAAATCCTCGGTAAATAGGAAGGAACACGTATATTTTCTGGGGTACCAACCATCCTCTGAGCGGGGAGCATCATCCAGCTACATGCCCGCCCAAAAATCCGGTGCCGAGCACAAGGGATGATATGCGAGCAATGCTCGGTCCTGAAGTAACAGTGAAGTTCTAGTAGAGCTTCTACGGCCTTCCTTCCTAAGTATAGAGCAAGGGACCTTGATGCATTGGCATGGGTCCTGCAAGTGGCTTGCTGGATCCTGGCAGACCTTTAAATGGAGAGATTTGGTGGAGCAATGGCGGAAGAGTAGCGGCGCCGCAGTGCCGGCAATCGGATCAGCTAATCTCTAGCCGGATTCTTAGAAAAATCAACAAAATACTCCCCTCTCGGCGGATATCACTTTAAAAAAGTTCCCGAACCTCTTAGACCTTTTAAAACTGTTCAAATATTTTCAGGGATTGTGGGCGATCCAATAAACGGTTTCTGCTGCTTCGACGAAGAGGGTGGAAGCTGTCGGCAAACAAAATGAATTGATCCGGGCAATATGGCACTCCTATTCCCGCCACAGTACCAAAGAGCTCGATCTTTCTTTGTCCTCGCGCATCGTCGACTGCCATTTTGTTACCCGCCATGTCACTACGTGCGTGAACTATTACCGTCCGCTTGAAACTGGTGCTCAACCCCCTTATTTGCGGCCTCTAGATTCGTCCCTCATACAACTTACCAAAGAGCAAGTTGAGATCGTCAATATGTGCGCTAATGGCGTTCGAAAAGCCCGAGAGGACCCCTCTGCTCCTCGTGTCCTCATCTTCAGAACTGTTGTCGTGAAGTTTAACGCCAAAAACATCCTCAACGAGGGCGACACGCAAGCGTTCGTCTACGACGCGCTTAAGAGCCTTCCGAACGCACCACGCATCCCAAAAGTCTATAATTGCTTCTCTTGGGACGATATCCAATACCTTGCGATGGAAAAGGTCGACTTTCCCACTGTGGAGGCGTGGATTGGCTGTGCCCGCGACAAGGCTGAGATGCAGTCCCGCTTCGACATGGCCTGTCAGGCGGTAGCCGCTGCCCTAGACAGGCTTTTCAATCTCCCTCCTCCGACCGGCGCCGAAATTGGTCTGATCGAAGGCGCGTATGCTCGCACCCAAAGTGAGCGCGTTCGTACGACAAGCGGCCGCGCTCGTCATCCGTTCTTCGGCGACTCTAACGCACCGTACCGCTACACTAACGCGCTTGCCTTAGAGAAACATATAAATAAGGTATAGTTAACTGCGAGTTTTAGCAAGTTACTGACGACTTTTACCACAGGCTCTTGATCACCTTCCGAGGAGTGCCCCGCGGCTAGCGGTCAAGATTGCGAGCGAGCCGCTGGTGATGGTCCAAGGCGACATCACGCGATACAACTTCTTAATCGACCCCGAGACGCTGCAGGTGACTATCATCGACTTCGGATGTATCAGTGCGCTGCCGCATTCGTTGGTCAGCTTCACGCTGCATACGACCAGAGACGAGTTTATCGCGGGTATCGCCAAGTCTTTGGGCTGGGAACCATCCGTTAACTCTTCGGCGTTGGAAGCGGCTGCAGGAATATATTCACAAACGGCAGGCAAGCGTTTTGGTAAACACACCTGCTCTTAACATTGGACTCTTAGCTGACGACGGCTATAGGCCTAGACAAGCATGGTCTCCCGCTGCGGAAGGCGAAGGCTTAGAATCGCCGGCGAGGGACTCCAGCAGATTAGGTCCGCCAGAGAGCCGCGCTATAGCAATTAAGTGTCGTTCTCTATGTATTCGATGTAGTTATTACAGGCTCTTTTATAGTCTTCGTTCGCATGTTTGGAAAGTCTAAGAACTATCGTATAAGGGATGCCAAGGCGCGAGCTCGAGCTACAGGCAATGGTGGGGATGGCGCGATTGAGAAAGAATGAGAAACGCAACCGCGCAGCTGCAAAAGTAAACTAATTCCTGAGGCCCGTCGGGTTGCAAGCGGCTTGGCGTGATTCGTGATAGTCAAACTAGGAAAGCTAGGGTCTCGGTGGAGCACTCTAATCGAAGCCTTTTACATTGGATCTAAATAAAACGGAAGCCTCCGTTTTTAACATTCTCGTCATAATGGGAGCGCACTAGTAAGTGCTTTAATCAGATGCATGATAGGCCCGAGTCTTTTTCCCAGTCGACTCGCGAGTCGAGCAGCGCTGGCGCGAGACGGTGGGAGATCATGTGACCGCGATGCCGCATCAAGTTGGGTGGTCACTCGCCATTATGATTGAAGTCCGACTCGGACTCGTACTTGCCCAATCTTCACGTTGCGTTGCCCAGTGTCTTCGAATTCAGGTTTAGAGCGTCCGAAAAATCTGACACCCCGCGCCTCGTCATCCTTGTCGTCATCCCGACTTCGAGTCTTATTCTTGAAAGCATCCCGGAGCATCCGAGTCCAATTAATTGCGATGAACTTGAACAGCAAGCTGTGGGCCTGCTGTGCTTTCGTGGGTTTATCTCAATATGTGTGTTGGTGACAGAGTAGCCTGCGCGCTTAATGGTGAGCTAATCTCCTGCCGCTCTGATGATTGATACGCAAAAAGCTGTCCATTGCTGTTAAGTACGTATGCCTCTTCGGTTGCGCGTAGCCACCCGTCGAGCCTTCCTGGCCTCTCCCCATAGCTCACATGCGTACGTCCTTCTTTCATCTCCGACGATTTGCGTCTCAGTCTCCTTTTGCAGCGCTTGTTCACGATCATTGGCGCCTTACTATCCTTGTCGGTCTGCTTGCGCATCTTGGCGTCGTGGGAGCCGTCAATTTTACATTCTGCATCGACGATGTCCGAGCTGGCCACTGGGGGCCGGGTGGAGGGACTGACAGACATGGCAATCCCGCCCCCAACATTTCTATTGCGCCCGCAATCACCTACGAACTGTGCACAAGAGCCTGTGGATCTGGCGCGGAGCCCTTTGTATGGAATAACTTCTCGCAGCAATTTAGGTGAGTAGCCGTTGTTGATCGTTCGTGAGCACTACCTTGAGCCTTCTTACCAGTGCGTGGCTGCTCCCGTACCTCGCCCTTATTGCCCAGCTTCCCTTTGGCGCCGATGATAAGCTCGACAATGTCCTTGCTATGTTGCTTTCCGTTGGCTCACCCACGCTTGCGGCGTATTCCCTTGCCATCACGACTTCCAATGGGCACTGGATCGCCCGCCGCTTCTCACGTTTCTCGTATCCCAATGTCCGCAGTGCTGTCCAAATCCTGAGCAGGCTGCAGCAAACACCAATCAAAGTAATCACTCGCGACTCCCTGCTGGCATCCCTCGTTGTCCTCCCGGAGAACGACAAGTGGTGGAGCGAATTGGCTGGCGGGCTTGACTACACGCATACATGGAGTATCTCGTCAGTCGCATCCATCATCTGGGTAACAATTGCGTTCTTGTTTACCGTCATCAACTCGTTCACGAGTAAGATTCGTGTTCTCCCTACCCACATTCACTGAAATTCGCTCCTTAGGCACTATTACCACATCGGGAGTAAACTCCGATGGACAAGGAGTCGGTTTCGTCTATCTGTGGCTTCTCCCCGTTGTAATAGGTTCATCTCTTACGATCTCTTCCTTTCTCGGTGCTCATAACACTCTGGTCAGGTTGGTTGCAGCTCGGCCCTAAATGTGACTCTGTGCGTCTACACGAGGCGGTCGAGCGCGCCAACGCCGAAGCTCACGTCGCTTCTGACCGTGGCGCCATCCCCGCCAATGATTCGGAAGGATCCACTGACCGTGCACTCTCGCTGTCAAAGAGAGTTAGCTCCGTGCATTGCGACGAGCAGTGCAGCCCGCCTATCTACAACTACGCTCGTTTCCTGCCTTGGGTGCAGGTGGTGGAGGACGTGTACCGCGTATTCGAACAGGCGTCAGAGCGTGCTGAGCGGCATGTATCTGTCGACCGCGCGATCCCTTGGGAACGGGAGGCGAAGGGAGGAAAGGTACGGCCCGAGAACCGCCGGGGGACACTTGCTCAGGTGGAACTGTATGTACGCCCACCCTGGGTGGTACCTCGCAGCCACTGGGGCCCAGACGTACTCTCCCGGTTCCTCGTCGCGTCCTTCCTCGCGCTAGCCTTGACTTGGAGCACGACCGGTGCAGCCATCATTGCAGTATGGTTTACACCGACGATAGGTATATATATTTATATATTCCTCACATCCGACTAAGCCTTACTGACAACAACGCAGGCCTTGGCTGTCGATCAGGCGCCTATATATTGTACGGCGCGGTCTCCACCTTTGTCTGGATGATACTCGTCACCTCGAGTGCTCTCGCACATTATTCTACGCAGTCTATCGACGTCCGTGGTGAGACTGTGTACACTCGCTCTACCCGTATCGCCGGGAAGATTTCCATCATCCTCCGGCGCCTCGGCAAGGTCGTCGCAACGTGCAACGCGGTGTGGATCGTGCTCGCTTGCATCTTCCAGTTCTGTGCGTATTTTTCCGTCATTTTTCACCCAAATATTTATCACCTTCAAAAGCCTCGTTCTTCGACTGTTGCTATTGCAATAGCAGCAAGCTCGGGCTAGGGAGTTTCGCTTACTACGTGATCGATCTTGTCTCAGCGGACCTTGCGACGATGAAGACCGCATGGATTGGGGCCGTCGCACTTGCTGGGTATTAGTGCAGTCTCATCTCTGCATCGCCGAAATTTCTGATTATGTTTTGTCTAGCGGATGTTCGATTTTATTCGTTGTATGGGTCAACATCTTTATTAACCCGCCCCTTCCGCCTGAATGAACATGTAATATTTTGCTTGTTCTTCTGTTGTACACTACCCCGAGTATTATTTATTTTGTATGTTGTACCTAGTAGTACCTAGTAGCTGAATTATGCAGAACTTGAAGCTTAAGGCGAAAGATCGTGAGACCAAACAGGCCTTGACCACAGCTGAAGTTCACTAGCACTGAAAGACACGAAAGTGCTAAAAGGCGCCTAGAGTCGGTAGCCACCGCCAATCAAATTTAGTGATCTTATCATCGACTTGTCCTGAACTCTCTCCTCGTCAAAACTTAAAAGCTTCAAAGCTTCAAGCCTTTTGCCAATGCTATCAGCTATCAGTTTTCAGGTCTCGTACGGTCGTACTTACCCCCTCCGCAAATCTAACCTGCCAGTGCCAAACTTGCTGCCAAGCAGACTCGCATTCGAAAATTCCCAGCGTCTGGGGTCCCTGGTTCACGAGTTTCCACTCCCGGCCGCGGACTAGTTGGATGAACTGGGAGCCTATTCGTCTCCCACATGTCTCGGAAATCTTGCTTTCAGCAGTTGCTGAGCCTGCCGTTGTGCACCGATGGGGAGGACATTGACTTGGACGCGGAGATCGACTACAACACTTTCGAGTACGCAGACGTATACCGAGGCGCACAGGCGGACGGGAAATCAGTGGCGCGTGCCGTCACCCGCACTCTCTACGTATCCGACGCATCCGCGAAACCAGCATCAGATTCATTGGCATACTTATGGATGCACCACGTCGCCGTGCGTGGCCGCGATGCGCTGTACCCCGGCCTATGCGAGGTTAGCAGACTTTGGAAATTCGAGTGGGTCGAGGGGCTAAAACTGGGATGGCCATTAAGGGTGCCTTGGCATAACGGTCTACCCTGTCATTCCTCCAGGGCAAGGGGGTGTTGAACAAACGCTATTCCAAACCTAAGCTCCGTTTATTGCGCTGATTGACGGCGGTGGATCGAGCCTCTGGAGGTGTGTAGTTTTTCCCTTTTTTTGTTTGTTTGTTTGTTTTTTGTTTTTTGTTGACTGAGTTGTTGGCTACTCTCTCTACCACAAGAACACTCTTACCAACGTTTTCGACAAGCAAGAATTTTTCGAGCTCTGGGACCACAGGCAATCCGTACCGATGGGCCGATACACTTTACCGACCCCTTGCAAGTTAAACGTACCCTTTGCGGCCATGGATTCGCCCTCCCGGAGCTGCCTCCGCAAACGGCGTCGAACTCAATGAAACAAGATCGGTGCGTTCGATTCGCGACTTCACGTCAAAAAACACGTCGATGAGGAAATCGGGTCCTTTGGAAATGGGCCTTAGCAAGCACCGCACTTGAAAGACGCTGTCGCCGTCTGACTTGCCTCGTATGTGCTTCCCTCCCGACCGTCTTCGTCTTACTCATGCAATGAGCCAGTGTACCAATTCATCGATATCATCTCCGTTACACTATATATTCCTCCACTTACATTATTGACTGAGTATTTCGTACGCAATATTGCATCCTAAGATCATCTACTTTTGTGGCGTGCTTGACTGCACCCGGACCCGGTGTTGTGACTGAATTTAGCGATGATGTCATCCCCAGTCTCCCTTCTCCGTTCCTCCATGTCCAGCAATGTCGTCCCGCAAGCCCGCAAGCCCATCAGCTATATCCGCCACACTAATCACCCACCTTCCGGCGCCGACCTCGCGGCTGCCTCCCAAGACATCCAGAGTGTGCTTGGTGCAGAGGTTCGCCGTGTTCAAAACCAGAGGGTGAAAGCCCGAACAGGCAGTGTATACGTTGGCATAACAGGTGAGTGTCCGTTGCTGCAGGCCAAATACCACCAGTTAACCCTCCTTGAAGGTTCTGCTTTGATGACCCACCACCTTTCGAACCATACACTTCCGGGGTTGTCGTCAAACGAGCTGCTCGCATTCACGGATGCCCGCCTTGCGCAAGCCCTCAGTCTCTCTCCGACGTCGCTCAGCAGTCCCAGCTCTGGCTCTCACAGCTCGTTCCTCGAGACTGCCGTCGGTATCGCCACCCTCATTCTGATACGAGCCCTCGAATCTGCATCCACTAGAGTAAGCAATCCCTTTGGCGACAGTTGGACTGCGTGCTCGCAGCTCGTCGCGAGTGCCACAAAACTGGTAGCCTCTGAGGATCGTTGGCGAGATGCCGATGACAACGGTGGGTGCGAGGTGCTCTATGGGCGCGCGGGCTTGCTATACTCTCTCTTGCGCCTCCGCAGCGCCGCCAGACGTGCGCCGGCCAACGTCGGTGGATCCAGCTCAGCCGACTTGGTGGCCACAATCGCGGCGCTGTCGTCAGAGGATTCGATCCAGCTTCTTGTCCAATCAATTATTGAACGAGGCGCGCTGGGCGCGGCTGCGTACGCCGCCGAACTTGCAGAAAATAATCCCGCTCCCCCATTGATGTGGACCTGGCACGGAAAACGTTATCTTGGTGCGGCCCATGGAGTCGGTAAGTCGACAGCTTCCGACTTCGAACAAGATCTTCCTCTACAATATTCACTGTCTTCTTGAAAGCCGGAATTCTTCACGTCCTGCTCCTCTGTCCCGCAAATATTATTCACCCGTACATGGACTCTATTCTCCGCACCGTTGAGTGGTTAATCGGATGTCAGGATGCCGACGGAAACTGGCCCTCAGCAGCACCTAGAGGCGACAATGCTGGCCACGACAATGGGAAAGAGCTCGTACAGTACGTGGTTTTCTAGCGTCAACTATTTAATAAATTCTCTGAACTCGAACGAAGATGGTGCCATGGCGCATCGGGCATTCTTATGCTCCTCTGTACGGTGCTGCGCTGCGCGACCCCGAACTCCCCTGCGCCCCTGCTGGGAAAGGTTATCGCGTCCGTGCAGGCTGGCGCGGTCCTTGTCTACCGGCACGGCCTGCTTTCAAAAGGCGTCGGGCTCTGCCATGGCGTGGCGGGTTCCGTATTCGCCCTACTCGCGGTCTCCGACGTACTTGACCGCAGGCGCACTGACACCAAAAAAATGAAAGGCTCGCAATCTAATGCAGCGCCGGTGAGTGATGAGAGCAACTACTACCTCGTCCGCGCGGTGCACCTCGCGCAACTCGCTGCTGCACACGAGTCACTGACGGCGCGCGGGGAGATGAGTGTTCCGGACCATCCGTGGAGCTTGTATGAGGGGATGGCGGGGATGTGCTGTGCGTGGGCGGAGGTGCTGCGCCGCTTGAGCTCCAAGTCAGGTCGGAAATTTGACAGTAGCGGTATGCCGGGGTTCGACGACGTGGAGGGCGATACTTGGGCGAGTTGGTAGTAATATTCTTGGCAGTATGTAATACCTAGTCGTGTGTATCTCCGATAATGCATATGGTTAACGAATTTCAAAGATTCGGCTAGGACAATGGGACCAAAACGGAGAGTGCCCGGGGGATGGGAACGGGCACACAACGGGGATGAGAACTGAAACGGGCACACGACGGGGATCATAGCACAGAGGACAAGGGGGTTGGTACGGGAACGGAAGCGGACAGGATTATGCGTCATCTGGTCTTCACGGGTTTAGTTTGTGGTTAAAAATATTAAATTCGCGCTGTTGGACAACAAGCTCGGTGGGCCAATCTGCACTGCACCATACTATCCACACATTTATCCCGCTGGCCGTGGTGTAGACCAATAATCTATTCACAGATTAAATACGCATGTTCAACTACGAACATCTTCTGTGTTCTAGGGTCCATTAGGCGCTGTGAATGGTCTGCATATGGGCCTCTGCAGCGGCTCTAGCTTCGGCGACAGTTTTCATCATCCCAAACGCAAATGTATGAAGATCCAAGCAGCACGCAAGAACTCTGAATCCTTGGTCGATGCGCATCTTGACCATCTCGGGCCCGATTGCAACGCCGAGAAGAGGGATGTTGCGTTCCTTGGAGACTTTTGTGGCCCTCTCCACGGCTGCGACGAATTCAGGTTCGTCGCCGGTCATCCCGAGAGGCAACCCCATTTCTAAGCGGAGATCGCCAGCTGATATTCCACTTGAGAATTAGCTGCAGACAAAGACAGTTGGAACTCACCTCCAATCATGAACGCTGAGATCTCGGGCAGCTTCAGGAGAGCCTCGAGGTTCTTTATTCCGAGGCGAGACTCGATTTGTGGAATAATGGCAACATGTTTATTGGCGAGGCTGAAGACACTCTCGCCTTCCGGAGTAGCATCGGTAACCCCTGGTAACTGCGATACAAGGGTCAGCATAAATCTTCGAACTCGTAGCGAACTCACAAATGTAAAAGGCGGGAACGATCGATGTCCGATAGGCCTGATAGTAAAATTGAAGTTGCGGTAAATAATGTATTGAACGGTTGCACTCACGGGAAACGGCAGGCCGCTATTACTTCCTTCATCTCTTCCACGGTCTCCAAATGGGGAACAATAATGCCGCCCGCACCGGCATCCAGGCACCAGGCCTAAAATTAAAAATAGTCAGAAGAATCCCGGTAACCTCGAGAGATATGTCTTACCATGTAGTCGAACGCCGTCTTGCTAGGGACGCGAATCACAGGGATCATCTTACCGCCGCTTTCGTGGATAATAATTTGGATGCATTCGATCAACAGCTTCTGGGACCACGCAACGTGCTCTGCGTCCTAAACTTCAAGTCAGCACCGAATCGTCGAACCTGAGTTACACCCACGATCCAGCACCAATCGGCGCCAGTAACCGCAACGGTTTTTGCGACATGGCGACTGGGGTAGCTGAGACTGGTGCCGATGACGATTTTTCCAGACTTGAAAATTTCTTGAAGGTTTCCGGGCTGTTGAAGGGTAGGCGCACGATACTGGGCTTGAGCTGCCGAGTCGAAGGTGAAGCGTGGGCCGTTGGAACTCATGTTAAGACTGGAAGAGTCCAACAGAAAACTGGGAGTGGATTTGGCGTTATAACATTGAATCGAACCTTTATATATGCAGCTCGGTTGTGCTAGAAGGGACGCGTCACCGGGCATCGCTGCCGTTCAGCCGTTTTATCCGTTGTGCCTCCAAGATAAGAGTTACGTCTAAATACGGTCAGAGCACTTACATAGTGCCATAGCCAAGCGATAGCTTCATAATGGTTATCCTGTGTAACATGACTCAGCTGTCGGGTCAATTCCTTTCGGGGGATAATCAAGGGCAAGGGATGACTGTCCGTGAATGTAAGTATGTTCACTTGTCTTCCCGTACTCGGCTGTTTCGGAGAAAATCATAACTTAGAGGCTAGCATGACTCGGAAACCCAAAGTTGAAATCTCCGAATCAATCCGATCTTGATGTTGCCTTGAAGATCCATTTCGCTGGCCTCGACGAAAATTAGGTGCTTGTGAGAACCATATAAGATCCAAAGGAAACAACCACCCTTTCGCAGAAAACGTAGATCCGGTTGTTGACATTCGGAAGAGTCCGATCAACGATTCCCTATTCTGAACATCTAGGCAGTTTGCTTCCTTTTAAGGGACTCCATCATCTCGTGAGGTCGCTTCCAAGGCCCGCACCAGCAGCTCGAAGTCCTTCTCCACGTCCACGCGCCAAGTGCCTACCGCAATTCTCGCTGCCGGCCGCCCCTTCCACGGAAGTCCCGAAATGTGAATTTGCTTCGAAGCGTTCAGCAACGAGACGAGCTGCGAGTTGAGAGTGTCCGAACGCGCGCGGAACAAAACCACCATGTAAATCTTGTCGAGGTCGTCGGTGGGAAGAAGCTCGTACGCCGTCGAGTTGACGATGTACGATGCGACACGGCGCGCAAGTGCGATTTGGCGCTCGAGAAGATCGCAGTGCCAGATACGCCCATATGCGAATAGCGCGGCGTACACCGGCAAAGCGCGGAAGCGGCGACTATTTTCGACACCGAGATTGAGCGGTGAGGGAATAGACAGCGCGGTCGTAGATAAGTATGCGGAACTCGGGTTTAAAAATACCGTTTGCTGCAACTCGAGGTGGCGCGTGAAAAAAAAGCCGCAATCGTAAGGAACATTCAGCAGTTTATGGGCATCACCGGTGATGGAGTCGGCCAGATGGAGTCCAGAAACGCCCTCGTTGAGCGCAGTATAAGCTTCTGCGTGGGGGAGGACCAGAGCTTGGAGGCCGAACGCTGGAAAAATCAAAAGAGTAGGTCAGAAGCAAAGAAAAATGTTAAAAAAAGTAAATCCTACCTCCATCGACGTGTATCCAAGCGCCATATTGATTGGCAAGACTTCGAATGCGAGTCATCTCCTCTCCATTGGTCGCAAAACGACCGGAGCTGACCTCTCCGGCACTGATTGAAATGATATTGGCAACCCCGTCTGCAGATAGATGTTGCTCGAGGGCCTCCATATCGAATCTCCAGGGCTCATCGTCACTGAGAGGAAGTAAAATGATGGAATTCCGGCCGATTCCAACCGCAGAGGCTGCTTTGTAAACCGATGAGTGAGGCAAAGTTGAGAGAACCTGAATATTTTTGACACGGGCTTGGAGGCATGCTTCCATGACACCGAGCTTGGCAATACTCGTATGGGATGGTGAAAAATTCCTGCGGCCAGCCTCCGCAACGACAAACTCTCGGCCCAGTGCCATGCCTACCAGGTTGGAGGCGGTGGCGCCAGTAGTAAATATCCGCCCTTTGAAATCGGTTTCGCCGAACGAGAGAAGTTGCTGGAGCATCCTGACAAGGCAATTGAGCGGGCACTGACTGTGATATGACAGTTCTAACCTCAAGGTGGTATCCTCCAAGCGGGTCGCGATCGTTTCCTTTGGCAAATGGACTTGTACGTTCTGATCATATGTGCTCCCGACCCAGTCGGCAAAAAGCGCGGCATCTGTAACTGCTCCAGTGGTAAACGCGTAATAGTTTGGACAGCGGCTCGATCCCGTAAATGCAGGAGCAATGTCGTTCAAGAGATGTTTTTTGATGTGCTCGAAGCCCAGGCCAACGTCAGGCAGATGAGTGAGGAGGGATGCCTCAGCATGTTGAAGTGCAGACTCGCTTGGAAGAGCTTGCGATACCTCTGCACTCGTAAAATCCATATCGGACATGACGGTGAGATCTAAGAGTTCTCCGTTGGTTCTCCGTGTGGGGATTAGGTTGTCCCGGGGACTCTTCAAGTTACCGACCGTCTCCACTGGCAAAACCCTCATGCCAATAAGTCTTAACGAGTTTGCTGCCAGTGTTGAACTTTCCAGGAAGGACGACTCACACAATGCTCTTCCTCATCATGAAGCCATCGCGCATGCTGAAGTTTCCCTTCCCGTTTCTCTGCCGGAGACAGGCTTGGGCTTTGAACACATGAAGCAGCATCTTCTCGGCGACCTTGTTCCTGCATTCAACGGCCCAAGCCTTAGCCCCAACTACTACGGATTTGTCACCGGGGGGAATACCGATGCAGCTCTCTTTGCCGACTGGCTAGTCAGCGGCTACGACCAAAATGTTCAGGTTAATACGAGTCTCTCTTTCTCCACCGTATCTCATTCTGCGAAGGTTCATCTTCCGAAAGAAACGATCGCGGGCAGTGTAGATGACGCAGCGCTGAGGTTTGATCGCTCCGTAGCAGGTCTGGGGCAGAGGACTTAATTTTCATCGCAAACAGACTCCTTCAGCAACTACTTTCCATCGACGAAGCTTCTTTTCCAGGCCGAACGTTCACTACCGGAGCCACAGCTTCCAATATCCTTGGATTGGCTCTCGGTCGCGAATTTTCAGTGGCAGAAGCAGGCCGCCGAAGATCCCCTCCGTCGAGCTCCAGCGTTGCACAGCTCGGAGTTGTACCCGCATGCCTTGAGGCCGGCGTCCGAAAAATCCAGGTGCTAACGACACTACCGCACTCTTCTTTGAGCAAAGCCGCGTCAGTGGTAGGGTTGGGGACAAATGCTATTATCTCCCTCCCGCTCAGTGAGGAAGAGCCTTGGAGATTCAACCTCGACGCGCTCCAACAAAAATTACGCAATTCAGACTCCACCGCTAGCATTATAGTCATCAGCGCCGGCGAGGTAAATACGGGGCGATTCGCAACTTCCCGAGATGAGATGATCAAGCTACGAGCACTGGCTGATGAGCACGGTGCATGGATCCATGTTGACGGAGGTCTGCACTTGAGATTTACATCATTGAAATAAGTTATTTACATGATTTCCGTTAGCGTTTGGTCTTCAAGCCCGTGTCCTGCTTCCAAGCCCATCTTTCGATGCGATCATCGACGGAGTTTATTCGATTGAGCTTGCAGACTCTCTGACAGGGGACGCGCATAAACTTCTCAATGTTCCCTACGACTGCGGCTTCTTCTTCACTCGGAATCTAAAACTGCAGCAAGCTGTTTTCCAAAATGCAGCGATACCAATCGATGACATCGCGGACATACCATCCGCCCATAATCTCGGCATCGAAAACAGTCGGCGCCTGCGTGCCCTTCCGGTGTATGCGTCCCTCTTGGCATACGGACGTGGCTGGTACCGGAACCTGCTGGAGCGTCAGATTGAACTTGCGCGCTCCATAGCGGCATTTATCCTGGCTTCCGAGTCGTACGACCTCCTCCCCCGCAATACAGATCTGACCAGGATATACATCATCGTGCTCTTCCGTGCGCGTTCACCGACTTTGAATGCCCAATTGGTACCAAAGCTGAATGCGTCCGGGTTGATGTATGTTTCTGGGACTCAGTGGGACGGCGTGCCTGCAACTAGAATTGCGGTGAGTACTTGGCGCATCGATGTCGGACGGGATTCCGCTCGGGTAATCACAGAACTTGAGAAAGTCGCACGAGAGCACGATGAAGCCGGCATTTAGGCGCATGTACGTTGGGAAATTAAATATGTGTAAAACAATTTTTAAGCGAGAAACTCGATGTGTTGAATTGTGGAAAAAATATCTCAAACCAACCAAAATCGAACCTGACTTCACTAAAAGATGATGATCATGTTGCCGCTGAATACCATTCTCCGTTGAACCTTCGGATCCCCACTGGCATCATATAAACTGTTCCGTTGATTATGTACACTTGGACCCGCTGCGCTATAAAACGCAGCGGGAATTTGAGCACAAGCAGCTATGCATTCCTCTCCCGAATTTACCCTCCCTTCGCCCGAAGCCTCCCAGGGGTACATGGATGTTTCGGCCCTCGAGGCGGGAATCATCACACTTCCGATGGCGCTGTACATCAAAGGCGCGCCCCTCACGGAGGTAGCCGTATGCCCGTCCATCGCTTTCGTTCTGAAGCACTCGGGGAGCGGCAAACAACTGGCCTTCGACCTCGGCATACCTCGCAACACAAACCCTCTCCCGCCTGTTGTGAAGGGGGTGATCGCGAAATACATGCCGGTCGAAGTCCCTCAGGATGCTGCAGAGTCCCTCAAGAAAGGGGGGTTGGAACCTGCGGACGTCGAGACGGTTATTCTGAGCCATCTTCACTTTGACCAGTACGTGCCCATCCTGATTGTCAGCGTGTTCGGAGTCTGACTTGAGAATCAGCATCGGGGACCACTCGCCATTTACACGCGCGACTTTTTGTCATCGGTGGCGAAGTGAAGGACGAGCTGCTGGCCGGCTATCCCCACACTACAACCTCCGACGTGCTCGCGAACTCCGTGCCCCTTGACCGCACGCACTTCCTCGCCCCCTCCGAGTTCACCACCTCCATCGGACCATTCACCCGCGCAATGGATTATTTCGGCGACGGAAGCTTATACCTCATTGACGCCGCGGGCCACATGTCTGGCCACATCAACGCCCTCGCTCGAACATCCTCCGACGGGTCTTGGATCTACCTCGGGAGCGACACCGCGCACGACGTGCGGCTACTCACCGGCGAGAAGGAAGTCGGCGAAGTCCCCGATCCGCGCACGCCCGGGGCGATGATTTGTGCCCATGTTAACAAGGAAGTCGCGATAAAGTACATTGAAAGGGTTGGATCGCTGATGAAGGTTCCGGGCATGCATGTTCTCATGGCGCACGACTGGAAGTGGTACGAAGAGAACAAAGGAGGCGCTGCATATTTTCCCGGCAATATCCCGCCTCGAGCAGTGTAAACGGATGGCCCAATCCAATTCCGACCCAAGAACTTGAAGGACGTACATCAATAGATTATCCAAGTGTGCGGTAACTGTACGTTCCAAGAAAAATTTTGAGGTCATCGAGTCTGAAGGTTCCTCAGCAGTTGCTATCCGAAGGAAGGACCTAGCATTTTTATTCTAGGTCGCAGTTTGATTTTAGGTGAGCAGAATCCCGTGTGGCGGTGAAAAGGCCTGTGCAACGAAGAGCGGATGGTGGTCGAAACACAGAGAGCGTTCGGCAATTACCGGAGTTGAACAAGTTGAAACTTCGAGTTCGAAAGCGCACAAATCGATATACGGCCGAATTCTTTAGCAGGATCATGCTATATGCTCAGGGTTTTTTTCAACCGCTCCCCAAATTTTGACAGAGATACCGGCCCTGGTAAACGAGTACGCAAAGCGCAGTGCGGCGATGAAGGAATTCGAAGTAAGGAGGAAGATTTATTGAGAGATTTAGAGTACTAACAGACCGAGCCCACTCAGCAGCCCACCACTAGCCCACCGGCAAGTCCACCGACAGGAATCAAGCCGAGGATGCGATGAGTGTCTAGTCGCGCATTTGGGCAGAATATTACTCACATTCCGCTAAATGAGTGCCAGGACAGGAGGGAGTATTCCGCCAAGGTTGGTGAGAAGGCCCGTAGGCGCCCCATCCACGGGGATGGGCAGCCTGTCTAGGCCGAGTTCAGGAACAAGCTTGTTGAGAGGAGTGTTCACACCGTGATGAGGAACATTCAGTACGCGACGCAGCTGACGAATAAAGGAAGTGACTGACATCCAAGGTGCTCGCGAGAGCGTGGAGAGAGGTGACTGCAGTGTTCAAAGCGTTTGCGAGTTATGTGAAGAGTTCCACAGCGGCACGGTGTTACGAAAAGACCGCACAGACTCGACAGAGAAGACATGCGGAGACCATCTCCCACAACGCAGTCCATTTCGAGGATTAGTTTGCGTCATGAAGAAAAATGTCCTGTCGAACCGCATCGACAAACAGTTCAGTTGCACGAGGAGCAGTCGTGGGAGATCAGCACCGGTCACCTCTAGGTTTGAACCACATCTCAGTCTTCTGTTGAACATCTTGATACGCATCCGGAGGATAAAATTTACTTTCCGTCCGTCGCACCACATTGCCATTCGCTCGAGTCTTTCGTTCGAACTTCTAAACCTCGTTATCCACCTCGGCAACCCAACTCACCCATTCCTTCTCCCCGCTCCCAGTCCACCTCGCGCACTCCTCCACGGCCCGCACGACACCCTCCACATCCTCCTTACTCACGCCCAGCCTCCTCAGCCCCCGCAGATGCCACAGCGTCGGCCCCTTGAGGTTTTGCGCCATGATGCTACTCAGAATCACCAGCTCCGTCTCAATCTCGCTCAGCACCTCGTGATCGCTTAGGAACAAGCCGTAAATCGCCGACTTCTCCACCCAGGTGAAGTCGGCCTCATGCGAACCCCAGGTGGAGAAGATGGGCTCGAGGTTGCCTTTGTAGAGGCGCTTCATGAAGGCCTCGCCGCGCCTCGCCAGCGCCGCGTTGGGCGCCAGTGAGCCGTCGCCGCCGTACCGGGGGGACAACTCGTTGGGAAAGTGGTGGCCGGCCGCTTTCTCGGCGGCGGCGAGCGACGCGACGGCCGTGATGACGAGGGGGATGCCGACGAGGGTCCATTCCTTGAGGAGCGTGTCGCGGAGCTGGAGCGAGACGGGGCGGGCCGCGGCCGCGGGAAGCGCGGCGGTGGCGTGGGTGAAGAGCGGGCCGACGAGGGTGGGGTGGCCGAGGGCAGTCAGGGTGGAGGCAGGAAGGATGTAGGAGCAGCTCTTGGGGAGGGTGGAGGGCAGGATACGGCGCAGACTGGTCACGAGGGCGGGAAGGGCGGTGGCGGCCATGGTGACTAGGTGGTCAACTGTCGGCAATCAATGTGAACATGACAAAAATTGACCTATCTTTATCCGCGCAAGACTGTCTTGCTACTGTCAGTATTCGGAGGTCCTCGTTCATATTTTTCAAGCCAGAAAAAATGATTTAGTCAAAGGTTGACGTGGTTACTGACCTTGGATATGGTATTCTGTGAAGCTTTCAGTACGCATCGCCGAATGGAGGAGAGACAGGGGATGATAACATACGAAATGGAGGACTATTAAATTGCCCAAGGAAGAAGCGGCAGACACAGAACTAATTAAACGCACGCACAGTTTATCGAGTGGAGTAGGGTGTGCGCAGCAGCGGTATCAAGTGCACTACTCTGCCGATGTCGGCGAGCGAAGATCTAAAGAGGTTTCCAAACAATGGAGTACCAGCATTAGGTTAGTTGTGATCCAATGTGCGGATGGCTTGAGACATTGAAAACTTGAAGGAGGCCATTGGCTGCCAGTCGGTGGGTCTTTATTCGACAAAAATAGTAGGAATCCGAGAATATGAACAAGAAGTTCGAGGCAGAAATGGTGTGAACACACTCCAACAGTTCACGACTTGGACATGGACTATAAGGCTAGCAGTGGCGCAGACCATCTTTTATTGCGGATAGGAGGTTTAAATCCTTCGGCAATCACCGGTACACATACTCCGAGTCGGGTAAACAATCTTCCAACAATCTTCTCGACGCAACTTCCACCTCGCAACTCAGCGCGACGCTCGCAACTCGCTTGTCGGCAGTCGTCTGGACTCCTCCTTCCAACCTGAGCTGTTTCAATGTTTCTGCCACAGAAAATATTTATCTTCAATTTTCCGTGCAATTTTGAAAGAGAATTCCGCGATATCCAGCCAGGCAATTCTGAGGCAAACGCACCAGAACTCCCACAACTTTCTAAATCTCGCCGACGGGGAATCTTCTCAGAACTAAAAATACCTCCTCAAGGTCCTCCCTTGTCAGATGTTTCGCGGCCGTTTGAAAGGAAGACGGGCCTTCCATTCCATTTCCCTTTCATGGTGCAACATTCACTGGAAGACCTCCTCGCGCATGGCGAAAGCGGAGCTTTGACTAAGGTACGCCCTTGTATAAAAGCTGCCTATATTGCTCCGTGCCTTGCGAGCATCAACCATGTTCGCGCTGCCCGTCTACCTCCTCGTCGCGTCGGCTGTCGCGTGCCACGCCAAAATATACAACGCTGTTTCTGATCTCCCAGGCCTCAGCTACGATTTTGTAATCGTTGGAGGTCAGCCGTTTTTTCTGTTCTCGAATGTCTTCCTCACGTCTTGTAGGCGGAACCGCTGGTAGCGTCGTCGCCAATCGTCTGACCGAAAACCCCAATTTCTCTGTACTCGTGCTGGAGGCGGGTCTGACGTGAGAATTGCAAATACATTCTTGGCCACAATTGAACTGTTAAACTTGCTCAGGAATGAAGGCGTCGTTGACTCAGAGGCGCCCTTCCTCGTCATCGACATGATGTCGCATCCGATCTGGAGCTACAACTATTCGACGACGCCGCAGTCTGGGCTCAATGGGCGTGTCGTTCCGTACGCACGCGCGCGTATCCTCGGCGGGTGCAGTTCCCACAGTCAGTAGCAGCACAACGAAGTAGTACTTCATTTAATACCCTCTCAGATGGAATGTACTATACCCGTGGCTCGCGGGACGACTTCGACCGATACGCCGCGCTCACGGGCGACGAGGGCTGGTCATGGAATCGACTGCTCCCGTATTTTTTCAAGGTGTGGTAATATCTAGATGATGTACCCATCTCATGCTCTGTGCCCTCAGAATGAGCGCTGGACGGAGCCTGCAGACGGGCACAACACGCAGGGCCAGTTCAACCCGCGTGTGCATGGCACGCGGGGGTTGACGTCCGTTAGTCTGACGGGCTTCAGTTACCCCGCCAGCGCGCGCGTTATTCAGACGACGGCGGAGCTTCCCGACGAGTTTCCGTTCAACTTGGACATGAATTCGGGCACGCCTTTAGGAATTGGTACGTGTTATAATTTCTCTCAGTGGATAATACCTGACAGACATGAAACAGGCTGGCTCCAAGAAACCATCGGCGGCGGCGAGCGGAGCAGCGCCGCGACGGCGTACCTTGCCCCAAAATTCCAGCAACGCCCGAATCTGCACATCCTGCTGAACGCGCAAGTTTCCCGACTTATCCCCAACTCTAGCACGGCTGGCGTCGCATTCCACGGCGTGGAGTTCTCGCAAGACCAAGCTGGTATTACCGAAACTACCTTGCTAAATATGAAGCTGAGCGCGATATTAGTGACTCTATCAAAGGTGACAGCCCGCAACGAAATCATCCTTTCCGCCGGCGTCATCGGCACGCCCCACATTCTGCTGAACTCTGGCGTCGGTAACAAAACCGCACTAGAAGCCCTCGGGCTCCGTACGCTCCTCGACCTGCCATCCGTGGGCCTCAACGCGACGGACCATCCGGTCCTGAGCCCAACGTGGACCGTGAACTCAACCGAGACACTTGAGGAAATCCGCCAGAACGCGACGAGGTTCAATGAAGCCTTCGCGGAGTGGAATGCGACTCGGACGGGGCCATTCACGGCAATTGGTGTAACGCACGTCGGATGGGCGCGGCTTGCAGCGGAAACGCTCGCGCAGTTTGGGGACCCCGCAGCGGGGCCAGCAACGCCGCACGTCGAGTTAATGTTTACTGTGGGTCTCCATGCCCGAACGCATGTCCAGCAGCTAATCGAGACACAGGCCGGCAGTTTCGGCGGACTCATGCAAGGACATTTCTTCAGCATCGGCACCGCCGTCGTCGCCCCCATGAGCCGTGCGTCGATTTCTTGGAATTTTCATTACCTAGGTCTGATGACTTCAGCAGGCGGGTCCGTTGCGATCAACAGCAGCAACCCATTCGACGCCCCGCTGATCGACCCCGGGCTGCTCGCGAGCGATTTTGACGTGGTCGCGCTGCGCGAGGGCGTCAAGATGGCGCGGCGGTTCGTAACGGCGCAGGCCTTTACGGGGTACATCCTCAACGAAGTGAACTCGCTCGCGAATGCGACGACGGACGCGGCGCTGGACGCAGCTATCCGCGCGATCGCGGGGTCGTCCTCGCACCTCGTCGGCACTGCGGGAATGTCTGCGCGTAACGCTGAGTATGGTGTGGTTGATCCCGACTTGCGCGTCAAGGGCACGCACGGGCTCCGGATCATCGACGCGTCGGTGTTGGTGAGTGGGCTGGTTTCCAAGTTCGAGGGAGATGCTGATGGGCTTGGAAGCCGTTTGTACCTAGTGCGCACCCGCAGGCGGCGACGTATGTGGTTGCAGAGAGGGGAGCGGACTTGGTCAAGGCGGCGTGGACGTGAGGGAATCGTAAACACAGCTGACAGTTGTCTCGGGTTCTAATTCTTCAATTCTATGGATTATTTGGGGGCGTTTTATTTGTTTCATTAGAAGACGGGATTTAACTTGAGATGGAATCCCTGTGCATACGAATTTGAGCCCGAGAAATTGACGAAGATGGTCAGGTGATCGCGATTTCCCTCTGCACGACCACGATGGCAAGAATTGCTCTGCTCGTCGTTCCTCGCTGACACCCATCCAGGACATCGATCCCCTCGCTGACACTGTCCCTCCTCGCCACGCCATCGAGTCTGACGAGGAAGAGGACGAGTACAACCCCCTCCGACCCCAGTCCAGTATCGCCAAACCTGTCGATGTCGAGGTCGTAGGCGACCTCTCACCGGTTCCTGCAGCTGGATTGCTCGTAGCCTCGAGCGCCCTGGCCAAGTTTTGGGCTCGCGGTGCAAACCTGGGTGAGCAAATCGCCGCCGTCATGGTCAACAAAATACAGGTGCGACGCGCGTCCAGCTGCAAGTTAATTATTGACGCATTTTTTCAAGGTGGGACTGCTGTTCAGGCCGTCGTGGACAAAGTCTGTTGTGCTGGTCTCGGAGGTCACTACCCGGTTGCCGCTGTGGGCGATGCATCCGTACGCACGCGCCGTGCTCGAAGCGCTACAGCCAAGCAGGTAAGCGCTGTTCATTGTTAACTTCAGCGACGACTGAGCGCATCTCAGCGTCGCACTGCTCGACACCTACGCTGTCCCTGCATACATCGCAGAAGAGCGCATTTCGTATTCAGATGCGCCCCTCCGTTACCTATGCACGGATGCCCCAATCCCCGCCCTCGTAAGTCGAAGCCGATAGCATTCATTATTGCGATTGAATAATGCAAAATGCAGACATCCTCCGCGCAGCTTTTCGCACCTCCAAACCTCGTGCAGGCCACCTCCGCAGCGCTCATCGCGCTCCGTGCCCAGCGCGCCGCCCCTGCGACCCTCGTGCTCGTCCCCGCCCCGCACATCGCACCGCCGGCCCCACGTGCCCTCGAGCCGAGCAATTTCGCCCACCTCACTGACGACCTAGTCCCCTGGCCGCCCGCGCTCGTGCGCACCGCGCATACGCTCGTCTTTGCCGCCCTCGCCGAGCCGGGCAAAGACGTTGCGTGGACGGCCCCCGCTCCCGAAAAGCCGCACCCCGTCGCACAGGAACAACGAAAACGCCCCACCGAGTTTGGGATGTACATCTAGCGCTACCACACTGAATTCTAACCAATGTATAACTGCTCTTGAATCTCATTCTGTTCTGCAAATTGTTCTTCATCTCATGATCCAGTGGCGGAAGGACAGTCGTATACAGCAACAAATCAGGCTGGGTGTCGCGGCCCCAGGAACATCGCGCGCGGGGAGTCGTCCCCTTTCGCTAGAGCTCGATGAGGGCGGCGGCGAGCTTGTCGCAGGCGGCAATGAGGTGGTCCTCGGCGGCCTCACGCTTTTCGAGGGTCATTGCGCGGCTTTCGGAGCACCTGAAGGTGCTGGAGCTACTGGGACCTCGTGTTCAGATGCTTGATCACGTCGACTCGGCCAAATCCTCGTCCATGTTGTCCTCGACGATGGTTGTGGAGGTGGATGCACGCGGAGCCTGGCCTTCAAGCAGAGACGACAGAACTGCTAGAAGTGCTCGAGAAGGGAACGACGCCATCCCAGTCTCGAGGGAGTTCAGCCGCCACTCCAGGGCTTTGTAAGCCCTGCAGTCCGCAATGACTTGCGTGCCCTGCGAGTAAAGGACTAAAGCAACTCGAACGAATTTTGGTTTCATATACAGTAGGATGATAAGAAATAAACTAGGAACACGAGAGCCCCCAAAGGCCTTCTATGGGCTGAATACTCTGAAGGTAAGCTGGGATCCATGAGTATCGAGTTCTCTCTGATAGACTACACTTACATTTTGCATTTGACAATGACTGAATGAAAAAATTAGTTCACATGATCCAAGAACTCCAAACATGACCTACGCCAGGAGGAAAGATCAGGCCCTCCTCAAGGTGCCACGATGGACCGAATGTTATGCCAGCTTCATCCTGGAAGGCTTCCAGTAGATGTTTACCGGGGACTTTCGCTGACCCGGGTCGGGGGGTGATGATGCTGACGTCGGGATCATACAGCCAAAAAGACGAGAATAACGGCGGGGGTATAGACGACTTGAGCATGCATAGGCAGTCGACCAGTCGCCACCATGATCTTGCCAATACGATCCACGTCGGTGGTGCAGGTCTTATCAAATCGATCTGCCACCTTGTATCCGTAAAAGTACGTTCGAGTGGCATCGGGGGGCGCAGGTGGGTCGGTAATGTCGCATTCAGAACTAAGGACTCGTGAGCTAGGATTCGTTATAGAGAAACGAGCGCACAGGGTTCGAAATGTGAGCATAGCTATGGGACAAATCGGGCTCCGCGTCGCGGCACCAGGAATGATACTTAGCTCCTATTTGCAAGTTGCAGGGTTTTTCAGACGTCTTCTTCTGGACTTGGCATTCATGAAGTCCTACCGACATTCAACGTCATTATATCCAAGTTCAAGCTCGTACTATTTACTGCAGTTTGAACGACAAATGTATTTCGGCCTGCGTCCCCTGGAACCACTCTCAAACCGGCACCTGCCACTGCAACCCAACAACTGGACATGAGTGGCTACTCCGCGCGCACCCCCACCTTCGTAAAACCCGAAACCAGCGCACACCCAATATGATCCTGAGGCCGACCAGTGGGCCCCAGGAAAGCAGCGAACAGGCGAAAGCGACGACCAGACAGCAGGAGCGACCACCAGAAAGCAATGCAAATGTCCACCGAAAGCACCGAAAGCAAATAGGAAAGCATGAGATGTCGGGCGTCGTGTCATGAGGGGGGGGATGTCATAAGGTCATGAGTCATAAGGTCGTCAACGTGAAGGTCATAATGTCATAAAAAGTCGTGAGTCGTACTCCAGGAGGAGGTAGTCGTGACTGCTGCGAAGGTGTCCAGAGCGAGGGAGGCCAGTACCGGGTTTGACCGAGATAACGGAAGGAGGGGATGAGGGGACGTCGGGGGTTGAGAGGAGGGGCAGTGCGAGGGTGTCCTGAGCGAGAGAATCCGGTACCGAGTGCGACCGGAATGACGGAAAGAGGAAGGGAGGGGAGGTCGAGGGTTGAGAGGAGGGAATCTTGAGCGAAAAGCCGTTACTGAGTGCGACCGGGAACCACGAAAGAAAGAAAGAAGAGAAGAGAAGAAAACAGCGAGCCACCGGTAGACTCAATAAGCAATACGATTGACCCGAAATCGCAGGCAGTTCCGAGCCCATTCCAGGAAGCGGTATCCACGGGTACGCGGGAGGTCGCGATTAGAAAGTTGCTGACCATCCAGTACGATCCGCGAGCGGACATGAGAAAAGCGCTTGGTCTTGGGTTTTGCTGGGGGCTCCTGCGTGACCTTGGATCCCGACAACGGTGCCACAGGAAGCGCCAGAGGGAGCACCTTCTCGCTGAGGAAACGGGGTGTCAAAGGTCTGAAAGCCACGGGAATCAAACGGCGAAGGGCCCGTTGAAGTGGCTTATCTTGCATGTCCGACGTGGGCCAAGGAGCCTTGAAGACCTTTCGCGATGCCACCAGAAGCGCCGGGGGTGAGGGCTTCTCGTTGAGGGGAAGCGTGCCGGAGGGCGTGGCCCGTTTGGGATTCTGCGGAGGGAGAGCAGCCGGAGAACAGAGGGGAGACGTGTCCACCTTACGGCCAAGGCGCTCCTTGACGCGGACGAGCCACGGGCGCGACTCCTTCTCTTGAGACGCGAGGACGTGTTTTACCGAGATACGGCGCCGGGGAACGGCGACTGGGGGGTGGAGGGGCGATGCAGCCGTCTTGCGGGTAAGCCGCTCCTTGACGCGGGCGAACCAAGTGCTGACGGTAGTCGCGGGAAGGGTTTGGGAGCACGGTCGAAGCAACTGGGAACAAAAGTAAACCTTGGCAGAGGGTCTATCCCTTTCTCGTAAACCTCTCCAGCGACAACGAGACCCGACTGTCCTTTCCGCGGAACGTGTGGTGCCGATGGCTGCCAGGGAGTAGAGACATTCCCCGCAGCAAGCTCCGCCCAGTCCCTACGACGAATGATCAGTTTGGCGAGTATCAACGGGATAAACAATAGTTACACGCATGAGAAAAATGTATGGCGCTTGAGCTCGGCCAGCGTCGTTCTCGTCCGGCGGTTCTTCGAAAGACACCAAAGGACTACGTCTCGGACTTCCTCGTCAAGGTCGTCCTCCTCCCTGAATACCACAGGTTCGCACAGGGCCGCCTGACGGCACTCCTCGAACGTACCCGGATTGCTCGCGAACGGAGACTGGGGAAGAGAGCATAAGAATCACATCGAATGTCAGGGACGAAGGAAACTTACCCGGCCGGTCAGCATGAAAAAGAAGGTCATACCGAGCGACCAGATGTCCGTATCGAAGCTATACTGGTTGCCGACGTACTGATCCGGGCTCATGAATGCTGGCGTCCCGCAGCGTTCGCTCGTTACACACTCCTCCCATCGAAACGACCCCGAGGTGGCGTTAGGATCGGCCTCGAAGTGCACGAAATCGGGCTCTTCGGGATTGCGGGAGAGCGGGACATATTTACCGAGCCCAAGGTCGCCCAGCACGGCATTTCCCTCCGCGTCAAAGAAGACGTTACTCGGTTTCACATCGCGGTGGATAATGCGCTGGCTGTGCAAGTTCTCGAGCGCGATGATCTAGTTTGTAAACGGTGAGAAGCGGAGAGAAGCAAGAGGAAGGTGCTTACAAGTTGCGCAAGGTAGAGCTTGGCCCGCTCCCTGGCAAACTTGCCCTCGAGGTCCAACTGGGTCGCCAAGTCCGGCCCCTCACACCACCGCTAATAGAGAATAAATGTAAACTACGGAGAATAGGCAATAACGGAAGAGACCTACCGACAGAAGGTAGTAATGTGCGCTATCGTGCCAACTAGCTTCCAGGCGGAGAAGGAACGGTGAAGAACAGCTTTGTGAGATCGAATGAAGTACGCGCTGCTCCCGGGCCGTCGAGGAGTGGGTCTTGGGGGCGACCTTGAGCGCGTACCGCTCACGCGACCGTTTGTGCTGCACGAGGTAGACCTTGGCGGTAGCACCTTCCCCGATGGGCAGAAGGATATCGAAGTCGTCCAAGGCCATGGGAGGGACGGTGTGGGTCTACGCAGCGCAGAGGGTATCAGTCGTCGGCCAGCGACGATGGCAAGAATGTGTACAAACCTTCTTATTATTGTATTTAAAGAATTTTGAAAACCTAACGGTTGATGACATAGGTCGGCAGATGAACTGCAACGTCGGCGACGGGTCAGCATCGCAGAAGAAGAATGGAAGAGGGAGACACCGACGGGGGATGTAGAGAACATTGTTACTTAACGAGGGTGCGGCTGGGGTTGCTTGAGGGTAGGTGGTGGTGGTTCACGAAAGAGAACAGAATAGAGAGACAGGAGAGGCTGCGCGGATTAAATACACGGGAGGCTGACAAGAGGCTGACCATTTGGTTCTGGGCTGGCAGGTCAGAATTCCTCGCTTCTATAGGGGAATAGATCACTCAGCGTATGGAAACATCCAAAGCGCCGGCGACGCGTGTGTGCGCGCTGGGGGCAAGAGTTCATCGAAAGCAGGTGGTTGTACAGGTGGTTGTACAGGAAGAAACCAAAGCGCGTACACAGAGGTAAACAATTCGAGACGCTTCAATATTGAATATAAAATATGGAAAGTAAAGAGCAGATTAGGCCGAAACTGTGGATCCTAAAGGCCGTAAAGTCATCGCAGGGGAGAGTTCAGCCGAATGGCGACGATGTGCCCGACGAGCCAGGCGGGGCTTCGGCGCCTCTACAATCTAGTTTAGCTGCTGATTCCGAGTCTGCGCCAGCTCGAGCTGCCGCTGCAGGCCCTTGAAACACAATTCAAAAAAATGAAGTCAAGGAAAGACGTGAGGCTCTGCGACCGTGCACTCCTTGCCGCCCTCGCGCTCCTCGGCACTCGCGGACGCGCACTTCATTGGCCCCGCGTGTGTTCAGCGAGCGGATCGACCCTCTCTTCGCGTCGCTGAGCTTGCGCCACCAGCCGGACTTGACATCGGTGTATGCCTTCACGCGAGGCTCCGTCCAGCCGCTCGCACACATTAAGACGCGTCCTGCCTCAAGCGCGCGCAGAGCTGGCGGAGCGCGCGAGTTGTAGCGGGCGCGATGAGGTGATCAAAACGATGCACACCGAGATTCTCAAGCTCAAGGGCGAGGTGTGCGCGCCGACGCATCAACTTCGAGCTTGCGGCGAATGGACCGCGCCAGAGACCGGTCCAGGGGATGCACCCGGACAGGGCGCGGCAGATGAGCGAAATGGCGGGGCCCTCAAATTCGACGCCGGCGCTTTCAGCGACCACGCTGGAGGAACGGCAAAAGAGCGCCCCCACTGAGGAGGCGGGTATGGACGAAGAGGAGCGTGCGACGGAGGCGCGCAGAGAACGGCATCAGAAGGAGAGGAAGGAGAGGGAAGCGCAGAGAGCGGCAGCCCCCCCGTTGGAGCTAACAGACCTGAGCGAGGGCCAGACACGGCTAAAGCCACGAGAGGAAGCACGCTATCGGACATGGACGTTGAGTCAGACGAAGAGAGAGACCCGGCGCGGCAGGTTACGCCGCAGACAACTAACACTTCCCCGGCAGACGGTGGACGAACCAATGTCTAGGTCACCATCCCCCGCTCCCAACGCACTCCAGCCACGACTCCGCATCAGGCAGGCAAACCTAAATAAGTCTCTAATCGCGCAGGACCAATTCATGCAGTCCATCCGGCCCTCGTTCCATGATATTGTGCTAATACAGGAGCCGTACATCGACTTCCGCGGCGTCTCACGCAGCAGTCGGAGATACACCTCCATATATCCCCCCACGCACACGCCAGACCAGCAAAAAACCCGGTCAGTTATCTTCGTCAACACCCGACTACCTTCCTCCTCTTGGGTCGCCATTCCTATCCCATCCCCCGACGTCACCGCAGTGCAGATACACGGCGGCTTTGGTACGATCCGCATCATCAACATATATAATGACTGTGATCATAACGATGCGCTAACCGCTGTGCGCGATTACCTGCGCAGCCCAGGGGCAGCTATATGCCCAATCTTCCCTCTCCATTATGTGTGGGCGGGCGACTTTAATCGGCATGCCATCCAGTGGGACGAAATCCGCAACCACCACCTATTCACGACGCGCAACCTGGAGCTCACGCAACCGCTTCTGGATCTTCTAGCACGATACCGTATGAAGATGCCCCTCCCGGAGGGAGTGCCAACCTTAAAATCCTTCGCCACAGGTAACTATACTCGAGTCGACAATGTTTTCTGCACCGCCGCCCTTTTCACTGCTTACATACGCTGCGAGACGGATCCCAGGAAGCCAGCAAAAACCGACCACTACCCCATCGAGCATGAAATTGACCTCACGATCACCACAGTCGCCCACGTCCCCCGCCCGATTTTTCGCCGCGCGGACTGGCGCATCATGCGGGAGACACTCACCGTGAAGCTAGGGGAGTGCAAATTTCAGGAGACCTACAGCTCCATCGAGGCCGTGGAGGAGGCGATAAGCCGTGCGAAGGAGGCGGTTGATTTCGCCATCCACGCTTCAGTCCCCACCTCAAATCCCAGTCCCCATTCGAAGCGGTGGTTTGCTCCATACCTCCGCGAACTAAAAAGCCACACAGATAGGGCCATGCATGCCGCATACGAGGAGCGGTTCGACCTCCTTCATCCCGCGCACGAGATAGCGCGCCTGCAGCAGAATGAGTACACCCGGGCAATTAAAGCACGGAAGGAGAGCTTCTGGATATCGTGGCTGGCTGAACTTGATGTCAATTCAGTATGGACTGCAGGCCGCGTCCTCGGTGCGGAGGCCTCGGATGGCGGCACCACCCGAATCCCCACGCTTGAGCGAAAGGATCCCGTCACAAAGCGGGTGGTGGCGATGGCCGTGACCAACGAGGAGAAGACGGCCATGCTTCGCGAGGAGTTTTTTCCCCCGAAGATGGCAGTTTCGTCGGTGCCAGACAACCCAATATACCCACCGCCGGCCTGGAAGTGGGAACCCATCTCTGACGACCTCATACGGCGTGCAGCGGCGCGCATGAAGCCGTGGAAGGCGACATACCCTGGCTCCACCCCCAATTCTGTCATACACAATTGCACTGACCTGCTCGTCCCAGTATATGGTCCCATCTTTCGATCCCTACAACATTTGGATCATTACCCGGATCGGTGGGCGGAGGTGATGAGCCTCGTGTTACGCAAGCCAGGGAAGACAAACTACGCGGACCCATCGGCTCACCGCCCCATAGTCCTATCGGACGGCGAAGGCCGATGGCTTAACGTCGCCCTGACCATTCAGAACACCGAGGAGGCGGAATTCGCGGGGATACTCCCCAATAACCACTATGGCGCACGCCCCGGGAGATCCACAACGGACGCACTTCACAAAGTGATCACGATTGTCAAAGGTGCGTGGCGGGCGGATAAGGTGGCCAGCATCCTTTGCATGGATGTCAAGGGAGCCTTCCCCAGTGTTGACCTCGACCGCCTCATTCACGAGATGCGGCTTCGCGGCGTACCGGTGGAGCACACGGACTGGATGCGCCGCCGATATGCAAGGCGGACCAGCCGCATCAGCTTCGGGGACTATACCTCGGAGCCGTTCGTCGTCGACAGCGGTCTCGACCAGGGAGATCCCCACTCCGGGTTCGCGTACCTTGTGTACAATTCAGGGCTGGCTGAGATCCCTGATACGACGAAGGGGGAAGCGGCGGTTGTATTTGTGGACGATAACACGCTGATCACGGTGGGAAAAGATTTCCAGTCGACCCACCGGAAAATCCGCGACATCACTCAGCGCACAAGCGGAGTTGACGACTGGGCAGACACCCACAATGCACGCTTTGGCCCCGCCAAATACCAACTCCTGGATGCTTCACGCCGTCGCGTACGACATCCCTTCCTCGTCAAGAAGCGAGTCCCTGAAACTCGGTTCCCCCTCACCCTCGGCAACCACACCATCCCATCCTCGACATCGGTAAAGTTGTTGGGAATCCACCTCGATAGAGAGTTGCGCTGGAAGCCGCAGTGTGCCGCAGCCGTCGGCAAAGGCCACGGGTGGCTTGCCCAATTTGCACGCATCACGCGACCCACGAGGGGGATCACCGCGAACCCAATGCGTTGTCTCTACCTCGGCATCTGCGTACCGCGGATGCTATATGGAGCTGACATCTTCATGTCCCCGTTATCTAGGACGTTCGGGACAAAGCAGCGCGAATTGGGCATCATGAAAAAGCTACGCACCATCCAGCGCCGCGCTGCGCTCGCCATCACAGGTGCCCTACGAACCACCCCCACCGACGTCTTGGATGTCTATGCACAACTCCTCCCGGTGGCCCACCTCGTGGAGAAAACGCGCTTCGGCGCCGCTCTTCGGCTCTCTACGGTCTCGAAGAGACACCCCCTCTACAAGGCAGTGGTGAAGGCGGCGCGGAAACGGCCGGCGCATCCGTCGCCTTTGCACGATTTGATGTCTGAGTTTGGATTATCAGCGGAGAAAATGGAAAGAATAGAAGCAATGAGACAGAGACCAGGATGGAAATCGAGTATGGCGGTGAGTATACCGAGCTCGAAGGAAGAGGGACTAATAGCAGAGGCTGCCGATACCGCCGAGTGGAAGGTCTACACGGACGGGTCGGGGATAGACGGACACATTGGAGCATCCGCGGTGCTGTTTCGCAATGGGGTCGAGCTCAGCTCGGTACGTATGCGACTCGGATCCGAGTTCTGCCATACGGTATTCGAAGGAGAGGGAATTGGCGGCTGCCTAGCCCTACACCTCCTCAGCGCACAGCCCGCCGTGCACGGCAAAGTGACGATCGTGGTGGATAGCCAGCCTGCGGTGAACGCCGTGCGGCTGGCTCTGTCCACACCATCCCACTGGATCTGGGATGAGATGCACGCGCGCTGGGGCGCACTCATGGACACGCACCCAGAGATAGAGATGACTTTGAGGTGGGCACCAGGACACAGGGATATCCCCGGCAACGAGCGGGCGGACGAAGAGGCGAAAAGAGCAGTTCAGGACTCCAGCTCACCTGCGAGCGCTTTCCCGGCCTCGCTACGGGGCGACCTTCCATGGAGCAAATCGGCGACACGCCAGGAGTTCAACGCGGGACAAAAGAAGCGAGTACGGGAAGAGTGGCGGCAATCTCCGCGGTACCAACGCACGATCATCTACGACCGCAAACTCGACAAGGGCTCGTACCTACACCTCACCGACCACCTCCCACGCAGCCTCGCAGTCCTCCTCCTGCAACTCCGAACCGGCCACTGCCCCCTTGCGAAACATCTACACCGCATCGCCAAAGCCGAATCCCCCATCTGCCCGTGTTGCCGCCAAGCGAACGAGACGGTTTCGCACTTCCTGTTGCACTGCACTGCACACGCGGACGCCCGCCGAGAGCTCGTCAGGGCTGGAGGTCAATGGACGCGTGTGCTGAGCAAGCTTCTAGGAGTAAAGAAACTTTATCCACACCTCTTCCGTTTTATCGCACGGACCGGTCGCTTCCGCACTGTTCACGGAGAACTCCCAGACGCACCCCTTCTATTCACGGAGACCCCTAGAGAAGCTGTCGACAGTGTCCTCGCTGAAGACAAGCGCAGGGAAGCCGCAAAAACCAAGGAGAAACGACTCGCCAATCTGGCCGTCGCTCAACCTGTCGCATAGCCCTCTCGTCCCCTTTACGCCGACTCTCGCAACGCTCTTCGCACGCCTCTAGCCTCTGCCATCCCGTAGCCTCGCCGCTCTACTCGTCCCGACCTGCCCCCTCCCGGTCCATGTGCCGGCACCTACTGCGTACAACGCAGACGTCCCGATCCTCGTCACCCTGGTGTCCCCTTTTCCTCCTCTCCCTATCTACCTATCTTCTCTATCATCATTTACTTACATTAGGATAATCGTGCCCGCGCGGCCTACACCCCAACTAACATACCCATCCCTACTTTTGGCGTCTCGACGCCAAACATCAGCAAACCCTGATTTGGTGCTAGCGCGCTAGCGCTCGCTAGCACTCGTTAGCAGGTCGGCATCTCGCTAGCGCTCGCTAGCAGATCGACTTCTCGCTAGCAACCCGGGTTCTCGCTAGCACTCGCTAGCGGGCCTACTTCTCCCTAGCAAACTGACATCCTGTAGAAAAAAATATTAGGTTATATCCTTCCCTCGTTCTCTATGAATACGACAACCTTATTTTGATTAAATAAAGCGGTAGCCTCAATGTGATCTAAAAGCAATGGTTTGTGTGTCCACCTATTATACTATGGATAAAACAAGGGTACAAGCCCAGTTCAGTCCTCTTCTCAGTAGCGTGTGATCTCCTTATCACGCTGCTGTAGGCGTGCACATCGGTTTCGGTGCCTCTGCGGCTTCGTGCCCTCTGGGCGCCCATAACCCCGCCCGTCCCCCCGCGCCGCCCGCCTTCTCCTTGGCGCATCAACAAGTGAGCACTCGCTCGTCGTCAGGAGGTTCGCGACACCTGCCGCGTCCACCAGCGCGGTCTGCACGAACTTGGTCGACGGTCCCCACCTTGACCATGTCCATTGTCCACATACTCTCCCTTCGCGGTGTCGTATCCCCACCCGAACTTGTCCGCGGCGCCGGACTGCCTGAGCAGCGTCCCGACGATGACGCTCGCCTCCTCGCCAGCGTTGGAGAGGATCGCGCGTGCGGGCGCGGTGAGCACGCGGCGCATGATCGCGACGCCAAGCTCCTGGTCGAGGTTCGCAGTGGGGATTGGTGTGGCGTCCGGCGAGGTCGGAGACGAGGTGGAGGAGGCGGCGCCGGAGGACGACGTAGCGAGCACGGGGCTCGCCTTGAGGAGCGCGCCGCTGCTGCTGGGGAGGATGCCCTCCTCGACCGCCGCGCGCGTCGCGTTGAGCGCGTCGTCGTACCTATCCTTCTTCTCGCCGACCTCGACCTCGCTCGCGCCGCCAACCTTAATCATCGCGACGCCGTCCGAGAGCTTCGCGAGGCGCTCCTGCAGCTGGCTACGATCGAACTCGCTCGTGGTGGGGTCCGTGACGAGCGCGCGGCGACCGTGTCTTTGGGGCCCTCGCCGTTGAGCACGATCGTGTCCTCCTTGGTGACGGTGATGCTCCCTGTCGTCCCGAGCATGTCGGGTGTGGCGCGCTCAAGCTTGATGTCGAGCTCGTCCGTGAAGACGACGGTGCCCGGTGAGTATTGCGAAGTTGCCAAGAATGCTCTTGCGGTTGTCGCCGAAGCCGGGCGCCCTGACGGCAACGACCTGCAGCTGCCCACAGAGCTTGTTAAGGATGCACGTGGTGAGCGCCTCGCCGTCGACGTCCTCCACGATGATGACAAGTGGGCAGCGCGCCTGCGCCGCGGACACCACCCTCCCCCTGCCCCTTCCTGCGCCCCTCCCCCGCACTGAACCCGCAGCGCCCCGCCCCCGCACAGAAGACGGCACGCGCGGCACGCTGAGGGTATCACTCGACTCCACGCGGCTCCGCGTCATCGGCGCCTGCGCCTCCTCCGGTACACCAGAGATAGCAGACACAGCGGAGGCAGCAGACATCGCAGACCGCAAGCACTTCGCCACAGCGCACATCGGCGAGGGCGGGCGCATGTGCATTTCCTCACGGGGCATGTGAAGTGTTGCCTCGTCAAGGGGTATAGAAAGCGGCGGGGGCGCTTGCGCGGGGAGAGCTACGACAGGGTCAAGCTGTCGCACGTGGCGCGGGGATGCGGGTGTGAAGGTATTGAAGCCTCAATGCGCATCTCGAGATTGTCGCTCGGCACTGGGTTCGTGTCTGAGTTTGGCAGCGCGTCAACGGGCATCCCATTATCCTCCGCGCCCAGATCAAGCTCGTCCGCCGGGCGTGGATTTGGATTGTCGTCTACCTCGGTCTATAGCGCGATTATCAGCTATGTGCACTGCGCGCGAAGGATCCGCAATACGCACCTTCACGGGCTTCGGGGGTAGGGCACCTTCTCCTGATTCGGGGCCGGCTTCGGGCGTGCTCTAAGATGATTGTCAAACATGAGTGAAGCGCAGGCAAGCGCAGACAAGATGTACCTTGGATTTCGCGCTCTGTGCAGGTTTTTCTGCGGGCGCGGCGGGTTTGGTCTGTCGCGATTACATCTCAACTGGGCAAATACAGACGCGAGAGAATAAGCACCTTCGTGGATCTCGGAGACGCGGAGGCGGACGGCACGCGGGCATGCACCGATTTCGCCTCGGGCGCAGGTGCGGGGTTTTCAGCAGGCGCGGGCTTCGCTACAGGTTCAGCCGGAGCGCGTTTGGACTCGGGCTTGGCCTTCGCCTCAGCACGCGGCTTCGGCTTCGATTGTGGTTTCGCGCGCGCCGGCTGCGATTTTGACGGCGCAAGAGAAGGCGTGGGGCACACAACTTTCGGCGAGCTCTGCGCATTGCTGGCCGCGGCGTTGGCGTTTGAGGCGGGCGTCGGTTCGCGCAAAGGGGCGGCGTTGTCCTGCCTGCGCAGGGACAACTGAGAGTGTGAGTGCGTCGTCGCGGGGGCTCGAGACTGTCCGCGCGTCGGCACTCAGCTCCGCATCGACCAGCATATCGAGATCCACCACGGGCGCCTCGAGTTCGAGCGGTGTGTCAAGCTTGCGCGGCACATGTACGTGTATCACCTGCATCTCATTATTGATACCCTCCGCGCGCATATCGAAATCGTCTACGCTCTCGAATTCGGGGTCGGGGGCTGCGGATACTGGAGCGGGCGCGAGCGGTACAGGGGACGCATCACCCATAACGCTCAAGTCCGCGGGCCTGCCGCGGCGCGCGTCAGCAGAAAACAGCATGCCTGTGTGGTTCAGCTCTGGATCCAGGCTGATCAGCTGAGTCGTCTTTCTCGCCCGACTATCCGCTTCGCTAACTCCTCACCCTGGCGCGAGCATGACCTCGCGCTACGCCTCATACGTAAGCAGTAGCCGCCGGAGCTTTATCTTCGTCGTCGCGTTGTGCGCGGTGCGTGCAGTGCCTGGGCTGCACCTCACGCCGCCGTGCCTCCTGTTTCTTGCACCTCATCTCAAGCTCCGCGGCCCATCCTCAGCTGCGCGTCGCATAAGCACCTCGTATTATTTGCACTGCGTCCGAAGCCCGGCATCGTGCACTAGTGCGTTCACGCTCGCGCTCGCCCGCGACTTCTGGGCCTCGGACGTGCGCCATCTTGCGGTGCGGACACGGAGGTGAGCTGCAGGATATACGTTAGCACAGAAACAGCCGCACGACAGGGTGTGCAGCGTACTATGAGTGACGCGTGGACGCAGTAACCGGAGCCCAAAATATTGATGCAGGAGGCGCACGCGGAGGGATGCCGAGATATATGGTCGGAAGTTGCTGGGCGGCGCTCGGGGACGTTCAGGACGATCATTGGACCTGTGTGGCGTGAAGACGGACACGTGGGACGTGTTGAAGCCGTGGGGGTTGAACTGCGAGGTAGCTGTGAGCACGAAAAGACAGCGAAAACAAATTGCACGTACCTCCCTCGCCGTGAGTGCAAAATATAGTGTTAAAAACTTGCACAGTGTTGCACTAGGTAGCGCGGTGCGCCCCGGGCGTTTGGGTATGTTCGGCATGATTGTGGGACGCATGCAGGATGAATGAAAACGCGCGGAAGGCGTTTAAGATGTCGAGGTCAAGCTGTGAGTCAAGTATTAACCCTAGATGAAGCTGGAGAGCAAATGGCGCGCACCTCGAGCGCGCGCCGTAGGCAGATGCAACACTATGGCCTGGTCCCTTACGGTTACGACTTTGACGGGGCCGGGCACAGCTGCGACCAGCGGGCGCAGAGTACACCTTCACGGCGCTCTCTCGAGGTCTTGCGGCGATGTAGGGCTCTTCCCGGATGGTTAGGTTCCCCGTTGTCAGCGCGCGGCGAGCGCGAGCTCGAACAGGATGTGCATCATGGCGTAGACTTGCACAACGAAGCTCAAAATAGGAAGCTGCAGAAGGGCCCCCCGTGCGATTCTCGGCGAGGAGGTGGGGTGATCAGCGGTAGAGCGCAAGTGAGCTTTCGACAGAGCATCGAGGGACATGTCTGTGGTCCGTGGGGATTTGAGGGGTTCAGAGTCGGTCGGCGCCTATGCGACGGAGACGCCGGACTACGCGGTTTGTGATACGGCATGGAGGTGGACCAGGTGGTGGCGTGAAACCGGTGGAGCGCGCTGCGACACAAAAAATCTTATAAGGTGTAGTTAGTGAGCTGTGGGAGTGGAGGGTTTCTACCTTTCTACCAAGGGATGTGGCCAGCTACACAAAGGGCGTGAGCGCGCCTGGGACGGGCAAGCTGACTGTACACATACAACTCTTGGTGTCGGAGAGGTGGTGGAATGAGATTTTGTGCCGTACAGTAGACTGCTTCACTGCGAAAATCGTTGAGCGGGGAAAGATTAACTTCAAGCTACGTACTTTGAGCTCGGCGTTCAGGTCATCTTGGCTCTTCCATGGTGTCCGCATGCAGGAGCGCGAGATAGCTGCGCTTCTGGTGGGCTAGCTCAGCCTGCTCCCTGACAACAGCGTGTCAAAGAGCCAAAAGGGATCAATGAGTGCTGTGCTTGATAGCCACGGTCCTCCAAGAGAACAGCGGCGGAAGGCGGCACAGCGAGAGACAGGACTTAGAAATTTTGACAGGGAGAAAGCACGTGATGGGAATAGAACAATCCAAATATTTGGTCATGGTTCGTTTCTCTCTCTCTCCTCTCGACCACCACTTTCGTCCTCACCACATCCGAGTCTGGCGATTACGCCAAACTGGATTCGCTCTGATGGCCGCCTTGTCCCGCCGCCTGCAAATCCCCTGCAGACAGTGTCTGCCGCGGTGTGCGCTACCCATGGCCAGCCCACTCACGAACGGCGCGCAGTGAGCTGAGCTCACGGTGCAGCATCCGATGTACGCCCGCGGTCGGCAAGTTCACTGGCAACGCCGTGGTGCAGCTCTCCACCGAGACGTTCGACGCGATGCCGCATGGGCGAGGACGTGCGTTGGGCGTCGCACGGGCCGTTCATTGAGCACCTTGCTAAGGCAGTTTTTCCTCGTGTGAGTGGTCGTGCGCCGACCGTAGAGAGAGACTGATGGAAGGAATCACCGCCAGTAGGACGAGGCTCTCCTTGAGACTTAGTGTCGACGCGCACTGTCGTGCACTCCTTTGATTTCGTTGAGAATCCTGGCGAGTACCACGGCGTGTAACACCTTCGCCCCACGCTCCTTGAGCGCCTTGGCCCCGACTCGTTCCCCATGATCGTTGACGTAGGCAGTGCGTCCCTCCCTGATTTCGTGGTCTTCCTTGTCGGCGCTCACACCAGATATAGCTGCGTACTCGGACAACTTTGGTGCTCCCTTCGCGGGCCCTGCATCGAGGAGCAAATACCCGGTGCAGGTACGTACATGCCTCCTCCCTTCTCTCGTATGCTCACCTCATCCCACAGCGTGCATCCCGCGCACATGAGCATTGATATGTTCGCCGTCAGGATCACACAGCTCCAGGTCAACGCGCCTTGGAAGCGTCGCGTACCTACATATCTGAGTCTGATGATCATGCCAGACCGGATCCGACGCCCACAAGATCTCCCGTAGCAGCGCCGTCGCTGTGGGCATCTCATTGACTCGCTTGTTGGTATTAGCTGTCGCAGATGCAACTAGTGCGTGCTAGTCTCCTCTTTGCATATGTGTGGCTAATTGTTCATTTACGGTGCGGCCCTGATTTCTTGGAGAGCACACAGACCGTGTGTGTTGATTTTTCTATTTAACAACCTTTCTGAGTGCTGACTATAATCCCCATGAGATGCTCATTCACTATCACTGTGCGGTAGAGGAGGCAGTACGTATTTTCCGCACTTCTGAGAACACTTACTGAAAGATCTTTATACCATTCCCTGTATCTCCGTTGGCCATGAGCCTGCGAATTTTCGCAGCCACCCGTCGCGCGCGCGCTCGCTTAGAGTCCCGCGGGAGCCCTGCGCGGATTCGACACCGTCGTCATCTTTGCGCGGTAGCACGGGTGCCCATGGCCCGTACGGCTGCGTGCACGCAGCAGTTTTGAGCTCGCCGCACCAACGCGCGTGGGACCGCCTGGTCTTAATCGCGTAGTGCGGCGCCTCGGTGAAGCATGCAGGCAGGCACCTCCTGCCGGCGCGTGGATGCCGACTTGAGCGCGCCGCCGCGCGGAGGTTCCGGGGACGACGCACCCGGATCTGGATGTCGTGGGGTGTGTCTGCGCAGGATGGCCACGCGGGCGTCCATGGTGTGGAATGAACGCCAACGGACTTGGTTTTCTAGCCACTTGTCATGTTCGTAGTAGCATGCACGAAATGAGATTTTTACTTGAATGTATTGTGGGATCAATTTTAAGTGAGATTTCAAGTGCTAGCAAATGCTAGCAAACCGACCGCTAGCACTCGAGAGCGCTCTCGAGTGCTAGTAGACCGCTAGGGAGCGCTAGCAGCTGCTAGTGAGTGCTAGGGAGTGCTAGCAGCCGCTAGCAGGTGCTAACAGCCGCTAGCAGCCGCTAGTGAGCACTAGCAAGTGCTAGGAGCTGCTAGCAAGTGCTAGCAGGTGCTAGCAGATGCTAGGAGAATGGCTAGGAGCTGCTAGCAAGTGCTAGGAGCCGCTAGCAGATGCTAACGAGCGCTAGCCGACCCGCTAGCAGTTCTAGCAAGTGCTAGCAAATGCTCGCAAGCCTGCTAGCAGGCGCTAGCAAACACTAGCAGTGGCTAATAAACCTACTAGCAGTTGCTAGCAGACACTAGCGGACCGTGCTAGCAAGTGCTAGCAGCTGCTAACAAATGCTCGCTAGCGCTAGGGAGAGGGGACCCTTGCTAGTGTGCTAGTGGGTGCTAGCACGCTAGCAGGCGCTCTCTAGCGCTAGCTAGCGAGACCGGTTTTGCTGATGAAGACCGTTCGTACGGCCTTATGTTAGACCATCGGACATTATGCCACAGTTACTTATTCAATTAGACCAACCGAGATAGACATTACAAGTAGTTTAGAAGGATCCCTACCATATCGTACGCGACAATGGGGAAATAACAAGGAGTTAAAAAAAATAAAAATAAAAATAAAAAAATAAAAAAACTTCGAGCTTGAGCGAGAAGCGCGGACTCCACAGCGGCGGCGTACAGCGCGCCTGTGATGAGGCCTGGGACGTACGAGACGAGCTCCTTGAACTTGGAGTGCAGGTGCCTTGAGCTCGGACATGTGAAAGCGCAGGTCCTTGGACTCGGATTCCCCTGTGAGTACATGGATACGTTAGCACGCATTTGGGGAGACGGGCGCGCGAGGAGACTCACAACGTGCAGCTCCTCCACCTGGCCTCCTCGTCCTCGCCGCGCCACTCCTTTTCGACGCTCGTACTTGGCGAGGAGGTCATCGATGTCGATGTTCTTCCTCTCGAGGGCGCCTTCCATTTGCTGGAGTTCGACGAGCGGCAGGGACCAGCGGCGCGAAATATTCAGTGGCTGTGTACTTATGTAACCGGCCCTCTCCCGTTCAAGCCCCTATCCTCACCACAAATGTCGAGGAAACCAAAGCCAATGGCAAAGCGCAAAAACGCTCCCCTCGAGTCCGCGAGTATCTCGCGCCATTCCCCGTCTTCCTCCCTAGGCGCCAGTGGAACTGCTCATCCTACCCCGCCACCGCTGTCCCCAAACAAGCAACTGGTTTCGTTCGACCAGAACCCGATGCCCCTTCCAGCCATTCTGTACATTCCCGGAAAGCAGAAAAATGAAGATGACCCGTACGACCTCGCTACGCTTGCTCCTTCCGTATCACAAGCTCTGCAAACAATTTCCCCGTACAACTCTGGTACGAGCAGAAGTGGTCCAGGATCGAAAAATCGACGTCCCCACTACTGGCTTGTCCGGTCCGTCGACAAAGGCCTGGCTTCAGCCTGGTTTATTTCTTCCGGTGGGACATCTACGGTCGAAAAACAGACTTTCCTTGAGGCACTCCGCACCGACAAGAATCGGATGATCCCCCTCGATGAGGTGTCTCGCGAAGCGTCGAACTGGCCCAGTCTTCTGCCCGCTCCTTCTGTATTGCAATTTTTAAATCCGACGACTATCTCTACTCAGAAGAATCCATTGCAAGGCTTCCTTATAACCACGGCTGAGGCCCTGTTCCCCACAGCTGATCTTGTAAGCTCTTCCCTATACGTATTTTGTTTCTGCAGTATGATTAATCACTTCGCTGTGTAGACATATTATCTCCCCCACTCCTTCTCGATTCCGAAGTATAAAGTGGTCTATATGGATGCCTATATCCTCTCCCTTGAGCAGACTTCGATGGGAGCGGGAGGTGCAGGAGAACGCGGTGCCGGAGGCTCGGGTCTGGGAAGTGCCGGAGGTGCCGGTGCAGGAAACGCGGGAGGCTCGGGCGCGGGATCGGGAGGTGGAGGAGGAGGAGGAGCGGGAAGAGCGGGAAATGCGGGTGCGGAAGACGGGGGTGACTCGGGAGTTGGAGATGCGGGTGCAGGAGGCGCAGGAGGCGGAGGTGAAGAAAGCGCGGGAGGAAGCGGTGAGTTTATAGCTATCATCAAAGGCTCCATTAACAATAATATGATAGTGGGAGATGCCGACTCGGACTCTGGCGACGCTCTGGAAGAGGCGATCTTCATAGCTTCCCTGGGTGGACCATGGGCACCGGCTTTCTGCCGTGTGGTCGAGCTCCTGTTGCGTCGACGTGAAGAGAACGCCAAAGAGGAATTACTCCATTCACAACAACAAGTGATGGAGTACCTCGAGGTGTGTACACTCTATTTGCTTTTACTATATCTGTTCTCAAGAATGCCTCATGAAGGCCCAGGCCCAACTCAAGGAACCCTGGGAGGACATCCGGGGAGCAGTAAGCGTTGGGTTCCATACCTTCCCATCTTGGCTCACCATGTTTGTCCAAAAGATGTATCTACCAGAATCGGACGCAGAGGAAGATCTGCCCTCTGATGATGATCGCTCCATTGAGACGCCCAGTAACTCACTTCCCTAGGACTCTATTTCGAAAATTTCCGGCAACACAGATGCGGACGAGGATGGAGAAGGCGTCCTCCGCAAAACGGCAGCTTTAATTCACGTATAGACGGCGGACTGTATCTCCCGGTTTAGCTGCCTTTTGCAAAAAAGTTTGTGGAAGAATCGTGTGATGTTCGTTCAATTTGGTTCGTAGGTGGCGCGGTAACAAGTCCATGACTGAGAACTCTTAGCGTTACGAAGAACTAGTCTCTCAAAGTACGTCGACAGCCGTGCCTCAAGTATTTGTACGAAGACCCCATCGATGAAGATGTGCAAAGTATTCACCACATTATTGAAAAAACAAGAAAAAAAGAAAAACGGCATGAAAATACGACAACCCCATCCACGGCCTAGGCTTCCACTTGTTTCTACCCGCATCCAAGCCTCAACAGAGACTTTTTATCATACCTTCACTACCGCCTGCTTGCATTGTGGCTTGTGCGCCTTCCAGTCCTTTCGCTGACAGTCTTTGGAGCAGTATCGCACCCTTCCACACGCAGTGCACTTCATCATCTTGGGCTTCCCTTTTCCTCGGCAGACGAAACACCTTCCGGCTGCTGGGTCCCGTCCGATCTTTTCCAAGTAGGAAACTGCGAACAGCGGGGAGAATGCCACCCTGACTGCAAACGGCGCCAGCTTCGCCCATAGGGCTACCTTCGTCATGCCCTCGACATCCTTGCCTTTGCCGCATCCACACAATGGGTCGCGCTCCATCTCGTCTGATAGTGGGACGTTTCCTTGCGCGACGTACTCGCAATTGTTGCCATGTTTCCAGGAACGGCAACGCTCGACCAGAGTGGGCAATAGCCTTTTCCATGCCTTGATCTCGACCTTGGAGACCGCGATATTTCTCATCACTTTCTCGTTTACGAGCTTGCCGAATGGGACCCCTATCTTTGATAGAATCTTCTTGGTCAAAGGGAGCACATAACCGTCGCAGACTACCGTGTGCGAAGAGAGGTCGAAGCGGAGGTCGCTGACGAATAAGACCGTGTCGCAGTTGTTTGACTCCTTGTCGGCCAAGCAGAACACTCTTCTAACATCTCCGCCTTGAGCTCCGGTGGACTCCACGAAGATGCTGTTCAGCGTGTCTTTGACGCGCATCAGCGCATCGTCCTCGTGGGATTTCCTGAGGGCGTATTCACGAGTGGACATCATAGACGCGAGGTGGCCATTTAGCCATTTTTTTTGACTGGCTGTTGTGACACTTAAAATCGGCAGCGAAGATAAATTCACCCGGTGTATATTCCACGGATGGAGCTTGGTGTCTGTGCCGATGACTGGGAATGGATTAACCTTCATGCCTTCCTGTTTGAATGGACCCGAGGGAGGGACAATGACCTACACGAGTTGAATCAGCGACCGTTCTCCACGAAAATGATGTTGCAAACCTCGATGTAGGATGATTTCCTGGCTAACCTGAGCTTGTTCTGGCTACCGATGACGGGCATTGGATATACTACGTTCTGAGCATGCTTCCCGACCGCTAGTCTCATCACGCAGGGCGACAGTTGCGAGATCTCCGGCATCGTGCCAGAACTGAATAGACTTCTCGCCTCCGTGTTTTGTACTTGAACCACGGACGTCATACGACTAACCAGCTCGCATTCCTCGTCCAGTTCCACTGCCACGGGGGCAAAATTCCCGATCTGAACGGTATGGTCCGTTGTATGTCGCTCAGACGATATCTTTGGAGGCGCCGGGAATGGATCCTGAGGCAGAATGTGGACATGGTCCTCATCCATTATGTTCGCACTGAAAAGGGACTGTTCCATGCCGAGCCTTTGGACAACGGGAGTCACTGTTGCCGGCGTACTGCGTATAGAGAAACAGATCCGGGTGTGTTCGGCGGGCTCGAGGGTCAGCAGTCCGGCGGACATTGTGAAGGAGACGACGATGGGCGACGAGCCCTTCCACCCCTCGGGATCTTCCTTGAAAACTACGCGCGGACGGCTTTTCGTTCCCATCCGGATGACGATCCCGAACGCAGCATGCACTCCCGTGAAAATGTTGTGTGTCCAGTTACCGCGGGTATCACATTGGAGAATTGGGGTGCCTATGATTTTAGCTAGGCTGCGCAAAACGTCGAACTTCTCGCGCGGGACTACGAGGATGACGCGGACGAGGAGGGGGACGGTGTCCCAAGCCGCAAAAGGGCCGGTTTTGTCTGTTATGTGTAGAAAGGAGACGGTGTGTACCCCATGGAGGTGGAGATGGCCGCTCAAGTCCTGATAATTAACGGAATCCATCGGCAAGGACTGGTCCGCTTCCTTGAGGTCAATGAAACGCTCCATCACCTCATTCCACAGGTCGGCCGGTATTTCAAAATTCTCCCGAATGAGCTTGAGAAATAGGACGAAGCTCTCTCGCATGTAATGTATCAGATTCGACGCGGACACCGCATTGCGAATGTTGTTTTCGTTGATCCTCCAGAAATGTCTGGCGTCTTCCTGCTCGAACAGTTCGTGATAGATGTCATAGAGCAGGGTTCCCAGCTGCCGTCCGTCCCACACAGGGGGCAGCGGTTTAACCTTGCCGGAGAAAACCAGCGGGTCTGCGGACACAGGCGACTTCCACGTTGTTGTCTGATGGAATTGATTTTGCCGACCAGCCTGATACATCCGCAGCTCATGCGTATTCGACCGCGAGGAAAATCCCGACAGGTAATCGATGGGGGATACACCCAGGAGTAGACCGAGCGTGTGGATGTCGGCATGAAGACGGTCTGCAAATTCTTTTGTCGCATCTGTGCCGTGGAAGAGCAGGGACTCCGTATAGAGGACGCTGCCCCGGGATGCAGGAGGCCGCAGCAAGGGCACGGTCGCGATCAGGATATTTAACAACCCAATGTGGTCGGAGAGGTTCGAAGTGTCTATGACATTGAAGGTCGCCGGCGCGTTGCCGTACTCGGCGGGATTCAGCTGGAGTAACTGCGTCTTCCACTGTGCGACAGGGATGCCCAAATTCAGCGCTCCCGTGGTGCCGAAGCCTTTCAGCGCCCTGCACAGAGCGGTCGCTTCGCTCGCAAAGAACCTGATGACCGGAACTCTACCTCCAGAAGAAATAGAGCCGCGAAAGGCCAAGCACCAATCGCTGAACTGGGCCTTGACTGTTCCAACAACATCATTAACGGACACACGCCCTCCACCATTCCCGAACAAAGCCGCTAAGTGGAATGGGGCGACAGGATCTGTACCATAATGCACGTTGCAGTCGTCGCCGCCGAGGGAATAGACGAATGTGGGGTTGAGGAAGGTGGCAGCAGAAGTTTCCTTCGCCTTGGAAAACGTTGTCCCTGTTCTCCAATACGCCATGAACTGCTCCGAGCACACTTTGAGGGCCTTGTCTATCAGCGGCCCAGCGGAGCGAGCGCCAATGCCCAAATCATTCGCAGATCTGGATTTCGCGCTGAAAGCATCCCGGATTGTGTTCTTTCGGTCGGCTGGTAAGCTATGCATGTCGATGTAAAGACGCCAGTGGCGACGGAGCTCTGTCAAGGTGTATTGGGTGCCCATCCTGATGATCATGGCGTACTTCGAAGAACCCCATTTTTCGAGGGATTCTCCGATTTCCAGGAGCTTTTTACAGTGCGCGGTCAATTGCGAAAGCGAATCCTTGTCGAGGTAAAAGTGGAAGAACAAGTTCCAAATGGTGGTTGGATCGAGCTGATCGTCCACTAGTAGTGTGAACAGAAGAACATTGCGAGCTGCAGCGATCCTCGAGTCAGATTACATACTTGACAACGGGATACGAGGGCCTCACCTAAAATGGCGGGGTCGATATCGCAACAAGTAAAGTCCAAAGGACGGTCCGCTGCAGACCATAGAGTCAATTATCTTTCAACCAGGGGAACGAAAGAATCTTACATCCCGGGGCCTCGCAAAATATGCTATATAGAACATTTCTAGGGTCTCCACATCCGAGGAGCAGAAGATTGGCGGGTTCCTCGGGGGCAAGATCTCTTAATAGAGACACCGCCGACGTGTTGCCAATGGGATAGAAGAAATATCGCCCTGGAAAGACAAGGGGATGCGCCATGGAGTGATAGAAGTTGAAGCACTAGCGCCCGTGGAGGTCAGCGGGTTTACAGTGGCCTCGTTTAGACCTCATGTCGAGTAGACTTTTTGGTCAATCAAGTGTGGGAATTCGTTTATATAAATCGGCGGGCAATCGAGGGCGGAACTTGTTCATGTTCATGATTGGCGCTGGGCGCTAATTCCTGAAGTTCGAATTCCGAGTCGTTCAGTGCTCCCAGGAAGTGTACACCGCGTTTGTGGCAAGTTCAATGTTCTAGTTGACAGAAAAAAAAGACGCAAGAAAAAGCGAGCCGGAGTCCGAATAGCATTGCCATTAGCATCTGCTGCCATGAGGAAAGTTGCTCTATAGGGGTTTGTGTACGTTTTGTTGGGGCGGGCAAACAAGGTCGAGAATTGGACGACAATATGGACTGGAAGGCATCCTCGTTCTTGGGCCCCTTCCTCGATGACCCAGACGATGGCGGTGGAGGCCTGCCGCCAGGGTCGCCTCCGACCAGTGCGTGACCTCAGCGCGCGCCCACTGTTGGTGTTACTGAACATGTTGAGCAGTGAAGTTCGAGGGGCCCTGGTTTACCACTCAGCTCGTTCTTTCGACCAGCATAGGCCTCTTCTCGTTCTTAGTGTTCTCCTACTGCCGGACCCGGTGGCCAATACTGTTTGCACCGCGCACAAAGCTCAAGGGTGTGTTGCGCAGTAGTGGCGTCGCCAGGGTCACTAATGCTAACGATCATGTGCAGGGTTTTCTCCCCATGAAGCCCACGCCCACCAAGCATTCTTTGGCTGGATCCTGCCTACCATTAGGACCTCCGAGTTTACGGTCCTCCAGATTGTCGGACTCGACGCGGCCGTTTTGCTGAACTTTTACAAAATGTCTTTCAAGCTTTTCTCTGTCTGCTCGTTCTTTGCCGTTACGATTCTCATGCCCATAAACTGGAACGTGTGTGGCAAATACTCCTTCATTTTCTTCTCTCTAACATCTCCGCAGCACAATAAGGCAATTGGGGACGAGGAGGACTGGCCCGACGACTCGGACGACTGGCCTGATCTCCTGAGCAGCAGCGGGCCCTTGACCTTCCGCGATTCTGCTACGAATGGAACCACCAACTCGACTTTCCCTGGGTCGGACTGGCTCGATCTCATCACCGAGGCCAACTCGTACCTTTCCCTCTACTTGGTCTTCACGTACCTCTTCACCCTCCTTGCACTCTACTTCATATACAAGAACTACCGCCGCTTCATCCGCTCCCGGCAACTCTTCTCCCTGGAGCTGGTTCATTCCATTCCCGCTCGCACTGTAATGGTGACCAACCTCCCGCGTCATCTGCAGGGCGAGCGGCCTTTAGCAGAGTATTTCGAGAATATGGGGCTGAGTGTGGAGAGTGTCACCGTCTGTCGTGAAGTCGGCTCCCTTAAAGACCTCATCGACAAGCGCACCGAGGCCCTTCTCAAGCTAGAGGCGGCCTGGGTTAGCTACGTTGGCAATCCTAGCACGGTGGAGGAATATGACCCCGAGGCTAGCGGTGTCATGCCCCTCGTCGATGTCGAGTCCGGCGGTGGCCAGCAGCAGCGCCTCGTCGTGCCACATCGCCAGCGCCCAACCATCCGGCCGCGGTGGTTCGGTCCGAAAGTTGACGCGCTCGAGTACCTCGAAGCGCAGTTCAAGGAGATCGACGAAAAAGTGCGGAAACGACGCATGTCCAAGTTCAAGTCGACACAAGTCGCGTTCGTTACGTTCGAGAAGATGTCTTCTGCGCAGATTGCCATCCAGGTCGTGCACGCGCCAAGCCCCCTGCAGTGCACAACTTACCCCGCGCCTGAACCGCGCGACATCGTTTGGAGCAACATGACGCCTTCACAATTGAGCATCCAGACTCGCGATATCTTTGTCTTGGGAATGATCGCGCTGCTGTTCTTCTTCTGGCTGTTCCCCATCACGGTACTGGCGGGTTTGCTCAGCTACAACGAGATAAAGAAGACGATGCCATGGCTTGGGCGACTCATAGATAGTAACGACAAAGTGCGCGCAATCGTGCAGAACTCGCTGCCTTCGGTGGCAATGATCACGCTAAATGCACTGTTGCCGTTCTTACTCGAGGGTGGGCTGTTGTTCGTCCGCACCGTCATGTGGATTCTGACTGGAGTTTCCTAGGTCTTACGTATCAGCAGGGGTACCGGGCGAGAAGTTGGATCGAGTACTCGTTACTCAAGAAGTGTGTACACCTCGATATGTATTGTGCCTCCTTCTGACACTGACCTTTCAAGGTACTTCCTCTTCTTGCTTGTTAATGTCGTCTTCATTTTCCTTCTGGCATCTACGTATCTTGAGCTCCTCTACGAACTCGCAAACTTCCCCGCCAAGATTCCCGAGAAACTGGCGAAAGCCCTGCAAGCGGGTCGAGCGCGAAATTTCTTCCTGTCGTATGTCATCCTTCAGGGTATGGGCATCATGCCACTGCAACTCCTCAATCTCGGGGTGACTATTCCGCGGTTCTTCCGTCTCCTCGTCACTCGGACTCCTCGCGGTACGCGGCGCTCTCCCTTGTTTATTTTCATTCCTAAATTCTCTTCCAGACTTCGCGGAACTCAATGCGCCTCCGATGATCAACTACGGCATCGTTTACCCGCAAGCGATCCTCATGTTCGTTATCACGATGCTCTACAGCGTCACCCAACCCCTCATCCTCATATTCGGGGCCATCTACTTCGGCAATGCGTACATTGTCTACAAATATAAGCTGTTATTTGGTCAGTGTTTTTTCCCCGCACTGTATTACTGTTGGCTGACCTTTGCGCGCAGTCTTCTATAAGCCATACGAGTCGCAGGGCCAGGCCTGGCCACTGACCTTCGTCCGACTTATATGGGGCGTGATGATCTTCCTCATCTTCATGACGGGGTTCTTCCTGTTGCAGAACACATACGCCAGCTCGAAGCTCTCGTATGCCATCACCACCATGCTCGCGCCCCTCATAGTGGGAACGTTGTTGTGGTCCTGGTACACCGATAAAGCCCTCAAGCCGCTTAGCGAGTTTGTCAGCTTGAGCTCGGTAAATGAGGTTGAGAGGGGCGAGGAGACTGCCGATGTCCTTAGACTGCGTGCGGGGCATCCAGTTACGTGGTCGCAAAGGTACGTGTCTCGGCTGTTCACGAAAGCTCGAGCCTTACGCTTCACTCCGACAGTAATTTGAATCGGAGGAGGTACGCTCAAAACGACGATACTCTGTACGTCGCGCCCGAGGACGAGAGAACAGATTATGTATGTCGTGCCCTTTTTGTGATTTCTTCTGCTGAACATGTGTTAGTCGCAACCCCCAATGGCAAATTGGTATAGTGGCGTCCTCAAGTAGGTTTTTTATGCGCCGAATTTTGCGATGTGTTGATGACCTTGCGCTTAGCACCGGTAAAAGACGATATGGGCACCCCGCACTTAATGGTGTCCTTCCACAACCCTGGCTTCCGTTGAAGAAGGGGCAGACATTATCCAACAACAACGACCGAGGATCCCCAAGGGCGTCCAAGGATTCCAACGGCCAGGCCGTTGTTCTCACTCTGCGCAAGAGGCCGAGCGTACGCCGACGGCCGCAAAGCGAGTTCATCATGGGGGACAGCACCTCGACGGGCTCTGTCCTCCCCCCAACTGAGTCGTCGGAGTCGGTCGGGACCAGCAACCCGTGGCAGGAGCGTCGGTCCTCGGCACCTTTGAGCCACCGGCTCAGCTTCGATCCTGCTTCGGGCGTGATAAACCTGCCGGACGACGCCGACTGGCTGCGCGACGACGACGACGACGACAGCGACGAGGACTTCGGGACGCAGGCCGGCGGCCTGGAGAACTCGGTGGCGACTCTAAGCGACCTCGAGGGGCCCGCTGCCAACACCAACGGTGACGAAACGATGCTCGGTGCGCCTATCAGCGCGAGTCCCACGACCCCGTCGCGGCTCTCGCGGTATGGGACGTATTTCCATCACCCGGAGAGGAGGAGACAAGTTATTCCTGGTGCGTTTCCTCGGTGATCTTGTGGATATGTAATATTGCAGGTTGGCTATATACCCGTAGCTATAGACGATTTTATAATAATGGATATTAGTACATTTTCCCTCGAACAGCCTCGAACTAGTCTTCTTTCAGCAGCACTCGCCTTGCACTCGCCGAGACTTTCGTCCAGATGGACAAAGTCCACGTGGTCATATTGCCATTTCATCATCGCGGGCATTTCCGGTGCCTGACGGTCTCGCGTAGATTGCCGAGTCGACGCCGGCTGAAAGCTTTGGAGATCGCGGGTTTTTCTGCAAAATTCGTGGCCGGAACGTATTTCGAGCGCGTCCTAATGCTCAGAATATTTCAAGGAAGTCGGTGCGAACGACCGCTTCCAGTTGGCTGCTCGAAAGTTTACACTAAAATACAGGTGCGCGGATCGTTTCGTGAGATTGCGGATGAATAGTGCAACGGGCTTGACCTGATCCCGGCAACTGTGTTCAGAGTTAAATCCTATTGAATCTTCACGGGAATCGAGGCCGACCGCGCCTCAGCTGCCGCCAACTCCGACGCAAACGTCGGAGAGCATTTCCTTATCGGTCTTTTGTTTATTGCTCCCGCACCCTCCTTCTGTCTTCCTCGGCACATGTCTCCGTCTTCCACAACACACTAACTATCTACGACGGGCTACGACCGACCGTTGCGGAACTCTATCCCACACCTACACCGTCTTCCGCTGCACTGGTGGTCCTTTGTCAACGCTTTGCAGTCCAAAGTAGCCTCTGCTACTTTTGCCGCGCGCAGCGCAATCATACCAATCATACTGGAGGGCCGTGATACAGGAGCCCCTCCCGACGTGGATGCTATCAGTTATATATCCAAGGGCCACGAAATAACGGATACCGCGATCGGAGAGGGGCAGCGTGATTCTCGTTTCCTGCAGTATGATCTCGAAAAGGGTAAATATTGCGCGGTTCATGCGCCAGAAGAATCTATTGACCTTTCCCTAGACACTCCGCGCGCGTCGCAGAATGAGTTCTCGTCCTCCTTTGACCTCCACATCGACCGCGTGGAGATCTACTCCGCCTTCGACCCCAATGCCGGCGACAACCTGGAGGGGCTTGGTCTGTCTTTTCCCACAATCTTTTGTCGTATTTTTTGCTGACCCACCTGTAGACCAAGAGGACTCGCCTTACCCTGAGGTGCGGTCGGCCGTCGCCAACTTCGACGACCCTGCGATGCCAACATCGACGATACGATCCTGGACCCTAGGTCTTCTGTTTTCCATCCTAATTCCGGGCATGAATCAATTCTTTCACTTTCGATTTCCATGTACATATGTTCTTCCCGCGTCATTATTAACCCGATGCTCACTCTGTCGACTTCTACGCCTAGCTGTTAACATTGGATCTGTCAGTTTAAATTGCCGTCCACATACAACGCTAAAATTATATTTCACCTAGGTTGTTGCGCAGCTAATTGTGTTCCCCATCGGCAGCGCGTGGGCGCGCTGGTTTCCCAATATTTCGGTCTTTGGACTCGCTATTAATCCAGGACCATTTTCTATCAAGGAACACGTGAGGTTGAGCCGCTCGGCCCACGGCGGCAACTTATCTCTGCTTCCAGGTATTGATCACCATCATGGCGGGGGTCGCTTCGGGTTCGGCATATGGAACTGACGTCCGTAATCCCTTCATCCCCTTTCGCCCTCTTCTAATTATATATTCATAGGTTATCGCTGTGCAGAAAACATTCTACGACGAATCGTTTAGCTTTCCCTGTACAGTATTCCCTTAGTTGTCCTTTCATCTCGCTAACATGCTTCGGTCGTGTGCAGTTCAGTGGATGGTTTGTTCACTCCTTGGCATCTCTTTCTCCACTTACTAACCATTTTACCAGTTAGTGATATCCAGCCAATGCATCGGCTTTTCAATAGGCGGCATCACTCGCCGCTTTCTCGTTACCCCGCCATCCATGAGTACGCAGCTCCTTTTAATTCGTTATCTCTGCCCATAACCGGATTTCTAAGTCTGGCCGAACACCTTGGTATCATGCGCACTATTCAACACACTTCATTCGCAGAACTACGCAGGTGTCGGGAAGCACCCAGGCATGTCGCGTGAGCGGTTTTGGCTCATCGCTTTCCTCGGGACTACCACGTGGTGTATGTTTCCCCGGCTCAGCCCGACGCCTGTTTTAACCTGCGTTTCACAGACTTCATCCCAGGATATCTGTTTCAAGCATTGAGGTGGGTACGCGATGATTTCCCCGCAATCACATTGGCTGATTTCATATTGTAGCTATTTTAGCTGGGTAAATACTTCGTATTTAGTCCTTTCCGCTGTCTCAATGTTTCCAGGCTTGCTGGATTGCCCCGAACAACGTCGTGAGCTTGAATGATTATCTATTACTCACGTCGAGGTTCTTACCCTTCTTGCGTAAAGATTGTCAACCAACTCTTCGGGTAACCTTCTTGCCACGAATTCGCCCCATCCCTTTGACCTCGTCATATTCAGGTACCGAAGTGGGCTCGGATTGTCAGTCGTCACGTTTGACTGGAATCAGATTGCGTATATCGGCGTATGAGTCTTTCCTCTGCTTCGGCTACCAGCTAATCGTGTTCTCTAGTCTCCGTATGTTTCTCGTGGATTTCATATATTCTTACTCACGTCTTGGGGGTTTGGTCGAACATCAGCCTTGCGACTCCTTGTATGTGCTTTGTTACATTCTGTGCTTCAATAGTTGATTCAGCCATGGTAGGGTGGGCAGAAGCGAATGTCATCATCTCATTTACGTTCTTCTATTGTACGTCGACGCTTATATTCCCCGCGCGCCCTACTGACGGGCTGCTTAGGGTTTCTGGTACCTGTATTATATGTATGCGCTTGCCTTTGTCCCTTCAGCAGGGCCCTCACTTTTCGCAGTATTCGAATGTCTGGAATGCCCAATACCTACCGTGCGTGGTCTTCAATCGTTTTATCCTCGCGTTTACACAGACAACCAGCATATCTTCGGCCAATGCCTATGACAACACCGGGGCCTACTACAATCACAGTCGCATTATCAAGGCAGGACAGCTTGACCTTGAAGCTTACCAGGCGTACAGCCCGTTATATTTATCGTCCGTTTCCTTCACCGTTTGTTTCTGGCTGCAACTCAACAGGCTTTTAGCACGACCTTCGCAATGTCCTACGGCCTTGCGTTCATGAGCATCACGGCTATAATTGTCCATGCCATAATACATTTCTGGGCCCCCATAAAGCTCCACTTCAGGCGCTCGCTTCGGGAACAGCCTGATGTGCACGCAAAGCTTATGATGGCGTACCCTGAAGGTATATCAGCGCGCGTCTGTCCCTGCCGGCTCTGATGCCTTTTTGCAGTCCCGGATTGGTATTACGTCTGCATTTTCAGTATGTGAATCCGAATGCATCGTTTCATTCCCTCACGCGAGCCGCAGTTGTGACCTTTATCTTTGCATGCGTGTGCATCGAGTGCTGGGATACGGGCATGACAATCTGGGCTCTGGTTGTCGCGCTGTGTGTCGGTGTGTTCCTTTCCCTTTCGTTATGCCAGGCGGCTCACCTTCCGCGGTAGCAATGGTTTATGTGATCCCCGTCGGTACGCCACCCCCGACTGCAGTGCTTTCCTCAGTCTAAACCTCCGTATCAGGCATGATTCAAGCCATCACCAATTGGCAGATCGGCAAGTCTTTTATCGAAGTCTGGTGAATCGTTGACGTTGAAGTGGACGACGATAGGGATAAAGTCAGTGGATACTTATCAATAATCGATCCACGCTCATGAGCCTTTGTAGTGTTATCACTGAACTGCTCGTGGGCTTCATACTTCCGGGCCGACCACTCGCTATGATGATGTCCGTTTTGTTCTCCTACCGCTGCTACTTCATGAGTACTAATCCCATTTCCTCAGGTTCAAGGTACCTCTCATGATGTCCTTTCATTCGCACGTTGACGCTGTGTAGACGTACGGCTACATTGCGATGAGCCGAGGTATATTGGCTGCTTCTCCCAGAAGCATTTTAGCTTACGATGGCGTTCCAAGCCATTCAATTCACCGCGGACTTCAAGCTGGCGCACTATATGAAGATCGCCCCCAGGTATGCACGCTGTACCGCTGCGTCGGCGAATGTCTGACGATGTCTCGTAAGATCCATGTTTTGGTGTCAGGTGCGTTGGTTGTTGATATGGCTCATCCTTGTCTGACGAGATGTAGGTTGTGGCCACGCTGATAGCGGGGGTAAGCAACCCCGTTTCCTGTTCTTCTTGTGCTCATTCTTCACAGACCGTCCAGCTGGGCGTTCAGTCCTGGTATGGCCCTTTCGTCTCTTGCTCTGGACGTGGCTAACTCGACCCACAGGATGTTTTCGAGTATCACGTACGCTCGCGTTCCCCCACTGTAGTGAAGCCTCTGAAACCCAGGATTAGTGACTTGTGTTCGCCGACGCAAGAGGACAGTTTTACCTGCGCCTTTACCCAGGTCTTCGGCACAGCGTCTGTCATAGTGCGTTCTCTGAGCCTTCTTGCGTCCGATTTCCTCACTTGAATGCAGTGGGGGCTCATCGGGCCCAACCTGTTCTTCTCCAAAGGAGAAGTCTATTTGTAAGCGTCTCCATTTCATTCATGTCGGTTGCGAACTTATCCCCTTGACTAGTGGTACTCTCCATCTCGCGAGGCGCTGTCTCCCGCTGACGCCCGTCACTAGCTCTCATTTTCTTCTTTGCTATCGGTGCCGCTTGTCCAATCGTCCTCTGGCTCATCACCCGACGGAGACCCAATACCATTCTCAATTATCTGAGGTACAGATGCTTTCTTTCATCCTTCTTTGACCACGATTTAACTCTTAACTCTAGTTTCCCGTAAGTACCGCACACTGCCTTTGGCTTCCATTTCGCTGACAAGCGCGCAGACTCATCTTCTCGGCTCTCGGCAATATACCGCCAGGTACGCATGTTCGGCTACTGGCAACGCAGCAGCTGACGGGCGTCGTAGCGACCGCGATCAACTTTGTACCCTGGGCTACCTTTGGATTTATTTTTCAGTATCTCATCCGGCGGAAATATTTTGCGTACTGGACCAAATATAATTGTCAGAGCCTTACTTCTCTTTATCGCTCCCTGACTAACGCGTCAGCAGATGTTTTGTCTGCTGCTCTCGACGCCGGCACTGCCGTCGGTGTAATTCTCGTGTTCTTCTGCCTGCAATACCCCTTGAACGGCTCGATCGGGGAGAAAACTGTGCTGCGGTGGTGGGGGAACAAAGTCTTTACGCACACGCTGGACTGGAACGGCACGCCGCTGCGTTCGTTGGGGGAGGGGGAGACGTTTGGGTCGTAGAATGTAGTCATGAACTTGTATTTCTAGTGCTCGTAGAATCCGCAGTATGTAGTTGAAGCGACACGCAGTCGATGTCCGATCAAGGCCGATACTAACACACATAAAGGCCGCGACTGCCAACGGAATTCTCGTTCGACTTTTTATCCCCCATGTCGTCCAGCTCAGTCCGGGAGACGACGCTCCCGTCGATAAAAAATGCGCCGCTCGTAGGGCTCGCCGAGGGCAATGGGCAATTCTCCAACTACCAACTCGCGGCGCTCGTCCTCGTCGTGCCGTACCTCGTGAAATCGTGTCTCCCGCTCGTCAGCCGGGGCGGCTTCAAAACCTACGTGTTCATGCTACTGCTGACGGGCGTACCGACGACGGTCGCGTACTGGACGCTCATGTCGCACTACGGCGCGCGCAAGAACGAGAAGGTCGTTTTGCCCGGCAAGGACATCGAGGAGTATATCACGATCAAGGACCCCGAGCTGAAGAAACTGTACAATGGCAAGAACAAGATTCCCATGCAGGTGTTCCACGACGCGTACTTTGAGGGCAAGATCGACTTTAACGGTCAGCGCCCCTTTTGTTTTTCCTGCGAATGTTATTAAATGGCGGGGCGCAGGCGACGTGCTGGAGATCCTGGAGCAGCGGCATGACTGGGCCAAGTTCACGTTCACGCAGGAGCTGTTCCGCTACGTGTTCATGAACTTCCTCCCCGAGTTGATCATGCACTCGCAAAGCCAGGACGAGGAGCAGGTGCGCGACCACTACGACAGAGGCGACGACTTTTACGCGTGGTACGTGTGCCTCTCGCGTATCCCTTCCCCCCTGCTGATGATACACCTCGTGCGCACAGGTTCCTAGGCCCACGAATGGTCTACACATCGGGCGTGGTGCTCTCGCCGGACACGTTCGAGTCGCTCGAGACGATCCAGGACAACAAACTCGCGATCGTGTGCAACAAGCTCGACCTCAAGCCGACCGACCGGTGCGTGTTCCCGCCGCTCATTTGACCCACTGATTGAATGTTCTGCTGCGCAGGCTGTTGGACGTCGGCTGCGGATGGGGCACCCTCGTCGCGTACGCGGCCAAGAACTTTGGGTGCGACGCGACGGGCGTGACGCTCGGCAAGAACCAGGCGAAATTCGGCACGGAGCGCATCGCGTCGAACGGCGTCCCCGCGGACAAGGCGCGCATCCTGTGCTGCGACTACCGCGAGATCCCGCACGGGCAGGGCATCTACGACAAGATCGTCTCCCTCGAGATGGCCGAGGTGCGCGCGCGCTTCCGTCCTCGGTCTTACCTATTCACTAACGTTTAACGTTCAACGCACGCAGCACGTCGGCGTTCGGCGGTACTCGGCCTTCCTCGCGCAGATGTACGAGCTGCTCGCGGACGACGGCATCTTCGTGTTCCAGGTCGCGGGGCTGCGGCAGGGCTGGCAGTTCGAGGACCTGGTCTGGGGGCTGTTCATGAGCAAGTATGTCTTCCCCGGCGCGGACGCGAGCGCGTCGCTCGCCTGGGTCGTGAATAAGGTTCCCTCCTTCTCTCCCCTTCTTATAAACGCGACGCTAATCGCTCCCCGCAGCTTGAACAAGCCAACTTCGAGGTCAAGTCGATCGACGTGCTGGGCGTGCACTACTCGGCGACGCTCTGGCGGTGGTACCTCAACTGGCTCTCCAACGCGGACGCGGTCCGGGCAAAGTACGGCGAGAAGTGGTTCCGCACGTGGGCGTTCTTCCTGGCGTGGTCGACCATCGCGAGTCGGTGCGTCGTCTCTTCATTTCCACTACTGCTACTCTTCCCTCTGCTACTACTACTGCTCTTTTTTTTCCTTCTTTTTATATGAACGGTTCGCTTACTCACCGCCCTCACAGCCAAGGCACCGCGTCCGTGTTCCAGATCACGCTGCACAAGAACCTGAACGCGTACCACCGGATGCTGGGCGCGCGCAACCACGGCGGGATCCACGTCAAGCTTGCCAAGGAGCCCGAGTGCGTCGCTTTACTTCATCGCGAGTGTCCTCTTGCTGATTGTGAAAAATGCGATTTAGGTTGATCATCTAAGCGCATCTTGCTTTCCCTTGCGAGCGACGAAGAACCGCCTGAAGATGGAGAATAGATGGCGGGCAAGGAGAATAGACAGTGGTTTAAACGGACGACGACAAAACAAAATTACGCTAGGCTACGCTCGCTATATGTATGTATGTGGGTGTGGATGCATACATATTGCATATTACATTTACTAGAGCGATGAGTTGGGTGTGGTGTGAGTGGCAGCGTCGAGTTCCCAGCGTCCTATTCTCTATTCGGCGCCCTTTCCGATATACGGCGCCTCTTCCAATCGCGGATCCCGTAAGCCAAAGTCTACCCTGCGTGTGCGGAGTGGGGTGTACTACTTCTGCTATAAGATGGACACAAGGCAAGGCAAGGCGCCCTCACTTCGTCGTCGGTCGCGGCGCCTTGACGGCGCCCGCAGCGCCCGGGCGGCCCGGCTCGTTCGCCCCAAACGCGCCGCCGCCGCCGAGCCCGAGGCTGGCGCGGAGGGCGTCGTAGACGGCGTGGTGGGGCGCGGGATGGATACTGTTCACGGTGTGGATGTGGATGAGGCCCGTGCGCGGGGAGAAGGTGTATGTCGAGTTGCTGGGCGTTGCGTTAATATTCAATGAAAATTCAGAAGGCAAAAGAAGGGAAGACGAGGGAGGGACAGGAAGAAAAGGAAAGAGACGAAGATGAATGTGCTTACACCTCCCACTGGCCGGGGGTGCCGCTGACACGGGCGACGCCGGTCGCGGTCAGTCCGATGAACAGGCTCTTCTCGCGCGTCCTGCCCGCGCCCGTCCGCGCGCCTGCGCCCCCCGCGTCTGGGTCTGGGATCCCACCGCCAGGCCCGCCGCGATGGACGGCGACCTTGTTGAGCGCGACGGCGAGGTCGGCGTACAGCGCGCTCAGCGCGTGGCGCACGAACAGGCTCGAGGCGAGGTACATCGGGAGCCCTGCCAACACACAAATCGGCGTCAGCGCTTTCACAGACTCATAGCATAGCACAGCGAACGAGGCGCACCCTCGATGTGCAGCGTCTTGGTCTTGGGGAGCGGGGCGGGGAGCGCGAGCGGCGGCGTGTAGGCAAGGCGGATGGCAGGGCTGTAGATCTCGTCCGCGGAGAGCAGGCCCGAGGCGAAGAAGGACGGGAGGGTAGAGGCGAGGACGTCCGTCGCGCGGCCAGTGCGCAGCTCCCATTCGGCGTCGGAGACCTCTGGGGGTCGGTTGGGGTCGGGCGGGGTGTCGGGCGGAAGGGCCGAGCGCAGGCCGAGCGCGTCGGTGTGGTGTGCCCGCCGCCGGGCAGCAACGCCGGCGACGAGGCGTCTAGTGGGGCCAGAGGATACAGGGATACGGGGTGCCATCCAAGGCGTGCAGCAGCATAACGCGTCGCGGCAGAGCCTGTTTGCTAGCACCGTCTGAAACAAACATCGGCTTGCCTTCAACCACGACGGCAGTATTCAACCCACATTTTCGACGCGCAAATCGAACCGAATTCAACCAGACGACTCCACGCGATCCATTTCCACCGAGGAATCAGATATGGTTGGGAGTGGAGAGACCTAGAGAAGAGTCTGAAGATATGTTATCTGCGCAAGAAGCGGCTGCTACAGCCCATATGTATATGTATGCTGCTAAACAACAAAGATGTTCCTCACACCCCAGAAGAGAGACGAAATTTTTGACGTGCATTTAGTCGACGCGCGCAAATGGTGGGTAAAGCCAGATGCACGCGCACTAGGCCTGGGACCCGCGGCAAGGAAGCACGAGGATGAAGCCAAACGCTCTCACCCTTCCCCAGGAAATAGTTTGGCACGCCTCTACGCGCTGCCGGCCTCCTCAAGAACTCCGCTCGTGCGCTCTCTCTCAAGACCTTCCCACATCTCCGTGGCCTCGGAAGATCGACCCCTACAAAAAAAACTCACCTGTCGTCCCGGCGTCTTCGGTGCCATGTCTTGAGGTCCTGTCTTGAGATCTGAGCGGGCTCCTCCCGAGGTCTTGAGCCGCCCAGCAAAGTTTTGAGTATCTCGAAGGAAGTTGAGGCGGAACTTGAAGCCTTGATGCGGATCTTGAGTTTTCCACCGAATCTTGACGAACTTGAGATGTCTTGAACCTCGAGGCGAGTCTTGCGTCTCGGCTCTTGAGCAGTTTCCCACTGAGGTCTTGACTCTTGAAGCTGACTTGAATCTTGAAGCCGTCTTGACTATTGACTCTTGAATGTCTTGCCTCTTGACTCTTGAATGTCTTGCCTCTTGACTCTTGAATGTCTTGCCTCTTGACTCTTGAATGTCTTGCCTTTTGACTCTTAGTAACTTGACGGCATCTTGCCTCCTGAATTTGAAGGAGGTCGTGCGTCTTGAGCAGTATCCCACTGAGGTCTTGAAGGACCTCGGACTTGAAGGTGCCATGAGGTATATTTTGAGTATTGCGCGGTCTTGCTTCATCGTGAACTTGAAGGCTCGAGGCGGCTCTTGAAGACCTTGAACTCGGGCGCGTCTTGCGTCTTGAGCCGGAGGTCTTGAAATCTTGAAACTTGACACTTGAAGGCTTGGAGCAGGTAGATTCTTGAACCGAAGCGAGTCTCTTGTACTCTTGCCTTGTATCTTGAGCGTCTTGAACTTGAAGCTTAAAGCTTTGAGGCGCATTTGAGTCTCGGGCCTTGCACGGTCTCCCACCGCGGTCTTTTGCTTGAGGACTTTCAACTTGACGGCTTGAGTCTTGAAAACTTGAAGCGAGTCTCAAGTCTTGAGAACTTGAGCTTGAAGCGAGTCTTGATTTTTGCGTTGTTGAGGTCTTGATGATTCTTCAAGCGGGTCTTGACTCTTGATTGTCTTGATCTCGCTAGCGTCTTGAAGCCTCGAGGCGCCTTGACTCTTAAAGCGCTTGATGCGTCCCGACTCTCGGACAGTCTCCCACTAAGGTCTTGGGGTATCGCCCAAGCGTCGTCGGCGGCCTCGAAGCTTGCGTCCATGGGTCTTGAAGGAAGAAGGGAGTCGTCGAAGGAAGAAGGGCGTCGTCGAAGTAAGGATAGATGGAAGGCGGAATGAAGGAGTGGAGTCGCTTGAAAGCTTCACATACAAGTGCAGTGTTTTGACCTTGAGGACTTGAAGCGCGTCTTGATCCTTGCTTCGAGTCTCGACTCTTGATTGTCTTGAACTCGATGTCTTGAAGGTGTTGGCTCTTGGTCATCTTGAGCTTGCCGGCGTCTTGAAGCCTCGAGGTGTCTTGAGCTCGACGGCGTCTTGACGGCTTGCTGTATCTTGACTTTGAATGCTTGAGGTGTCTTGACTTTCGGAGGATTGAGGTCTCTTGACTGTTGACTCTTGAACAGAGGTCTTGAGGTGTCGCCTAAGCGTCAGCGGTGGCCTCGAAACTTGCATGCGCGGGTCTTGAAGGAAGGTCGGATGGGGGTCGTTGATGGAAGGGAGGAAGCGAGGGAGGGAAGTAGTCCTTCGAAGGTCTGTCAGCCGCCTACGATCGTCAGCCGCGCGGTGGCTGACGAGACTGCAAGCACGCACCAGAGACCCACAAGTGAGCGACGGAATCGCAGGTGGGCAAGGAGGGAAGAGGACGAGGCGAGGGGCCGGGCGCACGATCCTGTGCGGTTTTTGTGCACGGCGAACCGCACACAACGCGCGGAGGAGTCGTCAGTCTACGCTCGAGCACGATGGAGTGGGAGGAGGGAGGGAGGCTACTCACGAGATGACACTTGTCCTCAACTGCATGTGCCAGCGATGGGCTCTGGCGGGGAGGAGCGTGGAAAGGAATGGAAAGGAATGCGGGATGGTGGGGGTACGGAAGAGAGAGCGGTAGGGCGGCTGACAAGCTGTGTCCAAGTGTTTTGGTGATGTTTGCCCTCTAACTTACCAAAGCGAAAGAAAGCCCAGAGATCCTTCCGTGTCCCGCTCTCAGCGAACGCAGATTTCCTCGACCTCCGTGGTAGCAGCCATGCTTCTAATGAAGGGGCCGCGACGGGGCGCCCAGTCCCCAACTTTCGACGGTGAGCTCATTGAACCTCATGGACCACTTGCATGCCAGACAGGCGTGATCCCTTCCTAGCATTACCTCCACCTGCTTCGACCAAAGAGCGAAGAATTATTCCCGCCTGAGCGTTTCGCCCTCAAGAGGCGAGTAGTTTTATTCAAATAAGGCAAGCTGGCGCGAGGACACGTGATCGCGATTTGGACGCGTCGCCTCGACGCTGAGCTCTCATCTGCTCTCAATGAGTTTCAACACAGTCTATCCATATGCCTTCTGATTAAAAAGATATATATATATTCGAAAGACATTCGCAGTATCGAGACTTTCTCGGAGCACCTGAATTCCATGATTAGATGAATGAGTATCTGCGCCAATGTAGATCCATGGGAGGCCATAGTTTTCCGACGAAATTGTACATAGGACGTGTAGCCTGAGAAGCCGCGCGCCGTGGACATTAAAGCTTCGCGTCGCGTTTGGCGTGCTCTTTGATCAGGTCCTGTGGAGGGCTATGAATCGCAGGGACATCCGACAAGCATGCGACGTACGGCGAGAGCATCGCGCCGCGCACCAACGCTCTTGCCGAGCTTTTTCCCGTCCTGGAACACCACAAACGTCGGTATCTAAATCCCATCCATCTACATCAGCCAACACCCAAATGAAGCGGGAAAGGAAAGCTCACGGCATGGATGTCCGCCTCTTTCGTGGCACGATCGTTATCTTCCGTGTCGAGCTTGTAGAACTTGAGGGCGGCGTTCTGTGGGTCGTCGGAGAACTCTTCGAAAACGGGGCTGATGGTCTTGCAGGGCCCGCACCAGGTGGCCCAGAAGTCGATTATGACGGGCGTATCGCTGTTGATCTACACGGTCGCTGGTCAGGGTGCTGCGCGGCGTCCGGAAGCGAGGCGACTAGACGCGACGCACCACTTTCGTGAACTCGTCAAAGTCAGTGATGGACGTGACAGGCATGGTGGACGGTCTTGAGGGTGAGGTCACTGGATTCGGAGGATCTGGCTTGAGGACTGTGAGGGTGATGGGCCTTTTATTCGCATATATGCATTCATTACAATAGAGTCGGATCAGTGGGGGCGATGCAGCTGCGGGACCGCGACAGCTGAAAACATTGATCAGCTTACGTTCGCACCGTCGAGTCTTAGACGACGTTACTTACTCAATGCGCAGAATACAGCCTGATTCGCACCCAGGGAATGGACTCGCATGAGTCGGACGCTCACCGTCGAAAGACGACTTGTGAACGTCTGACTACAGTTCTTCTCGGATTCTCGGGACGGGAGCATCTTGAGAACGCAGTATGGACGGAGATGTACTGGCCCCGATGGTTTTAAAAATTTCCGGGGAAATGTGGATGGCGGTCCGAGTCTTGCCCCGGACACATTAGAGTTACGGAACTTTGCCGAAGGTGAATTTCACGGACAAGGTGCAGCGACAAAGCCCACAAGATCCCCAACACAACGGCATAGGAGGAGGAGGAGGAGGAGGATAACAGGAGTTTGAGAGCGGGGATCCTCTGAATACCGTCGCATGGCAAATCCTGTTGAAACTGCAGCCGGAGTCGCAGAAGAGTTGAAGGCCGACAGTGTCGCATTTTGAATCTCGCCAAGCCCTTCGAACGCAGGGTTTAGCTTTACTCCACGGGGACCTTCAAGTTAAGAAAAATCATGTATTAGGCATGGATGACTCAACGCCCGTGCGTATCGTACACCGTCTCTAGACTATCGTATCTCACATCGGCTTTGCGGGCAGCTGGGTGAGCAGGACGCCGAAGCGTTTTTTTGATTGTGACGCGGTGGCGCGAAAACTTGTCGTCGGGCGAGAAGCTGGCTGCGGGACGGTGAGAACGACGCGACGAGAGGAAGAATGGTAGATGTGCGCACCGGGGTGCGCCGACTTGGTTATGCGGCCCGAGTTGGGCCCGAGTCGGTCAGCTTCTGCAAGAGACTGTAAGAGGACAAAGGATAGAAGAACGAACTTTGAGAGTGTAGATTCTGTTGCCCGCCTCGTCCGTCGTGTACATCAAGTGCATTTTGCGATGGAGGACGTAGGAACGGGTGGGTGACTGCCGTGACGCCAAATCTTCAGATTGCGGCCACCTGATAAGATAAGATAACTGGTTGCTTCCGCCGTCCTCAATGAACTTTCAGGAGGTCACCGCGCTCAAACATCAAGAATACCAGCTGCGCTCGATAACAGCCATGCAAAAATCCCTCTTGCGACATGCCAAAAAGTTCCAGAGACCTCCTCGTACATGCAATGGTTGGTCGGCGGCGTTAAACCACGCCGTGAGGCGGTGAATCTTGAGCCTTGCACGGTCTCCCACCGAGGTCTTGCGCTTGAGGAGCTTGAAATTGACGGCTTGAGTCTTGACGACTTGAGGCGAGTCTGAGATCTTGAGAGCTTGAACTTGAAGCGAGTTTTGATTTTGCGTTGAGGTCTTCAAGTTGATCATTGAGGTCTTGATGATTCTTGAGGCGGGTCTTGATTCTTGATCCTCTTGAGCTCGCCGGTGTCTTGAAGCCTCGAGGTGTCTTGACTTTTAAAGGCTTGACTTCGATGAGGCGTCCTGACTCTTGACTCTTGCACAATCTCCCACCGAGGTCTTGGGGTATCGCCCAAGCATCGTCGGCGGCCTCGAAGCTTGCATGTGTGGGTCGTGAAGGAAGTGCGCCGTTGAAGTAAGGATGGATGGACGGCGGAATGAAGGAGTGGAGTCGCTTGAACATGATCTGCATACGAGTGCTTGAAAGTCTTCAACCACGACTTGAAGCGAGTCTTGATTCTTGCGTTGAAGTCTTGGCTCTTGATTGTCTTGAGCTCGATGTCTTGAAGGTGTTGGCTCTTGATTGTCTTGAGCTTCCCGACGTCTTGAAGCCTTGAGGCGTCTTGAAGGCTTGCTGTGTCTTGATTTTTGAAGGCTTGAAGCGTCTTAATTCTTGAATAAAAAAGTCTTGAGGAATCGCTGAAGCGCCGGCGGCGGCCTCGAAGCTTGCATGCATGCGCGGGTCTTGAAGGAAGGTCGGAGGAGTCGTTGATGGAAGGAAGGAAGGAAGGAAGCGAGGAAGGGAGGGAGTGAGTCACTTGAAGGTCTATCAGCCGCCTGCGATCGTCAGCCGCGCGGTGGCCGACGAGACTGCAAGCACGTACCAGAGACCCACAAGCGAGCGACCACATCGCAGGTGGGCAAGTAGGGAAGTGGAGGAAAATAGGGGCCGGGCGCACGACCCTGTGCGGGTTTCGTGCATGGCGAGCCGCACACAACACGCGAGGGATCCGGAGTCGTCTACGCTCGAGTGCGATGGGAGGAGGGAGGCTACTAGTACTCACGAGACGACGCTTGTCCTCGCTTGCGTGTGCCAGCGATGGGCTCGGGTGGGGCGGAGCCTGGAGAAGAGTAGAGGGAAAGGCGGGGTGGTGGGGGTACGGAAGAGAGAGCGGTGGGGCGGTTGAAAAGTTGTGTCTTGGCGTTTTGGTGATGTTTGCCCTCACCAAAGCGGAAAGAAAAGGAGGGAGATCCTTCCGTGTCCCGCTCTCAGCGAACGCAGATTTCCTCGAACTCCGTAGTTGCAGCCATGCGTCCAGGGAAGGCGCCGTCCCGCTCACTCCCCACCTTGCGACGGCCCTGGGCTCTTTGAACCACTTGAACCACTTGTATGTCAGACAGTTATCCCTTCTTAGCCCGAAGCACATGTCGACCAAAAGGCGAGAAATTCTTTTCGCCTGAGCATTTCGCCCACAAGAGCGTTGGAGCAAGTCGCTTTGTCCAAATAAGGCAAGCTAGCGCGATGGCACGTGATCGCGATTTGGACGTGATTGCGATTTGGACGCATCGTCTCGACGCTTTGCTTTCAATGATTTTCACACGATTCAGGACAATCTATCCGCATGTCTGTGAGCTTAAAGGGGAAATAAATATCTATATATAATCGTGCTATCGCAGTATACCAGTATCGAGACTTTCTCGGAGGATCGACCTGAGCACCTGAATTAGGAGGAGCAACCTATGATTAGATGAATGAGGCCATAGTTTTCCGATGAAATCGTACATAGGACAGGACGTGTAGCCTGAGAAGCCGCGCGCCGTGGGCATTAAAGCTTCGCGTCGCGTCTGGCGTGCATGTTGATCAGGTCCTGTGGAGGATTATGAATCGCAGGGACATTCGGCAAGCATACGACGTACGGCGAGGGGTTCGCGCCGCGAACCAATGCTCTCACCGAGCTTGTTCCCACCCTGGAACACCACAAACGTCGGCATCTAAATCCCATCCATCTGCATCAGCTAATATCCAAATGAAGGGGGAAAGGAAAACGTACGGCATGGACGCCCGCCTTTTCCACGGCGCGGTAGTTATCTTCCGCGTCGACCTTGTAGAAATTGAGGGCGGCGTTCTGTGGGTCGTTGGAGAACTCTTCGAAAATGGGGCTGATGGTCTTGCAGGGCCCGCACCAAGTGGCCCAGAAGTCGATTATGACGGGCGTGTCGCTGTTGATCTACACAGTCGCTCGTCAGGGTGTTGTGCGGCGTCCGGAGGCGAGGCGACTAGATGCGACGCACCACTCTCGTGAACTCGTCAAAGTCAGTGATGGACGTCACGGGCATGGTGGACTGTCTGGAGGGCGGGGTGGAGGATCTGGCTTGAGGACGGTGAGGTGAGCACATATGCATTCATTAAAATAGAGTCGTTGGTATCATAGGGGCGATGCAACTGAGCAACCGCGACAGCCCGAACGATGTCCCTAGAAACATTAATCAGCTTACGTTCGTACTATCGAGTCTCGGGCGTTACTCAATGCGCAGAACATAGCCCCATTCGCACCCCACAGCAGGAGGAAACGGACTCGCATGAGTCGGGCGCTCACCGTCCAAAGACGACTTCTGAACGTCCGACTACAGTTCTTCTCGAATTCTCGGGACGGGAGCATCTTGAGAACGCAGTATCGACGGAGATGTACCGGGGCAGACTATGATTTTAAAGGGCAGTGTGTGGATGGCGGCCCGAGTCTTGCCCCAGACACATTAGAGTTGTGGAACTTTGATGAAGGTGAATTTCACGGGCAAGATGCAGCGACAGAGCCGGGTATTCTCTGAATACCGTCGCACGGCATATCCTGTTGAAACTGCAGCCGGAGTCGCAGAAGAGTTGAAGGCCGACAGTGACGCATTTTGAATCTCATGAGGCGTCAATGCCTTCGAACGCAGCATTTAGTTTTTACTCCACGGGACCTTCAAGTTAAGAGAATTATGTATTAAGCAAAGACAACTCAACGCCCGTCCGTATCGTACACCGTCTAGACTATCGTATCTTCGGCGCGCCTCACATGGGCTTTGCGGGCAGCTGGGTGAGCAGGACGCCGAAGCGCTTTTTGATCGTTACGCGGTGGCGCGAGAACTTGTCGTCGGGGGAGAAGCGCGCTGCGGGACGGTGAGAACGACGCAACACGAGGAGTATAAGGGGAGATGTGCCGCACCAGGGTGCGCCGACTTGGTTATGCGGCCCGATTCGGTCAGTTTCTGCGGGAGATTGTTAGAGGCAAAGAGGGCAAAGGATAGAAGGACGGACCTTGAGAGTGTAGATTCTATTGCCCGCCTCGTCCGTCGTGTACATCAAGTGCATTTTGCGATGGAGGACGCGAGGAACGGGTGTGTGACTGCCGTGACGCCAAATTTTCAGACCACCTGATAAGATAAGATAACTGGTTCCGCCGTCCACCTCTAGTCTTCAATGAACTTCCAGGAGGTCACCGCGCTCAAACATCAAGAATATCAACTGCCCTCGATAACAGCCATGCAAAATCCCTCTTGCGACACGCCAAAAAGTTCCAGAGACCTCGTACATGCAATGGTCGGTCGGCGGCGTGTCTAACGGTTAAGCCAGCCCTCTTATGCTCCCCGGCGTGTATCCAGGGTGTTTGAACCTGTTCGAGAAGAGATGGCAGCACCGGGACATCAGCAATGCGAACACTGTACTGGTCGAGGCGTTAGGCTGCCGGCGCTGACGACGAAATGTCGGTTGTCCTGCACTCACTTATTTTCTTCAGCTAACGAGTCATCAGGCGTTGCTTCAGTGTGCAGCACTGAGCACTGTCGCGGCACTCATATCGACGACGTCCTGGCGGTCAAGTGGGAGGATCAGCAAAGAGGGATCTATCGTAGCGATCGTTTGGCGAGTCAGCTCTGCAAAGCAAAGCATGCTTTCTCATCCTCCTTTAGGCTCTGCCTTTCCTTTGTCGAGGCATTCTCGCGAGCTTAACAAACCGCGGAGCTTTCCCATCCTGCGCTAGACGACTTAGAGTCGTTCGCGTCCTCGTCTGGGAAGTCCTCCACAAAGGCAGCGTACTGAATTCGCTTTCCGAGGCGGAAATGTGGTATCTCGAAGACCTCAAGCTTGCCTCTCCTCGACTTATCATGAAAGGAGTCTTCATGTACATGTCATGTGCAGATACAAGGCCTTCAACGTCCGGCACGAGCCGTTCCCCGGGCCCTTCGCCGAAATACTGGCCCAGTGGTTCACTATCGGGCTGCATGCCGGAAACGAGATGGATTTACTGCTTGAACGGAGGCGCGGTGGCTCCGCCGCTGATGTAGTCGGTACACCAGAGGACCTCAGGGTAGTGGAAGATTTGTGCCGCGAGACCGGCCGCCAATACGCCCGCGCGGGCCTCGACTACTTGCCCAAGCTCGCCGAGTCCTGGCCTTGAGGAAACTTCACGGCGTTTTTTTGGTGCCTCGCCGCCCTTCGAGCGGCTGATAGTCGGTGCACTGGAGCAAGCTCTTCGGCGCGAAGCCCGCTCCCGCTCTGAGGCGCTGGACCGCCATATCTGCTTGCGCGGGTTCGTGTCTCTTTCTATACGTACTGAGTCTTAATGAACCTTCGGCGCACAGGAACCGCGGGTGATGAGCAAGCACAAAGGGCACGACTGGCACGCAGCAGTTCGCGCAGACCGTGCCGCACCCGTTGCTGCACTGTGAGTCCGACGACATCCACCCTGTGGAGACGACAGACCTGATGCGGCGCGAGGAGCAGCAGAAGACAGGAGATAAGCATCCAAGACCGCCGCATGAAGAACGGGATGAATCTGGTGCGTCTTCGTTGCCATGCCTCTGAGACTTGGAAGCATTGATTCCTGGTACATAGCGTCACCCTCACGGACCCCAGGAGCCAACGAACGCCGTTGTAGGTGTAGGGTCAATTCTAACTTCCTCTACGAATGCTCACTGTAAGTATCTGAAGCGACGAAAAAAAATTGTCTGTATCCTGATCAAACACGGACCCACTCCCGACCCCCAGGTTATTCCTGTTGAGACCTATTCATTCCAGCTCATCGTTTCCATGTCGGCCTTTTTATTGGCGATGCCGTCCTGATCGACAGGTACCGCTCGGTACCGCCACCCGCGCACGGACCAACCCAGTACGTATATAAGGAGCAGCTCGCCAATTGGATTCCTTACCACTCTGGCCTTTTGGCTTAGATCAAGTGTAGTATCTGTTCTTAATAGTTTAACCACTATTATGGAGGCACCGCCTCCATTCTTGGTTATCTAATTTTTGCCGCCCTTGTCCGCATGCTCTGCTTGCAACATGCGGACGCGATGACCTTGCTGCTGCACTACTGGCTTGCGTCGTCGGGGGTTCCTTCCTTCTTTTTGCGCAACTCTCGAGCACTTCATTCGAAGTAGCCTTCGAGTTGAGCAAATGGATCGAAGTTTCCGCAACCTTTTTTCTTACGTCGCTCAGTTCCATGCTCTCGTTGCATCTTCCTGCTGTATCAATTCGTACGATAGGAGTTCCTGCTGTACTTCTGTCGTCATGAATTGGCCAGCGGCCCGATCTGTACGCAGGCCAGTCAAAGCGATTTATAGCAATTAGGAAGTCTCCGATCTAACTGCTCTTCTAACGTATTTCGTGCGGTTCGCATTGAAAGTTGCAGTCGAACTGAAGACCGAGAAAAGCTGCTATGAACTCACTTCCGCACCATGTCTAAATAGACGTATTTCACGGCATGCAAATGTACAAATGAGCGAGACTACTCTACGATACACGCACGAGCCTGTCTGTCTCCATGTCAATCGTGAAGCCCACCACCCGTAACTTGCCCAGCCTGTTACGAGCAAATTGAGAGAGATCTCCTAGCTCTCGGGCCTGCGGGCCAGCCTGGAGCGCCTCCAGCTTCTCGCTCGCCTCACGCACGAGTTCTTCGACACGATTTTCATCGGTACCAACGAGCCAATACACTAGATCGAGCGCATCCACCTCGATCTTGTTGGTTTCGAGTCTGGCGAGGATCTGGAGCAAGGTTTTGACGCCGTGCGAATGCAATGGGGCGAGGGAGGTTTGGACGAGGCAGAGTTGGGCCACCGTGACGAGGACGGCGTCGACTGCCTGCGAAGCGAAAGCGGGGGATTGCGGCCGGAGGTACAGCGGGCGGCATTCGCGCGGGGGCGGGGTGTGGGGTTCGAGGACGAAGTCCTCAGCGTTGCCGATGAGCTCGAGGTGTCCTTTGACCGGGCCACCACCAAAAGCGTCCGGAAGATCGATCTTCCGGTGGATGAGCGCGCGATTGAGTATGCTCTCGACGAGCTTGCCTGCCGCTGGGCGTGTGTAAGGGTAGGCAAATGCCTGAGCGAGCTGTCGCCGGATCTCTACGTCGTGGAGCTTCATTAGCTCCAAGGTGCGATCGGCGACGTCGTTGGAGAGGAAGGTGAAGGAGGGCTTCTGTCGTTCGAGGGAAGGTCGTCCGGACTCGTCTAGCACTTCCTGGGGCATAAGGAGAAACACCCGATCACGGTCGCTGGCATCCGAGGTCGCCAAATCGAATAATTTTGCAGCGAGAGACCTGCAGATGATCGAGTCAACGGAGATGGGGTCGTCCATCGCTAGGCTCCATGCGACCGGTCCGGTGATGCTGAGCCTCTCTCGAACGAGGTCGGGATCCATTCCATCTAGTTTCCTTTGATTGGCAGGGTCAGCATGGATGGGTTTCCGAAGGCAAGACGAGACGCACGTCAAGGCAGCAATTTCTTGCGACGACCACGGCTTCATGTACCAGACCGTGGCGTGCAGTTGCGTCGTGAACTTGTACATGCGCCTCGCCTTCGGCGATGATGTCCATATCAGGCCAGCAGCCGCCCCAACCCAGCGTTCAGGGAGCCAAGTTTCGCTCAAACCTCCGACAACGTCGATGAGGACCCAGCTGCGTTCGATAGCAGCTCGGGTCTCGGGATCGCCCATGTCACTTTGGCCCGCGGCTACTGTGTCGACACCGGCTGGAGAAAAATAGTAGACCCAGCCGGGGTTTGGAATGAAGAACACCGACTGGCCGGAAGCGAGCAGAAAGAAGAGGAAGTAGCATGCGCCGAAGCCTTTGCCTACCCGACGCAATGCATGAGCGCCGAAACTGAAGCTGAGAGAAAAACGACTACTTGCCGATCCCTGGCTGACCGGTGAGGAAGAAACGCCTCTCGTGTATCCCACAGTTCATGGCATAGGTCATGAACTCGACGTACTCTTGACGAATAATGAACGTGTGCGAGTCCCAGGCGTTGTGGAGCCTGTGGACGCACAAGGCTTCATGTTTACTGAGGTCGATGTAGCGTATCTCTAGCGGCGACAGGGGCAGCTGCGACTCGTCCTCGTCCAAATCCATGGCATTCACGTCGCCCTGGTCATCCACCCAGAGGCTCATGTCTGCTGCGCGAGCTTGGATGCACTTGCGCAAGGCTGAGGGCTCAGCCGAGTCTCCTGGCTGGCTTGAAGTTGGTTCCTTTGGCCAGAGGAGCTCGTGCAGTGCTGCATAGCAGTAGTCCGACGTCAGACGCGTAAAGCTGGGTAGGGGCGGGGCGTCGGTCATGGTGGTTTAGGGGCAATTGGGGATGATCTACGATGATCGGCCCAAGCCACAGCTCCCCTTGTCCGACTCGCAGTATTATTGGGTTCGCCTACCGGCGACGACGCTGGCCTGTCAAATTGAACGTCGGCTTGGCGCGCGCTACGCGGACGACACCCGCGTGCATCTCCCCACCATTGTCGGCGCCGACGCGCGCAGCACCGCCGGCCTCAACCTGGCCAGAGCGGTGGACGCATCCTTGACCGAGATGCTACTGAATATCCGGAGTGCCGTGTCCATGGACACAAAGACGAGTCGAATGAGTTCATCATTGCGTCAAAGATTCAGCAAGCGCGCGGCGGTGACCCTGTTCAGCACGACGAAGTGTGGGCGCAGGGAAACCATGGCGCGCGCCAGCTCGCGCGGCGGCGCTCATCAGACTCTGTTTGCTACAGGCGTCTGGAACAAACATCTGGCTTGCTCTCAACCATTTCAATGCAAACCTGTGCAAACTCATCGGCTACTAGCTAGTTCAACGTGTTCTACCCTGGTCTGGCGTGTTACCCATCGGCCACATTGGAGTGAGCGAGGCCGCCCAGAAAAACAGCTAGAGCTACTTACTCAAAGGAGGACGCAGCACTCGAGTCCGAGTCCCATGTCTTCAGTATTCTCTCCGATGCACACAGATAAGATTACCGACTACGCATTCCACCTTGCCAGAAGGCGCCGCGCCTTATATCTCCGAGTTTTTCGGGGCGGGAGAAACTTCAAGCAAGGAGCATCGGGGTCGCGTAACGGCGCGCCGCGGCGTTGCATAGGGTCATGCGCCAGTGGACGCCTTCCATTTCTCACCGCCAGGACACACTCTCCAAAGATATATAAGCAGCGCCTCCGCTAATCTCGATGTCTCGATTAAAAAAATGCTCGCACTTATTCCCGTCATACTCGCTCTTGCTCTTGCATGCCAATCCAAAATATACAACTCTGTCACGGACCTCCCATCGCTCAGTTATGACTTTATCATCATAGGAGGTCTGTCGGCGCTCCTTAACCCACAAATTTCCCTCACACTCACTCAGGCGGAACCGCCGGAAGCGTTCTCGCGAACCGCCTGACCGAAAATCCCAGCTTCTCCGTTCTTGTTCTCGAGGCCGGCGTAACGTGCGTCTCGCAACTAGTAGTCACTTCGCCGCAGCCGATATCGCGCCAGGAACGAGGGTGTCGTGGACTCGCAGGCGCCCCTCCTCGTCAACAACATGCTCATGCACCCGATCTGGAGCTACAACTACTCGACGACGCCACAGCCGGGGCTGAACGGCCGCGCCATCCCGTACGCGCGTGCGCGCATCCTCGGCGGGTGCAGCGCCCACAGTGAGCCCTCCCTATCGCGTCGCAGCGCGTGCTGACCGCCCTAGACGGCATGTTCTACACGCGCGGGAGCGCGGACGACTTTGACCGCTACGCCACGCTGACGGGCGACGCGGGCTGGTCGTGGGATCGCATCCTACCGTACTTCCTCAAAGTACGGTGTCCCCGCCCTCCGTAGACCGTGTGCTGACTGACGCGCTTGTGCATGCAGAACGAGCGCTGGACGGCGCCCGCGGACAGGCACGACACGCGCGGGCAGTTCGACCCGGCGGTGCACAGCACGCGCGGGGTCACGTCCGTCAGCCTCGAAAGCTACCGCTGGCCCGTCAGTACGCGCGTCATGCAGACGACGAAGGAGCTCCCCGACGAGTTCCCGTTCAACCTCGACATGAACTCTGGCTCGCCGCTCGGAGTCGGTTCGTGCTACACTGTGAAGTTGTAGTGACCGATACCTGACATGAATCTGTAGGCTGGCTCCAATTCACTATCGGCGGCGGCGAACGCAGCAGCGCTGCGACGTCCTACTTGCCGGCCAGCGTCCAGCACCGCCCAAACCTGCACATCCTGCTGAATGCTCAGGTGTTCCGTCTGCTGGCGAATACGACTGAGCACGACGTCACCATCCACGGCGTCGAGTTCTCGCACAACCAGTCGCGTGCGTGTGCCCATTCCCGTCCCTGTGTCTTCCTTGAAATGATGCCCCACCGCAGCGGCGCTGTCAATCGTAACGGCCACCAAAGAGACCATCCTCTCCGCGGGGACGATCGGCACGGCGCAAATCCTGCTCGCCTCCGGCATCGGGAACAAGACCGCGCTCGCGGCGCTCGGCATCACGCCCCTCCTCGACCTGCCGTCCGTGGGCATGAACGTCTCGGACCACGCGGCGGTGGACCCGACGTGGATCGTGAATAGCACCGACACGCTCGACGAAGTGCGCCAGAACGCGACGCGCTTCGAGGAGGCGTTCGCGCAGTGGAACGCGAGCCGCACCGGCCCTTTCACCTCCATCGGCATCTCGCACGTCGGGTGGAAGCGTCTCGATCTCGAGACGGAGGCATTCCGCGGGTTTGGGGACCCGTCGGCGGGGCCGCGGACGCCGCATGTGGAGCTCAAGTTCACGGTAGGCGAACCCCGCAGCCACGGACGGCATGTTTGACGATTTGCAGTCGGGCAGCGGCGGCGGGTCAATGCCGGGCCACTTCTTCAGCATCAGCACCGGCGTCGTCTCCCCCATAGGCCGTGAGTCACTCCGAACTCCGTGGCACTAACACTCCCAACCGAGCATTGCAACGCTACAGGTGGTTCCATCACGCTCAACACGACACACCCGCTCACGGGCGCGCCGCTTATCGACCCTGGGCTGCTTGGGAGCGAGTTCGACGTGCGCGCGCTGCGCGAGGGCGTCAAGCTCGGGCGGCGCTTCGTTGCCGCGCGCGCGTGGGCGGGGTACATTCTCGCGGAGGTGCCGAACCTCGCGGCTGCGACGACGGACGCTGCGCTTGACGAGTACGTGCGCGCGACAGCAAGCACTTCATGGCACCTCGTCGGCAGCGCCGCGATGTCGGCACGCGGCGCGCCGCACGGCGTCGTCGACCCCGACTTGCGCGTCAAGGGCGCTGTGGGGCTGCGCGTAATCGATGCGTCTGTGCTGGTGAGCCGCGCTTGAACTGCTTGGTAGGAGAGAGAGCGCTGACGGTGCTCATGTAGCCGATTGTGCCCAGCGCGCACACGCAGGCGGCGACGTACGTCGTTGCGGAGAGGGGCGCAGATTTGGTCAAGGCGGCTTGGGTGTAGGTAGGTACGTTTCATGTAGCTTGGAGTGCAGATAATGCCAATCTGGACGCTTTATTAAATAATTGGAGTCGATTGGTTTTCGACTGGGTGAGCTTGGCGATTGCTGATGGCCTGGCTAACATGAATACCGTTGCCTGCCAAGCCCAATTGCAACCAAACTGCCGCTTCATTAAAAATAATTCACCAGAATCTTCGACTCGATTCGCCTTGTCTGAGCAATGAATTCTTGGAACGCATGTACGTCCCCAGGCCTTTCTCAGACCATATTATTCGCCGATTGATGCTGTAACTGACAGCCTTGTTGGGTAATTGTAGTTCAGGTCTTTCAAACACGAAATTTAATTGCCACTGCCGTTGTCACCACGACGTGCGCGGCAGCTCCACAGTGCTCTCCACATATTTAATAAAATAGCTACTCATCCCTTCCTTTTGAACCACCCACTCGTTTACACCTACGTTCTTTTCCCAAACCCGACGATGTTCCCTCAAGCACTCGGGCTCCTCGTGGCCATGCCTCTCTTCGTACGCGGTGTGTGCCTTTCACTGCATATCTAGACCCTCCTAATCTAACTGCCTTAGCTGCGTCCGTTTCCGTCTCTGCTCGTGGGGCCTGCAACAGGCACTACACCGTCAAAGCCGGCGACATCTGCGATTCCATCTCCGCCGCCAACAACGTCTCTTCGTACGCTTGGCATACTCAACCGTATAAGTTCCCTCAGCTAATTTGCTGTGCCTCGTAGATATCAACTCCAGACCATCAATGCGGGGTATATCGACGCGGACTGCTCGAACCTGATGCCAGATGCCAATATTTGTCTGGGTTACGCTGGTGAGGACTGCTCGACGACTTACGTTGTGGTTGCGGACGATACCTGCGACCTCATCACAAGCAGCCATGGGATCAGCACTGACGTGCTGCACGCGAATAACCCGCAGATCAACGCGGCGTGCGATAATATCTACATTGGCGAGGTCTGTCCTACTCATCTCCCTCATCAATTTGTTGCGAACATCCTTCAGGTACTTTGTGTCTCGTCCACCGTGCAAGTGCCGCCATCTGGCACTTCGACCGCTGCGCTTGCGTCCTCGACGGAAGAGGACGACGAAGATGACAGCGATCTGCCATACTGCGATGAGCTTTGAGCGCGTTCCACTCGACCTGCGGAAAAATATCATTGTACATATACCCGTATCCTGAAATTCTCAGCGAGGATTTGGGCCATCCAAATTTTGAATCCATTGACAAATGTTACAGATGAGAAAGTACGTTTCCTTGCTGCGTTAGACTCGTTCAAGCTTTCGACCGCTCTTTCCCACCAAAGTTCAACTGCTCGAGGTGGATATCATAATCCGCGGCTTCGGTGGTATGCGCGCCCGGAACGGTGTCCCTCTGCAAGAAATACTGGTCAGTCAGCTAGTCAAAGGCAGGAAAGGAACCCCACGTACCCCGAAGAATAAGAATCCAATCAACGCGCCAGCCTGCGAAATGGCATAAATGCTGAGAGCCTTGCGACGGGAAATAATAACTCACGAATATCGCAAGGATGAGGCCGCCGTTGTGCGTCATGGCAGCCAGCATGAGGAGGTAGGCTGCACTGAATTGTATAAAGTAGAAAACGCTTCGCACGAAGTGTTGTATGATGCTCGGCCTGTCAGGATAATAATTTGTATGTCCGTTCGTACGCAGAAAGAGAATTACAAACCTGAACGGCCTCTCTTCCCTCACCCTCTCCGCAAACTTCGCGCGGCTCTGGAACCGCCGCAAGATGAACCTGTCATAGGCACGGGACATCTTGCGGAAGCCCTCGAGGAAAACGACAATCAGGAAAATCCCAATTAAAGTGCCCGCGTATTGCTCTGCCGCGCGCATTGAGTATTTGAACGGCGCCGGAACGGACGGGGGACGTACGGATGGTGTGGACGTGCCACTCATCAGTTATGAGACATGTGTCAACGGTATCCCTGAAGGTACTTATTCAGTGGGTGGAGAGGCAGAGCCACGAGGAGCCTTACCAGTTCCAAAGCATGGAGAGCTTGCAGGTCTCCTCTGAGTCACTCATGTTTAAATGCGTGTTGAGGTTGGAGGAGTGATCCGGAAGGCGAGATCTGGAAGAGTGGGGGATTGTGTGCTGAAGAAGGTTGCGCTTTTATAAGTTAAGGATTGGAGCGAGACACGGGAGTTTCGCGGAGAGATGTGCGGATATGCAGCTTCCGCAGACTGAAACCTGCTGAAATACAACTTCAAACCAGTGCTAAGCTGAGACCTTCCGTTCAAAGAGTGGCCATGACCAGAGGCTCATCAATTGCAAGTCAATTGAATCACCGTTGTCGACACGCCGCGGAGGAGATTCTTTCGAACTTATGGTTGAAAAATAAGGTTGAACATGGATCACGTGATCGTATTGAAATTGTGAGTCACAGCGCTCCGCTTCTCCTCTCTTCCACAAGTGATTTATCGCGAAGGCAATCTTGCAGGACGCCAAACTGACGATGTCACCGTCTGCTACTTGTTACTCCCCGCCTGTCACTGTCTCCGAGCCCTCTGCACCGCCCCGGCAGCCCCAATTCCCCCCAAACTCGCTAGGGGACGTCTTCAGAGCGTGGTTGATTTACCATTGCTTCGACTCGCAAGTCGAGGACGTCCAAAGTCATATTTGCCTTCTAATAGAGCGCACCGAACACGCCAACGCGCCGTTCGTCTCTGGTCCGTCGAGTCTCTTCGCAGTGGTCGAACATCTAACCTTACAGCCACTATTTTTACTTGCAGTCAACCGTCTGCTGTCCTTTTGCGCGGAGTACTTCGTCTCGGAATACCTTGCGTTGGTTGAGAAGTACTATGCACGCATCGACGCCGACCTTGAACAATTAACTGGAACGGCGACGTATGGCTCGGTTGCCTCTTCTCTCGTCCAAGAGGCTTTCTTCTATATAGACAAGGCGAAGAAAGTTAAGTATGGGAGCGGTAAGGTCTCAGAACACGAGAGTTCAAGTGATTCTAGCGGGACTGATGATGAAGCTGGTGGAAGCAAGCCAGTAGGCCGGGGAGGCCAGCGCGGCCGGGGCGGAAGAGGTCGAGTCGGTGGCCGGGGAGGAAGGCGAACCAGAAGGCAAGGTCCGCGAGGGAGGAGCCAAGAACAGGAAGAAGGACGTCCATTCCGCGAAGCCCCGCAGTCATTCATCTCGATTCCCTCCTTCCCCAATACCCCGCCGCAAGCTCTCAAACATATTTCGTCCCATATTGGCCAGCACCCTTCGATCCAAAACTTAGGAACCCCGATGTATGACCCCTTTGAGCCTGAAGACAACATGGATGCTGACACCGGGCGCCTGGTTGTCCACGGTACTCGGAAGATCTACCTCCTCGGTTACCTGTGGAGGGGGGTCGACCCTCCTTGGCATCCCAACACCTGTGCCAGGGGTCCTGCATTTTACACCACCACGAGCCCCCAGTTCGCCTATCTTCACACTCTACTCGTCCAGCCGCGGATTTTTGATGTCAACGAAGACCCAGTTGTGCTGTTGATTTTTCGGGTCTGCCCTCTCGCGCTGCATGGTAGCCTTCAATCTGAGTCGCAATCTTTCTCTTATGAATGGTTTACTGAAAAGGACGAGGAAGACCTTATCAGGGTGCGTAAAGGATCAGTGCCACTCTGCATAGTTTTGATTATATTATTTCAGCGTGGCTCAGAATGTATGAACGAACCAAGAGTGATTTGGCGTTTCCCAGCTAAAGATCAGTCCGATTTTGTCATTGCACCCCATCTCGCAGTGTGTTTCTCTCTCCTCCCTCGAGTTCTGTTTTCAGTAACTCATGATTTTCTCTCTCTGCAGTTGGATGGTGAAAGTTCGGTGTACATCCCCCGATTTCCCTTCCTCCCTGTAGGAACGCCCACCCCGGTTCAAGTGGCTGCTGCAACTAAGGCTGCGTGGGCGTACCTCAACGGTTGTATTAATCAGGTACGTCTGAAATTTCCCCTTCTCTTATGCCTGTAACCTTAAGCCTCCAAATAACTAGATTATGGTTGAAATGCGTGTTGAGCCTGAGGAATGAAGTAGGTTGGGACAATCGTCTTCTCCCTCTTCCCTTGTCGTTCCGTTACATGTATGTTATACATATAATTGTATTCTCCAAGGCTTTCCAGCATCTACTAGCATATGAGTGGATTAAAGTACTCGGAATCTTGCTGTCGTAGTATTGCTTGTGTTCTCCACTCCGAGTCTTTGTGTTTATTCCTGAATGCACTTTTCCAAGACGGCTGTTTTATTGCATGCGATCGGGATGTCAAGACACCGAAGAAGTCTCATCTTCGTGCGTTAATATTTTACGCCCAAACAAGACATGGAGAAGAGAGCGGTTGAAGTTCTACTTGCGGAGTTGATCGCATCACATAGCCACATCAGCGAGAAGTGATGGGCTGATGCCTCTTGGTCAAGCTCAACCAGGCTCAACCTCGCACTCCTACTGTCTGGCATGGCAGGTATCAAATCTCACCCACCCACACCGTTGTCCAATGAACCCTCAAGGACAAGGTTACCTTGCAACGCCTTGCGATCGGAATCACTGGAGGCGATGATCAAGTCCGTAAGATAACGGCCCCGTAAGGTAGCGGACGCGCTTGAAACAATCGGCCTCGCTTGCTGCTGCGTATCTCGTACTGCGGAGTATGATCAACTATATAACGACGCCCTACTCGATGCAAAAAGAACATTCACCTTCGCCGCCAACCTTTTTCTCTTCACTTCCTTCTTCGCACCTTTTGCCTTTTCTTTTACTCTTCAAAAATGGTGCAAGTTAAATGCATGGGTGAGAAACAGCCCAGTATTCGTTCCGACGCACGCGCTGATCCCCCCACAGATCCGCGTACTAATGAAAACTACAACTTCATGTACTGCCCATCCTTTCCCGCGGCCGTGCTGTTCTCAGCCCTCTTTGGGCTAAGCACCATCGCGCATATCATCCAAGCCATCCACTACCGCAAGAAATTTTGCTGGGTGGTCATCATGGCCGGCATCTGGGAAACCGCTGGACTCGTCCTGCGCGTTTTATCTGTGCTGGACACGACGTCGCCTGCATTTGGGATTCCGTCGCAGATCCTCATCCTCCTCGCGCCGCTATGGATCAACGCATTCCTCTACGTGCTCATGAGCCGCTTCATCTACTTTTTCGTGCCAGAAAAACACGTCGCGGGTATCAGCGCCCGGCGGCTGTCGCTGTGCTTCGTGCTGCTTGACATAACGTGCGCGCCTTCCTATCTTTTTGTTTCCTCACCTCACACCTTTTTTTTACAGCGCGTTCATAATGCAAGCGAGCGGCGGAATGATGATCAACTCTGACACGCCCAAGATCGCCCTCCTGGGTATCCACATCTACATGGGCGGCATCGGCCTGCAGCAGTGCTTCGTCCTCTGCTTCGTCGCGCTCGTCATCCGCTACCACTACAAGATGAACCGCCTCGACGGCTCGACGGAGTGGAAGCGTCCTCTGTACATCATGTACGCGTCCCTTGGCCTCATCACTGTGCGTCCTCCATTTTCCTATTTGCCGTTCGCCCACTCATACTTTTGCGCCTCAAGCTCCGCATCGTCTTCCGCCTCATCGAGTTCTCCTCGGGCGTGTACTCGCCGATCACGATGCACGAGGCGCCGTTCTACTGCCTCGAAGCCACGCCCATGTTCCTCGCGCTCTTTCTGTGGAACGTATTCCACCCCGGGCAGGTGCTCGTCGGCCCCGACAGCGAGTTCCCGAAGAAGGAGAAGAAGAGCAGCAAGCTGGACGAGAAGGACGGGCATGATCTGCACCTGCTCGCGACTCGGACGCCCAGCCCCCCGCTTTAGGATTAGACTAGCGCGGAAGGTCACGACTGAATGGACTTTATTGTATTGCTATTAGTATTACTGCCCTGCTCTGGCGAGGCCTTTGTATTCCCACCAATCCTTGATATCCCAATGCATAAAATTTTGCAGAATTCCATGTCATTTGATGGGCGAGCAACCTCTTGCCTTCTTCCTCTCATCACGCGCACCAACTTTGCCTGTTGAGCGCCATCCCAATCTGACTCAATTTGCACTAAGCTATGCGCCTCCCAGAGCTCAGCGACCGGCCCCGCCGTCGCGTACAGACTCGAGGATTTTCACTTCGCAGCTTGCCGTTCTCGATCTGCAGCGCGTTGAGCTCGTCAAGCACCCAGGAGTTCGCAATCCCTTTACAGGAGTCTTTCAGGCATGCATGCAAGACGAAGGGGGTTTACTCACTATATGTAGGGGAGACTAAGGAGATAATAGTCCGTTATGATTGGGTATTTATTGACGTCCAAAACTAGAGGAAATGTAAGATCAGCGTCGCCGGCGTGAGTGACGACATAGATTATTTCGTCAATCCCAAGAGCTTTGAGGTCTTCGAAGCCGAAGAGGACATTATCGACGGTTGCCTGAAAGACCACAGCCTTGCTAGGTTCCGTCAAGACAAATGAATTGAAAGGAGGGGAAATTTTGGAGAGTGGACGATAGTAAGTCTGCAGGGAGAGAGGTGGCCCAAGTTCCTTTGCCTTGAACTCGGTAACACGCATCTCACCACAACCGGCTTGCGGCGGCCGGGCACCTCTGTTGTGAAGCGAAAGTTCGTCTTGAAGCGAGAGCCACGCGACTGGTTTGTCACCGAGTGATTTGCGGCGGACATGGTAGTTCACCTGATAGGAGCTTCGAACAGGCCGACGTTCCATCGCATGCAGGGGCCACACGGGACCGTTCTTCAGGAGTATGCGGTGGCAGTTGGCGGCAAAAATGCTCCCCGCTAGCGACTTTCCGTACGAGTGGCCTAGTAAGACTCTCCAAAGCTCATTTCGCTGTTGTTCCTCCAAGCTTGCGACGTGGTTCATGAGTTTATCCTAGACGCGAGAAGTCGGCGGGGCGAGTGTAATCCCTCGCATCCCCTCGTTCACCTTAGGAAGGAGCGAGAGGATGACGTGCGAAATTCCGCTCTCGAGGAAACGTGGAATTGTTTGATTTCCGAGCGTTTTCCGTATATTGGTCGCGGTGAAGTTATCGAGCGCGCCCTGTAGTTGGTCGCTGTGGAGGCTAGGCTCAATGGCACACGCGTACGCTTCGAGCGCAGAACCTCCGAGTCCGTACAGCTCGACGAAGTGTCGGAGCTGGTCGTTGCTTGTTTGGCGAATCTCGTCGACGACCTGGACCGATCGCCTGGAAGGAAAAAATGAGACAGAGACAACTATAGGAATATCGGGGAAAACGCACGCAGCGATCAGCTCTTCGGTGGACCACGGTTTCATAGCTACAACCACAGGCATTGGCAACGTTTTCTTCATCCACCACGCGTGGCCCTCCCATGGCGACATTACTCGCATAACAAAGAATTTTGCTATCGTCACCAAGAACGGCACTCCGACGAGCGATTGGCACGAGTCGACAATGATCCAAGTGTTCGGGGGGAGGTTGGAGATAACGTGCGATTTAACAGGGCAGACGAAACGCTTGCCGCTGTGGCAAAACTCAAGTTCGGACTCTTGATAGATGAAGACTGTCGGCAGGCCTTGCATACATCGTAAGATGAGAACATAGCGGGCGAATCCGGATTTGCCTGCGGAATACGTCAGTGCGCGCTACCTACCAGCCAAAAGCTCGACGCACCTATCCCCGGCAAACCAGTCACCACCACTCTGTTCATCACCGCAGCTTGATATTCAGCTCGAGAGAACGGGTTTGGAGGTGGGCACTCTTCTGGAAACGGTCCATCTTCGAAATAGAGCAGAGCCTTTCGGGACAAGGGGACCGTAGATGTCTCGATCTCCTCGACCTTTATGCCGATGTCGTCCATCTTCATCTCGTCCATCTTCGTAGTAAGAGGCGAGACGGGAGAAAACGTCTGCAGATCGTTCGTTGCGAGTGGGCGGAATCCCCACTCCAGAATTGAGGCGAGTAAGTCGCGATAGTCTTCACCGTGACGGATATAGAGGGCGCTGTACTGTACCCTGTACATGTCCATTGTCCATGAATCAATTCAACTGCGGGTCTGTGTGAGTAAGGAGCCATCACGATTCCTTGCGCTCAAACACGGGGAGATGAAACGAATATGGGGACAGTGGAGGAGGAAATGGGTGGTTCATGGCAAGAGAGATCTCCTAAAACCGTGACGGGCCGGCGGATCACTCGACCTATCTTCTTATCTTATCGTACCGCCACTCAGGTTCAACCTCGAACAAACCAAATCTGTGAAGAAAAATATTTCTACGGGCCCGGGAAGCATGGGCGTAGAGACCTAAAAGCATCTAGATCTGTACTGCGTACTTCAGGTATACTATTCTTAAACCTCATGGACGGCCGAATTACATCGCCGGCCAGTTCAACTTACCCCTCGTTCCTCAAATTTTTTAATGCTGAGTGTTCCCTACAGTATTATAGCTTCCATTTCCCTGCTCGCTTACGCCCAGCTCGCTTTCACTAAATCCGCGCCTCTCTCTGCGACGACATACGTCGCCGCCTGCGTATGTGCGCTTGGAATGATTGGCTTTGTAGGAAGTCGTGTCACACCCAAGCTTTCACAGGAGAATCAGAATTAAACACTCACCAGAACCGAGGCATCGATAATCCGCAGCCCACTTGTGCCTTTCACGAGCAGATCTGGATCGACCACGCCATATAGCGCATTGCGCGCGGACATACCGGCGCTGCCGACGAGGTGCGACGCCGAGCCGGTGCTATTCCGGATGAACTGGTCGAGTTCGGCGCTGGTAAAGTTTGTGATGTCTGCCATCGGCGCGAGGATGTAATCCTTCCAAACTGGCGCCGTTACAAAACGTTGAGCGCGTTTTAACCCTTCGCGGGTTGCGAAGAGGTCGAAGTCGTTTGTCAGATAGCCTGGGTCGATTAGAGGCGGCCCGAGAGGGTTGGTACTATTCAAGGTTATCGAGCCACCTGGCTGGATCATCAGAAGTATAAAGCAATTGAGATGTCGGAGAACTCACGGCTGACCGGAGTGACCATCGTTACACTAATGGACATGAGGTGCCCCGGCGGGACAGCGACGGGGCTTATGTGACCTATTCCAGCCTAGACAATATGTACAAATCCTCGATGTGAGCCTCGGTCCCTTGAGCGCAGATCTTTGCTTACGACGAAAGCCAACTCGATATGCGCCGTGTTTAGGCCCGCCGCCGGATCCGTAAACTGCTTGAAAATAGACGACTCGGGATCGAGGCGGAACCACCCCACCTGCGTGGCACCGATGTCGACGAACGGTCCCGTGTGGCTCGCGTTCCACTGCGCGAACGCCGCGGTGAAGGCCGTGGCGTTCTGCGTGATTGACTCGAGCGTCTGCGTCGAGTTCACGCTCCAGCTGAGGCTGTTGGCAGGGTGGTCGCTGATGTTTTGACCGACGCTCGGGAGATGCAGGAGAGGATGAATTCCAAGGGCGCTGAGGGCCACTTTGTCCCCGACGCCAGAGTTCATGAGGATGTGGGGAGTCCCGACTGTCCCTGCGGACAAAATGATTTCCTTCGTCGCCTTTGCAGTGAATTGACGGGACCCTGTTCAAGTTTAATGTTCAACGGAAGGGACTAAACGAAGAGAGGCAGTGATACCGGGCTGCGAAAACTGAATTCCGCCAAATACCAGTTTGCCATCAACATAACTATGGTCCACAAGCGTGCTGACTTTTGCATGCAACAAAACGTGCAAATTCGCGCGCCGTGCGAATTCGGGCGCGAGATACGACGACGCGGAGCTGCTCCGCTTCCCGCCTCCGATAGTCGATTGTAGCCAACCTAAGCATGGCCTGTTGATTAATTGATCCAGTGGACCCGGATGATTTTCAACCGTACCGATGCCCAACGGCCTACCGGAGTTCATGTCCAGATTAAAGGGAAACTCCTCTGGCAGCTCCTTGGTTGCTTGCATGACACGAGGGCCGAGAGGCCATCCCGCACCGCTAAGGCTGACCGGGTTAATTCCGCGGGTGCTGTGGACGTCCGGGTCGAATTGTAACTGAATCATCACTCAGCTCAGTTTGAAAACGGAAATAATACAAAGATACCTACAGACGTGTTGTGTAAATCCGTCGGCGGAGTCCACTTTTCGTTCTAGCAAGCGATGAGATTTCCCTTGACGGAGGTACGGGCAGACTACAGACCTTCAAGAAATACGGGAAGATCCGGTCCCACGACCAGCCCGGATCGCCAGTCAATTCCGCATAGCGGTTGAAGTCGTCCATCGACCCGCGGGTGTAGAACATGTCGTCTGCAATTAATTACGAGCAGAAACCCTCAACGGATGGGTAGGATCTTACTGTGTGCGCTGCAGCCTCCAAGGATATGCCCTTCAAAAAAAAATCAACCTAGCACTTGCTTTCATCGACTTCGTGCTGACGCACCTCTAAAGTAATCAAGCACCCGGCCGTTCAGGCCAGCCTGCGGTGTCGTGGTGTAGTCTGTTATGAACGAATGATGATGAGATGGTTTGTTTGTTGTTGAAGCACCGAGATGCGCACTCCAGTCGTAGATGTTGCGCGCCAGCAGGTTGCTCACGATGAACGGGATCGTCGAGTCGAGGACATCGTTTCTGAAATGAATATTGAACAATTAGATCAAGGCCAAAAGATAAATGAATATTCACTGACGAAACGCCCGCCTCGAGGACTAGGACGGAGAAAGTTGGGCTCTCGGTCAGCCGATTCGCGACGACGAGGCCCGCTGTCCCCCCTGTTCAATCGGACGATTAGCTGGACCCGCGGCGGTATCTGAGGAGGTGTTCTTGCCGCCGATGATGACGAAATCATACTCAAGCGTTGGAAGGTCGGAGACTTTGTCATAGATCTTGCATAAGCACGTCGCGATGAGATAACTTAGAACGAGGAGGGCGTGAAAGAGCATCGTCGGGCGCGCGTTCCAAGAGATGCCAGGTGCTTCTACTTACTATCGTACCTGGGACAGTGGCCGGCGCACAATCTTCTAGGAAGGGCGGCGGCATGACGGCAAGCCGGAAGTCAGAGGACACTCTTAGGGCACTGGGACATTTCGTTTGAACAGCGAAGCTCCGCCAGGGGAAGTTCGTTGGAATGTAGGGTGACGGGATGGAAGCCGAGAGCGCCAGAAATACTTATTTGTAAGAAGCACGCGGAAAGTCAACCGCGGACTCGGAGGCAATCACAGTCAAGCCGGTGATGAATTTCTGGGCATTAGAAAGTGCGAACAGCGCCGGGCATGAGGAAGAGTATGGAAGGCCAGCCAAAGAGTGTACTCCCCGTACGGGACAAGTAGATGACAGAAGCCGACTCGGAGAGCGCCAGAAATACTTATAAGCACGCAAATGAAGTCAACCGCGGATGCAAACCAAGTCAAGGAAGATGCTTCCCGCACGGGAAAAGTAGACGACAGAGCACCAGAAATACTTATAAGAAAGCACGCAAAAAGTCAACTGCGGACAGTGCAATCCAAGTCAGGGAGCCGGCGAGCTATGAATTTCTGGGCAAGAGACCGTGAAGAGCGCCGGGCATAGGGACAAGGATGAAACGCCAGCCAAAGCATGTACTCCCCGTACGGGACAAGTAGACGACAGCGCAGAGATGGACGGCCGAAGGAACCCAACTCGGACAGGCTTGAGCTCGAGGAGAAAATTAGAGGTCGAATGCCAAAAATCCCCGGAAGCTAAAATTCATAGACGTGAGGTTGGAAACAATCCTTTGCCTTGCAAATGACGCGAGCTTGAGCAAGAAACATTTTCCAAGTTGTTGGTGACGTTGAACACAAACAGTAACTGGCGCCGGCGGTGAGCGTGACCGAGCAACCTCCTCTCACCACACACACCAACTTTGCCTGCTGAGCGCCATCGCAATGTCAGCGCTGACTCGATTTGCACTGAGGCTATACGCCTCCCAGCGCTCAGCGGCCGGCCCCGCCGTCGCGTACTGACTCCAGGATTTCCACTTGCACACAGCCTCAGCCGCCAAAGACCATAACCAGGTATAACCTTCAGAATCCAGACCGTGACGGACGGACTCGCAGTAAACCAGCTCTCGCAGCTATGCTATCCGCCTCCACCCGAGTCGTACCGCGTTCGTCTCGGGCCCACTAGCCCCGACCTCGGCCTACTTCCAGGAACACTACCTGCCCAAGCTCGAGGCCGCCATCGCGCAGGGCGACGCCTTCGTCCTGGGCCCCGACCGCGGCGTCGCGGCCCTCGCGCTCGAGTACCTCCGGCAGCACGGCGTGGTCCCCTCGCGCGTCACCGTGTTCCTCACCGAGCCGGAGGCCGCGCAGCCGCAGCTGCATGCGTTTGCGGACGGGCTGCGCGCACAGGGCGTCAAGGTCGTGGTTGCTGGCGCCGGGCACACGGAGCGGGACGCGGCGATGACGGCGGCGAGTGATTATAATATTTTAACAGACGGAGGCAGAGTGTCGGGCGCTGTACGGGGCGAAGTACAGGCCGCGAGTGAGTGGGACGGAGTTGAATGAGGTACGGCGACGAGAGGCGCAGGCTGCCCCTCCCTCCACCGCTGCCACGAAAACCGCCGTTCCCTCCACGACGCGCACCGCGTTCATCTCTGGCCCGCTGGCCCCTCACCAATATATTCCTCGGAACATTACGCCCCCAAAATCGATCTCGCCATCTCACAAGGCCACTCCTTCGTCGTCGGGCTCTCGAATAGACCGGTGACCGTCTGTCTATGAGAACTGTCGATAGACATCATTCTCCCCGCTCAAATTGGGTCAGGTAAGAGACTATGAGGCTCGGAGAGGCTTCAATGGCCTTTGGGTCCTTGCTCGACCCTGTGCTCGGCTCTGAGGAATATTTATGCAAAAATTGACATGTTAGGATTCGAACCCTCCCCGCTGAAAGCTTGCTTATGAATAAGCCGAATGCATAATCGCGCGCGTATTGAAACCCCGATCGACCAGCCTGTCGACGAGCTTGCTCTCATAGACAGGAGCCTAATTTGAAACGGGCCGGATCGGTCGACCTATCGTCCTATCTTAACGCACTGGGCGCCACTCAGGTTCAACTTCGAACAAAACCAAATCTGTGAAGAAAGATGTTTCTACGGGCAACATGGGCGTAGAGAGCATATGCAGTGCATGTTTCACTGCGTATTTCAGGTATAGTATTTTTAAACCCCATGGACGGTCGAATTACATCGCCCGCCAGTTCAACTTACCCCTCGTTCATCAATTTTTCAATGCTGAGTGCTCCCTACAGTATAATAGCTTCCATTTTCTTTCTCGCTTACACCCAGCTCGCTTTCACTAAATCCGCGCCTCTCTCAGCGACGACGTACGTCGCCGCCTGCGTGTGTGCGCTTGGAACGATTGGCTTGTAGGAAGTCGGGTCACACCCAAGCTTTCACAGGATAACCAGGACTAAACACTCACGAGAACCGAGGCATCGATAATTCGCAGCCCACTTGTGCCTTTCACGAGCAGATCTGGATCGACCACGCCATACGGCGCATTGCGCGCGGACATACCGGCGCTGCCGACGAGGTGCGACGCCGAGCCGGTGCTATTCCGGATGAACTGGTCGAGTTCGGCGCTGGTAAGGTTTGCGATGTCTGCCGTCGGCGCGAGGATGTAGTCCTTCCAAACTGGCGCCGTTACAAAACGTTGAGCGCGTTTTAACCCTTCGCGGGTTGCGAAGAGGTCGAAGTCGTTTGTCAGGTAGCCTGGGTCGATTAGGGGAGGCCCGAGAGGGTTGGTACTATTCAGGGTTATCGAGCCACCTGGTTGTATAATCAGAAGCATAAAGCAATTTAGGTCTCGGAGAACTCACGGCTGACTGGCGTGACCACCGCTACACCGATGGTCATGATGTGCCCCGGCGGGACAGCGATGGGGCCTATGCTACCTATTCCACCCTAGACAATACGAATCCTCGATATTAACCTCGGTCCTTGAGCGCAGATCTTTGCTTACGAGGAAAATCAACTCGATATGCGCCGTGTTCGGGCCCGCCGCCGGATCCACAAACTGCTTGAAAATAGGCGACTCCGGATCGAGGCGGAACCACCCCACCTGCGTGATACCGAGGTCGACGAACGGCCCCGTGTGGCTTGCGTTCCACTGCGCGAACGCCGCGTTGAAGGCCGTGGCGTTCTGCGTGACTGACTCCAGCGTCTGCGTCGAGTTCACGCTCCAGCTGAGGCCGTTGGCGGGCTGATCGCTGATGTTTTGACCGACGCTCGGGAGATGCAGGAGAGGATGAATTCCAAGGGCGCTGAGGGCCACTTTGTCCCCGACACCAGAGTTCATGAGGATGTGGGGAGTCCCGACTGTCCCTGCGGACAAAATGACCTCCTTCGTCGCCTTTGCTGTGAATTGACGGGACCCTGTTCAAGTTTAATGTTCAACGGAAGGGACTAAACGAAGAGAGGCAGTGATACCGGGCTGCGAAAACTGAATTCCGCCAAATACCAGTTTGCCATCAACATAACTATGGTCCACAAGCGTGCTGACTTTTGCATGCAACAAAACGTGCAAATTCGCGCGCCGTGCGAATTCGGGCGCGAGATACGACGACGCGGAGCTGCTCCGCTTCCCGCCTCCGATAGTCGATTGTAGCCAACCTAAGCATGGCCTGTTGATTAGTTCATCCAGTGGACCCGGATGATTTTCAACCGTACCGATGCCCAACGGCCTGCCGGAGTTCATGTCCAGATTAAACGGAAATTCCTCGGGCAGCTCCTTGGTTGCTTGAATGACACGCGGGCCGAGAGGCCATCCCGCACCGCTAAGGCTGACCGGGTTAATCCCGCGGGTGCTGTGGACGTCCGGGTCGAATTGTAACTGAATCATCACTCAGCTCAATTTGAAAACGAAAATAATACAAAGATACCTACAGACGTGTTGTGTAAATCCGTCGGCGGGGTCCACTTCTCGTTCTAACAAGCGATGAGGTTTTCATTGACGATTCAGAAGGTACGGGCAGATTACAGACCTTCAAAAAATACGGGAAGATCCTGTCCCACGACCAGCCCGGATCGCCAGTCAGCTCCGCATAGCGGTTGAAGTCGTCCATCGGCCCACGGGTGTAGAACATGCCGTCTGTAATTAATTATGTGAGTAGACACCCTCTGAACGGACGGGTAGGATCTTACTGTGTGCGCTGCAGCCTCCGAGGATGTGCCCTTCAAAATAAATAAAATTCAACCCAGCACTTTCATCAATCGACTTCGTGCTGACACACCTCTAAAGTAATCGAGCACACGGCCGTTCAAGCCAGCCTGCGGTGTCGTGGTGTAGTCTATTGTGAATGAATGATGATGAGATGGTTTGTTTGTTGTTGAAGCACCGAGATGCGCACTCCAGTCGTAGATATTGCGCGCCAGCAGGTTATTTACGAAAAAAGGGATCGTTGAGTCGAGGACATCATTTCTGAATTCGAAATCATATTGAACAATTAGATCAAGGCCAAAAGATAAATAAATATTCACTGACGAAACGCCCGCCTCGAGGACTAGGACGGAGAAAGTTGGGCTCTCGGTCAGCCGATTCGCGACGACGAGGCCCGCTGTCCCCCCTGTTCAATCGAACGATTAGCTGGACCCGCGGCGGAAAGATATCTGAGGAGAGGTGGTCTTGCCGCCGATGATGACGAAATCATACTCAAGCGTTGGAAGGTCGGAGACTTTGTCGTAGATCTTGCATAAGCACGTCGCGATGAGATAACTTAGAACGAGGAGGGCGTGAAGGAGCATCGTTGGGGGTGCGCGTTCCAGAGATGTCAGGTGCTTCTACTTATTATCGTACCTGAGACAGTGGCCGGCGCACAATCTTCTAGGAAGGGCGGCATGACGGCAAGCCGGAAGTCAGAGGCCATTGGGACATTTCGTTTGAACAGCGAAGCTCCGCCAGGGGAAGTTCGTTGGAATGTAGGGTGACGGGATGGAAGCCGAGAGCGCCAGAAATAAGTATAAGAAGCATGCAAAAAGTAAACCGCGAATGCAATCCAAGTCAAGGAATATGAATTTCTGGGCATTAGAATTTAAAAGCGCGAAGAGCGCCAGGCATGAGGAAGAGTATGGAAGGCCAGCCAAAGAGTGTACTCCCCGTACGGGACAAGTAGATGACAGAAGCCAAGAGCACCAGAAATACTTATAAGCACGCAAAAAAGTCAACCGCGGATGCAAACCAAGTCAAGGAACCGACGAACCATAAATTGCTGGGCATTAGAAAGCGTGAAGCGTGTCGGAAATGGGAATGAGTATGGAACGCCAACCGAAGAGTGTACTCCCCGTACGGGACAAGTAGACGACAGAGCAGAGCAGTGGACGGCCGACTTGGACAGGCTTGAGCTCGAGGAGAAAATTAGGGGTCGAATGCCAAAAATCCCCGCAAGCTAAAATTCATAGACGTCAGATCTTCAGATTGGAAACAATCCGTTGCCTTGCAAATGACGCGAGCTTGAGCAAGAAACATTTTCCTTGGTTGGTGGTTGAACACAAACAGTAACTGGTGGTGAGCGTGACCGAGCGACCTCTTGCCTTCTTCCTCTCACCACGCGCACCAACGTTGCCTCATCGAAATGGCAGCGCTGACTCGATCTGCGCTGAGGCTGTACGCCTCCCAGCGCTCAGCGGCCGGCCCCGCCTTCGCGTACTGACTCGAGGATGCCCACACAGCCTCAGCCGCCAAAGACATAAACTTCAGCTACCAGCTGACAGAGGGAGGCAAATCTCGCAGTAGTAAACTAGCTCTCGCTACCATGTTATCCGCCTCCACTCCGAGCCGTACCGCGTTCATCTCAGGCCCACTAGCCCCGACCTCGGCCTACTTCCAAGAACACTACGTGCCCAAGCTCGACGCCGCCATCGCGCAGGGCCACGCGTTCGTCCTGGGCCCCGCGCGCGGCGTCGCGGCCCTCGCGCTCGAGTACCTCCGGCAGCACCGTGCCCCACCCTCCCGCGTCGCCGTGTTCCTGAGCGAGGCGGACGCCGCGCAGCCGCAGCTGCGTGCGTTTGCGGACGGGCTGCGCGCGAAGGGTGTTAAAGTGGTGGTTGCTGGCGCTGGGTACGCTGAGAGGGACGCGGCGATGACGGCGGCCAGCGACTACGACATTTTAAGGTACCACACGGAGGCGGAGTGTCGCGCGCTGTATGGGAAGAAGTACCGCCCGCGCGTGAGCGGGACAGAGCTGAACGAGATACGTCGACGAGACGCGCAGGCTCCCGTTGCTGCTACGAAGCCCGCCGTCCCCGCCCCGACGCGCACCGCGTTCATCTCTGGCCCGCTGGCTCCCTCACCAACGTATTTCTCGGAACACTACGTGCCCAAAATCGACCTCGCCATCACGCAAGGCCACGCCTTCGTCGTCGGGCCCTCAAAGGGCATCGACACCCTCGCGCTCGAGCACCTCCGGCAGCAGCGCGTCCCGCCGTCGCGCGTCACCGTCTTCCTCAGCAAATCGGAAGACAAGCAGGCGGTGTGGCGCCAGTTCGCTGCGGCCCTGCGCGCGCAGGGTCTTAAGTGGTGGTTGGCGCGGGGCACACGGAGCGCGACGCGGCGATGACGGCGGCGAGCGACTATGATATTTTGAGGTATCAGACCGAGGCGGAGTGTCGCGCGCTGCAGTGTATGGGAAGAAGTATAGGCCGCGGGTGAGTGGGACGGAGTTGAATGAGATACGGAGGAGGGAGGGTAAAATTGAGCAGAAGTCGTTGTAAAATCTAGAAGGTCCATGTATTATTATTGCCATGTATAAGGCTCCCGCTGCAAAAGTAGACCTTGGGCTGAACCCTGAATTTTGAATTTACAAAGGTTGACAAACACGTCTCCCTTGCCTTGTACCATGTCGTTTCCCGAATTACCGTACGACATTATAGAGTCTATCCTGATACACACTGCTGCTTCCTCCCCTTCTGCGGCTCTGACGCTCTGCCAAGTTGCTTGCTGGGTGCGCAACATCGCCATCCCGCACCTGTTCCACACCGTCGTCCTCGATTCCTTCCCCAAACACATGAGCTTTCTGGAGAACCGGCGACTCGCGCTGCCGCAGCCGTCGTACGGGACCGCCGAGCCCGCGTCGATACCGGTGGGGCGGCACGTCCGACACGTCTTTGTCGACAGCAATGGGGCGGACATGTACGGGATGTACGACCTGTGCCCGCTGCTCGAGAGCCTCGTGCTCCCCGCCTCGCGGCTCATCGGCTTCTCGACCTCCGCGCCGCGCGTCTTCCCGCGCCTGCGCAGCCTCACGGTCCTCACGCACGGGCCCAGCAGCGTCACCGCCGCGCTCTGGGCCAACCCCGCCCGCGTGCTCCCCTACGCGCCGCTCACGCACCTCCACTTCTGCGCGCTGCCGGCGAACCCGCTCCCGCTCGAGGGCATGCCGCGCCTCACGCACCTCGCGCAGCCGCTCGCGGGCCCCGCGGCGCAGCCCGGCGCGTACGACGAGCTCGTGCAGCGGTGCGCGGGCCTGCGCATGCTCGTCCTCACCGCGAGTCTGCCTGTGCCGGACCCCGACGCGGCGTGCCGCCTGCTCGCGGCGTTGTTCCGCGCGCACGACGAGCGCATGTACGTGTGCCCCCGCACGGCGAGCGCGCCCGCGGAGTGGCGCCGTGAGGTGGACCATGCGGGCGCGAGCATCTGGGACCGCGCCGCGCGCTTTCGTCTCGGCGTCCCACGGACGAGGGACGAGCTGGAGTCGATGAAGGGTTCGTGTGGATCCGGGCATTCCATTGTAATATGAACAAGAAGGTGCTACAACATAGCGATAGCGCGAATAAAGACGGAGAGTCTATACTATTATTGTCGCAGCCGTACAATTGGAGGGGTCGTGAGGACGTGAGGGGGCATTATAGTCGTGATGGGTCGTCGCGAAATAATGGCAAGTGCAAGGAAAATGCAAGGTAAATGAATTGAACGGGATAAATAGTGCAAGGAAAGCAATGTGCAATGGAATGGAACGAGGATAGCTATAGCTAGGATGGGCGTAGTCATGACTTGACGGAGCCCGCTGCGCTGGACGGTCTAGAGTTGGATATGGATTCGCTGTGGCCACGCGGGCGGCCCTCCGGTGGCGCGGCTGATAATTTTGAGGGGATGGACAGGTCGTCTTGGGACCCCCGCGCGAAAAAGTCGTCCTCGTCTTCGTATGGCGACGAGCCCGCGTTTATCTGCGACGGGCGATAAGGACAGACGCGTAGAATGGAATATTGGACGTACCCAGTCGCGCAAAACATCCGCCACCTGCGACGCCTCCTCCGCGCTGAACTTGCAGTCCGTGCCCTTCTCGGCGTGCAGCCGCAGCAGCTCACTCAGCGAGCGCTTCCCCTTCTCCCCCGCCCCCGGCTTGGCGCCCCGCCCGGGCGTGGCGTCGTCCTCGCCGCCGGGGAAGATGACCGAGTTGCGCGGCGTGGTCGTGGCGAGCGGGCGCGACGAGCCCCCGGGCGACGGCGGCTGCGAGCCGTCCATCGACAGCGAGCGGTCCCAGTCCTCGGACTGCGAGCCACTCGAGTGCAGCGAGAGCTGCGACATGGAGAACTCGGCTTCATCAGACGACATATTACGTGCAACCGGCGTGTAGACGCGATTTCTGGCGCGGAGGGTGTCGGGATGGGAAGGCGATGGGAGTGCGGAGGAGGGGGAGGGAGGAAGAAGAACGAGAGGCCAGACAAGGGCTCCCGCGATCACAGTGGCAGACAACAAAAAAGGCCCGGAAAGTGTGATTGTCCTATCAGTCACGCTCACCGCCACTTTGTCTTCAACCACCAACAAGGAAATGGTTTCTTGCTCAAGCTCGCGTCCTTTGCAAGGCAAAGGATTATTCCCAGACCTCACGTCTATGGTTTTATTAGCCTATGAAATTTTAGGCAATCGACCCCTAATTTTCACCTCGAGCTCGAGCCTGTCCGAGTCGGGCTCCTTCGGCCGGCCATCTTTGCTGTGTCGTCTACTTGTCCCGTACGGGGAGTATACTCCTCGGATGGTGTTCCATACATGTCTTCTTGCCGGCGCTCTCCGCACTTTCTAAGGTCCAGAAATTGCTAGTTCGCCGGCTCCTTGACTTGGTTTGCATCCGCAGTTGACTTTTTCGCGTGCTTATAAGTATTTCTGGCGCTCTCGGCTTCCATCCCGCAACCCAAAATATTTCAACGAACTTCCCCTGGCGGAGCTTCGCTGTCCAAACAAAATGTCCCAGTGTCCTCTGACTCCCGGCTTGCCGTCATGCCGCCACTTCCTAGGAGATTGAACGCCGGCTACTGTCCCAGGTACGATAAGTAGAAGGACCTGGAATCTCTTGGAACGCGCACCCGACGATGCTCCTTCACGCCCTCCTCGTTCTAACTTATCTCACCGCGTGCCTGTGCAAGATCTACGACAGAGTGTCTGAGCTTCCAACGCTTGAGTACGACTTTGTCATCGTCGGCGGTACAAAAACCTCCTTTCCGCTTCGGTTTCAACTGATATCTGAGCAGGGGGGACAGCCGGCCTTGTCGTGGCAAATCGGCTGACTGAAAATACAAAGTTCTCGGTCCTAGTCCTTGAGGCGGGAGTTTCGTTCGTTCGTGAATATTCAGTCTTTGGCCCGAACCTGTTAAGGATGATGTCAGAAATGAAGGTGTCCTCGATTCCACTATCCCTTTCTTTGTGAACAACTTACTGGGGAACAATGCTTACGACTGGAGTGTGTTCAGATCCATACTCCGACCAAATATTCTCATTTATTCACAGACTACACCACAACACCGCAGTCTGGCCTAAACGGCCGCGTTCTGAATTATTTCAGAGGTTAGGTCCAAGCAGAAATCAACGAGAGGCTTGGTTGAAACCCCTTTTCAAGGTCATATCCTCGGAGGCTGCAGCGCACACAGTAAGATCCTACCCGTCCGTTCAGAGGATATTTGCTCAAGTAATTAATTACAGACGGCATGTTCTACACCCGTGGGTCGATGGACGACTTCAACCGCTATGCGGAGCTGACTGGCGATCCGGGCTGTGCCCGTGCCTTCATCAATGGAAATCTCGTCGTTTGCTAGAACGAGAAGTGGACTCCGCCGACGGATTTACACAACACGTCTGTAGGTATCTTTGTATTATTTCCGTTTTCAAATTGAGCTGAGTGATGATTTCAGTTACAATTCGACCCGTCAGTCCACAGCACCCGCGGGATTAACCCGGTCAGCCTTAGCGGTGCGGGATGGCCTCTCGGCCCGCGTGTCATTCAAGCAACCAAGGAGCTGCCCGAGGAGTTTCCGTTTAATCTGGACATGAACTCCGGCAAGCCGCTGGGCATCGGTACTGTTAAATAAAAATCATACGAGCCCAGGATAAACTGAGGAAATGGGATAGGTTGGGTGCAATCTACCATCGGGCACGGAAAGCGGAGCAGCTCCGCGTCGTCGTATCTCGCGACCGAATTCGCACGGCGCGCGAATTTGCACGTTTTGTTGCATGCACAAGTCAGCACGCTTGTGGACCATAGTTATGTTGATGGCAAACTGGTATTTGGCGGAATTCGGTTTTCACAGCCCATTATCACTGGCTCTCTTTGTTTATTTCCTTCCGTTGAACTTTCAACTGCAACAGGGTCCCCTCAGTTCACAGCAAAGGCGACGAAGGAAATCATTCTGTCCGCCGGGACAGTCGGGACTCCTCACATCCTCATGAACTCTGGTGTCGGGGACAAAGTGGCCCTCAGCGCACTTGGAATTCATCCTCTCCTGCATCTCCCGAGCGTCGGTCAAAACATCAGCGACCAGCCCATCAATGCCCTCAGCTGGAGCGTGAACTCAACGCAGACGCTGGAGTCGATCACACAGAACGCCACGGCCTTCAACGCGGCGTTCGCACAGTGGAACGCGAGCCACACGGGGCCGTTCGTCGACGTCGGCGCCACGCAGGTGGGGTGGTTCCGCCTCGATCCCGAGTCGCCTATTTTCAACCAGTTTGCGGATCCGGCGGCGGGCCCGAACGCGGCGCATATCGAGTTGGGTTTCTCCGTAAGCAAAGATCTGCGCTCAAGTGACCGAGGCTCACCCCGAGCAATTGTACATATTGTCTAGGCTGGAATAGGTCGCAAAAGCCCCGTCGCTATCCCGTCGGGGCACTTCATGTCCATCGGTGTAGCGGTGGTCACCCCGGTCAGCCGTGAGTTCTCCGAGACCTAAATTGTTTTATGCTTCTGATTATACAACCAGGTGGCTCGATAACCCTGAATAGTACCAACCCTCTCGGGCCGCCTCTAATCGACCCAGGCTATCTGACAAACGACTTTGACCTCTTCGCAGCCCGCGAAGCGCTGAAACGCGCTCAGAAATTCCTCACGGCGCCGGTGTGGAAGGACTATATCCTCGCGTCGACAGCAGACATCGCAAACCTTACCAGCGCCGAACTCGACCAGTTCATCCGGAATGGCGCCGGCTCGGCGTCGCACCTCGTCGGCAGCGCCGGTATGTCGGCGCGCAATGCGCCGTATGGCGTGGTCGACCCCGAATTGCGCGTGAAAGGCACAAGTGGGCTACGCGTTATCGATTCCTCCGTTCTGGTGAGTGTTCAATTCTCATTATCTTGTGAAAGTTTGGTGTAACCCGACTTCCTACCTACAAGCCAATCATTCCGAGCGCAGATACGCAGGCGGCGACGTACGTCGTCGCTGAGAGAGGCGCTGATTTGGTGAAAGCGATCTGGGAGTAAGCGAGCAGGGAAACGGAAGCTATAATACTGAAGGGAGCACACACAGCATTAAAAAATTTGAGGAACGAGGGGTAAGTTGAACTGGCGGGCGATGTAAATCGACCGTCCATGGGGTTTAAGAATAATCTACCTGAAGCACGCAGTGAAACATGCACTGCACTGCACTGCACATGCTTTCAGCTCTCTATGTCAATGTTTCCGTAGATTTTCGAAATGTCTTTCTTTCGAGGTCGAATCTGAGTGGCGGTACGATAAGATAAGAAGATAGAGTGATCCGGCCTGATCCGGCCCGTCACGGTTTTAGGAGATCTGTCTTGCCATGAACCACCCACTTCCTCCTGCACTGTCCCCATATTCGTTCCATCTTCCCGTGTTTGAACGCAAGGAATCGGGGTGGTTTCTTACTCACGCAGACCCGCAGTTGAATTGGTTCATGGACATGTACAGCGCCCTTTATGTCCGGGAAGACTATCGCGACATACTCGCCTCAATTCTGGAGTGGGCATTCCGCCCGCTCGCAACGAACGAACTGCAGACGATTCCGCCCGTATCGCCTCTTACTACGAAGATGGACGAGATGAAGCTGGACGACATCAACATAAAGGTCGAGGAGATCCAGACCACTGTCCCCTTGTCCCGAAAGGCTCTGCTTTATTTCGAAGATGGACCGTTTTCAGAAGAGTGTCCGCCTCCACCCCGTTCTCTCGATCTGAATATCAAGCTGCGGTGATGAACAGAGTGGTGGTAACTGGTTTGCCGGGGATAGGTGCGTCGAGCTTTTGGCTGGTAGGTAGCGCGCACTGACGTATTCCGCAGGCAAATCCGGATTCGCCCGCTATGTTCTCATCTTACGATGTATGCAAGGCCTGCCGACGGTCTTCATCTATCAAGAGTCTGAACTTGAGTTTTACCACGGGGGCAAGCGTTTCGTCTACCCTGTCGCATCGCACGTTATCTCCAACCTCCCCCCGAACACTTGGATCATTGTCGACTCGGTCGTAGTGCCGTTCTTTGCGACGATAGCAAAAGTCTTTGTTATGCAAGTAATGTCGCCACTGGAGGACCACGCGCGGTGGATCAAGAAAACCTTGCCAATGCCTGTGGTTGTAGCTATGAAACCGTGGTCCGCCGAAGAGCTGATCGCTGCGTGCGTTTTCCCCGATATTCCTATAGCTGTCTCTGTCTCATTTTTTTCCTTCCAGGCGATCGGTCCAGGTCGTCGACGAGATTCGCCAAACAAGCAACGACTAGCTCCGACACTTCGTCGAGCTGTACGGAGGTTCTGCGCTCGAAGCGTACGCGTGTGCCATCGAGCCCAACCTCCACAGCGACCAACTACAGGGCGCGCTCGATAACTTCACCGCGACCAATATGCGGAAGACGCTCGGAAATCAAACAATTCCACGTTTCCTCGAGGGCGGAATTTCGCACGTCATCCTCTCGCTCTTTCCTCAGGTGATCGAGGGGATACGAGGGATTACACTTGCCCCGCCGACTTCTCACGTCCAGGATAAACTCATGAAGCATGTCTCAAGCTTGGAGGAACAACAACGGAATGAGCTTTGGAGAGTCTTACTAGGCCACTCGTACGGAAAGTCGCTAGCGGGGAGCATTTTTGCCCGCAATTACCACTGCATACTCCTGAAGAACGGTCCCGTGTGGCCCCTGCATGCGATGGAACGTCGGCCTGTTCGAGGCTCCTCTCAGGTGAACTACCATGTCCACCGCAAATCACTCGGTGACAAACCAGTCGCGTGGCTCTCGCTTCAAGACGAACTTTCGCTTCACAACAGAGGTGTCCGGCCGCCGCAAGCCGGACGTGGTGAGATGCGTGTTACCGAGTTCAAGGCAAAGGAACTTGGGCCACCTCTCTCCCTGCAGACTTACTATCGTCCACTCTCCAAAATCTCCCCTCCTTTCAATTCATTTGTCTTGACGGAACCTCGCAAGGCTGTGGTCTTTCAGGCAATCGTCGACAATGCCCTCCTCGGCTTCGAAGACCTGAAAGCTCTTGGGATTGACGAAATCATCTATGTCGCCGTCACTCACACCGACGACATTGATCTTGCACTTCCTCCAGTTTTGGACGTCAATAAATACCCAAACATAACGGACTATTATCTCCTTACTCTCCCCCGCATATAGTGAGTAAAAACCTTTCGTCTTGCGTGCATGGCTGAAAGACTCTTGTAAAAGGATCGCAAACTCTTGGGTGCTCGACGAGCTCAACACGCTGCAGAAGGAGAACGGCAAGCTGGTCGAAGTGAAAACCCTCTAGTCAGGACGCGAAGGCGGGGCCGGCTGCTGAGCGCTGGGAGGCGTGTAGCTCAGTGCAAATCGAGTCAGATCGAGATGGCGCTCAATAGGCAAAGTTGGAGCGCGTGGTGAGGAAGAAGGCAAGAGGTTGCTCGGCCATCAAATGACATGGAATTCTGCAAATTTTTTTCTGCATTGGGATATCCAGGATTGGTGGGAATACAAAGGCCGCGCCATAGCAGGGCAGTAATAGCAAGCAAATACAATAAAGATTGAGTCGTGACCTTCGGCGCCAGTCTAATTCTAAAGCGGGGGGCTGGGCGTCCGAGGTGTGAGCAGATGTAGACCATGCTCCTCCTTCTCATCCAGCTTGATGCTCGTGTTCTCCTTCTTCGACTTTTTCTCCTTCTTCGGGAACTCGCTGTCGGGGCCGACGAGCACCTGCCCGGGATGGAACACGTTCCAGAGGAAGAGCGCGAGGAACATGGGCGTGGCTTCAAGGCAGTAGAACGGCGCCTCATGCATCGTGATCGGCGAGTACACGCCCGAGGAGAACTCGATAAGGCGGAAGACTATGCGGACCTGGAGGCGCAAGGGCGTGAGTGGGCGAACGACAAATGGGAAACATTGAACGGGACGTACCGTGATGAGGCCAAGGGATGCATACATAATGTACAGGGGTCGCTTCCACTCCGTCGAGCCGTCGAGGCGGTTCATCTTGTAGTGGTAGCGGATGACAAGCGCGATGAAGCAGAGGACGAAGCACTGCTGCAGGCCGATACCGCCCATGTAGATGTGGATACCCAGGAGGGCGGTCTTGGGTGTGTCGGAGTCGATCATCAGACCGCCACTCGCTTGCATTATGAACGCGCTGTCAGAAAAAGGTGTGAGGAGAGGAAACAAAAAGATAGGAAGGCGCGCACGTTATGTCAAGCAGCACGAAGCACAGCGACAGCCGCCGGGCGCTGATACCCGCGACGTGTTTTTCTGGGACGAAAAAGTAGACGAAACGGCTCATGAGCACGTAGAGGAATGCATTGATCCATAGCGGCGCGAGGAGGATGAGGATCTGCGACGGAGTCCCGAACGCAGACGACGTCGTGTTCATCACGGACAAAACGCGCAGGACGAGTCCAGCGGTTTCCCAGATGCCGGCCATGATGACCACCCAGCAAAATTTCTTGCGGTAGTGGATGGCTTGGATGATATGCGCGATGGTGCTTAGCCCAAAGAGGGCTGAGAACAGCACGGCCGCGGGAAAGGATGGGCAGTACATGAAGTTGTAGTCTGCATTGGTACGCGGATCTGTGGGATGGTCAGCGCGCACGTGGAAGCGAATACTGTGCTGGCTCTCACCCATGCATTTGACTTGCACCATTTTTGAAGAGTAAAAGAGCAGGCAAAAGGTGCGAAGGAGGAAGTGAAGACAAAAAGGTGGCCGGCGAAGGTGACTGTCCTTTGTTCATCGAGGGCGCCGTTATATAACTGAACATCCTCCGCAGTACGAAATACGCAGCAGCAGGCGAGGTCGATTGTTTCAAGCGCGTCCGCTACCTTACGGGCCGCTACTCTATGGGCCGCTATCCTACGGACTTGATCATCGCCTCCAGTGATTCCGATCGCACTCGAGGGCATTGCAAGCTAACCTTCCCTGCGGGTTCATTGGATTCTGTGGTTGGCTCGCCCGGAATACCTGGCGGCAGAAGATCAAGAATTTGTGCGGTCGAGCGCAAGTTGAAGCGAGTCAAAGAAGGCAGGTCATCACTCCATCATTCAATATCTTTGATGTGGCTGTGTGATGCGATTGTGCCTCCGCCCACTCCCGCCGCTTGGGACAATTTGCCGCACGTCGCAGGCGCAATTCCATTGAGGCGGCATATCAGTGATAGCGCCAGACTAGCTCTTCCTCCCGGTTCTTCCCGCGAATACCGTTATGTCACCCTTCTCTTGCCACCTCAATGCCACCTCCGGAGTTTCGCCCACTGCACCTTCCCCTCCTCCGCTGATATATGCTGGGTTACGCTCATAATGTGTAGCTTTCTTTGTGCCACGAATCCATCTGTATTGACTTGAAGGCCTTCAAATGAAGCCGTGGCCTGTACGTTTGCCTTGGACCACTCGCTCGGACATCGTCGCTTGTTCAACCTCTGCGCTACCGGTGTGGAGATAAATAATTGTTTCTGGGCCTGAAAACTCTCTTACGAATTTCGAAATCTTTGAATCCAGCTGAGTTACCCCTGCCACTCGACAGTCATCTCCGTCAAGTTCGATCTATGCGTTATCGTGTGCTTGTCCTGATGCTAGTGGAAGGGGCATATGTAGTTACTGAGCCTAGACCTGGAACTGCTGTTCCATACAATTTCTCATACTGGGTATATCTAATGCCCAGGCAGGCTACCCTGTACATGCTGCCGTCACTCAACCGTCACTTGACCTCAGGCGCTCTCGGATACCTAAGTGGTTTCCGCAAATTCAATGAATCTTCCTTAGCAGAACTCCGCTATTCAAACAAAATGGCCGAGTGTCCCTGAATCCCGGCTTGCCGTCATGCCGCCGCCCGCATTACGACAATGGCCATTGGGCGCCAGCCAATGCTGTCGCAGGATTTTACAATGCCTCAATGATAAGTAGAAGCATCTCATCATTCTCTCCCGACGATATCGATGCTCTTTCACGCCATCCTCATTCTAACGTATTTCGCCTCGTGCTTGTGCAAGATCTACGAAAAAGCATCTGATCTTCCGGGCCTTGAGTATGATTTCGTCATTATAGGCGGTAAGAAAACCTCCTTTCCGCTGCGGTTTCAATTGATATTTGAGCAGGGGGGACAGCCGGCCTTGTCGTGGCAAATCGGCTGACTGAAAATACAAAGTTCTCGGTCTTAGTCCTTGAGGCGGGAGTTTCGTGAGTGACTGAATATTTAGTCTTTGATCTGAACCTACAAAGATGTCAGAAATGAAGGTGTCCTCGATTCAAGTATCCCCTTCTTTGTGAACAACTTACTGGGGAACAATATTTACGACTGGAGTGTGTTCAGATCTATACTTCAACCAAATATTCTCATTTATTCACAGACTACACCACAACACCGCAGTCTGGCCTGAACGGCCGCGTTCTGAATTACTTCAGAGGTTAGGCCCAAGCAGAAATCAACGAGAGGCTTGGTTGAAACCCCTTTTGAAGGTCATATCCTTGGAGGCTGTAGCGCACATAGTGACATTCTACGCATCCATTCAAAGAATTCCTGCTCACATAATTACCAGACTACATGTTTTACACTCGTGGGACGATAGACGACTTCAATCGGTATGCAGAGTTGACTGGAGATCCGGGCTGGTCCTGGAACCAGATCTTCCCGTATTTCTTGAAGGTGATTACCGTGGTCTAGCTTCCTCGAGGAAAACTTCAACGCCCGCTAGAACGAAAAATGGACCCCGCCTGCTGATTTGCACAATACATCCGTTAGTATTCCTGGTTTCCCGCATATTGAGCTAAAAGCATGATTTAGCCGCAATTCAACCCATCGGTTCATAGCATCCACGGAATCAACTCAGTGAGCCTTAGCGGCTTTCAGTGGCCTGTTGGTCGTCGTATCATTCAAGCAACCCAAGAGTTGCCCGACGAGTTTCCCTTTAATCTAGATATGAATTCTGGCAAGCCGCTGGGTGTAGGTGCGTACGGCGATTAAAAATCTCTCAAAGTCCAGAATAGACGAATGAGAACTAGGTTGGGTTCAATCGACTATTGGAGGTGGAAAAAGGAGCAGCTCCGCGACGTCGTATTTAGCTCCCGAATTTGCCAAACGCAATAATTTGCACGTCTTGTTGCATGCACAAGTCACGACGCTCGTGGACCATAAGCGTGTCAATGGTAAACTAGCATTTCGCGGAATTCAATTTTCACAGCCCGGTAGCGATATTTTCTCCCCGCGCATATGTTGCCTTTGATGTTCTTTTCAACAGGATCATCCCGGCTCACCGCAAAGGCGACCAAGGAAATCATACTGTCCGCAGGAACAGTCGGTACTCCCCACATTCTGATGAACTCTGGCGTAGGGGATAAAGTGGCTTTAAACGCGTTGGGAATTCCGTCTCTCCTTCATCTCCCGAGTGTCGGAAAAAATATAAGCGACCATCCAGCCGTTGCGCTAAGTTGGACAGTGAACTCGACTCAGACGATGGAGTCGATCACACAAAACGCCACGGCCTTCAATGAGGCCTTTGCCCAGTGGAACGCGACTCGCACTGGGCCTTTCGTGGACCTTGGTATGACCCACATTGGGTGGTTCCGCCTGGATCCAGAGTCGCCCATCTTTGCCCAATTCCCGGATCCTTCAGCTGGTCCCAACACAGCTCATATCGAGCTGGTTTTTGGTGGCATAGGGCCAATCATGGTCCCACTGCAGGGCCACTTCATGGGGATCGGTATAGCAGTTGTCACCCCAGTTAGCCGTACGTTCTCTGGGCATGAATTGTACATTGCTCTGATTCTCCAAAGGTGGCTCGATAACCCTGAACACCAGCAATCCTTCAGGGCCTCCACTAATTGACCCAGGCTACCTGACAAGCGAATTCGACCTATTCGCTGCTCGAGAAGGGTTGAAACGCGCTCAAAGATTTGTAACGGCGCCAGTTTGGAAAGACTATATCCTTGCGCCCACGGTAGACATCGAAAATCTCACCACCGATGAACTTCACCAGTTTATTCGGAACAACACCGCATCGCCTTCGCACCTTGTCGGGAGCGCCAGTATGTCGGCGCGGGATGCAACATACGGAGTGGTGGATCCCGACTTAATTGTGAAAGGCGCAAGTGGACTGCGGATCATCGATGCTTCGGTTCTGGTAAGTCTGCAGTAGTACTACATATTTCGATTCGATTATAACCCGATTCCTAAGCCAATCGTTCCAAGCGCACATACGCAGGCGGCGACGTATGTCGTCGCTGAAAGAGGCGCGGATTTAGTTAAAGCGATCTGGACATAATTAACCTTTCCCTGAGAACAATGGTGCAGACTAACACGGGGAACGGAAGTTGAACCTAGTTGAACGTTGAACTAGCCAACATAATTTTCCCTGAGGCGCTCCGGAAGAATCCAGGTTCCCTAAGGGGACATTATGCATTAGACTTCAATCCATAAATACTTCGGCTTTTTCCTGTTCCCGTGCATGGGTTTGCACAAGGTTTGCATCAAGTGGCGTTTGGTTGAATTCTAAAGTGATGACAAATCAGTCTCCGAGCCGGATGCTTCGGCACAGCCACTCCGTAACTTTGTCTCCAACCTTTACGACCCCAAGTCCAATGACCTCCGCGGATGGCGAGAACTTACGTATAGCCTCCGTGCTTATTCGTGCTCTATATTTCAATGCGTGGATTGGGCTCTTGGTTTCCACTCGCGCGTGTCCAGCAAATGTGGTTTGACTTTCAAAAAACTCGACAGCCCGGGACTCAGTGCTGTAGGAGTGTTTTTTTGAAACAGGCCAGTGACTAAAACCGCACATAGGCGGTAATACCGGTATCTTTCTCTGGCTCGGAAACATCACGGAATTTGCTGCCTATTGCCTATAGACTCCGAACCTGTAGTCAGAATGGAAGTATTCAGATTGGAAAGTCACCTGTAACGTCGGACAATAATGACCGCATAAAGCGGGTGGCCTTGCTTTTTCTCACTGCAGCTTCTCTGTTCTGAGCTGCGTTCTGGGATGCCATCTACTTTCTCTGCGTTCCTCTTACTCACACTCAGCTTCTTGGCTCGGGCCGTTCAAATATACGAAGATGTCTCGCAGCTGCCTACCTTCAGTTATGACTTTGTCGTTATCGGCGGTAATGTTATCCTAAGTTCCCTGCAAATCATTGTCTTCATCTCAGCGTCAGGTGGAACTGCAGGAAACGTTGTCGCGAATCGGTTAACTGAGAACCCAAACTTTTCCGTCTTGGTTTTGGAAGCTGGAGTATCGTCAGTTCACACCTTACATGTACGCTTGGGCCTTCATTACTTCCATTGCCAGAAACGCGGGTGTTATTCCCTCAATGGTCCCTGCTTTGGTCTGGGAATTACTCCCGCGAACTCCCTATACATGGAGTAAGTTCTTTCTTGTTCGGCCAATGGGACTGCACTCAATCAACCCACGATTCATCGCAGACTTTACAACCACGCCGCAGTCAGGCATGAACAACCGTGTCCTCGACTATCCGGTATGTACCATAGTTCAATCGTCGCGAGCCATTTCTGACTGGATTAAAGAGAGGACACATGCTCGGCGGATCTAGCTCAGTCAGTACGTGATCTGCAACGATCTCCCAAGCACCAATAACAATATACAGATGCGATGTTTTATACGAGGGGTCTTAAGATTTTGTTTACCATTCAACTTTTCGTCCTGACCTGCCCTTTAGGATCGCGAGACGACTTTGACCGGTTCGCTGACGTTACCGGGGATCCAGACTGGGCATGGGACAAAATGCTGCCGTATTTCTTCAAGGTAAGATGCTTTTCAGCGCGAAAAGCACAGGTTGAATATGCAATAGAATGAACGCTGGGCGGTACCCGCTGACCATATCGATCAGTATGATCCAGCGGTTCACAGTCATACTGGCATCAATTCAGTTGGATTAAATCAATATGCCTGGCCCGACAGTGATGCTCGGGTAATTCAGACGACCAAAGAACGACCTGAAGAGTTCCCTTTTGTTTTAGACATGAATGGTGGGGTCCCCCTTGGAGTCGGTGCGTGTGGTATTTATTCCACGTCATGATCTTGTCGTTCAAAAAATAAACAGGATGGCTCCAGTCAACTATCAACCATGGGGAACGCAGCAGCTCTGCGACATCTTACCTGGGTTCGCAATACATTTCACGCCCCAATCTTCATGTCCTGCTCCACGCCCAAGTCTCCCGGGTTCTTCAAACCGCTCAAAATTCCTTGCACTTCAACAATGTTGAATTCTCTCAGGACAAGCAGAGTGCGTACAACTATTCAAGCCCTGGCTTGACTTTCTTATTTTATTATAGCTCTGTACAATGTTACAGCTTCCAAGGAAATCGTCCTTTCTGCCGGCAGTGTAGGCACCCCGCACATTCTTCTCAACTCCGGGATCGGCAATAAAACCACTTTGGCGAGCTTCGGAATCCCAAGCGTCCTCGATCTTCCGTCTGTCGGGCTCAATTTTAGCGACCAGCCAGTCACTACTGTTAGTTGGTTCGTCAATTCCAATGACACCATCGAGTCCTATACGCAGAATACCACTCGCTTCAATGAGGTTTCTCGCTAGTCTCTCTGGAATGGCTTTTCATCCGTTCTAACTTGATGAAGGTTTTCGCCCAGTGGAATAAGACTCGTACCGGACCATTGGCCGATACTATCGGCACTCACATACTGTGGATGAGGCTCGATCCCGAGTCGTCAATTTTCGAAAATTATTCTGATCCGTCTGCTGGACCACACACGCCCCACATTGAGTCGGCTTTAAATGTACGCCCAATCCATGATTACAAGCGCCATTCATAATATCATTTTACCAGCCCGCTTTAGCTATAACCGACCCGTCAGCCCCGACACCCATGGGTCACTTCTTCTCCAGCGCCACTGCCGTAGTTTCTCCACTCAGCAGTGCGTTCTATTTTGTGGGTCAAAATTGTACAGCTGAATTCAGACCAGGGGGATGGATCGCCCTAAACAGCAGCAACCCCTTTGATCCTCCACTCATCGACCCGGCCTTGTACCATTCCGACTTCGATGTCTTCGCGATGGGCACAGCCATTTTGAAGACAAAAGAATTTCTTTCCGCTCCCGCGTGGAAGGACTACATTATCCGGCCTGTCGACGCACTGGCGAGTGCTTTGGTCTCGGACGCCGCGTTGGACGAGTACATCCGCAACACATCGATTTCGGCGCAGCATTGCGTCGGAAGCGCGGCGATGACGGCCAAGTCCGCAAGTTGGGGCGTAGTTGACCCCAACCTGCGTGTCAAAGGCGCGACTGGCCTCCGGATCGTTGATGCTTCGGTTATGGTGCGTCCTCGCCTCTCACACTCTCCCATTCGGCTAACCTACTTGGCCATAGCCGTTTGTGACCAGCGGGCACACTCAAGCACCGACGTACGCCGTGGCAGAGCGAGGCAGCGACTTGATCAAGAATGACTGGAAATAATGATAAGATACATAAATATGATTCCGTTGTTCCATTTGCTACAGACGCTAAGCTAGATGGTATCAAAAATTAGGCGAAGGTATATGATAAGTACATTTACGAGTTTGCGTTAGGGAGTAGGATCAAAGGCCTTCGAATTCGGCCTGGACATGCGGGTAGAGTTCTGTCGCGATAATGTTGCAGCCTTCTTCAAGGTTGCGGCTCGTCGGAAATTCCTACGAAGGGTCCCAAGGGGCCACTTTAATTTGGACCACATTGACGTTTCCCTGTCGTCATCATGTATGAGCTTGTTAGGATCTTTGTTGCGGTACTGGAAGGCCATTATGATCCAAATAGTCACGGCAGTCAAGGGTAGGGCGAGCGCCAGGTAGTGTGGTATGGTCCCGTTAGTGTTTGATGTGAGTTCCTTGACGTTCATGCCAAAAACGGCCTAAACGCGGTGGGTTAGGGTTTCATCACACATCGCCAAGACATAACGTACTGCAGCGAACGAGGCCGGCAGGAAAACCATAGTTAGGTAGGCTTTAATGAACAGAAATAAGTTGGAGGTCGGGGTAAGCGTATGGATTTGGGTACAGACATATTTGTTTCATCGCTTCAGATACAGTGAGCATCCACAGAGAAAATCAGAATTGACAACGCACCTGCGCTGTCTCTGACGGCTGCTTCCGTCAGTTTTTGCATCCTCCTACTGTCCTCGAGGTTGACGCTGCTGAACGCCTACCAGGAATCAATGCCGCAGGACTTGGAGGCAGAGGAAGGACGACGCACGAGATTCATCACATTCTTCAAGCGGCTATCTTGCATGCTTCTGTTCTGCTTTAAACGCGCGATTTCATCAAGCAGATTCGTCGATTCTCTCCGCATCAGCTCCGTCACGAAGGCGATCGTCTCCGCAGAGTGGATGTCGGACGCGTTCTCGAGCACCGGGTTCAATGTCTGCGCGACGAACACGACCGTCTTGCGGAAGTCTTCGAGCAGTGACGCGTAGTGCAGGAGATGCGCGCGCACGACGTGCAGCTGCTGCGTCAGCGTCATGTCCGTCGTGGTCATGACCCGCGTTTCCTGAGCCTCGAAGATTAGGACTCGGTATGGAGACATGAAACCGCGCGACTCACCAGCCAGCAGATGTGGAGGTATAGCGCCTCAAGCGACTCGTCAAAGGCGTAGATCGGGTACCACAGGAGGGCGAGCAGGACAAAGGTCGGGTCCGACGAGATGGTCGATGCGAAGATCTTGTTCCAGTACACCGACTGCCCAGCGGCGAGCAGGCGCGTCCTGAGTCCGTAGGCCGTCGTCGTCCGGTGGGTGTGTGGCGGGTGGTAGCTGATGATGGTGCTGAGCTCCGGCGATCTCACCATATGGATGGCGAGAATATCAGGGAGGAGGATATGGTTGCCTGCGCGCCGTAAGTGATCACCGCGACTAAGTGATGACAGGCGACGTACTAGAGCTAAGGACGAGCGGAGCCTGCGTGTCGATGACCTGGTCGGCCGATTGGAGGGTGTGGAGAGTGGGACTGTAGCTTGAGGTCGGACTCGACGGCATCGTCGTCGGATTCTGCATGGACCGAATGAATGTGAGGGTGAGGGTGATGTCTTGCACGCAAAATGGCATCAATATCCTTGGGATCCGAATATTCAGGAACGACTCACGGTCGCCTTCTCCGACAGCTTCTTGGTACCGGGCGGGAATCCAATTGATCGATGACGAGAAAAAGAACGGCTCGATGTTATATCTATACGATATGAGAAACACATCACTGCGATGCTGGTGGGCCTTACTTGGTTCCCAGCCTTAATGAGCAGCGTTAAAAGCAATGGATGCAAAGTCGATGAGACTACGCACATCTGCAACACCGGCCCTGAGAGGTTCTGCAGGAACAGGGCCCGAAGTCGTGTTCCACGTGGTATCCTTTCCTCACTCAATGTCTTCCAGTATTCAGCCTTGTTATCTTCCGAAACTTCATGATCTTCGTCTGGGGCGAAAATCCCGTTGTCCGAAACCTTGACGGTGCGGATAGTGCACGGCTCCCGGGAAACATGGTTTATAACTCTCGTTATTCCGCTTTTTTGCTGCTGGGCAGGAGTCCAGTTTGGGTACAACGACTGAGGGTACTGGTGCGAACGTCAGTAACCTATGAAGAGAGAGATTTGCGCATGGTATACCTCGGACCAGTCCGGATTTCGCAGGTGCGCAGTCGACGGCTGCTGTGGATTTGCGAGCTGTTCAGAATCTATCTGCTCGGGTATTAGCTGTAAATGAGAGGAGACAGAGACGGTCACGCGCCTCACTGTCCAGGTCGAGAAATGGCCATGGGCCGCTGGGCGCTCCATGGCGGTGGCTTGGCTGAGGGATGCGCGGAGGCATCTCCCGCACATTTCGATACAGCTCGAGAGGAAATGACATTCTTGGATGATGCCAAGAGCCGTTTAGGTTTTATAGGCGACACTCCGGGCGAGTAGGAAATGGGATAAGAGCTGTCTCCACCTCGCTAAAATGTGGTGCAAAGCTGTTGCATACGGCACTTAGTATAGCATTCTTTTAGGCGCGCGGCGCTGAAGTGTCGTGGTGGAGTGAAACAACGAATCAAGGGACTGCGGGAGTAGTTGACGCCTTGAGACGTAAAATTGGAGTGACTGAATGAATGGATTATCGTTGAGAGACCCGGGTAACGCTGGAAGGGTGGACATACATCGATGTAGACTACACCCGCCGTTTCGATGTTGTCGGCTACGTAAGCTGGCCGCACCGGCACTGTGCCGCCGATGCCACACACGAGCAAACATTCCCTTGGTTTCCAACTTGTCTCCAACTCCAGAGTTGACTGCAATTAGGTATCGTACGAGAATTCACCGAGCGCTGCGAAAAACTCGGATTCCATCGGTTCATTTTCAAGTTCTGTCGAGCAAACCGGAGTCTCGGTCCGAGGTGTGCCCCAGATGTGCTTGGCTGTCGGTGGAACGTTCTTAGTCGATTTTTCTCTCAAGGCTGTGCGAAGGGTATATAGACTCGAGTGGCCTGCTACCTTGATCAGCGCCCTCCTCCGATAATGATCACTGGCTTCTCAATCGCGACTCTGGTCATTTTCATCTGCTCAATAGCATTTGTGATACACCCTCTCTCCGTTCCAATCCGTCTACCATACATCGGACACAAGCGCGTTCACCTCAATCTAATCAGCGCGCCCATATTTGCCATCGCAATATTGTGGGCCGCTCAATGTCTAGGCCCCACACAGGTACTGCTAATACGTCATCGTCCCGCCTCACTCACAAAATGAAAGATTCGTGATGGAATTGTTGGGACTGGTAGAAAAATACAACCTCGTCAGTGTTTCATTCTGATTGTTCCGCAGATGGAGTCAAACCGTACAACATCCTTATTCTATTTTTCTCCCTTGCCTACATGGCGATCACTTTGGATATAACCGGAGTGCTGCAAGCAGCTGCATTCTGGGTCAGCAACAAAGGAGGCTCGAATGGATGGAAACTGTATTTCTACTTTTATCTCATGTTGACCGTTCTTAGCGCTTTTCTCGGCAATGACCCTGTCATTTTGTCTGGGACAGCATTCCTGGTGTACTATACAAAAGTTTCGGAACTCAACGTGAGATTTATCAACACCGTCCTGCACTCCATCTAACTTCACGTTGATAAAGCCAATCTCGTGGTTAATGTCCGAGTTTGCTGCTGCCAACACCGCAAGCATGGTTCTGTATGTTCGCTTTTGTGCGTAAGTTGGAAAACAATTTAAATGCCAACAGGTTTATGGGAAATCCCACGAACGTCGTCATCTGCGAAGGATTCCAAGTCAACAACGCTGCCTTCACTGCCTACACCATCTTGCCATTCCTTGCATGCAATCTGGCGTGTTTTGTGGCTCTCGGATTCCAGTTCCGCAATCCGAAATATTTACCTCGACGGTTGAACGTCACTGCCGACTTGGACGTCCGTTCTGTACTTTTGGATCCCCAGGGTGCATGGGTCGGAAGTGCGCTTCTAGGCTCTTGCCTCGTCGTAATTATCATAGTCAGCTTCTTCCATGTGGACGTGTGGAAGATAAGTCTCCCCTTTGCGGTGGCCAAGTTCATCTACGATCTCGCCTGGGACCACTACCGATTTGTGCATCGAATTCCCATGCTCGGGCATATGCCTCCGCAACAGTCCTCGAGCAGGGATGGGCGTAAAGCGGCCGGCGAGGCTGCTCGGACCGCCGACTCAGAAGATATTGTGTTGCAGGAACTCAAGCGTCGCATGACTCTACCAGCCGCCGACGAGGAGTTGAATCAGCGAAGGAGCACCCCCGCGCCGGAGCCCGCGACTAACAGCCCCACGCCAGCGTCCGAAACCGCGACATCGTTGCCCTCGTCTATTTCCATGCCACCCCAAAAATCCTTCGCGCTCGCGCTCGCGAACAAACGCGCTAGGCTCAAAGCCCATTTCCCCACGTTGTTCACCGCTTTTCCCCGACTCCCCTTTGCCCTCGTCCCGTTCGCATTCTCCCAATTCATCCTGATCGAAGGGCTTGCGCACCAGGGCTGGATCGACGTGTTCGCCTCCTGGCTCCGCCATGCGACGCACCGCAATCCTTCGAGCCCCTACGCGACTATATGGATCATCGGCATTCTGGGCATAATTCTCTGCAACCTCTCGGGAACGAATATCGGCGCTACGATGTGCGTTACTCTCCCTCTTCACCCATTAAATAATTCATTAATTCCTTGTCTGTCAGATTACTCACAAAAGTAGTGCGCGCGGCGCTCCTGCCTCCGCACACCGAGCGCGCCGCGGCGATCTCGCTGGCCGTCGCGAGCAACATCGGCGCGGTGAGCTTTACGTTCAGCGCGAGCCTCGCGGGCCTACTCTGGCGTTCCATTCTCAAACAAAAAGGGATCATCATCGGGCAGAGGTCGTTCGCGTACTGGAACACTCTGCCCGTGGTGGTAATGGGCGCTGTTGGCTTCGGTGTGGTTTGCGCGGAGATGGCCGTTTTGCGTTGATCTCGTTTTATGTTGACTTCGGTGCTGACTCAAGTAACTGTAATATTTTCGGGGAATCAATTTTGAGAAGCGCCCAGATTTTCCCGGAGTGACGGCAGAGGTGGCACCGTTCGAGGGTTTGCGCTACGACCGGTTCATGGTGCTTTTCCATCCCTCGGCTGGCAATCGGAGTTTACGATTTCAAACTCCGTTGCGGTTCCCGAATCCCGAATCTCTGAGTCAGATTCCAACTTCAGCCTCACTGCGATGCCCGGCCCCAAAAAAAGCGGGGACTCGGCTGTCTTGATACTGGCACCGTATCTTTACCTGGGCCCACGATCATCCGCATCTGCGGCGTTCATATCCGCCCACGCGATTACCCACGTCCTCAGCATTGGATCCACTCCGCCCTCTACTCTCCCCGGGGTGACATACCATCGACTCGCGCTTTCAGACGACGTCGACTCATCCCTCGACAAGGTCATATCCAGCGCCAACGATATCATCGCTTCTATCGCGGACTCGCAATCCAGCCGCATTCTCGTGCATTGCTCAGCCGCAGTATCCCGCTCGCCTACCGTTGTCGCTGCCTACTTGATCTCCCAGTGCGGCATGTCCCTGCGAGCCGCACTGGGAATTATCATATCTTCACGACCCGCCGTTTGTCCAAATCCCGGGTTCTTGGCGCAACTGAAGAGTTTGGAGATGAGCGTACGCGGAGAATGCACTCTAGATCTGGACGTTTTACCGGCCAAGAAAATAGACAGAGTGGCGCTGTTCAGCGCCGAGGACCCTACTTAAAGACGAATACATACTAGAAATTACCACTACACTTTCAGCCCATGCTCCGCAACGACGTTCCCGGACTGAATCTCGTCCACGCTGTATCGGATACACTGCGCGATGTCCCACTGCGGTTTATAACTGCCTCCACGAGTAAGTCATCTTAACAAACAAACAAAAAACTGAACGCCCACATACCCCAGCAGTTTTCGCGCGCGGGAGTCATCGATGATGAGATCAACTAGCTGGCCGTCCAATGTCGCAGGCTGGAGGAAGACCGCAGACCCCAACCATCGGGGAATTAAGCTTGGGCGAGTTCCGAATATATAAGCCAACGGGAACAGCATTCGATACCGCAACGCGAGGAATAACTCCATTGCGTGCGCCAATAGGTACATGAGTAACGGCGGGAGCTCGATGAACTCGAGTTCTCGCGTTGCATAGTGCTTTAATTTTGTCAGCACGATTGAGATACATTGGACAGACACCGACCTTGATCGCGTCGCGCACATCCGTGATACTCCACGGAGGTCCGCGTCCGGTGATTAAAAATCCTTCGCCAGATACCTCCTCCGGAATGCGGCGGAGCGCATCCTCGTAGAGTAGGTGCGCGGCCGCCGCGTCCCAAACACATATATTTGTCGACGTCCACGGCTGATCCCATACAGGCAGCTTCGGCATCATCAGCGTACTGCAGACAAGGCGGTCATTTGGGCCGATGATCGTACTTTCAGCGTGAAGAAATAATTCGTCACAAAATCTTCGTTGAATAGAATTAAAACTACCTACTGGCCTGGCCGCAGAATTCCGGTTTTGAGGCCTTCATTTGCACTGGCACTGATGATAAGCTGTTCAGCCATGCGCTTCGACCGCGGGTAGCAGCTTTCTTTCCGGATAAACGTTGGTGTGCGGTCGTCGTCCTGTATACTGACAGGATAGCTGTCCCAGTCAATGCGCATAAACTTGGGGCACCCCGCGACTGTTTCGGCACTGGAGGTATAGATTACCATCGGAGTCGGATTTAGTTCCTTCGCCACAGTAAGGATGTTCCTCGTCCCCGTCACGTTCACCCGATACGACGCGTCCCAGCAGTATTCGGCCCGCTCCCAGAAACGGATTATCGCGGCCGTGTGGAAGATCACACTGGGCGGGACGCCCGTTGCAGGGAACGGGGGGGAGAGGGCATCACGGACGGATTGCAAGGACGTGATGTCCGTTTTAACGAAGGAGACGGAGGGATGCTCGAGGAGCTTGGGCAGCGGAGGGTTGACGTCCAGAATCCTGATGCTGGTTTCTCCGCGCATAATCAACAGCCGGACCATGTACCTGAGAGAAAATCAGCATTCGCCAGGATGAAGCATACACTGAAGCATATTTCCGACAGGAAATACGATCATGATGCACCCACGTCCCCAAGAACCCCGACCCGCCAATAATTGCATAGCCAGAGAGAGTCGCGGGCGGAACGGCCTTGAGCATATCTATGCCCTCATAAGAGACATTGTCGAGGTCCTCCGTGCTGCTGAATGTGTGGGCACTCGATCGCGAGGAAGCCGACGCAGGCGACGCCCGGAGCCTCAGCGCCAGCCTATAGAGATACCATAGAAGCACGGCTAGTATTGGAGTTCCCAGGACGAGCAGCATTTCTGAGATACGGAGGGCAGTAATGCGCTGACGGGCAACGACAGGCAACGATTTGAGAAGAACCGGCAATCAAGTTGAATCCGGCCAGCCCGAGATCCGATAGGCGCGGAGTAATACACGTGACCGATTCAACTCTGGTTGAAAATAATAATAATTGGATGTTAGCCAGCAGTGGAATACATCGCTTGTGTTACATTGTGCACTCTGGGTTCACGCTCACACGATCATCGGTTCTGAGTTCCAAAACCTGGCAATTGCCGTCCGCCGGCTTCTTCTGATCCGAACTACGCTCGAAGGTAGAACTCGCTTTGACCCACTCCTTGGCAAAATATTAATTAGCCTCTCATATGGGTCAATTCCGACGGGACCGGGAGGAAGCTGGACTCCCGTATCTTACGGCTTCCTTCCTGTACCCTTCATTACGGCAAAGTTAACGTTGGTATCCCATGACTGGTACGGCTTTATTATTAGGCTTTATTGTACTGTGTACATTGAATGCCCCACCAGTGTGAAATCCCCGTGACACCCGTGCGCCAACATTACTCATCTTGGAAATGTCCTGCGTTGTCGGACACCTTTCCGTGACTATAAATATCTCGGTGCGACGATAGTCTTTCTTTGTTCGTCCATCCGCGATGAACCTCTCTGGGCGTACTGCAATCCTTGCCTTTCTGTCATATCTTTCTGCTTGCCGTGGGGCCCTCTACGATAACGTCACTCAAGTACCTGGACTCAACTATGACTTTATTGTCGTCGGCGGCACGTCGGACACGCGCTCTTTACTTTGTATCTAACTCGCCCATGTCCAGGTGGAACTGCCGGAAATGTGGTCGCAAATCGACTGACTGAGAACCCAGCGTTTTCTGTTCTCGTGCTCGAGGCCGGAGTATCGAACATCGGTGTTCTAGATTCTATGGTTCCTGCATTAGTGGGCGGTCTTTTCGCTCCTGGACTCCCCTACACCTGGTATTTTCTTCCAACTATATGAGCCAGAGTCGGGCTAAATTTGAGTCATTCAGGAATTATGTCACGACTCCTCAAACAGCTGCCGAGAACAGAGTTCAGTTATACCCCCGCGGACGTCTTCTTGGTGGAACGAGCTCCATAAGTATGCCGCCCGATATTTTGTGCCCGATTTGGACTGATTATGCGAAGATGGGATGTGGTACACCAGGGGGTCGCAAGACGATTTCGACAGATTTGCCGAAGTTACTGGGGATCCAGGTTGGAGTTGGTCAGCCATGCAGCCCTACTTCCGCAAGGTTCGAAAAAAAATATGTCCAACCAAGTTTTTACTCAGTGCAAAGTCTAGAACGAAAAATGGACTGAACCAGCCGATCATCACAACACTACGGGTCAGTATGACCCAGCGGTGCACAGTACGACCGGAATCAATTCGGTCAGTCTGCCGGGGTTTCAGTGGCCGACGTTTCCTCGCGTCATCGAAACAACCGCTGAAATGCCGGACGACTTCCCATTTGTGCTAGATATGAACGCCGGGATTCCTCTTGGTGTCGGGTATGTTTTTGAATAATATATCTCGAGCAACTCTCATGCAATTTAGGTGGGCACAAAACACCATTGGTCACGGCGCGCGAAGTAGTTCGGCAGTATCTTATCTGGCGACTCCTTTTATTGAGCGGCCTAATCTTCATGTCCTCATAAACGCTCAAGTCTCCCGGGTCCTAAGCATCAACTCGTCCGGCGGCAACGTTCATTTCAACCAGGTGGAATTTTCGCAAGACATGAAAGGTGACCACTTATGATATTCAACTTCATATAGTTTACAACTGCCCTTCCAACAGAGCTATTCGTAGCCAAGGCTTCAAAGGAAATCGTCATCTCTTCTGGTTCAGTTGGAACTCCGCAGATACTCCTCAACTCCGGGATCGGAAATCGAACCACCCTTGCTAGCCACGGAATACATACACTCGTTGATCTTCCAAGCGTCGGTCAGAACTTAACCGAACAGCCGCTGGTATCTAACAGCTGGTTTGTGAACTCCACTGAAACGTTCGAGAGCTACACGCAGAACGCTACCCAACTCATGTTGGATCTCGAACTTTGGAACCGTACCAGACAGGGCCCTTTAGTTTCGACGATTGTGGGTGGGCACATAGCATGGCTTCGCTTGGACGAAAGCTCTCCGATATTCCAACAACACTCCGATCCTGCGGCCGGCAGGAATACGCCACATATTGAACTAGAAATCGCTGTGCGTCTCAAGGAGAAATAACCAGAATATCAATTGACCCTGTGTTTAGAGCGGCATTGGTCTCGAGACCTCAGTTCCCCCGGAAGGCGGCAACTTCATTAGTGTCCAGACTGCCGTTGTTTCTCCTGCCAGTCGTGAGTTTGCACATCATGATTTGAATCGGAGGTTGAAATTTTTGATAGGGGGTTCAATCACCCTCAACACGAGCAATCCATTCGATCTTCCTCTAATCGATCTCGGATTATTCGTTGATGACTATGACTTCTTCGCAATGCGTGTTGCGATCAAGAAAGCCGTCCAGTTCTTGTCCGCGGACGCATGGAAGGGCTTCGTTATCCGGCCTCTCGACAATCTAGCGCAAGCACTCACCTCGGATGATGCTTTAAATGCATACATGCGGGAGACGGTAATCGGAGCGGCCCATCCAACGTCAAGCGCAGCAATGTCTCCAGAAAATGCAACCTGGGGTGTAGTGAATCCTGACCTTCTTCTCAAAGGCGCAACAGGTATACGAATCATCGATGCTTCAGTTATGGTGAGCATGAACAGTCCACAACTATTCAAGTCTGAAGAAACTTTGCCAGCCATTCGTTCCCAGTGGACATACGCAGGCGCCGACGTACGCTATTGCGGAGCGGGGTTCTGATTTGATTAAACAAAAGTGGTTGTAGACCCCGAGGCTTGAAGCACTTGTTTTCTGTGTTAATGGAATTAAATACTAAATTGATTTGAGTTGGCTAAAAGATTCCAGACTTCGGAGATCTGAAAGGAAGGTTTTTCATCGAATCATTGTCGAGACCTTTTCTGAGCTATAAATTATGCAAAGATTAACTTATGGTGAAAATGGAGCACTCGCCTTTGTTTCGCATGTATTTTTTGAAAGCATATGAACCACCGATGATGGTGACAACAGCGGCTGCAGAACCCACAAGGGATGTGACAATTGCGATGATATCTGTGCTCGAGAGACCGGAGTGACCACCAGTGGCAGAACTGGCGGTTGTACTCGGAGTTGTTGAAATTCCCGTTAGAGATGACCCCTCGATGGTGGACCCTGACGGTAAGACCACATCTGCGGAATATTTCCCGGAGCAGATTGTTCTCTTCGATGGGTCCACACATTCAGCTGCAGCGCCGTCAAGGACGCAAAGTTGCAGTGATCTCGATGAATCGCACGCGTACTTGGTGGAGGGCGTCGAGCAGTCATCCGCGTTGCAACACGGACTAGCCATCCCAATTGGTTGCGTGCGCACCGTGACGTAATTCATGATCACAGCAGAGCAAGGAGGTGCGACCGTTGCTGTCCAGTCGACAATATGGCAAGTTCCCGCATAACACGCGTGCTGCTGTTTGTTGCCGCCGATGCAAAAATTGGTGTACGGAAAATTCCCGGCACCGAAAGCGGGGCTGGGGCAGTCCTGGAATATCGGTCCGGGTTGTTGCTTCCCTCCTAATCCCCCGCCGAAACATTCAAAGGTAAAGGTCCTGTTTATGTTTCCCGCCATGGTGTCCACTAGCAGCTGTTTGTCGTAGAAGGCATCACAGTTGCTGAAATCAAAGGCCGACATATCTAGTTATTTCAGAAGGTTAGATAAGAAATGATCACAAAAGACGAGATATACTACCCAAGTCCGGACCTTATCGTGTTTACGAGGGATGGAAGATGACTGTTGGAGTGGAAGCGGCTTTGAAAAGGCCCGTCGGGTGATTCACGGAAAATGCGCTGGCAGTTTGGATCCATCCTGATAAATGCCGTTCATTTAGCCATAACCTGCTTTTCTTAAAAAAGTTTCGTATTGATTTTGAAGCGATCGGGCTTTCGAGTTTCCTGCATTGAATTTTGAATGCAGGTTGAATACAGATGCTAATCAGATCTGGGAACAGTAGACAGACTGTAGACCCAGAGTCGGCTAAAGAGATGATCAAGGAACCGGGTTATTCAAAGACATTCCAACAGTCGAAGCTCTTCCCTCGCAGGTTGTTCAAGCCTGAGGTTTGAGGGAAAAATCGGAAGGTACCTGGATAGCATCGCCGCTGTGATCCGATTATTCCGGACACGAGAAGTTCAATATTTCGAGTCAGTGGTCAATCATAACTGGCATACTAGGGCACACATAAGTTTGCTACCATCAAATACTCGCTACTTCCAACGTTGCTTTATCAAGTCTGCTCCCCGTTCCGCGACGGCATATGTCGCAGCTTGGGTGTGTGCACTCGGGACAAGTGGCTAGATGTCGTGGTAGAAGGGTTTGAATTCTGATGGCAGGTTTTTCACTCACCAGAACAGAAGCATCGATGATGCGAAGTCCGTTGACACCCTTCACAAGTAAGTCTGGGTTCACGACACCGTAGTGTGCCTCTCTCGCTGACATCCCAGCACTGCCCACGAGGTGTAATGATGGGCTGACGTTGTTGCGAATGAATTCGTCAAGAGCATCAGTGGTAATATTTTCCAAGTCTTGAGTGGGGCCAATAATGAAATCTCGCCAGACAGGGGCATCAAAGAATTGTTGCGCGCGTGTGAGAGCCTCACGCAAGGCAAAGAGGTCAAAGTCGCTTTTAAGCAGTCCGACATCGATGATCGGCGAGGAAAACGGGTCACGACTGTTAATTGTAATCGATCCACCTTGGGATTAGAGCATGCGTGAGTCGGAGTACTTGGTGGGAATGTATACTTACGGCTGATTGGGGTGACCATGGCCAAACCAGCGCTTACAAAGTGGCCCGGCGATTCAGTAAACCCGTGAAAACCACTCGTCAAACCAGGCTATGAGTATCGATCAGCGAGAGTCATGGCATCAAAATCCGTACATACATTAAAGACCATCTCGATGTGAGGCGTGTCCGGACCGGCCGACGGATCTGTGTGGTTCTCGAAGATGGGAGAATCGGAGTCTAAACGAAGCCATGCGACATGAGTGGGTCCGAATTGCCCAAAGGGTCCGGTATGGGATTTATTCCATCGAGCAAACACCTCGTTAAATCGAGTCATATTCTGGACTATCGAGTCCAGGGTCTGGTTGAAGTTTACGGACCAACTGACGGAGAAGAAGGGTTGGTCAGAGGCATTCTGGCCAACGCTCGGAAGATGGATGACGGTCGGAATTCCAAGGGTGTTCAAAATATTCCGGTCACCGATCCCCGAGTGCATCAATATGTTCGGCGTCCCCACCGATCCTGCAGAAAGGATAATTTCTTTCGATGCTGTGGCTATGAATTCGGATGTTCCTGACCTCATTGTGAGCGTACACTTCCAGATAAAAGAAAAACAGACCAATACCCTGTAAAAATTGCACGCCACCAAAGGATGGTGTGCCAGTGACGTTACTAGGATTCACCAATGTGGAGACTTGAGCATGTAACAGAACATGCAAGTTTTCGCGTCGTATAAATTCAGCAGCCAGATACGATGTCGCGGAACTACTGCGTATTCCATCCCCGATGGTTGATTGCATCCAAGCTAATTTAAGGAGGTAAGTGGTCTAGACACCTTCTGCCAAAACATATACGTACTAAGCCCCAGTGGCTTGCCTGAATTCATGTCGAGGTTGAACGGGAACACATCAGGCAGCTCTTTAGTAGTTTGAATGACGTTGCGCTGGAAAATGGGCCATTGGAACCCATTTAGGCTGACCGAGGTGAGTCCCTGAGTGCTATGCACCGAGGGGTCAAACTGCCCTTCAGTGTTGTGGTGGTCCGTAGGTGCCGACCATTTTTCATTCTAGAATGAATATTGTCACCATGGGCTAGGAGCAATGAAAGAAGTGTTACCTTGAAGAAGTAAGGAAGAATTTCGTTCCAGGACCAACCCTTATCGCCAGTCAGCTCCGCATAACGATTAAAATCGTCCATCGTGCCACGGGTGTAGAACATGGCATCTATCACAGTTTCAGCGAATTTGAAAGATGGAATGTGAAGTGACGCACTGTGTGAACTACATCCGCCGAGCATATGCGCTGTGTGTGTTCAGCACAGAATGCAGTATTCTAGCGGCCCAGGCTGCAGCACTGACCTCGGGAGTAATTCAAAACACGGCCATTCAAACCGACTTGCGGTGTGGTAGTATAGTCTGTCCATTCTGTCAGTGGTGGACGTTGGAAAGGGGAGAAAAATAATATACTCCATTCGTAGATGGTGGGTCCGAGCAGACCGGACACGAAAAGCGAGATAATTGAATCCAAAACATCATCATTTCTATTGGACATGGAAAATTAGCGTGGAATTTAATTCGTAGAATTACTGACGAGACGCCTGCTTCGAGCACCAACACCGAAAAGTTTGGGTTTTCAGTCAGACGGTTGGCGACGACGTTGCCGGCGGTTCCTCCTGAGTAGAATTATTACTGAAAGTCGATAAAAGAGCTCAAAAGCGAGTTCAGTATGCACCTCCGATAATCACAAAGTCATAGGCTAGACTCGGCAGATCTGCGGCAGTTTCATAGACCTTGCCCAAGCACTCTGCAATGCAGCCGACAACCACGAGGACTTGAGTGAGCATTGCAAGGAACATGGTGGTATGGGGTCGTGAAAGACCGCTGCATGGCCGAGTCTTACATATGTAGGCAAGGATTTCGCACAAGAAGTCGGGGGCCGATGGCTAGCGTGGAAATAGACATTCCTCAGCTCTTCGAAGTCGCTGCAATTGGTGCGTCGAGATGTTCACAAGCCACTCATGTGCCTATGGTGGTAAAAAGGCACATGTTTCTGAAGTGATTTGCTTCATAATGCCGAAGCTTGAAGAATTTCCAAGAGGATTCCAGGGACATGGATTGGACATGGATGTTCGGGTTCCCGCTGCGAGACCCATGCGTCGGCAGAGACGGCATGTGCACGTGCAGTGCATCTGGGATCGATGCTCAAGTTGCTCAAGAAATTGGGAAATCTACTCCGAGAGTCTCTTCTGAATTGACTCTAATGGCCATGAATATTTTCGAGATTTTCGAGAATTTACGGGAAGAATTGAGAGACGAGAAAGCTTTCTCGCTAATTGTGATGGGAGATGAGGTAGATAGACACTGGCTCGTACCACGCAAGTTGTATTGCATAGGTTGCGCGGCCAAACGATGACCACGCTCCTCTCAATTTTAGAGTGATACGAGTCCAAAGTAGTATCATAGACAGAGGAGTGACTTGACGTTCCGAGACAATATTTCTCATATTACGATTTTTATAGCTGCGCTCTCTGTTAATACTAAGTCATTCATTAATCAATTAAAGAAGGAAGCTTAAGCCCTTTGAGAAACAAAGTAATCTGTCGCTCCCTCGAATCATAGCATCTGGCGACCGGGCCTCCCAGTTCCTTCTCGCTCATCCGCGACACAAGACGCTTGAACTGCGCCAACGCTTCCGCGGCGTCCGGACGTCGTGCAGGATTGCGGCGGCGAAGTACATGAACGGGATAAGAAAATCTAGACCCTTGTAGCTCTAGAGTCGGATAGTGTCAGTCCGGGAAAGTGCCGTTGTAAAGATAAATACCCAGAGAAAATCGCGGCCCAGCATCTCGCCGATGGAGCGAACGTCGACCGGAAAGGGGTCGTACGGCACCGTTTCGGAAAGCTCTGCGATGTGTTTCCGGTGGTGCCCGTATATGCCGGTGACGAGCCCCCGCCGTTCAAAGCTGGAAAAGTACACGGATATTCCGAAGTCGATGTAATTATACTGCATGAGCCCGGCCTCGGTGCGCGATTTCATGAGGAACGGGGCAGAGTCGTCGCCCGTGTATTTTTCGACGAAGTCCACCCCATTGGCCGTAAAGGGCCGATTAAAGTGGGATCCGCCCGGAATCATCCGCGATGGATCTACAACGATATTTTGAGCGCAGATATCGCTGTTATACGTTTGATATTAAGCTAAGGAAAAATTATAGGGGGTATACAATACAGACCGATGAGCAATATTCTTGCTGTGTAAAAATACGAGGCCCTGGCACGCATTAGCCGGTGGCGAAGGAGTGGGGCAAGCAGATTGGTTTACCTCGAGCACTTGCCGCACAAAATCGGTGAATTCGCGAACAGTGCTGAAGAATGGTGGATGGTCGCACTGTCGCATGCAGGGCATGTCCATGAAAGATAATTCTGGCAGATCATCCAGCGGAATCATCTCAAGGATCGGGAGTGCATACTTCGCTGCGCCGGATTCATTGGTGAGGAACGTACATATTGTGGCCTCTGTAGTCGCTGTTTCGACTATCTTCAGGACTACCTGAGCCTTGTCAGAAATACGTGTCGCATCAAGGACCAGACCCTAGAATCAGCGCCGAATTGAGGTCGGATGAAATATGGAAACATAACGAACGGAAGATGGAATGGAATCCTCGCAATCCCACGGAAAGGTTCCAGGTGTCAGCATCGTGGGCACCCATTCCGGCCGATAGCGCGGGCGCAGCATGTACCCATGCTCCTCCAGAAATGGCTGGCGGTCGACCCACACAAGCTCTAAATCAGTCGGAGTTGTCCATCCAGCGTATTGCGAAGCAATATCGACCATGGCGGTGAGGCGGTGAGCATGGTATTCACCCCTGAATCATTCGCAAACAGAGACAAAGTCTTTGCGGCCCGCCCAGGTCTTTAGTGATGTGATTCTGCTACAGACAAACAAGACCAACGTCTCTCCCTCCAGAAACCAGCATGGCGCATCCAGGCCCAGTCAGTGTTCTCGCCCGTCTAGACGACCGCATACTCACCTCTCTCTAGGCCACTTTAAAGCGAATACACCGAGAGATTTCGGACGTGAAGAAGGAAGATCTCGGGAATATCACCCTGGTTCCGTCAGACAACCTCTTTGTGTGGTGTGGTACTTTGCCAGGCCCAGAGGGTAGTGTGTATGAGGGCGGTGTCTTCCATATCGCTGTCAATCTTCCCCCCGATTATCCGTACGCGTCTTTCGCGAATTGTGTTCCCCTACGTGGCTTACACACATCACCGCAGCTTTTCCGCGCCCAAAGTCACGTTCAAGACGCGGTACGTAGCCATTTCATCCCCCGGAATGCCCTTCACTAACTTGAATATAGAATATATCACATGAATGTGAGTAACCGCGTCACAATGGCTTTCCAGCGCTGTTTGCTCAACGCTATCCAAGATTTCCGACCAGGGCAATATCTGCATCGACATTTTAAAGCACAACTGGTCCCCGGCGCTGTCTTTATTCAAAGTTATTCTGTCCCTGTCGTCTCTCTTAACAGACCCCAATCCTAGTGAGTCATCCGTCCTTTGCCCGTCACTCTTTCTGACGCCGTGCGCAGAGGATCCATTAGGTGCGATCATCCGCGTCTGTCGGGTCGGCGATAGCCCGCTGACGCGTCTATTAGTTCCGAGCATAGCGACACAATACGTGCGCAACCGCAAACTCCACGACTCGACCGCGCGGCAATGGACGACGCTATACGCCCGTCCAAAGCCGCCTTCGCCTCCTCCGCCTCCGCGTGCACCTCCAGCTAAACCCAAGGTCAAGCCGACCAAGAGAACAGCTGCATCCGACAGTGGCCCCATCGTTATAGACGATTCGGACGACGAAAGGCCTAGCCGAGGCGCCGGACAGAAGCGGAAACGAGATGTAATCCCGACCGAAATTGATCTGGTCGACGATGATGATGACGACGACATCGAGGTTTCTGTGGCAAGCGGGAGCAAGAAGCGTGCCGTGGGCGATCGGCGGGCTCCGCGACCCTCTGCTGGGAGCTCCAGCAGACGACCGGCGCCCAGAGTCATTCCTGGGGAAGTAATCGACATTGATGATTAGATACTTCTCTTTTCCTTCTGCATTCCCCAGCATCTTCCATACTGTATTATTACCAACCGTCAGGAGGATGGATGTCTAGAATACAGTTATTCATTTGTATAAGTAAGTTACCCAAACATAAATCCTATGGTTCCAGCGTTAGCTAGCCCAGTAGGATGGAGAGTGAAGCACCCTACCAGTACACGTCGGCGCCTCACATCGGCATAGATTGACAATCGAATTAGCCGCCGCTTTGTTTTTGTCCTCGGGATCCGCAGTATCAGGATCCTACGCGGACCGAGTGAGAGTCTGAGTGAATCGCGACTGAAGGTTCTCACATATCCTTGGTACGAGAAGCATAGCTCCTCGCCGATAGCGATATCCCGCTTGGCGAACAACGTCAGGAGGGGCTTTTCGATATCACCCTCGTTTATGTAGCAGGGATTGACCTTGCAGTTCGGGTCGCAGGAGTTATTCTAGAACCGAGTCAGATCCTGATATCAGACCAATAACCGTATCGCACCAAAAATCGGGTGAACTGAAGAACAAAGATGATCAGCAAGAAGAGGGTGAGTGTCATGTAATAGCGACCTACGTTCCCAGCATGATATGCGTCCACGACGTATTTAGTTTCACCCATATAATAAAAGTCGATATCAAGAAGATAAGTACGCCCCGACTTGTCATACACACTGGACAAGTATCAATATCAATGCCAGGAAGCTAACCATAAATCTCACATGCCGCGCCGCTCGCTAATATCATCTCGGAGAAATTCACCCGAGTATAACCCAATGAACGTCCCCTTGAGGATCTTTTTCGAGGCAAACACGCCTAATGAATGAATGAATGACACGTTCCATGATTCACTAAAAGGTGTCTTACCCCACCCCTTATTCTTTGTCTTTTTGATGCTAACGCTACACTTACGTCCGTGCTGAACAACCTGCAAACAGTAAAATGAGCGACATGACAGGCCAAAATGAGTAGCATAACGCACCCGATTCTTACACTCATCATCATCACAAGAACATAGGGCGTTACATTCGAATATTGGCGCTCCGGGGGCCCTCAGACGGCCTTTGTTGTCATACGCGAAGCCAGCAGTATATACGCCTTCGAGATAAGGCTTCTGCCGCAGCAGACAAGCGCAAGTCGTCGATCTGGGGTCGCATTTTCCTTTACAGTCGCAGCCGACCAACTGAGTGATGTCCGGCGGGTTGATCCCCTCTCCAAGCCACATCTTGTTGGTGTAATAAAATTCCCAAGGTGGCGTTGGTTCGTCGTCGATATCGTTTATCACATCAATCCACGGAGCGTCCGGGTCATCCTCCGCAGTGTTTTCCCGGATGGTGCTTTCAAAGACATTCCGCATGTTTGGCGATGTGCGGAAGTATTCGTCGGACGCATTGATGTAATCGTGCAACAAACTGACGAGGTCTTTGGCGTAATAGACGGGGAACTGGAAGTTGCTGAGGTCTCGTCGATAGCTGTCCCATGTAATGACCGGAAAGAGATTCTCGTTTGCGCTCTCAATGGACGGTGGCACGATAGCGCGCATACCAACGTCGGTGGTGGACCTGGGAGACCCTGGTGTGCTCAGGTCGAAACTCTCCTCGTACTCGTCGTCGAATAGGTCTAAGGGATCGGCCTCCGAATAAGACGCTGAGGACCTGCGAGACGAACGACGGAGTGCCGGTTTAGGCGAGGCGGAATTTTCATCGTCGTCGGAGGCCTGAAAGGGCGTTACTGGCGGTCTGGAATCGGACACATTACTACTGACCTCCAGGACGGGTTTCCGGAATAAAGCAGGACCTGATACCGAGAACGCGGAGTCGTCGTCGGACGCGTGCTGTTGGAAATGTTACCGACGTTCAAGACTAGGGCTGGTACTAACCTCCGATTCGACCTCCATATTTCGCGGAGCGGGAGAATCGTCTGTAGAAGAATTGGGTGTGACAAGGTCTTGAACTTCGTCCGACTCGGCATTCATATCTTCTTGCACAGAGGGACCGTCTGTAGCTGATATTGAAGCGGTGACATCCTTGATTTCGGGAACCACATCTCCTCGAATAGGAAGATCATCCGTGGCTGATCTTGGAGCAACAAGATCTTCGACTTCAGACTCGGACGCGTAAGTAGTCGGAGGTCCAATATACTCCAAATAGTACACCTCGGTGTCATCGTAACTCCGCCGTTCCTGTCCGGTATCCGGTTGCGGCGGTGAGGCTGGAGTAGTCCCTGTCCAGAAAATGAGTCCAGAAGATAATCCAGAGAGGACTGCCGCACCTCGGTCTGTCACATTCCCATGCGTCTCATGTGACACTTCAGGCAAATTAGCCCCGACGCCCGTGAGCGGAGCGGAAATGGCATGCAGCGTCTCTGGAACCAGTGGCTGTTCTGACTGTGTGGGTGTCCCGTCCTCGCCGTCGATCTCCATCTTGGCACCCTCTACAGGAGGGGATGGAGTCGACGGCGGCGAACGGTCAGGCACTGTAGGTCTGTCCATTTCATTCTGACGAGGAACTTCATCCAGCGGAGGGGCCAAGTCCCGGTCAACGTCCATGGCATCATGGGGGCGGTCCGCAGCGTATGGGCTCTCGGGACGTCTTGTGGACAACGCATCTGCTGGGTCCGCGGACGAGGGACGCCTAGACGAGTTTAGGAAATTAGCTATGCGGCTCATATACGTCTTCAGCTTCCCGCTTTCTCCCACGTACGGGAGCGGCGGCGCAGGGGGAGGAAGGTCGGCCTCATCGTCAGAAGACAGTGTTAAGTCGATGATGTCGTTTACGAGGGACGTGCTGGGGCCCGCCGGCGCCTCTTCCACCTTGAGAGGCGGGGTAAGGGGCGGCCCCTCGTCGACCCGAGGGACAGATGGCGGCCGTGGCGCAAGAGGCGACGGAGGCGACGGCGGGGGACGAGATGAAGGCGGTGAAGTCGGTGGATGAGGTGACGGTGGAGGGCGGGGCGGTAGGGGCAGACGAGGGGAAGGCGGCGGACGTGGAAGAGGGAGGGCGAGCTGCGACAGAGCGCTGCCGGATTGCACATTGTGCTGCCCCGTTGTGATGATGGCTTCCACCAGACTTCGCTGCTTCCACGGCAATAGTTTTGGTACTGGAGATTGCGGTTTCTTCTGGGGACTCACTGGGGATGGAGAGGCGGGGAACGAAAATCCCTCCAACGAACGCGCACCCTGCTCTTGCCGTTCCGGCGGTTCCGACGCTTGAGGCGGCGGCGTGACCGCACGGGGTGGCAAGGGCCGCTTTTTCGGTAGAGTGCGCAGATCAAGACGAGGAAGCTGCCCCATATTCTGCTGAAGCGTCGCAGCCGATGTCTCCAAGGCTCTGTCCCGCATGCCCTTGTAGGGCGAAGAGGATGTGGAACCGTCCTTGGCTATAGGTAGGCTTGAACGAGGAGCCTTCCGTAGAGAAGAGGGTTTGGACGGGGGTTTAGTGTTTGCGGGAGGCGGCACAGTATCCTGTGCTTGGGATGCTGGGAAGCTGTTGAGACGAAAAAGCGGGGGCGGGGAGGAAGGGGGTGGCGAGACAGCACGCTTTGCCATTGAGGAGTTGGCGGGTTGAGTGGAAGGCACATCCAACTGTGCCACCCCGTTGAGATCGAGAGTGCTATCTTGATCTTGCAGGGGCGGGGGCGGCAGCGGGGAGGTGCGCGAAGAGGGCTTCTCAGCCGAGGAGCCAGTAGGTTCCAGTGAGTTAAGAGACAGCCCTCGTGCATCTGACCGCACCACCCCATTAAGATCAGGAATGTTGGCTTCGTCTTGCAGAGACGGAGGAAACGGCGCGACAGCGGGCGACTTGCGCTTCGCAGTGGAGGAACGCGGCGACCGGTCGCCTGGGGCCGCGTCGAAACCTCCTGCATCCACCCCATCGAGCTCAGAAGTGCTGTATTGATCATGCCGAGGCGTGGCAGCAGGTTCGTCCGCGTCAAAGCCACCGCGCAGAGGAAATTGCTGTTCTGATGCACCGTCGCCAGGCCTCGCATTCGATGTCGAGTCGATCTCCAGCAGAGCAAGGCGCTGCGCTTCGTTCACCGAAAGACTTCCCATTGTAAATTTGCTGCGCCTGTCTGGCAAATCGCGATACGCTGCACCATTTTCGACGGGAGAAGAAGCCGGTGGATGCACAGAGTTGAGGTCTTCAGGAAGACCGAGACCGGGTGAATCATTCCGCATAGCGATGTCGTCTCCACCGAAATCTATCCCATCGTTCGGGTCCAAATTCATCGGGTCCGGAGAAGGGAGTTTGGACGACCCATTGGGCATTTGGTGGGAGCTTGCCCCAATATCTTCGACCTTCGTTATTGCAGGCTTCGCCGGCCGTGCGGGTTCCTCGTCGCTGTCAAATATCTCAATGAGATCTCCATTGGCCGGGGGAGCGGTCTTTATGCCGTTCTGCTTCTGCGCTTTCCTGGCTGCCGATTTCTTCCTGATCGTTGATTCGGAGTCGCTATCCGTGACGTCGATGATCTTGTCGGACTTGGTTGCAGGCTTTACGGGCCGAGGACTCGCGGGCTGCTCCTCTTCAGAACTATCGCAGAGGTCGATGACGATGACGTCTGGGTCGTTGTCAGTCAATGGGAATGTTACAACAAGCAATACAAAAACTTGCTCTTCCTTGGCCTTACTGGCGCGGATTCGGATTTGGCTGAGTATGGGATGAGGATCCGCGTTGAGAAAATGACATAAACAAACTCACTCGTAAAACGTTTAGCGAGTGCTGTTCTCTGAAAGGCCTGGCTGTCCCGCCGTTTCGGCACTGGTGCAGAGACCGACGGGGCACCGTTGTTCGCTTGTGACTTGAACGTCGATGGGTCCGAATCGGAGTCGCTGTCCCGCTGCCGCCGCTTTTCTTTCACCGTCCGTCGGACTGGCTTTGTGCTGGCACTTGCAGCACTTTGGGTCCTTGGGTGTGAAACGGATGCTTTTTTGACTTGACCGTTAGAACTCGCTTGAGAGCGGCGGGGAGCTACGCCGTTCGATGAAGCGGGGACTCGTGTAGACGGTGATTTGGAGCGGCGGTGCGGCACCCGAGGTTTTGAAGGCCCGGCAACCGCATTGGGCTGTCGACTTGGGGAAGGGACAGTCTCTGGTGGCCAAGTCAGCAAAAAGGCGGATAATAGACCACCAATCCGAGACCGATAGTCTCTTCTGGAAATATCAAGCAGCCAAGCTCACTTTCAGTTGTCACCTTCGGTCGCTTGCTCGGGGTAGCTGTCTGCTTCGTTCTCTTTCGCTTGCGCGGTTGGGGAGACTCAAAGGTCGCAGGGTCATTCGGAACTAGATCTTCATCGGACGATGGTTCTGGTTCTGAGCGGTATGCATCGGTTATTCTGGAGATTCGGATGTTCGAGATGGATTACCTTGTAAACTTGATATTTCTGGGGGAGGAGACAACATGAGGGCCATGGCGATGCCAAATGGCGCGCGTAATCGTGCCCCTGCGCCAGGCTCGACGCGTAGAAGCTTGGTAGAAGCTTAACAATTCATGGGTGAGTGTGTCCATGCTTATTGCTCACGCTGATGCCAAACAGACACAATCCTGTGGGTTGAATCATATGAATGTTTTCAGAGCCTTGTCAGAGCCAGACGTATTGCGGACGAAGCCTGGGCTTTGTTTCCTCTGAGTCCGTCTCGGGTATTTCCCATCAGGGATCACTTGTAGTCGGAACTCGCCGCCGTCCACAAGCACTCATCCCACACCGAAGACCAAAAAGTGGCAGAAAGGCGACTTTGGGCGACTTCACACGCGCCATTGGACGACAAGGGTTGCAATGTTGACTGACTCGACGTATCTGCCCATCAAATCCGCGCAAAGCTCGGTCCTGTGCTATCCTGTGCCATCCCAGCCAGCAGGATCACCGCCCATCCATTGGTGACGACTCGGAGTTCTCAGCTGGTATTCTGTCCTTGTCATCTACCGGTCGACATCGGCCGCTGCCAGTGTCCATATCCTCTTATAACAGACCACTCATCTCGAGGCGATTACTCCACCATCTTATTCCGGTAATTCTTTAGCTGTCCTAGGCTCCCGGGTCAAAACCGCCGTGGTTATTCTTGCCCAATCACTCGATATGATCTCCCCAATATCTCCCCGAGAATTCGAATCCGATAAAGTTGTCCTATTTTGAGGCAATCTTCCAAATACAACACCAGCTTTCGGAAGTAGATCGACCGAGTTCGAAGTCGCGAACAGTGACACCGAGGACATTGTCGTGTTGCGGTCTCCTAGTATCAAGCTCCATCTTACAACGTGTTTCTTTTGAATGTCCTCAACTGCTCTTCTGAGTCTTCTCCCTTCCCGCCGCGCCCGGAACGCCCTGATGTCCGTGTATCAATCATCAGGACGGCAACGCACCATGTATACAATCCAATTAGGCGCTTCTCGAGGCTTCTCGTTCGCACGTCTGCTTTTTCCCCACTTTCTACGCGACTCCATCCTGTACCGTCCTCCGAGTCGCCAGTACCAGGATGCTCTCATTCCGCAGAGCATTCTCGGTCAATCCTGCAGTCCTAGCGCCCGGCCACCCCTATTCCTTCGACAGTGCGGGAAAATCGTGTCAAATTTCATTCTTCGAGTTCAGAGGAACGGGTCCGCCAGTTTCTTCCTTTGGATACGCGGGCGATGTATACGTGGACTTGACGCCCGGTGCGCATGCTTTATACTGGCGCGATCGCCACGGGCGCGGTCCAGGTCAATGGAGAAGGTGGACAGCGCTGCTACTCGACAGAGTGCCTCTCTACAAATACCTTATATCCCACCCGTGGGCCGACGATCCACAGGAATCTGACTTGTATCTTTGGGTCGATCCGAATGGCATCACTTGGACCTCCAGAGCCGAGATCTGCGCTAGTCGCGTTCTAATGATCCAAAAAGATATCGCGACGATCCCGCCTCGCGAACGACATCCTGTTGTTGAAGCCCTAGTGGGTGAAATCTTGGCGAAGATGATCGAGGTAGAGGATCGCAGGACCTTGCCCCCAATTCAAGACAAACGGGACAGATATTCGGGCAGGAGTCCGCAGCATCCAGGCATATCGAGATCTGCCTCCGAGCATAGAGGTCGCTCCAACTCCTCTGCTAGTCGACCCTCTCCTCCCGAGGCTTTCCGCCCCAAAGAGCCGCTTCCACCGCCGACAAACTCCCCACCCGCACGCCGAAGAACGATTCCCAGCCCAGGACATTTCAACCCAGGCCCACCCCCACCTCGCACCACTCCCTCCCCGTCATACGCACAGTCCGAGTCACATTACAGCCGTAATCCCGTGCGGATCAGACCACGGTCGCCACTCCATCCCACCTCCTCTGATTCCCGCCACCCCATCATACCCGCAGAGCCTTTGCGACGGCAAACTCCGGTAGTCTACCCCGAATATCCCGTGGCTGGTCCCTCGACTCCGCGAGCGCAGGAGCCTCCACCAGGTCTCCCACCATTAACTCGTGAGCCTCGCCGGCTTGTATGTCTCTTCATTAATATTTTTTTTGACCGCATCATTTCCAAGCCCATCCTGGTGCAACGGAGCAAGAGCTACGCGAAAGCTTCGGTGAGGAATTTCGCTTGTGAATATCCCCGAGATCTTATGTGATGCAGCTTGGAATGAAATGCAACGTGCGCAGTACGCTGAAGCGCATTTTAAACGAGGTGCGGCCGTAACGGCCCGAGAATATTTCCACGAGGTTGTTGAAACACATTTTCTACAGAACTCCGCCTGAAAAACCGCGAGCTCTCGAAATGTGCGTGTTTGAACTACCCGCCCATCTCGCGTTGACTTTTGTACCAGTTAAAAAGAAGGAAAAAGATGTGATTTCCAGTATGTTTCTCGCTCACCGTCTTGTTTACTCGACGCGATCCCAAATCGAACCAGTGTCGTTTATGTACCAGAAGAAAGAGCAGGAGTTGTTAGCTGGTTCGTGATATCGCTTCGTTTCATTGACTCTTCTCCTGAGACTACGTATCTCATAGCGTTGGCCTCGGTCGAGCAACGGTCGCATGCAGAGCTTGCAGAGCAGCGCGCAGGTGGCGTCCAGTTAACTAAATGCTGCATAACTCGGATGTTCATGAACCGACAGCCGTCCGCGCCGCCCAGCGTCAGGTCGAGGAGGCCGAGCAACAGACCCGAGACGCAGGCGAGCCGCTTCTTCCCACTGGTCCTACGACACTATTGACACCATTGCACGTAGTCCGGGAACTGCGACGGCTGGAAGATGGTGGGTTCAACTTTCCCCTAGTCTCAGCAATAAAGCCGACCTCCGTCACAGCCTTGTCGGATGCCCGGAAGGAAATCAAAGAACTCAAGTCTTGTAAGTCCAGAACGCCTCCCTTGCCTCACGAATCTGGTACCGGCCCTGCAGACGCGGACATGATGGAGACAGAGAATGGGGGGTTGAAAGGAGGTAGGCGTTTAGCGAAACGAAACCGGTTGGCGGGCCTGACGTTTGTCAGAAACGAATCGAATGTCGGCATCCCAAAGTAGACCCCCAAGCGAGTGTCAGCGGTGCATCCTGCGTCTTCACCGTTCCTAATATGTTTTTCTACAGGTCGAGAACCGAAGGGATAGCAGATCCATGTGGGGTGGGAGTCTTTACGATATATGGCCTAGTTTTAGGTTAAACATGGGATTATTTGCAATTGTATTTTGAGTCTGGGAAATCAGACAATCACGGCACGGCCCGTCCCGCCGGAACACCCCGAAATTAGCGCCCACAACAGCCCACAACTTGAACCTTCCCGTTATTCGACGCTGAGCTTAATTGGACCGATGGCCGAACTAACCGACCAGGTCGGCCTCCTCACCCGTTCTAAAGCGGACCTGGATAAGACGTCCGGGTCGCTGCCACAGATCCAAACATCCCGCAAGTCTCGGGTGACCTTGCGTCTCCCACTGAGGGCCCCCACTTCGGCAAAGTCAAAATCCAAGCAGACAAGTCGCCAAACCGATGGCATCGTCACTTTGAGGATGATCCCTGGCGGGATCGTCGAATCGATGCTCAAATGGGAAATTACCATTGACCAAAGACCAGGAGATCAAGACGTGTAAGCACTTGAGGCTTTTTATATTTTGTACTTTCAACCTATTGACACAACAAGTTCGGATCTATGTCCTGCTAGTGACCCAATCTTCAAGGAATCAAATTTGACATGCTCGAGGAATGCCAAAGCTATCTCAGCGGTCTGTCATGCCCCATGTTGATTCTAATTTTTCTGAGACCTTCACAGCGAAAGAAGATGAAAACCGGCTCCTCATCGAAGCTGGTATACCCCTCTCTCAAGCGTCATGTGTATTTTGAGCCAATCTTTGAGGGAGCGCCAAGAAGCAAAAGCGCAAATTTTAGAATCTGTCCGCGCGCTTCACTTTGCGCTGGTTTCGACATTTAGGATTTCGGGCTGCGCTAACGCAACGATCCCGAGCAGTCCAGAAAAAAATCGAAGCAAGCCGCCGAGACGTCGAAACCCACGAACATAATAAGATTTGGGTTCAGCTTCAGGCAAGCGATCTGAATGTGTGATTTAGATTTGAGAACGAAGGCGGAGACGGAGCGAGAGCTCAGGCGAAGTCTGCAGCAGTATTCGCTGGTGAAAGCACTCGTCTCATTTAATCCAGACCTAGCGATCGCGAATTCGCGGTGGGGAAAGGTCGAGAACGGTACCTAGCTTTCTATCCTGGCCCCTTCCTCATCCGCTGAATAAATTATAGCGGTACAGCAGGATCAAAGCAGACGTGACGTCCATAAGCAATTGACAACAGGTATGAACAAAACCAAGCTGCTATTTAAATTTATTCACCAGTCATTGTAGATAAATTTGAGGCCAGCCAGAATTCTGGGGCGGCGATTCACTTATCCGCAATGTTGTCGTCCGGCTGGTCGTTAGATAGTTGAAAGTGTAATCAAATTCCTTCTACATGATGGACGACTGTAACCTGAAGACGAAAGAAGCATTGAAGCGAGGGAGGAACTATAAGCCGTAAAACGCCAAAGTACGATGAGCAGGTTAGTGTGCTGAATATATGCAACACGAGGCAGATTTATTGTCCTCCTGGATGCAGAAATGGAGGACGGAGATTACCGTTGTGAATATGTAAACTTGAGTTTTTTCCGCGCTCATTCCGGATTGATATTCGTTGCCGGGAGACATCTAATAGTGAGCTATCTTGAGTTGAGCTGTGGCTGCCTCAGTCGACGATCAGAGATGGGGAACAGAAGATGGGAACTAAAGATTTTCACATAAATTCAACCGCCATGTGATCTACACAGCTCTATTCAATTCGCTTCTCCCGCTGCCTTCTCTGCGCATGGTGGTGGAATCCGAGAAAGGCAATTATTTATAATAAGTAGAGTAAGAGTATGGATGGCCGAGTCGATGTTGAAGGTGAAGAGAAGTGAACAACTGAGTCATCTACCAGCGAGAATATGTGTCCTCGAGAACAGCCAGCTCATGGCAGCCGCAGACGTGGTGGCGCCCGTGCCCCTCGGCGCGGCGCGCGAGTCCGCCGACGCACTGGTGTGGGACGGCGACGCTGAAATCGACGATGCGGAGGTCCCGGCCCATGGGCACAAAGTGGTGGCCATCGAGCAGATCGCCGTGCAACACCCCAGCGGCGTGGAGAGCGTACGCGGCGCGCAGCGCCTTTCGGCTGAAGAGAATAAATACGTATTAGCAAATCGCTGCTTAAAAAATTGCGAGAAGAACGTACTTGAGATCAGGGACGCGCTCAGGCGGTCCAGAGCAATACTCCAGCAAGAGGCAGCCGAGGGGCGTCCCATGAACGGTGGTGGTGTAGAACCCATAGCACTTCGGGACAACGGTTCCCTGGAGCCCCTTGAGCTGATTCTCGTAAAACGCGGCCTCCCGCGTCATGTCCTCCACTTCCTCCTTCCCGCGCGCAATTTTGAGGGCGACGACATCCGACGGCTCCATGCCACGCGCGCCGATGCGGACGGTGTAGACGTCTTTTTTTATGCGGCGCACGAGTTGTGCGGTGTAGTGAATAGTTCCGTTATTCCACGACCAGAGCTCGTAAGTGGTTTTAGTGTCCCAGATGAGTTCGAGGGTGGACATGATGAGTAGGAGAGTGAAGACGTGAATGAAAATATGCAAAGAACGAGGAAGGCACTGAAGGGCCGTGAAGAACTGAAGAAAGCCGAGCACTGTAGAGAGGCTTATATACCTCACCATAGGGTGGCACGAGCCACCGTGGCTTTGGTGAGGCTTTGAAGTGCTATTACCTAGAATGGGTATTCACCGAAGAAAGAATCTTGGACCGGTCGAAAATCCATTGTAGTGAGTGGCCAGAGAGTAAAATTAGCCAGCAATCGACAGCAATCCAGTGGCAATTCATACAATGCCAGTGGGGAGCAATCGGTTGGGTGACACTGGCGTACGCGTCGAAATGCTGTCGTCAGGATACATTTGACGCTGTGTAATGAATTCCGTGCAAGCACCAAGATGCGTCTCGCCCACCGCGACGCGTCCGGGACAAGTCATACTTAATTGGGTCGCTAATTGGTCCTGTTTGTGGTCTCGTGACGGCTACCGCGCCACCCCTCCTCCATCACCATCATCATGTCGACTTTCTCTCTCGACGAGGAAGTGCGGCTCTACACGACCAATGCCGACCGCGAGAAATACACACTCCTCGGCACCCTCTTCGGGATCGTCGTCGCCCTAGACTACCTGGAGCGCGCGTACGTCCGGGACTCCATCACCTCGGCAGAGTGCGTGTCTGTGCCTTGCGCCGCGTTAAGCTAAGGCGTCCGGAAGAGATACTCTCCAGCCTGCACGCGGCTGCTGTCGCAGTACAAGACCATGCTGAAGCTCGTCGGCGACGACGTCCCCTCCATAGAGCAGTTTATGAACCGCTATCGCGTGCGTATCCTCGAATCGACGTGCGTAGCCGACGCAATGTTCACCTCTGTCTGCAGATGGACCACCCAGCAGCGCTGCACCGGCTAAAGGTCGGCGTGCCCGCCACTGTGGAGCACTCGAGCGAGGCGGGGCCCGAGACGGGCAAGTGGGTGGCGGAGACGACACAGGTGCGTCGGCGCATGCTGCGCGCGATCGGGCTAACCGCCCTCCGATTCAGAGCTTCATCACGTTCATGGACGCCCTCAAGCTGCGGCTGCGCGCCAAAGACCAGCTGCATCCCATTCTGCAGGACCTCGTCACCGGGTACGCCCGATTCAAGGGCAGCAAGGATTGGGAAGGCCGGAGTCGCATGGTTGGATGGTGGGCATCTATCTCTCTACCCTCAGCATCCATGGAGTCTGACTTCGGACGGTTAACCAGGCTCATTACCCTCAACGCTATGAAAGCGTCAGAGGAGATAACCGAGGAGCAATCGCGGCAGGTATGTTCTCCCTCACTCCCTGTCGGTCCCGCTCTAACCCTCTTCAGCTACTGTTTGACGTCGATCACGCTTATGCAGAGTTCTTCCGGAGTCTCAGCGGCGGAAAGGACGACGCATCATAGCAAGTCGATTATGATGTATTACCGTGTGTACCCATACATACAGATATAAACTACATTCCACCCTACATTACAATGCACCGCTGGTTTGGATCTAGGCCCAGCTCCTCCATCTGTTCAAGTGAGGCCTCGCGCTCGTTCTGGCGCAGTTTCACGGTCGCCTCCTCGGGGAACCAGTCGCGCATAAAGTTAAGCAGGGCCCAGTCCACGTTCGCTGCGCATGGGTGAGCAAGGGGCGAGAGTTATGGGCAGATAAACGACGCACATCGGTCAGCGAGGAGGACACACGGCGTGCGACACATTGGGCAGTCGGCGCTACCGCGCTTTTGCATTTTGACGAGGCAACGCACGCAGAAGAGATGACCACACGAGAGCCGGATCGGCTTGAACGCGATGCTCGTGCAGATGAGACATGCGTAGTCGTCCAGCGATGGTATGATTGGGAGCAACGTCGTGCCGAGCTCCTGCACAAGGATCCGCGGGAGCGAGGTTGGGCTTGCGGGAAGCAGCGCCAGCGGGCCCGTATTGCTGGAGTCCGTCGCGGGCAGCGCAGTGCGCTTCGCGTGCTTCTTAAGGATCTTGCGCGTCGCCTCTGCGTTGGCGAGCTCGAACTACGTGAGGGTAAGAATGGATGCGACGACGTAGATGAGAGTGGTTGCAGACCTTCTTAACGTTCAAGATGAAGAGGTTCAGCTCAAGGAAAGATTCGAGCGCTTTGCGGCTCTGCTCGAGCTTCAGTTTGCGACCGCTGCCCAAGCCGCGGGTCGTGACCCGCTCCGCGAACTGCTTCAGACGCGTCTCGGCCTCTTCGATGGTGCGCTCTCCGCGGGTCCGCTCGCTGACACTCTCAAAGACCTCAGCCTCGACATAGAGCTGGAATATCTCGCGCCATGAGTACAAGTCACTCTAGATGCCGGCAGCTTGCCGTCAGCACACAGTCAGTGTTTCATACAGACACAAACACACCTTCCTGCTCGACGCATCGACCCGTACCCCCCCGGCATCCGACTTGAGCGGAGAGTGCGCCTTGAATCCGACGGACGTGGAGGACACGGGTCTCGCCGATGCAGAGACGACTTTCGTCAAGTCCGCCAGCGTCTCCACGAACTGCTCGTGGATTGCAAGTAGATGATCCGCAAGCGCCTGCAGCGTCGTCGCAAGGAGCTGGAAGAACGCGGAGTCCGACGCAAGCGGGATCACAAGCTCGACCTTGTTCGCCGCATCAATGGTCTGCGCGGCCGTGTCCGGGGGCTCCGCATGCCGCTGCAGCGCCCACAAGAGCGCGACCTGGGGCTCGTCTTGCGCGGAGTCTACCGTACCATCGTCCGTCTCGTCCTCTTCAATCTCTTCCACGCGGCTCCGAGTCGGAGGGGATGGGGGGATAGGAGGATTAACCCAGAGCCTCAGACGCGGTTCAATGTGGCCAGAGTCACTATTCAATTCATAGAACACCCGGGTAGGCCCGACTTCCCTCCCTTTCCCCTTGGACGATTGGGTACCAGACTGTAAGAGATCATGCAGTACAGCAGGTCCAAGCCCCAGCGACGAAAGTTCCGTTACGACCTGGTTGATGAGCTTCTTGAGCTGAAGAAAGTTGGTGAGCACGATGGATAGTACATATGATGGATTACCTGGCGGTATTCGATGGCATTCCCGCTCAGCTCAGGGGGAAGCTCTTGGAGAAGTTGAGCGTAAGTCTTGGAGAAGTGCATGGATCATTACGTAACCATCACCGAATCCGCGTCATCGGAGGAACCCATGTCCGCCGCCGGCGAAGCTTGGGCGAAGCGGATTTAGAGGCATTAGGGTTCAACTGGGTCAACACGATTTCAACCATTCAATTCAGTGGACAGATCCATGCGTCCAAGGTCGTGTTTCATCAACGGAACTTCTTGCGTGCGAGTACACCAGCTCTAACGTTGCCACAAGGAAATGATAGAGGCTGAAATATCATGATGCAAGGAAGAAGAAGTTGGAGTTGCTGTCTATAAAATAAAACTGCACTTTCGAGCGGGCACAAGCAGCTACCCCACACCATGTCCGCACCCTCCCCACAGTTTACCCTAGACCGCGCAGCCCAGGCCCAATGGACCGCGCCGACCCTTTCACAGCCCGCGAACTTGCAGGGCCTCTTGAAATCGGGCAAGACCATCATGGGCGTAGCGCTCACCTTCCCCAGTCGCCACGTTGCCAAGGCATTGGCAATGACTGGCGCGGATTGGATTTGGCTTGTATGTGCGCCCTTAGTCTGTTCGAACGCAGTTGTTCATCAAGAGACCATAGGACACGGAGCACACCGCCTGGAACCAGGTGCTGCTGGTTGAATGCATTCAAATAATTATCCACGAGAGTGGCGGCAAGACGATTCCCGTGGTGCGCGTCCCTAGCAAGACGGCCTTTGATTATATGGTGCGAGCGGATCCCCCGCTTTTAATAGACATCAGGCTTATTTTTTTTTCAGGCGTGGAGCTTGGACGCCGGTGCTGCAGGCGTCATTGTTCCTCACATGGAAACTGCCGAAGAAATGAAGGAGGTGATAGGCGCTTGCCGCTTCCCGTGAGTGCAGTCAGGTTAGCGTATAACCAGTGTTCTCATCCATATTTCTAGGCCGATCGGACACCGATCCTACCCCCCCTGGACATTCGTAAGTTTTCGAGGAAATTGAACTCGAGGGACGCGAACTCACAATTTTTTATTTCCTTCAGCTCCCAGGCGTGAACGATGCGACCCCGGAAGGAGAGACCGTTTTCACAGTGGCAAATAAACACGTCGCAATTATCCCGCAGATAGAATCTGCCAGAGGAATCGAAAACCTTGCAGAGATCGTCGCGTTCGATGAGGTCAGCGCTAGTCTCTTTAGACAGACGCTTGATTGGTTCCTAACTCGTTCCTAGGTCAGCGCCTTTATGATTGGTCCGGGGGACCTCCGCCTGGACTTGGGTCTCCCGAACGCGCTTGTCGGCGACGAGCCGACTTTCGTCGCCGCGATGCAGACCGCAACCAAGGTCGCGAAGGAGCGCGGGATCCCCATCGCGGGTTTCGCGGTGGGCCCGGAAATGACGAAGATGCGCGTCGACCAAGGGTTCCGGATGCTGATGACTGCCCTGGACCTGTATTCATTGGTATTTGGCGTCATGACTGACCTGGGAACCGCGAAGGCGGTGGCCGAAGCATATATACAGAGCAAGAATGCGAAGGAAACCTAAAGTAGTCTTTCTAGACAGATAGATAGATACCAATTTGTTCTTCGCAGAAGGGAGAAGAACCCTAAAATAAAATCCGAGTATCACTGCGTGTGGTGGTTGCGGCGGTAGGAAGACTCGAGAGTAACTCGTCAATACCAGCGAATAGTTGGCGAGTAGCGACCTAGAGTCTGTCAAGAGAGACACCCGGAGGCAGTGTCGTGGCCGCAGTGAGTGTTGCCGGCAAGCTGTGGCCGGCAAATGCCGATGCGGCTTGGCATCTTACTCAATCATTTCAAGAGCATCTCCACCGAACTCCACGGCTTCGCTCGAATATCATAGAATTTCCCGGGCCAACAACAAGCTTGCATTGAACCGCCTCTCACATTCGTCGTTCCATCCTTCCAACTGACAAACCACCAGACTGCGAACATTAGAAGCGAATCAAAAAGTTGTGAACAAGATTCGTGATCCGCCGAGTGCATCTCAGTTCATTTCGTTGATTCATCTGCTCTATTCATTCATTGCATCCATGTGGCGGGCGTCAGCGCCCAGGGCTTCAGTGGCGGATGATAATTCGTATCTGATCTGGATGGCGAAGAATTCAGTTTGTATAGATATCTGCTCTGCTTCGATTTCGCCGCTGATTCCTTGTAACCAAATTCCGAGAAAGACCATATCAAACCAGAGTATGCATCCTCTTGCCTTCGCCAGCGACGGTTCCTCTGCGTCACTGCCACTCGTCTGGCGACTGCCATACATTCCTGGTCTTCAAAAACAGTCCGACGACAAAGGAGCATATCCAATTGAAAGCACGAGTCAAGAGCCAACTGATCCAGTTATACGTGTCCTGGGCCTCTGAATACCTTGCGGGCAGATTCATCACGGTTCAGAGGAGGCACATCTATCAACTGGATGCTGTTGGCCTTCGGAGTCTGATTTTGATGAGTGCGGGAAGCTCGTGGGTTGGGGTTCTAAAGAACTCCTGTCGTTAGCAAAGGTGATCTCGGCGGTCCATGTTTTGGATTTTTGTTGAGCATATTGCCCGCAGAAACCTAAGCCCCCCCCCCCCGCGCAGCGCGTCACAGTCCCTCGGAGTGGGGACAAGAATGGGTTCCTTGTGTTTGCACCTAAAATTAAAGATCGTCCTCTCGCGGCAGCTGTTTGATGTGGCGTCTATCTGTCAGTGAAGACGCTGCTATAATGGATTTCAGGAGATAGGTGTCACTCCGAGTCCAACGTTGCAGTAAGTCAGTTTACTTGTCAGGCACCTATGTTTTCCAGCATCTATGCACTATGTCTACCAAACACTTCAACAAACTTAACGGACATGGATCAGCCTTGCGAACAATCGGATCCTGCTATTTTCGCTTCCATCATTCCCAGGGTGGCAAAGTTGTTCTGACTAGCGATTTCCAAACTCCAAGCTGACCAGTCTACCCTTCTCTCTTGGACATTCTAGAGTGTTAGGATTCTGGGTATCCGGCTCGATTTTTCTCCCTAATTGATGCCAATCCAACGTAGGGATACCCTGCTTCGAGAGGACGCCTCTACATCTCGACCCCCAACTTTTGATCTGGATTGCTGTCTGAGTATACTGCTTTTTTTTACACCAATACTATGGCATAATTTCCTGGTGTAATGCCCACAACGCATCCACAGTTCGCCAAGGGCAGCCTGTTGCTTCTAGCAATCCTGAAGTCTTTTATTCGGCCATAGACGATAAATTGACGATAATTGGCGGGAAGCCGTCTTAAACTGTGTGTACCTCGCCAATGACATGAAGGTGCACACTGACAATCTTCCAGCGAGGTACATACATGCGCGATGAGTAGTCAATGACAACCTGAGTGTTTACTCCATCTGGAACCTTTAAATACCGGATCTATCGATGCCGCCGTCCATCGTCGACTCGGTGGGTCTTGCTTGCCCTTCTGAAACCTTTCAGATCAGAACACCTACTCGGCTACGATCGCCATTATGGAGACGGCTGCACTCGTCACGGTTATCCCCAGGAATTCCGGGGAAGATCAATTTAATTCGCTTGAACGAATCAAGTTCCACAGTATGCCCACTTGATCGTTGCTGTTTATAATTTTTGACCAACTATACCAGCACCTCGAATAGGGCCGACTCCATTGAATATTGTCGATGGAGTGGTGAAAATGGCTGTAAAGCTGTGGCAGCGTGGAATATTGGAGTGCCTAGAGGTAAGCGTCGTCTCGTTCCCTACTCGCCTTGCTTCCACCGATCAACACGAGGGCTAGCAATGTGCCTGCAGAATAGCTTTTGCGTGAATCAAGATCGTGGCAGCTTTTCAACATCAAGTCATCCAACATCAAGTCAACATCCAGTCTGGCAGCGTATATATAATGTTCACTTTCTCAACAGTTTATCAGCCTCTTCTCGCGTCAAATCCCCGCCAATGCGCATCCCAGAGAGCGTCGCGTTAAATTGCAAGAAGACTCCTGGGAGCCCCTTCTATGTCTATGGGAATCCGGACTCTGCCAGTGACATCGTTACCATAACACACCTGGAGTTTGGGCGTGCTACTCATCGCGCTGCCCATCTGGTTCGACCGAACCACGATGGGGCAGAATGCCAAGTAGTAGGAATTATCGCGCTTTCTGATACCCTACTTTATCAGACTATCGTCGTGGGTCTCATCACTGCCCATTTAATCGTACGTCATCCGCTTCGATTCTCTGGTTACTTCGACTCAGGCATGAATAGCCTTTTCCTATTTCACCCCGCAATTCGCCAGGCGCAATCGTTGAAATGCTTCGCAAAACGGATTGTCATCGTGTCATAGGAACTCGGGTTACCCTCGATTCTCTTTTTTCTGCAATTCAGAAGGAGCTCGCTCAGGCTGATCCAGGATATCTCCTCCGTATAGAAGAAATCCCCCCACTTTCCCACATTTTTCCCAATCTCGGCGCGGAACGAGCGGAGTGCGCGTTCGAACCTTATCCTGCTTTCAAAACTGTTCCAGCATTCGAAGACACGTGTCTTTATCTACATTCTTCTGGTAGCTCTGGTACGCCCAAAGTAATTGCCCACTCCCACCAGATCGTGATACAATGGACATTGCTCGGTACGCGAGCTTTGAAATAATTTGTTCGTTCTCTGATTTGCTCTGTCTGAACCAGCAAGTGTAACCGACTTCCGCGATTCTCTCCCTCACCCCGCTGCAGCCATGTCATATCCACCCTTCCATATGTCCGGATTTTACGGGCACATCTTGCAGCCCCTCTGCGGCATTCCGGTCGCCATCTATCCTCCGATTGTAACATCTCCCCGAGAGCTCCCTATATTCCCTTCCGCCGATAATATCCTCGACCATGCACGACGAACTGATTGCAAGGTCATGATGACACTGCCCACGGTTATTGCTACATGGAGCAAAAACCCGGAGGCCATAGCGTACCTCAAAACTTACGCTCTCGTTGTAAATAGCAGTTTCTATCGCCTGCTCTTCGAGCCACTGCTAATTCTAATCTCAGGGTTGGGTGGGTGGACCCCTTGCCGAACGGTTAGGGAATCAACTTGTACGCGCTGGGTTGAATTTGAGAGCTGGTTACGGTGCCACCGAATGTGGCCCAATCTCAGCGCCACTACCTTCCAAGGGCGATGAACTGGACTGGGAATGGATGCAGTTCTCGGCCGGAGTTAAAGTACGATGGGCTCCGCAGGGCGACGGAACATTTGAATGTCAAGTTTTGGTGAGCTGGCTGGTTCCTGATCTACGTTTCATTTGTTGACCTCCGAGTGTGGAGAATTCGGAGAATCACACGGTGAGTGTTGAGAACCTGGTGGATGTTAGAGGCTACGCGACGGCGGACCTCTGGATCAACCACCCTTCCAAAAAACATCTGTGGAAAATGTAATGCTGGGCGGTTCCGTTCCACAACATCAGTTTACTGATAATTTTCTTAAACAGTGTTGGAAGGATTGACGATGTCATCGTTCATACATCTGGGGAAAAAACAGTTCCGGGGCCAATGGAAAATGTGGTTATGAGCAGCCCATAGTGCGTTCTTTAATCTATCCTGTCTGCGTAGATTCAACCAGGCTTGGCAATAGCGTCTCAGGAGCGGTGATGTTTGGCCGTGAGCGCGACCAAGCTGGGATTCTAATCGAACCGGTACCTGGTATTCAAATTGATGTTGAAGACGCCGTCCAAGTGACGGATCTTCGGAATAAACTCTGGTGAACTAACTTTCCCTCGGAATTCGGTAACAAAGCTCATGTAGTCAGGCCCATAATCGAAGAGGCCAATCAAATCGCTCCAGCCTTCAGTCGCATATTCAAAGAGATGGTCCTCTTTACTTCACCAAACAAGCCCCTGCCTCGGGCAGCGAAAGGCACAGTGCTACGGAAAGCCGCGCTGAACGAATACGAAACCGAAATTGAGGCGCTGTAAGCGCCATATCTCGAGGGCCATATTCCGGCTTATAATTCCTTCTCTCAGGTATAATTTAATTGAAGAAAAAATCAATATGGTCAAGTCTGCCAAAACGCCGATTATATGGGACAGTCCTTCCATTCAGACATGGCTTCTTCAACTCGCCGCAGACCTAGCGAACACCACGGAAATCTCGCCCAATGAGGATCTATTCCACCAAGGATTTGATAGGTTCGTACTTTGTTTGCTCGATTTTTCAACCAAATAACATTTCGTTAGCTTGAGTGCCACTTTCCTGCGGATTCATATAATTGGTGCTATGCGGCTGTGCCAAGATGCCTCTATTCAGAACGCAGCTCATGACATCGCACAAAATATGGTTTATTCCTTTCCGACCATCTCACAATTATCACATTTCATCGCCGGACTGGTTTCTGGAACGGCACAAGATAAAATAGACCAAAAAGAGCAGATTGACAAAATGGTTGCCAAGTACACGTCAGGAATTGGATCGCCAATTGCTTCCTTCGATAATACGACGAAGCCGACATCGGTGGTACTTTTAACAGGATCATCCGGCAGTCTTGGGTCTCAGATTCTTGAGTCGCTGTTACAAGACAACAGGGTGGAGAAAGTCTACGCATTCAATCGGCCTTCCTCGGCCTCCCAGACCCTGCTCCAGCGACACGAGGCTACCTTTGAGGACCGCGGCTTGGATTCCTGCCTTCTGGCGTCGCCCAAGCTGAAGTTCGTCGAAGGTCGAACCCATCAGGAAAATCTCGGTTTGGATCCCGGCCTATACGCTGAGGTGGGATGGATAACTGTTCTAAGTTCTTGTTTCGCTGAACCGCTCGCAGATTAGAGATTCTGTGACGCTTATCATACACAATGCCTGGCAACTCGACTTCAATTTGTCTCTTTCCTCGTTTGAACCACATATTCTGGGAACGCGTCGTCTCGTCGACCTCGCGTTGGCAAGTCCGCGCTTCCCGAGGTTCTTGTTCACGTCTTCGGTTGCGTCTGCGATGTCCTGGACTCCGGCCCAGGGTCCTTGTCCGGAGGAAATATTGAACGATGCGGCAGTAGCGGGCGGGAACGGATATGGACAAAGCAAGTTTGTTGCAGAACAGGTACATCATGCGCAACATCGGTTCGAGAACTCGGATAATTGACCGTATTTCGGATCCTAGATCTTGGCCAAGAGTGGCTTGCATTCGACGTGCTTTAGGCTAGGCCAAGTTTGCGGATCACTCCCGAAAGGCGCTTGGGCAACCAGTGACTGGATCCCGATACTGGTCAAGACGAGCTTAGCGCTGGGGCGATTTCCACTCTGCAGCGGAGTAAGTTCATTTTATGCATCTCAATTTTTTGTTGTCAACATCCTCCGTAGCTCGTCTCTGTGATTGACTTTAAAACTGCGACAAGAGCCATCCTGGACGTGTCTTTTTCTTCTGAGGCGGGATTGGGTTCGCATGTATTCAATCTGGTTCATCGCCGCCCCGTGTCGTGGAACTTCGTTATCACTTCCATTCGGGATGCCATAGTTTCTCAGCAGAAAAGCAAGTATATGAATCGGGAGCTGGAGATGATCCCTTTCTCTGATTGGTGTCGCGAACTGGAGTTAGTCCCCACTTCCGAGAATGTGGTCGGTGCTCGCATTATCTCCGTTATCTCACTGAATTGACATGTCCTGCAGCCTGGATTGAAGCTCCTAGAGTTCTTCCGCCGTTTGGCCAACGGATCTGATGGACCTCCAGATGTGGATGTCGGAGGGATATGTTTCGCCACCGACAAGATACAGGCGTTCAGTTCTGCTCTGCGAGATGCCGATATGATCAGCACGGAGAGTATCGAGGCATGGGTGGGCTACTGGATCGCTGTTGGGTTTCTCTAGCAAAGGTTGCGAGTCGGTCCATATCTGTGCGATTTTGCATAAAAACTTTGATATGAGGCCTAATTATAAGTGGGATGTGGAAATTCGTTTCAGTCAGAAAGATGGTCCTGAACCTTTTGACATGCAGCAGCAGCCTGAGGGTCGTTCGTGTGAGTCAAGCTGAGAGCTCCCAGACTCCAGAAACGCCAGTGCACAGGAAATAGCAAGGGAACGCTCAATTGGAGAGAAATTTTAGAGCCGGATACGCGAGAAAGGCCAACTTTAACATGTCGACCATGACTGTGAGCGGCAAACTCCGGGGTATGGCAACAAGGACAGGACAGCTTACAAAAATGGTAATACAATCACCGCCGCTATGATCCCCAGGTCGGTTAGCACTGCAGGACCCCAGAGACACCTCATTACACATATATAGAAAGTAGGTAGGGTATATGAGCGACATGAATATGCAGGGGTAGGATAAAACGAATTATATTGAATTTGCGAGGACTAGGATACATTTATGGTGGATGGCTCATATGTAACACAAACACTTGGGTCAAGGGAGGGCAGAGGAGGAGAAAGAGGGAGGGGAAGAGCGTACAGGAGCGCAAGAGGGTAAGATGGGGGACGAGGAGGGGAGGTGGCATGGGTGTGAGGGAGGGGCGAGTACGGGCTCGGTGAGGGGGTAGATAGCATTGACTGGGAGCGATAGCATTGACTGAGAGCGGTTACGTTGAGGAGAAAGGAGGAGGGGATGTGATGAGGGGTATAGGAGGACGATACGAGCCTGGGGCCTGGGTAGCACGAGGCGGACAAGGACAAAGATGTCAACGTGGCGCGCGACAGGGAGAGGCTGCCTATGTGCCTATGTGCCCGAGACGATCGCGGACCTACCTCGAGCTGTATGGTCGATCTGCAAGCGATGGGACTGCACGATGGTGGACGAGGGCGTGCGTGAGGGCGTGTGTGTGCTCTCGGGCACGAGCACATCCACAACGTGCCACAATGCACAGCAATGAGGAGGACAACTCGGCATCTACAACGCGCGGCGACCAAGGAGGACAACTCTGGTGGGCGCGCACAGTGCAGCGTCACCCTGAAGCCGACAAATGCAGCCCCGCTTTGGCTTCGCATCGTCTGCCGCCAGTCGCCAGCGAGACGCTGCCATGCGATGCTGTGGCGCTGGTGGAGGCGGCTGTCGCCCCGTGGTGAGCGTGAGCGTTGCCTTGGGCGCGGCGGTGAACAGTGTGGGCGGTGTGTCACACGGTCAGCAGGAAAAGTCGAAAAACGGCGCGGTCGTATCTATTTGGAGGTTCTATTTGGAGGTTCTCGAGCAGAGGTCCGGCTGCTGTGAATGAAGGGTGAGCTTGTTCGTGAGCGAGCTGAGGGTGCCCAAGACTCGGGAGGCGGAGGAGGGAGATATGCCCCACGATATCGTCCTGCTCGTGAGCATCCCTGTTCATGGACATTCGCCAGCGTCGGTCCATTCGTGGGCGTGGGTCGTGGGCGTCGGTTTCGTTCATGGGGTCCTGGGCTTCGTGGGCAAGATCGAAGTGGCAAAGACCATGTCAGTTTGTGTATGTTTAGACCTCAGTACGCTCTCACAACACTATTGACTCTGTAGACTCTACCACTTGACCGATCCCTCCTCCGTGAATGACGAAAAGCAAACCTAAAGTCTCTGTACTCTCTGGGCACAAAGAGAAGAAAAAGCAGCGTATCCTTCCTGAGCCCTCAATAGGATATACGATTGCAGTGCTCCCAAGGACTCAGATCGGCTCACAGGGGCTCCCAGCCAGTTCACGACAAACTATCAAAGCATCCATACTCGCAGATGTGTTTCCATGGTTCTGCATTTCTGGCAATTTTCAACATTCCCTCGGATAATCTGCAGGCGGATCACATGAACCAAGGTATCGACTCGTCGATCCCTGGTTTTACGTTCGCATCGGAGCTCAGATATTCTAGGACATCGCCCGTCCTCCAAGTCTTATCGTGAGACGTCCACTTACTATTATTGAAGCAGGTGGGCTATCACAGCGATCTGGCCGTTGACTGTAGTGTACATCTGGATCGCCTCTCAGCCCTCCCAATACCTCCCAATAGTCACCGTTCATATAATTTTATATAATTTCCTGCATATGGGGGCTGCCTCCTTGGTGGCCTACTGCTTTACCGTACATACAATTATACATGGCCTTCGACTTGCCGACATTTAATATGGTCAAAAGTGCTCTTGTCTCAAGTAAATAAAAGAATAAATAAATAACACTTGCAGATGGATGAATGTGGTGAGTCCGAAACGGAATTTTTTTTTTTTGGGAAATGATCTCTTAACAAGCACACACGACCTGAATCCAAACAAAAATAAATTGGGAAGGAAGAAAGTTATCTTTTTTTTTACAAGCACGCGATCCCCGAGCCTGGACAGCAATAGTCTATGCAACCTTACCATGCCTTGCCCCCTTGCCCGTGTGCAGCGCCGTTGCTCCAGCCTCCGCTAGCTGCATAAGGGGGATCAAGGCTGCATTTGAATGCGGACAAGTACACCACATTCGTATAAAGCCAGTAGACCGCAGAGGAGCCCTTCGTGCAATGCAAATCTGGGTTGTGCTCGCTCGATCCATTAAATTCTGCCATGGCGCGAAGTTATCGGGAGAATATGCAAGAAACTCACTTGTTTGGCCCCATCGTAGGAGGATTACTCCCTGAAGGACAGAGCAGAACACAGTTGGGCCTCGGTGACGTGGGTTGAAGCTAATGACCGGACGACACGACAGGCAGCACACGGCTAAGCGAGGTTTTGGTAGGATTGTGTCGGGGGGAGGGAGGCCACCGGTGTGAGATGCGTGTGTGACGAGCGATAAATGGACGAAAACAGGGCTTTTAGTTCCACAAAGTTGACACTTCCAAGGTGGCGGTTAAGGACATAAGATCAGAGTCATCAGCCGCAAGACTTCATCTGAAGGCGGGATCTTTTTCACGCATGGCTGTTTCGAAAGAACTGGCAGTAATGTGATCAGCAGCCATTGACAACAGAGAATGGGAGCCCAGTGTTCGACTTCGTTAACGCCGGGCGGCATCCTCGTCGACCGGCTCTGTTCTTGGTGCTCCTTCCTCAGGATCAAGATCGTCTTGAATCTCCTCGTCTTTGGCCCCTGCATCAAGGGCGGATGAAGCACCAGCGGCAGCATCAACATTGACGTATGCAGGCTCAACGCCTTCCAGAATTCAACCGCGGCCAGTTCAGGCCAGTTCAGGCCAGCTCAGGTTGCAGCGGCAGTAACAATTGGCGAGGGCTTGAGTGTCGAAAGGCTGAATGACATTGATGTTAACTCGTACAACCTGTTGTCCGACAAAATCAGCTCGTTCTGCCGGGTTGAAGCTCAATGTCTGGGGAGGGACATATGCGCTGCCGAACTTGTGTGCTGAAAGGAGCCCGATGTCTGTGCCTGTGTTGAAATCATAGGACCATTTGTTTCTGCCATCCTGGTGTACCGCTGATACGGCTGGTTTTGAACCACCCGTGTAATCACGGTTTTTCGCGATTCTTAGCACAATTCTAAGAACCCCTGTTCGGTGGTATACAATTAGAGCCGGAGTGAGCTCCGAACTGCCGACTGTGTATTAATGATGCTAGAAGGATAGTGTGCACTGAGGAGACATAGAAGCGTGGTCCTTATAAACATAGGGGGTCCGCTTCATGATCCGTGAAGTGTTCGCGAACTCCATCAGACAGAGTTGTTTCTTGTGATCCGGGAAGCAGCTTGCCCTGCAGGCTAGATACCATACCCAGGAGATATAACAAAAGCCTTGACACCCTTCGTGGATTGTACTGCGCCAGACAAAGGGCAGGGAACAGTTCGCGAACCCCACTTCCATGCGGAAGGGCTGCAGAACGAGTTCGCGAATGAACGTTAAATATTCGCGAACCTCACTCTCAGTGGACTTATAACTGAAAGGGCAAAGGAACAAGTTCGCGAACGAACATTGAGGTTCGCGAACCTCTGACTATTGATACCTGGCACGGGTTGGTTCAAGCAGTAGTCAACCCTGGGTCAAGGGGACCACATGTGATGGTCGCGACGCGGTCGCGAAGGCCAAACACTGCCAAAGCGGAAGCATAT